>JBBDGP010001608.1:4965000-6165000 GCA_037952835.1 Lithobates septentrionalis
ATCCAGAGGAAGGCAAAAAACCCCAGCAAAGCATGATCCAATTTGCTCCAGCAGGGGAAAAAATCCTTTCTGATCCCCCCGAGAGGCAATCAGATTTTCCCTGGATCAACTTTACCTATAAATGTTAGTACCCGGTTATATTATGTACATTTAGGAAAGAATCCAGACCCTTTTTAAAGCAATCTACTGAGCTGGCCAGAACCACCTCTGGAGGGAGTCTATTCCACAGTTTAACAGCTCTTACTGTGAAGAAACCTTTCCGTATTTGGAGATTAAATCTCTTTTCCTGTAGACATAAAGAGTGCCCCCGTGTCCTCTGTGATGACCTTACAGTGAATAACTCAACACCAAGTTTACTACATGGACCTCTTATGTATTTGTACATGTTTATCATATTCCCCCTTAATCACCTCTTCTCAAAAGAGAATAGATTCAGTTCCTCTAATCTTTCCTCATAGCTGAGCTCCTCCATGCCTCTTATCAGTTTGCTCTTCTCTTCACTTTCTCCAGTTCCCTGATCTCCTATTTGTGAACTGGTGTCCAAAACTGAACTGTATATTCCAGATGAGGTCTTACTAATGATTTCTACAGGGGCAAAATGATCTCTCTCTCTCTGGAGTCCATACCTCTCTTGATAAAAGAAAGGACTTTGCTCGCCTTGGAAACCGCAGCTTGGCACTGCATGCTATTATTGAGCTTATGATCTACCAGAACCCCCAGATCCTTCTCCACTATGGATCCCCCCAGTTGTACTCCCCTAGTATGTATGATACATGCATATTCTTAGCCCCTAAGTGCAAAACTTTACATTTATCAACATTAAACCTCATCTACCACATAGTTGCTCAATTAGACAGTGCATTGAGGTCGGCTTGTAAATTGGAGACATCCTGTAAGGACGTTATTCCACTGCATAGCTTGGTGTCATCTGCAAACACTGAAATTATACTTTTAATCCCAGACCCAATATCATTTATAAATACAGTATCTCACAAAAGTGAGTACACCCATCACATTTTTGTAAATATTTTATTCTATTTTTTCATGTGACAACACTGAAGAAATGACACTTTGCTACAATGTAAAGTAGTGAGTGTACAGCTTGTATAACAGTGTAAATTTGCTGTCCCCTCAAAATAACTCAACACACAGCCATTAATGTCTAAACGGCTGGCAACAAAAGTGAGTACACCCCTTTGTGAAAATGTTCAAATTTGGCCCAATTAGCCTTTATCCTTTCCCGGTTTCATGTGACTCGTTAAGTGTTATAAGGTCTCAGGTGTGAGGCTAGGTTCACACTGCTGCAGTGCAAATTGAACGTGATTTTGTTCCGATTGCGTTGCGAATTTGCATTGCAAATTCTTCATTTGTTTTTGCGAATTTACGGCGATTCTACGGCTAACATTGCGAATTGGTTGTCAAATTGGGAGGGTAAAGCGATTTTATGTCTGTCCAATAGAGTACAGTGTTTATGCTGACGTATAAAGAGCTGTATCACTTCCTGTTCTATCCCTGGTTTGTGTAGTGTGTGGAGAAGAGCGTGTGTTTGTGTGTCAGCATGTATCAGCAGTCATTGCCCTTGGTTATGGCAGCAGTTGTAACTGCTACAGCTGGAGTCATGATAAAAAAGAAAAAAGCCAAGTTGAGGAAGAGGAGGATGATGCAGAGAAGTAGAAGATACTGGGTCCACCCTGTAATTGCAAATAGGGAGGAGAGAGGCCAGTTCAGGCTAATCTATAATGATCTACGTGCTCATAATGATAAATTTTTTAACTACGCTCGTATGTCAGTGAGCAGGTGAGTAAAATTAATTCAGACCCCCTACCTACCTCCCCCTGTATCCCTCCCCCACTAATCCTAACCCTTACCAGAACCCTAACCCTAATCCCAACCCTAACCCCCCAGTATCCCTCGCCCTCCCTAACCCACAGTACATCCCTCTTCTCATCCATTATCTCTCCCTCTCCTCAATAGATGTTTGAGATATATCCTAGCTATCCTCCCTTTCACCCCACTTTCTCATCTGATTAATCTTCACATATCTACGCAATCTCAACTCTTTTTGTATATATATATAACTTTTAGCTTTGACGAATTGCTACGACTGACCTACAGCTATTTGGAACATCAGAACATCAACTTCAGGAAGAGTGTGGAACCAGCAGAGCGATTACTAGTAACCTTAAGGTAAGATATAGTACCTAATCTCATAGAAAAAAGGAAACCAATGCAAAGTATCTTCTAATCCAACATATTTGTTTACGTTTATTTTTTTTAGAAATCAAATAAGCCAAAAAAGGCAGTAAACATTTTTTAGAGAATGTAAAGTATTTAAATAACAGAAACTATATTAAATAACATGTAACATAAATCATTTAAAACGATAGTCTTCACAGAAAATTAAAGGTATCGGCACCCTGTCCTGAAATATATTACTTTACCAGAAATATAATATTAACAGAAAGAAATAAACACAAAATAAAACAATATTCTTCACAGATTATAATAAGTCTCTGCTCCCTTTTTCGAAATATTAGAACTCGGCCCTCGGCTCCCCGGATGCCATTCGAGGGATGGTAGAGGCCACTGGAGGATTATTGGAGGACACGGGAGGTAATGTGGTGTAATAGTTGCCGCTATGGGCTGCTCTTGATCTAGAAGGCGGTACAATGTGTAGATTGTGTGGTCTGATGTTTCGGGAGATTTCAGAATTGGTGGGGGGCATTGGTGGTGTGAAATTTAGAGGTCTGACAGGGGGGGAAATCACAGTAGGAATAGGTGACGGAATGGGATGCGGGATGTCCGAAGTGTTGCTGTCATAAATACTTCTTACATTTTCAAAGCTTGAAGGGTAAGGGTTTGGTACATTTTGGGGTGGAGGAGGATGGTTGGATAATGAGGACGGATGTCTGGGAACAGTGAATGAGTATATGCACTGCTGGACAGCCATTCTCATTGCAAAATATCTATCCTCTGGAACCTGTTGTACAAGAGGAAGTAAACTCATTATGAATAGAGTGTGAGGGCAGCGCTGTGCCTCAATTTGTTGGGAAATTCCGGACACAATGCTTAGCAGCTGCCCAGTGCCATCATCCTCCTCTTGCAATGGAGCTCTCCTGTTTGTTTGGGAGCGCCTATTAGATCTTGGCTGTGACTGTGATTGAATAGGAGCCGTTGATGCTTCAGCAGCAAAGGGCTCCTCCGGACCAGACTGCTCCATTGGAGACTGCAGCAAAGGGCTGCAGCCCACAATTTCCTCCTCAGCAGGGGCTTCCACTTGGTCTTCCGGAACCATAACTTCCTCCTCCTGCCAACTGGATTCGGTGCTGTAACATATAAAAGTTTAATAAGAAATTATTGTGTAAATAGAGGGTAATTTATATCTCAGACAAAACAAAATAAAATGTAAATGTGGTAGATTGAGGAGGTATAGGGAAGGAAGGAGTGATGGTGAGAAGGAGGGTGGAGGGAGGGATAGTTAATAATTGCTTACTTCCTTAGTTCCAGGACTGGTTTTAGAAAAGCCAGGTATCCAGCAAAGGCGTAGGGCTTTTTTCTGGAGGCAGCTGAGCCACTCTTGCTCTCCCGTAGATTTTTCACATATTTTGTGTATGCGTCACGTAGACTACGGCATCTTGTCTTGAGAGCGAAAACTGAAAAAAAGCAGGAACACTGTTAATTATGCTTCTCTTTCCTTTCAGGTACCTAGCTACTGGCAATTCATTTGCTAGTTTACATTTTGAATACAAGCTGGGAAAATCAACAGTGAGTTTGATTGTGCATGAAACCTGTGCAGCTATATGGCAAGTGTTAAAAGAGTTGGTGATGAAGAAGCCGACTAAGGAAGACTGGGCTAAAATGGCCGAAGTTTTTTGGCAGCGGTGCAATTTCCCAAATTGTGTGGGTGCAGTAGATGGAAAGCACATCCGAATAATCAGCCCAATTCGTAGTGGCTCAAAATACTTTAATTATAAAAAGTATTTCTCATTCGTTTTAATGGCAGTGGCCGATGCAAATTATTCATTAACCTATGTGGATATTGGTTCATATGGAAGTAGCTCTGACTCAAGCATCTTCTCTCATTCATCCTTTGGCAAGATGATTTGTGAAAACACATTGAACCTTCCAGATAGCCAACCACTTCCTGGAACCAATCAACCTCTGGAGCCTTATGTGTTTGTTGGGGATGAGGCATTTCCTATATCCAAGCATCTTCTACGCCCATATGCCAAAAGAGGACTTACCATTGAAAAGAGGGTATTTAATTACAGACTGACAAGGGCAAGACGTGTAGTAGAGTGTGCTTTTGGCATACTTGCTAATAAGTGGCGTTTCTTGCACTCATCTATCTGCCTGAGTATGGAGCACGCCATCAGTGCAGTGCAAGCAGCCTGTGCATTGCACAATTTTGTTCGTGCTCGGGATGGCTACATATTTGAGGACAGTTTGATGCATGACCTTGAAGAGCCAACGTGGATCGGAACCCGTGGCAACTACAGTGGGGAAAATGTTCGCCACGACTTCACAGAGTACTTTATGTCCGAAAGTGGGCAGCTATCATGGCAGCTAGATGCAATTAATGCTTAAAAAATTAAAACACTGTGCTCTGATGAACATACTACATGGTGTAAATTAGATTTGTGTGAAATAAAATGTTGCATTAGCTACAGTTCACATGTGTGTCTTGACATTATTTTACAGGGTGGGTGTGTGTGTTTGTATTTGTGTACATATAGATCTTAAAATAACAGATCATTAATACATATAACCATAACAAGAACCAGCCTAACCCTAACCCTAATCTCAACCCTAATCTGAACACTAACCCTAACACTAATTGTAACCAGCCTAACCCTAACCCTAATCTCAACCCTAATCTGAACACTAACCCTAACACTAATTGTAACCAGCCTAACCCTAACCCTAATCTCAACCCTAATCTGAACACTAACCCTAACACTAATTGTAACCAGCCTAACCCTAACCCTAATCTCAACCCTAATCTGAACACTAACCCTAACACTAATTGTAAAAAGCCTAACCCTAACCCTAATCTCAACCCTAATCTGAACACTAACCCTAACTGTAAACAAGCTAAGCACAGAGTGCAGGTAGCAATTGTACTTACGCAGGTCTTTCTGGACATTAGGTGTCAGGCTGCCCCACTCTGGAAACAGGATCTTGACTATCTCCTGCCATCCTTGGTTCTTCTTCCCAGTATCTTTGTGACGTGGGTCCCTGCAGTCCCAGAGGTATTGCCTTTGTTGGACCAGCCTTATCAGATCTTCATTCTCTATGCCAGTCTTTGTGCGCCTGTTTGCCATTGTGGTATGTGACTGTGAACAGCACAGCACATGGAGAAAACAGGAAGGGAGTTAGTGAGGGGGAAGGGTGGGGCTGTGAGGGGGAAAGGATGGGAGGAGTTGGAGGGGGAAGCCAAAAAAAAAATATAGCAGTGATGTGAACGTCCTATTGCGTTTTCATTGCGAATTCAATTGAAGTCTATGGAGCTGAATTCGCATCGCACACGGGTCAAACTCGCACATGACCTTTTTTTCCCGCAGGTTAGATTTGCAACGCATTGATGTGCACGGCAATAATGTTAAGCTATGTAATTTACATGACTTGCGAATTTGAGACATCGCAACCGCTCAAATTCGCAAGCAAATTCGCGGCAGTGTGAACCTAGCCTGAATGAGGAGCAGGTGTGTTAAATTTGGTGATATCACTCTCTCATACTGGTCACTAGAAGTTCAACGTGGCACCTCATGGCAAAGAACTCTGAGGATCTGAAAAAAAGATTTGTTGCTCTACATAAATATGGCCTAGGCTAAAGCAGATTGCCAAGACGCTGAAACTGAGCTGCAGCACGGTGGCCAAGACCATAAAGTGGTTTAACAGGACAGGTTGCACTCAGAACAGGCCTCGCCATGGTCAACCAAAGAAGTTGAGTGCATGTGCTCAGCATCATATCCAGAGGTTGTCTTTGGGAAATAGACGTATGAGTGCTGCCAGCATTGCTGCAGAGGTGGAAGTGGTGGGGGGTCAGCCTTTCAGTGCTCAGACCATACGCCGCACACTGCATCAAATTGGTCTGCATGGCTGTCGCCCCAAAATGAAGCACAAGAAAGCCCACAAACAATTTGCTAAAGACAAGCAGACTAAAGACATGGATTACTGGAACCATCTCCTGTGGTCTGATGAGACCAAGATAAACTTATTTGGTTCAGATGGTTTCAAGTGTGTGTGGCAGAAACCAGGTGAGGAGGACAAAGACAAGTGTGTCTTGCCTACAGTCAAGCATGGTGGTGGGAGTGTCATGGTCTGGGGCTGCATGAGTGCTGCTGGCACTGGGGAACTACAGTTCATTGAGGGAACCATGAATTCCAACATTTACTGTGACATACTGAAGCAGAGCATGATCCCCTTTCTTCAGAGACTGGACCGCAGGACAGTATTCCAACATGATAACGACGATAACGACCCCAAACACACCTCCAAGACGACCTCTGCCTTACTAAAGAAGCTGAGGGTAAAGTTGATGGACTGGCCAAGCATGTCTCCAGACCTAAACTCTATTGAGCATCTGTGGGTCATCCTCAAATGGAAGGTGGAGGAGCGCAACGTCTCTAACATGCAACAGCTCAGTGATGTCGTCATGGAGGAGTGGAATAAAATATTTACAGAAATGTGAGCGGTGTACTCACTTTTGTGAGATACTGTATATTAAAAAGTAAGGGTCCCATTGAACCTTGGGGTACACCACTGATAACCTTACACCATTCAGAGTATTAACCACTTCAGCCCCGGAAGATTTGGCTGCTCAATGACCAGGCCATTTTTTGTGATACGGCACAGTATCACTTTAACTGACAATTGTGCGGCCGTGTGACGCTGTACCCAAACAAAATTGATGTCCCTTTTTTTCCCACAAATAGAGCTTTTTTTTGGTGGTATTTGATCATCTTTGCCATTTTTATTTTTTGCACTCTAAACAAAAAAAAAGCAAAAATTTTGAAAAAAACTAAATATTTTGTACTTTTTGCTATAATAAATATCCCCAATTTTGTTTAAAAAATGCTATTTTTTACTCAGTTTAAGCTGATATGTATTCTTCTACATATTTTTGGTAATTTTTTTTTTCTTACTAGTAATGGCGGTGATCAGCGATTTTTATCAGGACTGCAACATTATGGAGGACAGATCAGACACTTTTGACACATTTTTGGGACCATTGGCATTTATACAGCGATCAGTGCTATAAAAATGCACTGATTACTGCGTAAGTGTCACTGGCAGGGAAGGGGTTAACACCAGGGGGCAATCAAGGGGTTAACTGTGTTCCCTAGGGAGTGATTCTAACTGTGGGGGTAGGGGACTGACTGGGTGAGGAGAGCGATTCGTTGTTCATACTTAGTATGAATAACAGATCGCTCTCCTCACCCCTGACAGCACGGAGATCTGTTTGTTTACATTGACAGATCTCTGTTCTGTCTCTGTGTGGAGCAATCGCCGGGCACGTGCATCAGGTGCGGCGTCGCGCCCGCGCCCCCTAGTGGTCAAAAGTGGTACTGTTCCAGTCATGAACAATTTCCTAAAAAGTAGAAACAATGGCTTTGAAATGACAGTGCTCAATTCTTTTAGGATTAGTGGGTGGATGCCATCTGTCCAGGTGCTTTAGCCACCTTTATTCTGTTTAAATATTCCTGGACCATATCACGTTTGAGCCATTGTGGATCATTTGGGGCTGTGTCAATACCATCCCCATTATGGACATGAGCTCACCCATGCTCCTTTGTATACACAGATCTGAAAAGGGCATTTGTTAAATTTGTCTTCTCTTTGTCCCCAGTCACCCACTCCAGATTATTTTGTAAAGGGCCTACATGCTCAGACCTGACCTTTTTACTATTAAGATATTTGAAGAATTTTTGGGGGTTTGTCCTACTATCTTTTGCAATCTGCCGTTCATTTTGAATTTTTGCGTCCTTGATTTCCTTTTTACATATTCTGTTATATTCTTTGTAACATTTAAACGATGATAGTGTTCCTTCATTTTCATATTTTTTAAAAGCTCTTTTCTTATTATTTATATATTTTTTTAACTTTGGCCAAGAGCCACATAGGTTTTATTTTTTAGCCTCTTAAACCCATTGCCCATGGGAATATACTTTGCAGTATTGAGTTCACATACAGTCTTTTCTGTGTTCATCGATGCCAATATTCCCTCCTTCTAATGCCTCATACACACGGTCGGAATTTACGACAACAAATGTTCGATGGGAGCATGTTGTCGGAAATTCCGACTGTATGTATGCTCAGGGCTTTTTTTCAGGGGGAACTTGGTGGAACTCAGTTCCACCACCTCTGGCTCAGACCCTTTGGTTCCTGCTCGCTACAATCACTTGTAAACACAGAAGTCTGGTTTCTGTGTTTACAAGTGACAGCTCTGCACTCTGTATGTAATGCAGTTCTGGTATTTAATGCCCCTTTAAGACCCTCCTACTGTTTTAGTGACATTTGACTGAACACACCCACTATTTTGATGTGATTTGGAGGGTGTGTGTGGGAGGAGGGGTTTTGTGGGGCCGTGGTTAAGTTCCAGGACCTATTGTTTGAGAAAAAAAGGCCTGTGTATGCTCCATCGGACATTTTCCGTCGGATTTTCCGACAAACAAAATTTGACATCTGGATCTCAAATTTTCCGACAACAAAATCCATTCTCGTAAATTCCGATCATGTGTACACAATTTCGACGCACACATGGATTTTGTTGTCGGAATGTGCGATCGTGTATACGCAGCATAAGTCCTGGAGAGTAACCCTCATCCTTGGAAAATTTGCTCTCTTAAAGTTAAGTGTTGTTATATATCCAGTATATGAGCTTGCTGTTTACAGCTAACATTAAATGAAATCATGTTATGGTCACTGCTGCTCAGATGTTCCTTTATATGAACATTAGTAATAAACACTGCATGGTTTGAGATCACTAGGTCAAGCAGGGCATCATTCCTAGTCAGGGCCTCTAGGAAATGGACCATAAAATTGTCTTGTAATAGGTTTATACATTTTTGCCTTAAACTGTTCCTGCAGTGGCCCCCTTTGAAGACGTCATTTATGACGAAACATGTAGGACGCACTGTACGCACTGTACACCATCACGCCGTTCGCCCCATGTTTGCACAGGTATTCGCTTTTTTTACATGCCGGCTTTTATAACTATTTTATTACTGTATGGCGGAGTTTGTTCTTTCTGCCTGATTTACCAATAAATACTTTTAACTTTACTACACCATTGGAGCCCTTTTTTGCTTCCTTTTTCACCTACGACCTCCGGGTCTAGTGGGTGCCCCCCTCCAGGCAGACGGGTTGGATTCGTCCCTTGCTGGAACGCTTCATTCATCAGCCGATTCGGACGCCACCATTCAGCTGTCCCCGCAGAGGGCTGTATCTGCATGCGTACAAGACCTCGGTATCAGGGAGGTCCACCACTCCTGGTAAGGGTCCATCTTTAGTGTTCTCCGGATTCACTGTCTGCTTGGATATATCTTCACATATTTTCTCCTTTCTCCACCTATATTGGCTGTCTTTAATGTGGATCTGCGACTTTGCCTTCATGGGATTGATGCACCTCTACTGAGCTGTTTTTGAATGGACTTCACTCACCATTGTATTATTTTATGATTTTTGATTTTGTATCCATATTTGTTCATTTTATTCACATGTTTTATTATACATTGAGCACTCAATTTATTCACTTTATTGATTTATTCAGCACTTTTTTTATTTTAAGGTATTCGATCTATTAATTATTCATTATTTATATTTACATATTCATTTATGTAAGTAACATATGAATTTTTGGCATTTTGATTGCAAGTGCACTTAATTTATTTGCTATAGTTAATTACACAGATATTGGTGTTTTTTTGTTGCAGCTGTAGTCTAGCATCTTTTTATTGCTCTGTAGCGCAGGTTTCCTTTCTCTTTTTATTTGTGTTTAGTGCCATTACTCCAGTCAATGTCTCTGCCTCCTCCTTAACACTGGGATGTCTATAACAAACTCCTTTGTAGTTTGCACACCCATTTAAAGTTCTGCCCGTAATGCTTCAGCCTCATCAGACTCTCCAACAACAAGGCCTCTTTCACACTTGCTTTAAGATCACTTCTCACATAGAGACAGACACCACCACCCCTCCATTTTACCCAGTATTTCCGAAAAAGAGCATAGCCAGGAATATTAATAGTAGAAAATAGATTACAGAACACACATACAAAAATGACATTTAAATCCTGCAAGGCTATTTAAAAACACCTGAACATATTCAATATGGGAGTTTGGTCACACTATATGGTCATATAGTGCTAAGCCCACTTACTGCATCAAAGTACCCCATTATCAGTGGGTCCTACACTATTAATAGAATGAAAGATCCTGCGTCTCAACCATGGGAGATACACTCCTCTTTATGGGAGAACTGAAGGGACTCCTCCTATGAACTGGTGGACACTAATGCCCCGTACACACGGTCGGACTTTGTTCGGACATTCCGACAACAAAATCCTAGGATTTTTTCAGACGGATGTTGGCTCAAACTTGTCTTGCATACACATGATCAAACAAAGTTGTCGGAAAATCCGATCATTCTGAACGCGGTGACATAAAACACGTACATCGGGACTATAAACGGGGCAGTGGCCAATAGCTTTCATCCCTTTATTTATTCTGAGCATGCGTGGCACTTTGTCCGTCGGATTTGTGTACACACGATCGGAATTTCCGACAACGGATTTTGTTGTCAGAAAATTTTATATCCTGCTCTCAAACTTTGTGTGTCGGAAAATCCGATGGAAAATGTGTGATGGAGCCTACACACGGTCGGAATTTCCAACAACAAGGTCCTATCACACATTTTCCGTTGGAAAATCAGACCGTGTGTACGGGGCATAATAAGAGGTAATGAGGGGGGGTGAGGTGCTCCGGCCCAAGGAACCTGGTCAGGGTCTATACAATATACATACAAAATCATACTTGGGGGGCACACCCTAAAAATGCATTTACAATCCAAATGGTGCTGCTATAAGACCAACAAACAGTACAAAATAGATTACAGCGCACACATACAAAAAATTACATTTAAATCCCCATATTTATATAGCCTTGCAGGATTTAACTGTCATTTTTGTATGTGTGCGCTGTAATCTATTTTGTACTGTTTGTTGGTCTTATAGCAGCACCATCTTGAATGTAAACGCATTTTAGGATGTGCCCCCCAAGTATGACTTTGTATTTATTTTGTAGGAATATTAATAGCCCAATCATGTGAAGAATGAAGCCAAGATTCAGCAATACCAATTAAATCATAGTTCTCTTTGTGCTCCGAAGCTTCCAACTTGCCTATTTTGCTTGGCAGACTTCTGGCATCGGTGAACAAAAACTTTAATTCATTGTCACATTTTGCACACTTATGTTGCATATGTTTTATTTTAGTACAAATAGTACCATTTCCAATGGTTGTTTGTAACATGGGAACCTTCATATTACCTGCCATAGCCCTCCCATATCTTTGCCCATTCCACCCACTAATAGGTACTGACCCCTGTATTACCTGTCTGCCCCATTATAATCTACTCCACCCTCCCCCCTCAATCTTAGTTTAAATACCCCTCCAGCCTTCCTGTAAACCTCTCTCCATGTGTGTTATGTGTGCTGCTTTTACTAATAGATTTCTCAGTTTCTTATCCCTGCAAATCAGGAATGAGAAACTCGTTCCCTTCCTACAGAGCTCTGTGTTGTTTACTTGCTGACATGCGCACATCTTAAACACAGTAGTAGTCAGCGGCGTACGGGTACGTCGCTTTGCCTACTGCGGCCGCTCATTCGGATTACCGTATTTATCGGCGTATAACACACACTTTTTTCCCCTTAAAATCAGGGGAAAATCGTGGGTGCGTGTTATACGCCGATCCCCGCCGATCCCCGCTAATTGTGAACTATCGGCGGCGATCGCCGCCGACATTCACATAGCGTGTCGTTTTAAATATGGCGCCGTGGAGTTTGGAGGGACTCGGCGGACCTGAACGAGCGCCGCCGAAATCACAGTGAGCCGAGATACACATAGTCGAGTGTATTCGGCTCTTTCCGGTGCCGCTCACAGTCACGCCCAGTCCCGCCATTGGACCTGTGTTATGTCCATCATAGGGCGGGACTGGGCAGGACTGTGAGCGGCGCCGGAAAGAGCCGAATACACTCGACTATGTGTATCTCGGCGGCGTTCGTTCAGCTCCGCCGAGTCTCTCCGAACTCCGCAGCGCCATATTTAAAACTAAATGCAGCTATGTGTATGTCGGCGGCAATCATGGACACTGGGGGCAAGCATGGACACTGGGGGCAAGGCTGCACTGACCACTGGGGCAAAGCTGCACTGACAAGGCTGCACTGACAAGGCTGCACTGACATGGCTGCACTGGGGCAAAGCTGCACTGACAAGACTGCACTGGGGCAAAGCTGCACTGACAAGGCTGCACTGGGGCAAAGCTGCACTGACAAGGCTGCACTGGGGCAAAGCTGCACTGACAAGGCTGCACTGACAAGGCTGCACTGACAAGGCTGCACTGGGGCAAAGCTGCACTGACAAGGCTGCACTGACAAGGCTGCACTGGGGCAAAGCTGCAATGACAAGACTGCACTGGGGCAAAGCTGCACTGACAAGGCTGCACTGATACTGAAAAGGCTGCAATGACACTAACAAGGCTGCAGATGAACACTGATGAGGCTGCATTGATGGGCATTTTAATGTATGTTTTTTTTCCTTAAACTTCCCTCCTTAAAGTTATTTTCCTTAAAATTCTCTCCTAAACTTGGGGTGCGTGTTATACGCCGATAAATACGGTATATTGCAGGCGGGCGGTCAGCAAGTAGTTATACATACTTTTTTCTTTGCAAATCTCAGTGCTGCTGTAGCGCAGATGGCCACTTCTAAGGCAGGGTCAGAGGTTTCTCCAGGCATGTTATTTAATGTAATTTTACTTTTTTAATGTTTCACAATAAGGCGGAGTTTCAGCCTCAATTTTTTTTTTTTAAAAGCCATCAGCTACAAGTACTGACTTTTAATATAAGAACACTTACCTGTCCTGGGATCCCTGCGATGTTGGCCCTCTGAAGCTGATTAGGTTCGGGTACAGACGCCGCCATTGCAACTAAAGCCTCGTACACACGATCGGATTTTCCGACAGGAATTGTGTGATGACAGGCTGTTGGCGGAAAATCCGACCATTTGTACGCTCCATTGGACAATTGTTGTCGGATTTTCTGCGAACAAATGTTGGATGGCAGGTTTTAAAATGTTCCGCGGACAAAAATGTCTCTTGTGGGATTTTCTAAGCGTGTGTACACAAGTCCGTCGGACAAAAGTCCAAAGTACAAACACGAACGCTCGGAAGCAAGGACGGAAGCCGTCGGTCTTGTAAACTGGCGTTCGTAATGGAAAATTAACATTCGTGACGCGGCAAATTATGAAATCTCGAAATGCAGCGCACAATTCTCTTCTTCTTTAATGGGATAATAATGAAGCTGCTTTGCTGGTGATACTGATGGAGTTATGGCAAACTAATTTTCAAAGGCTTTTTTTTCTAGTGATATCAAGAATAATATTATTATGCTTTTTTTTTTATTTGGGCAAGTTACCACAGCACCATTATCCCGGAGTTTTTAAGATCAAAGATACAACTATGTTGGTGTCCCTTGTTAATTTTACATTGTATTTTTTTAAATGTAACTGCCTACTCCCAAACTGTCATTTGAAGTAAAACACATAGCCAAGTATTATTCTCCACAATTTTTTATTATGCATTAAAAAAAGAAAACAAATACAATTAGACATGCTATCTGCCAATAGAACTTAATCAAAAAGTGCATTCTATGCATCCAAAAATATAAAAAATATACCAAATCAAATCATTATTATTCAACCAAAAAATCAAATAAAAGCATCATGCATGTGTCCTGCTTCTTAATATAGGGGGTCAACAATGCCAAGAGTTGGTGAAAGCAGGGGTCCGTCATCCGGAGATAATTCCGAAAATCATCTCGATTATTATCCTGGAGCTCTCGCAGCAAAGAATTATGACATAATTGGTCACGATTAATAAAGCAATCAATTTTTGGTCCAAGAAATCCTCCTCCTCCTGGACTGGACTTGGGTCAAAGCAATAACTCCAAGGCCAATAATAAATAACAAGTTATCTCCTCCGATTCCGCAACACTCACCAAACTTCTACTAACACGAAATTACCAGAAGGAGTCCAAAGGGTGGCGCTAAAGATCTGAAAAACAACGTAGTACGTCACTACGTTCATGTTTGTTGGCCGACAATTACAATTCCTTGCAGTTTGTATGCAAGACAAAATCCAGGCACACGCCTTCGGACAAAAGTTCCGAGGTTTTGTCTGCGGAAAATCCAATCATGTGTACGAGGCTTAAGAGAAAACCAACAGTGAAGCTTTCAGGCTTTACAGTTGGTTTCCTACTGAACATGCGCAAGTTGTGCTGCGCTTTCTGAATGGCCCCGTCATCTTCTGGGACACACACAGGTCCCAGAAAGCGTCGGGGGGGAGGAGGGGCCGATCCGAATGCCAAGATGACGTACCTCGCTGAGGCAAGGTTGGGATGGAAGTCCTGCTGCAAAATGAAAACAAAAAGGAACAAAACGGCACAAAAAAATAAATAAACGGATATCCAAAAACGAGGGGGGGGGGGGGGGGAATCTAGTGACTGATATACATGTACACTGCCGAAAAATTTGTTTGTTTTCATTTAATTTTTATTTTTTTTACCCTTTCCCTGTACAAATACATTTTGTGTATTAGTATTGTGTGTATTAGTCTAGGCCTCTTTACTATATACCAATACATTTTTGTTATTGTGTCAAAGCTTTCACTCATGGTCAAAGAACTCTCATCTAGCCACTTGCTTACAGGGCACTTAAACCCCCCTCCTATCCAGACCAATTTTCAGCTTTCAGCGCTGATGCACTTTGAATGACAATTGCACGGTCATACAACACTGTACCCAAATGAAATTTTTATCATTTTTTCACCACAAATAGAGCTTTCTTTTGGTGGTATTTGATCACCTCTGCGGTTTTTACTTTTTATTAAAAAAATGTAAAAAACTGAATTTTTTTTTAACAAAAATGTTTATTTTTTTATATTTTGTTATAAAAAATTTTAAACGGGTAATTTTTCTCCTTCATTGATGTACGCTGATGAGGCGGCAGTGATGGGCACTGATAGGCGGCAGTGATGGGCACTGATGGGTGGCAGTGCTGGGCAGCACTGGCAGGTGGCACTGATTGGCACTACAGGTGGGCATTGATAGGTGGTACTTGTGGGCATTGATAGGTGGCACTGTGGGCACTGTTAGGTGGCACTGTGGGCACTGTTAGGTGGCACTGTGGGCACTATTAGGCGGCACTTTTAGTGGGCTCTGATGAGGCAGATGTGCCTCTTCCACTTGGGGACCGATGTCCCTCACATCCGACCTGGTGATCGGCTTTTTTTTCTACTCGCGCTGTCAGCGTGAGTAAAAAAAAAAAACGATTACCGATCTTTTGTTTACATCATGTGATCAGCTGTCATTGGCTGACAGCTGATCACATGGTAAGGGGCCGGGACCGGCCCCTTACACAGATCAGTGATCAGCCGAGTCTCAGTGACTCGGTGATCACAACGTGCCCAGCGCGCACAGGGAGCGTGCACAGGGGGGGCCGTCATATGACGGCCTCCCGGGAATGTAGGTCCGCGCTGTGGCCGTCATTCGGCTATAGCGCGGATGTCTAGAGGTTAACCCAAATCATATCTGAGAGATATTAAAACTCAAACATAGTAAACGGGTAACATAACCATAAACAATACAGAACACATACACATTATGCATTCACTTTAAAAAATAAAATTTAAAAATGAAAACATTTGCTATTTTTTAGGATTCATCGGATAAATTCCGCATTTGCGTCTCCTATTTCGCTTATTACTATTTACAAATTCCTCCAACATGCTGACACAGATCCCAAGAACAGGAGAAGGATGACTCGATGGACAAATGTGACTTTTTTTTCAAATATTATTCACACAAATGTATTATCCTGTCCTTTTATCTGTAAGACTGCGCAGCTCTTTATCATTTCCGTATGGAAATTTGAGGACGGAATATTTGAACCTCGATTCATTCCTCCAACCCAGTTTCCCAGGCAGTGCGGGAGGAGCCGGTAATCTTTTCTGCATAATAAGACTATATGAATGCACCAAATAATATGTTCTATGAATCTGATTCACAAGCCGGGTATTCACGAGGATAAAGGGTTATTTGGAGGTAGAGGAACTTGCTTGTTGTATTCCTAAACAGAAATGAGCAGATTATGGACACAATTATCAAGAGCAAACTGACACAAAAGGAGAATTGTAGTGGGATGCGCTGGAAAATATTTTCCCGTAAATAAGTAATATTTTACAATGACAAAGATTCCATAAAGATCTATGGGCGAGTGCATTTTCAGCCATACTCCGCAGGAATTTGCAAAGTCTTAAAGTGGTAATAAACCCAAAACCAAAAATGTACAGTGCCTTGAAAAAGTATTCATACGCCTTGAAATTTTCCACATTTTGTCATGTTACAACCAAAAACGTAAATGTATTTTATTGGGATTTTATGTGATAGACCAACATAAAGTGGCACATAATTGTGAAGTGGAAGGAAAATGGTAAATGATTTTCAAAGTGTTTTACAAATACATACAGGTACATTTGTATTCAGCCCCCCCCCCCGAGTCAATACTTTGTAGAATCACCTTCTTTGCAATTGCCTTCAGAAGTCACCTAATTAGTAAATAGAGTTCAACTGTGTGTAATTTAATCTCAGTATAAATACAGCTGTTCTATAACAAGATTTGTTATAAAACTTAAGGCCCCTTTCACAAGAAGCGGACTCCATTTGAGATCAGTCCGTTGGTCTCCGCTGAGCCGGCGGATGAGAAGTCCCTCTCTGCTCACTGAGCGGGGAGGGGCTTGTCAGGTGCCGCTGCCGCCTATGGAGGGATCGGAAGAAAACGGACAGCGTGTCTGTTTTCGTCAGATCTCACCCAATCCGATCCGCCAGCGACGGACCTGGACGTAGGGCCATCCGTCTGCTTTTCAGCGGATCGGACCGGGTCGGATGTCAGCGGACATGTCTCCGCTGACATCCGACGCTCCATAGACTAACATGGAGCGCCCGTTAAGGTCCACCGTCAAAACTGACAGGCGGACCTGAACGGTCCGAACGTGTGAAAGGGGCCTTAGTGAACAAACAGCATCATGAAGGCCAAAGAACAAACCAGACAGGTCAGGGATGAAGTTATGGAGAAGTTAGACAGGTCAGGGATGAAGTTATGGAGAAGTTTAAAGCAGGGTTAGGTTATAAAGAAATATCTCAAGCTTTGAACATCTCACGGAGCTCTGGTCAATCCATCATCTGAAAATAGAAACAGTATTGCACAACTGCAAACCTACCAAGACATGGCCGTCCACCTAAACTGACAGGCCGGGCAAGGAGAGCATTCATCAGAGATGCAGCCAAGAGGTCCATGGTAACTCTGGAGGAGCTGCAGAGATCCACAGCTCAGGTGGGAGAATCTGTCCACAGGACAACTATTAGTCGTGCCACTCCACAAATCTGCCCTTTATGGAAGAGTGACAAGAAGAAAGCCATTGTTGAAAGAAAGTCATAACAAGTCCTGTTTGCAGTTTGTGAGAAGCCATGTGGAGGACACAGCAAACATGTGGAAGAAGGTGCTCTGGACTGATGAGACCAAAATTTTACTTTTTGGCCTAAAAGCAAAACGGTATGTGTGGTGGAAAACTAATGCCGCGTACACACGGTTGGACTTTTCGTCTACAAAAGTCCGACGGACGCCGACGGACTAAAGCTGGCTGACAATCCGATCGTGTGTGGGCTTCCCCGGACTTTCAGCGGACTTTTCCAGCCTCAAATCTGACGGACTTTAGATTTGAAACATGCTTCAAATCTTTACGTCGTAACTACGACGGACCCAGAAATCCGCTCGTCTGTATGCTAGTCCGACGGACAAAAACCCACGCCAGGGCAGCTATTGGGTACTCGCTATCAACTTCCTTATTTTAGTCCGGTGTACGTCATCACGTACGAATCCGTCGGACTTTTGTGTGATCGTATGTAGGCAAGTCCGTTCGTAAGAAAGTCTGCCGCAAGTCCGCCAAAAGTCCGTCGAAAGTCTGTCGGACAGGCTGTCAGACTTTTGTAGACAAAAAGTCCGACCGTGTGTACGCCCCATAACACTGCACATCACCCTGAACACACCATCCCTACTTTAAAACATGGTGGTGGCAGCATCATGTTGTGGGGATGCTTTTCTTCAGCAGGGACAGGGAAGCTGGTCAGAGTTGATGGGAAGATGGATGGAGCCAAATACAGGACAATCTTAGAAGAAAACCTGTTAGAGTCTGCAAAAGACTTGAGACTGGGACGGAGGTTCACCTTCCAGCAGGACAACGACCCTAAACATACAGCCAGAGCTACAATGGAATGGTTTAGATCAAAGCACATTCATGTGTTAGAATGGCCCAGTCAAAGTCCAGACCTAAATCCAATTGAGAATCTGTGGCAAGACTTGAAAATTGCTGATCACAGACGCTCTCCATCCAATCTGACAGAGCTTGAGATATTTTGCAAAGAAGAATGGGCAAAAATGTCCCTCTCTAGATGTGTAAAGCTGGTAGAGACATCCCCAAAAAGACTTGCAGCTGTAATTGTAGAGAAAGGTGGATCTACAAAGTATTGACTCCGGGGGCGCCATACAAATATAGGCCACACTTTTTATTTATAAAAGAATTTGAAAACCATTTATCACTTTCCTTCCACTTCACAATTATGTGCCACTTTGTGTTGGTCTATCACATAAAATCCCAATAAAATATATTTTTACGTTTTTGGTTGTAACATGACAAAATGTGGAAAAATGTCAAGGGGTATGAATACTTTTTCAAGGCACTGTAACATATTGCAGCTTACTAATCATCAGATGTGGTGTCTGCATCCGTTTTCTTTTTTTGTGGGCTTTTTTCCCCTATGTTTTTACCTGGTGATCTGCCCAGTAACACACCTCCTGTATTAGAGCGCCCCCACTCTGGATGAAGGAGCACAGGGGCACCTTTGGACAGCAGTATTGTCAGTCTGGGGAGAGGGGAGTGTTAGATAGACTAACAGATTTAAATACACTAACAAATTGAAGCCAAGCAGTTACAGCAGTTTTTTTTATCTTTTGGGATAAAGGTTTTACATAAATAAATAAAAGCTGTTCATTGTAATCACCACTGTTATGCCCCGTACACACGGTCGGACTTTGTTCGGACATTCCGACAACAAAATCCTAGGATTTTTTCCGACGGATGTTGGCTCAAACTTGTTTTGCCTACACACGGTCACACAAAGTTGTCGGAATTTCCGATCGACAACAACGCGGTGACGTCAAGCACGTACGACGAGACTAGAAAAGGCCAGTTCAGAACCAAGCGCAGCACCCTTTGGGCTCCTTTTGCTAATCTCGTGTTAATAAAAGTTTGGTGAGAGACGATTCGCGCTTTTTCAGACTCGTGGCTTTCAGATCGTTTTCTGCCGTTCAGTTTGTGCTTGTGGGTTTGTATCTGCTCTTCAGTGCGTGCAAGCAAGTTCCGCGTGACTTTAAGGAGTCATTGTATTCTTGTTCGTTCGTTACTGTTTTTCAGGTCGCTCTTCACAGGCCTTGCTGTTCTTCAGTGCGTTCTGTTACTTCGTTCTGAGCAGCCGACCGTTTTCTAGCCATGTTTTGTATGCGTACTCCTCGTAGAGTTCGTGCTGTGCGGGGGCTTGGTGTTGGGGTCCTGACCTTGACACAAGTCCAGTCCATGAACAGGGTGGGGAGGAGTTCATGGACCAAGAATTGGTTGCTTCAGCGTGACCAGTTCTCTCATATGCCTTTGCTCCGTGAGATCCGTGAGAATAATCCTGATGATTTCAGGAACTTTCTCCGGATGACGGACCCCGTGTTTCACCGTTTGTTGGCTTCGCTGACCCCCTATATCAGCAGGCAGGATACCTGCATGAGGCAAGCCATCACTCCGGAGCAGAGGTTGGTCGCTACCCTGCGGTATTTGGCGACAGGGAGAAGCCTGCAGGACTTGAAGTTCTCGACAGGCATCTCCCCCCAGGCTCTGGGGATCATTATCCCAGAGACCTGTTCTGCCATCATCCAGGTCCTGCAGAAGGAGTATATGAAGGTATGATTTTTATCCTTTAATGTCACATTTTATTGTATTGAATGTTTGCTAATATATTGTATTTTTTTCCTCATTCCCTAATTACAATGATTGTATTATGCTGTGAATGTCCCCTTTGTTCTCATGCATGCTGAATTTTTATGTAATTATTATTTTATGTCCTTCATACATATTTGCCCTTCAATAACCTCCCCAGCATGGTGTCTCCTGGGCTTATATTCACCTCATGTAGTCACTTAACAATGTATTTTATCAGCTCCATAGTAGTGCTTTACCCCAAACACCCCCTAAAATGTTAGGAAATGTTATTTTTGATTTAAATTCAGGCAGAGTGCCAGAGGCTTTTTTTTGTGGTGTCCCCAATTTTTTTGTAACCCTCCCTCCCCCCAACTGCTAAGTCAGCTGATCCCAATTCTCTATCCTCAATCATCTATCTGCTGACTTTGCCAAACCCATACACACTATACCCATCTCTTTACTGGTCAGATTTATGGATGAATTCCCCAAAGCATGTAGTAGGGTCTGCCTGTATACTTTCCAATGGTACTGTTTAAAGTTCTTGTATCCTATTATGATCTTGATAGGTAATAGCAGAATGTCCAAATGTGCTCACATGTGTACAGTGTGTATTTATATCTTTGTATTATGACACTTCTTACCTGTCCAGTGGGCTGCCAATAGTGTAACTAAGGAGGGGCTGTTCCAAGTAATACCCATTATTTAGGCCTTCATCTCTCAATGAAGTGAAGAGGGTTACCTGTCCAAGAGTCCCCCCCCCCCTATAATGTTAGAAATGGCCCATGAGAGGGGGGGTGGATATGATAGGTGTACCTTATACTTTGTTGTTGTTAATTTCCCCTTAATAAATGCTATCTGGAGGTTGACCCATAATGTTTGTGTCTAATCTGCTTGCCAGGTTTCTTTGCCAAAATAGTAATGTTTATTGTTTTTTCCTCAACAGTTTCCTTCCACGCCACAGGAATGGCAGACTGTGGCCTCCCACTTTGCCCAGCGGTGGGACTTTCCTAACTGCGGAGGGGCAATTGATGGGAAACACGTCCACATCGTCCCACCACCCAACTCGGGGTCGTACTATTATAATTACAAGGGGTTTAATAGTATAGTGATGTTGGCGGTGGTGTCGGCTAATTACGACTTCTTGTATGTGGACGTGGGGAAGAATGGCCGGATGTCCGATGGTGGAGTGATCGCCCAGACGGAGTTCTACAGGCGTCTCCAGAATGGCAGCTTGGACTTGCCACCTCCAGAGGACAATGTTGAAGGTCTCCCATTTGTGTTCGTTGCTGATGAAGCATTTGCGCTGGGGGACCACCTGATGCGGCCATTCCCGATGAGGACCCTCACCCCGGAACAGAGGGTTTTTAATTACCGGCTGGCCAGAGCCCGAAGAGTGGTGGAGAACACATTTGGAATCCTGGCCAGCCGGTTCCGATTATTTATGACACCCATCCATATGGCGGAGTATAAACTGAACCAAATAATACTTGCCTGCTGTGTTCTCCATAATTTTTTAAGAAAACATTCAGCAAACTATGCTGGCTCAGTTGGGCCTGAGGCCGGAAATCCAAATCCATCAACACTGACGGCGCTTGAAAGTGGCCGTCCTGGCTTGCCCTCCCTGAGTGCCCGTGATGTCCGGTTACGCTACCTGGAGTTCTTTGCGGGTAGGGGGGCTATCAATATGCCAGACAATCTGTGAAAACTTTTTAAAATAAAAACCAACCCAAAAAAATTCTTTGTGGACATTTACTGCTTGTGTTTCTTTTAGCTGACCCTGACAGAAATGTGTTGAGTGCAGAAAATGTCGTGATTGGGTAACCTTAGAAAAAACTGTGTTGGCTGGTAATTCCTAAATGCAAAAACACATTTCACTACAAGTGCACTTGCAACTGCACTGAACCTGCACTTGTAGTGCAAAGTGTCTTTTTCCTTAGGAAATAACCCCCATTTTGGCATAAAAGAGCAATTACATCACCCCAAAAGTGTTGTAGTGTTGAGACAATAATCCACACATTCTTGATTAAGCCACTTTTTTATAGCTGCACAATCACATGTGCATTTATGAAAGGTTTTTAAAACAAACCAACATGTTTGTTGTATAACAATGTTTGCAGTAGCATTATGAAAATTCAAAATATCCATTTCAGATAAAACAGGCCTGTGTAAAACCAACAAGAAAGCCAAAAAACTTGAACTTACAAAGTTCACATTAGGTAAAACCTGAAGGCTATATCAGACATCAGTATTTAGGAACTGGGTTTGATATAGCGTTCAGATGGGGGGAAATCACCCCTGGAAAAGCCAAATTTGGAAGATGCACACAAATTTACGAATGTCAACATGTGCTATCTGCCATCAGGGGGGATCAAGGGACGTGTTTTGGGGGAGCAAGCCCTTCCTCAACGCGACTTTAGAATTGAGGAAGGGTTTGCACCCCCAAAACGCGTCCATTGATCTCCCGTGATGGCAGATAGCACATGTTGGCACACTGTGTGCATCCTCCAAATCTGGCTTTTCAAAACATTGAAAAATATTTGAAAAGATTGGACCACAATAAAACAAGTGATTTTGTGGGGTTTAAATTCGCCCCAAAACATCAATGATGTTATTATTTTTTTTAATAACATCATTGATTTGTTGCTGTATGTTGTGCAATTCGAGATTACATCCCATGATCTCCCCGATCAGGATCTGGGCACTTTCAGAAGTAAAGCGTTCTGGATCCCTCACATCACGATCACCTAAAAAGAGATAAAGAACCAAAAAAAAGGTCTCAAAAATCTGCCACCATCCATCTCTTTTACCTGAGCCTGTGGTCGCAGACACTCACCTGTTGTGGTGCCAATCTCCACCACATCTTCTTCTTCCTCCTGCTCTTCTTCTTGTGTTGGTATTTCCCCTTCTTCCAGAGGTGGGGGGTCTCTGGTCTCCCGGGATGAGGGGTGTCCTCCGAGTCTTTTCTCCCCTATGTAAAACAAAAATGGTATAATTAGCACACAGATATTTGATGGCAGAACTATAGAACTAGGAAACATTGCTTGGAAGTGGGGTACAATTGTCTATTTTAGCCGAGTTCCAAGATGTATTTTTTTTATTGCCCTTTGTCAAGCTGCAATACTTTACCGGTTTAGTTTTAACTTCACAGATGTAGCCCCCCCTATAGTATACACTGGAGCACCTGTGTGGCCCCCCTAATAAAAATGGTGTTCTTTTGTCCCACACTAGTGCTCCAGTGTCCAGATGTGAAAACAGCTGCTCAGTGTCCTCTCCTTACACACAATCTAGTTGGCATTTCATTCTAGTAACAAACCCATCTACACAAGCAAATATTTGGCATCCAAGTAGGCCCCCAAAAATGTGTGAAAATGCATATGGCCTAAACAATGGTGTTCTAGAGGCCGAAAGAAAAATGTTTGATACGAACGAATAATGTGCCCATGAACATTAAAGTTGACCTTTGGAAACGTTACAACTAATCAAAGCATATGGAGCAGAACGAACGTAATAAAGACATAAAGAATAGGAACACAGCACAACTACTTACTTTTTTGCAGCACTCTCCGGATCTTTCGGTACTGCTCTGGCTCTCTCAATTTCAGGTCCGACCACCGCTTCCTGAGCTGATCTTTAGACCTTCGTACCCCGAAATTCCGCTCTAGACTCCTGACCACTTTACCAATGATTTTGGCCTTTCGGATGTTGGGGTGGGGGTAAGGCCCATATTTCCCGTCATAGTCGGACTTCCTCATGATGTCGACCATCTCCAACATCTCCCCAAACGACATATTTGTGGCCTTAAAACGTCTCCTTCTGGATCGGGACGTGCCTGGATCCGCCCTTTCCTCCTCCTCCTCCTCCTCCTCGTTGCTACAATTAGCCCGCACCTGCTGTATGTCCGCCATCATGCTCTTCCCCCACTGCGCCGAACGAAAAGGGGCGGGGAATACACTAGAAAGAACGTCAGGGGCGGGCGGAGTTACACGCATGCGCAGTGTATATAAAGCGTAACACACGTGCGTGTTACGTTTGATCTGTGAGCGGAGGAAGGAGCATTGAACGCGGCGATCGTAAGAACGAAGGTAAGAGACAAACTTGGGCCTATACTGCTTCTATAGATTGAGGCCTATATTGTACCAAGATTAGGAGAGTTTGGTCTGACATTAGGCTTTGTCTTGTGTTGTGTCTTGCAGTGAACATGGATATGGTACTGAAAGAAGATACTGACTTCATGTCAGTCTTCATTGTTATGCTAAGGGAGCTGCCCTGTCTGTGGGAGATTACCCACCCCCATTACAAGAACCAAGCAAAGAGGAAGGCAGCACTGGAGCAATTGTGTGAAATTATGAAGCAGGTGATCCCCACGGCAGACATCCTCTATTTAAAGATTTTCATTGGTGGCCTGAGGAGCACATATCTGAGGGAGCGCAGGAAAGTCCTGGATTCACAGAGATCCGGAGCAGCAGATGACATCTATGTCCCCAGGATGTTGTACTACGACAGGCTGCATTTTCTGGCAGGCCAGACTGAACCCAGGCCATCCCTCTCAAGTCTTCCTTCCACACTTCCTTCCCGTCCGGCTGAGGCTTCTGATGCCCAACCTGGGCCTTCCAGGCCACATGTGGAGGAGCCCAGATTGAGCCAGGTATAGCATTCCTCTAAATATTTCTGCTTGTCCAATCAATGATGTTAACTAGACGTTAGTTGGGAGTACTAATTTATGATTGTGATTGATGATGCAAAAACTAAAACCATGTCCCTTTTTCATACACAGGGAAGTCTCAGCCAGGAGGTGGCCGGGCCGAGCCGGCTGGCTGATGTGCAGGTCCCTCCACCCCCGGTGAAAACAGAAAGTGGCAGTAGGAGGAGTACCCTGGAGGAGGCGGCTATCAGATTTTTTTGTAGGGCTACTGAGGTCCTGGGAGCACCCCACACCAGGCAGGAGAACATTGGTGCATTCATTGCATATAAAATGCAGAGGATGGAGGAGGGCCAACAAGCCATGCGTGAGGCCCTCATATCAGAGGCTCTGGAGAAAGGTATGAGGGCCCAAATTACACCTGACACACACCTTTGTGATGGTCCTCCTCCTCCTCCTGCAGGTCCTCCTCCTCCTCCTCCTCCCTCTCCTCCAGGTCCCCCCAGTCCTCCTCCAGGTCCCCCCAGTCCTCCTCCTCCTCCAGGTCCTACTCCTCCTCCTGCCACATCTACAACTGCACAGCGACAGCCCGGAAGGAAGTGTGAAAGGAAGACCAGAGAGTGATTGCCCTGGATCCAGTCTGGTCGGCCAAAAAATGCAGCCTCTTGTGGTACCACAGCCTGGGGACACTGATGTCATCTGCTTCTATCCCGATCTCTGTGAATCCCGGACCAGACTGCCCTCCCTTATATATGGACTCCTCAGGCCACCAATTTTGAGCTTTAAGAATTGTTGTCTGCCGTGGGGGTCCCAGGCTTCACTAATTTCTCATGTTTCTCCAGTGTTGCCTTCCTCTTTGTTTGGTTCTGATACCTTAATAAAAGATTTTTGTTTTGAATTATACTCTCCTATGTGTTTTACTTCAAAAATGATGGTTTGTTTGTGAGGATTCAGGTACATTTCAAATATACAATGTGAAATGAACAAGGGACACCAACAACAAACAATCTCATGGAGATTAAATAATAAAAGATATCAATGGTGTTGGGGTAACTTGACACACAAAACACACACAAAAATATTCTGGAGTAAAAATAAAAATAACATTGAACAAAGATCAGCCTTGGAAAAAGTACAAACATTAAAGAAAAAAAAAGGCTTTAAAAAAAAAAAAAAAAACATAAAAAATATAAAACTGTCAGATGTGACAACTAATAACAATATATTGAGGGAATCCCACTAAAAAAACACAAATAAAAGTTTGTGAAAAGTGTGTGTGAATATGAGCAGCAAAACTACTTAATTCTTGTCACATTATAAAGAAGAAGAGAGTGCGCTGTATTAAACCATTTTTTACATTGCAGCGTGACGAAAGTGCTGTATCCATTCCGAACGCTAAGTTTACCAGAACGAGCTGTCCCGTGTCGGAATTTCTTCTGAGCATGCGTGGCACTTTGTGCGTCGGAACAGGCCACACACGGTTGGAATTGACGCGATCGGATTTTGTTGTCGGAAAATTTTATCTCCTGCTATCCAACTTTGTGTGTCGGAAAATCCGATGGAAAATATCCGATGGTGCCCACACATGGTCGGAATTTCCGACAACACGCTCTGATCGGACATTGTCCATCGGAAAATCCGACCGTGTGTACGGGGCATTAGTAGTAAATGGTTTGCCTAGTCCATGTAAACTGATACATTCTGCTGGAGAGTTTGTTCTTTTGAAAAATAACAGACTTACTAGCCTGATCACCAGATAAAAAATAGAAGAAAAAACAAAACAAAAGCAGCCATCACTTCTAGGAATTGTTAAGTTGCAATATAATAAATGTTTGGAAATTTATAATGTAAATTAAACATGAGCGAATAGGCAGGGTGTTTATTACAGAAGAGGCATGCTATGTCTCTTCTGCATTGAAGTTATCCACCTGCCTGTCCGCCCCTGTACAGTAAGCTGCACACACAAATTTGACAATGCTAAGCTGACTGAACTCCCACGCATGCATGGGAGTTACATCATCTCGGCCCAGCCAATGGCCTGCGATCGATACCAGGAAGGCAAATGCCCCAAAGGTAAAAGATATGCTTTTATTCATTAAAAAAAAAATGGTGCAAGAGATCTGTTTAACAACTTCATTACCGTGCTAAAGCTGAAAGACGGCTACAGCATGGCTCTCTTGGACGTCCTCCCAGAACAACGCCCCCCCTGCACTGTTCACAGATGGTTGTAAAGGGCCAATCACAGCGGCCCTTTACCACATGATCAGCTGTGTCCAATCACAGCTGTTCACAGTGTAAACAGACTTTCCGGTTATCAGCAGTACTTTCTTCACGCGCTGTCACAGCATGAGGAGAGGAGACCCGGTAACCGGCAATCCTGACAGGGGACATGTACAAAGATAATCAGGGCATTTCCATCAGTGCCAATCAGTGCCCATTAGTGCTGTCTACATGTGTCCATCAGTACTGCCTATCAGTGCCTATCAGTGCCAATTAGTTCTCCATATCAGTGCCCATTAGTGCCACATATCAGTGTCCATTACTACAGCCTATCAGTGCCACATATCATTGCCACCTCATCAGTGCTCATCAGTGCAGCTTATCAGTGGCCATCAGTGCAGCCTATCAGTGGCCATCAGTGCAGCCTATCAGTGGCCATCAGTGCAGCCTATCAGTGGCCATCAGTGCAGCCTATCAGTGGCCATCAGTGCAGCCTATCAGTGGCCATCAGTGCAGCCCATCGGTGCAGCTTATCAGTGCCCATCAGTGCAGCTTATCAGTGCCCATCAGTCAAGCCTATCGGTGCCCATCAGTGCCCATAAGTGCATCCTATCAGTTCCCATAAGTGCAGCCTATCAGTGCCCATCAGTGCCCATCAGTGCAGCTTATCAGTGTCCATCAGTGCAGCCTCATCAGTGCCCATCAGTGCAGCCTATCAGTGCCCATCAGTGCAGCCTATCAGTGCCCATCAGTGCAGCCTATCAGTGCCCATCAGTGCAGCCTATCAGTGCCCATCAGTGCATCTTATCAGTGCCCATCAGTGCATCTTATCAGTGCCCATCACTGCCCATCAGTGCAGCCTATCAGTGCCCATCAGTGCAGCCTCAGTGCCCATCAGTGCAGCTTATCAATGCCCATCAGTGCAGCCTATCAGTGCCCATCAGTGCAGCCTATCAGTGCCCATCAGTGCCCATCAGTGCCCATCAGTGCCCATCAGTGCAGCTTATCAGTGCCCATCAATGCAGCCTCATCAGTGCCCATCAGTGCAGCCTATCAGTGCCCATCAGTGCAGCCTCATCAGTGCCCATCAGTGAAGGAGAAACATTACTTATTTGCAAAATTCTATAAAAGAAACTAAAAAAGTTGCTTTAAAAAAAAAAAAAAATCCATCTTTTTTCATTTGTTTAGCAAAAAAAACCCAGTGGTGATTAAATACCACGAAAAGAAAGCTCTATCTGTCTAAAAAAATATAGTACAGTGTTGCATGACCGCTGAATAGTCATTCAAAGTTTGGCAGCACTGAAAGCTGAAAATTAGCTTGGGCAGGAAGGGGGTGTAAGTGCCCGGTAGGCATGTGGTTAACCAGTCCGGTTCTAGAGCAAATTTTTTCATTCAATTGCACACATGTAAAAATCTTTATTTTTTAAAATGACTTAAATCTCCAGAACATTATATATTTTCTAAAAGCAGGGGCCCTGTAGAACAAAAAGATAGTTGCAAATCTAGTTGCAAAGAAAATTTTTTCTGACAGGTGCATATCATTGCAAATTTTTTTGCCTTCATTAAGGACACCTATATAGGGTTACGGTGGGAAGGCCCCCCAACACCCGAAGAGTAATTTTTCTGCACCTGTTTGACAGGTGCATATCATTGCATTTTTTTACAGCAAGGCAAATTTTTTTGCTTTCATCAAGATTATCTCTATAGGGCTACAGTGGGAAGGCACCACCGACACCCAAAGAGTAATTTTTCTGCACCCGTTACTTCTATGCAAAGTCAAAGTGACACCAGAATAGATCCAAAAAATCTCTAATCTTGTTCCCAGTGCACTACATTGTGGCCTAATCATACACATTGACTACCTAGCTGTTGCTGAGCAAAATAAAGGCAGCTTGCGGGGAAAATGACATTTTTTTTGGCTTTATAAATTCAATTATTGCTGCAGCAGATTTTAGACATGGTATAGATCTGTCACTTTACAGGTAGACTACGGGGACCCCCCAGACACTATATTGGAAGGATTTTTTCATTTTTCCTACAGTCACTTTAAAAATCAAAAAATCACTGCTCAATTAAAAATGATGTTTTTCACAAACTTTTTTTTATTGATACATGTCCCCCAGGGCAGGACCTGGACCCCTATAACCATTGTATGCCTAATTACTTGCATTTAAGCCTTCAAAATGGGCACTTTTGATATTTGACGTTCGGGTTCCATTGACTTTAATGGGGTTCGGTGTTCAGGTCCGAACGTTCGCGGTGTTCGAAAGTTCTGGTCCAAAACGAACAGGGGTCCATTCGGCCCATCCCTACTCTTCAGTTTATAGTTACCCCGGGAGCTCTTATGCTAGAATTATTGCTCTCACTCTGGCGGCAATATGTCATGCGTACGGTGCGATGGCAGTTTGCACACACGTGCGCCCCCTGAATGACCCAAATGTGTCCCCCGATCTTCACAGCATCTAACCAAGCACAGATTGGCTTGGTTGGCTAAGTAATGTACAGTCTCTGACCATCTCCTGTAGTGTGTGTGTAGTCTCTGACCATCTCCTGTAGTCTATGCAGTAACCTCTAGAAACCAATCAGTGAGCAAAAATTATGTGTTGTAACCTCTAGCAACCAGTCAGTGAGCGATAATGATAGGCTGTAACCTCTGGCAACCAATTGCAATCGCTGCATGATCTGCTGAAGCAAACTGATTTTGAGTCTACTGGCTATTTTCTTGAATGTCTCAGAATGGCGGGGGGGGGGGGGGGCAAGAAAATGTTTGCCCAGGGTCCAATCAATATTAAAGACAGCCCTGCCTGGGTGGCTCCAGAACGGGTAACCACACCACTTTTTCTCTCCAGCAACGTCTAACATCACTGGCCTGAACTAAACTGAGATCCCTGGCTTCCTGGTTCCTGGTCCTGAGTCTGCTTCCTGGTTTCTTCCACCTGGCCATTGGTGGTGAGGCCATTTCCTGGAATGGAGTGATCTGCAATTCATCCATATAGGATCTGTCCCGGGATGTGCTTATGACAGGCGCCACATTTTGCTACTTTTATGAGCTATTTATTGTCTTTTTATCATTAACCAATTCCGGACAGGCCTATAGCAGTTTCACTGCTACAGGACGGAACCTGTGTGCTGGATCATGTTTATATACGTGATCCGACACTACCGGGTAGGGGAACACGCTTGCCCCCCCTCACACACACCTCACACACAGTACACTAAAACACTGGCTAGGAACACAGTTAACCCTTTGATGGCCCCTGATCTTTAACCCCTTCCCAGCCAGTGTCATTAGTACATTGTATTTTTAGCACTGATTATTGTATTAGTGTCACTGGTCCCCAGAAAGTGTCAAAAGTGTCAGTTAGCATCAGACTGTCCGCCGCAATATCGCAGTCCTGCTATAAGTCGCTGCTCGCCACCATTACTAGTTTAAAAAAAAAAAATCCCAATGTTTGTAGACACTGTAACCAATTAATGCACACTTATTGGGATTTGTTTTACCAAAAATATGTAGCAGAATACATATTGGCATACATTTATGAAGAAATTTGATTTTTTTTTTCAATTTTTTATTGGATGTGTTTTATAGCAGAATGTAAAACATTTTTTATTTTTCAAAATTGTCGGTCTTTATTTGTATTTAAATGAATAGAGGGAGAGGAGGGATTTTAACGGTGCAAGTTAGTTACATATAGAAAAATGAATTGATATCTTATCTCTTTTTCTTAAAAAGAACAATTTTATTGTAAACATTAAAAACAAGCACATATACTCGTCAATTATGACAATACAATTAAAACAAAAATGGTCAAAAAATAGGGAATGACAAGTAGGATATACACTACAAATTCATAAATAGTGGTCATTGCATACTAGCCCGACATGTTTCGCATTTGTCACTTTATCAAGGGGTATGCAATTAAGTAGCGCGTCATCCAATACTTTTAGTAATTCTATAAAGAAAAATGGGAAGGGGGAGAAAAAAAGGGGGTTTTACATACATAAATATACATTGTTACCATGATAATACAGCACTCCAAAGCATCTCAAAAGGCTTACCCCCAAGAAAGGTTGACCTTAGGTAATCTCATCAAAACCAGCATGTACAGACACAGCCAAGCGGGACAGCAAGGGGGCTTATTTGCAACCACAGGGAGCAGTAAGGAGAAGCTGTTGTATATATAGAAAATGTCAAAGACAAAAAAACGTTATACCAAAGGTAAATTGGATCTGTAGAGAGCATAAAAGTCGAATATGTATCACTTACGCCTATGGTTAATTGAAGCTGGTGCCTGGGAGGTGCAGTTAAGCAGCGGAGGTGGTAAAGTAGTAATTGCCAGAAAATAGATGGATGATGTATGCGTTACAACTAGAGAGCAAAAAATGAAAAATAAAAATAATAATAAAATAAAAATAAATGTTAAATATTTTTTATTTTTTTTTTTTTTTTATTTTTTTTTTTTATTTTTTTTTTATTATTATTATTATTATTATTTTATTATTTTATTTTATTTTATTTTATTATTATTTTTATTTTTCATTTTTTGCTCTCTAGTTGTAACGCATACATCATCCATCTATTTTCTGGCAATTACTACTTTACCACCTCCGCTGCTTAACTGCACCTCCCAGGCACCAGCTTCAATTAACCATAGGCGTAAGTGATACATATTCGACTTTTATGCTCTCTACAGATCCAATTTACCTTTGGTATAACGTTTTTTTGTCTTTGACATTTTCAATATATACAACAGCTTCTCCTTACTGCTCCCTGTGGTTGCAAATAAGCCCCCTTGCTGTCCCGCTTGGCTGTGTCTGTACATGCTGGTTTTGATGAGATTACCTAGGGTCAACCTTTCCTGGGGGTAAGCCTTTTGAGATGCTTTGGAGTGACAACACACACCTCACTATGTTTTTCTTTTGCTGTATTATCATGGTAACAATGTATATTTATGTATGTAAAACCCCCTTTTTTTCTCCCCCTTCCCATTTTTCTTTATAGAATTACTAAAAGTATTGGATGACGCGCTACTTAATTGCATACCCCTTGATAAAGCGACAAATGCGAAACATGTCGGGCTAGTATGCAATGACCACTATTTATGAATTTGTAGTGTATATCCTACTTGTCATTCCCTATTTTTTGACCATTTTTGTTTTAATTGTATTGTCATAATTGACGAGTATATGTGCTTGTTTTTAATGTTTACAATAAAATTGTTCTTTTTAAGAAAAAGAGATAAGATATCAATTCATTTTTCTATATGTAACTAACTTGCACCGTTAAAATCCCTCCTCTCCCTCTATTCATTTAAATTTTTGTTTGGGATGTGGTGCCTATTCTGAGGGTGTTCCCCCATTTTCGGAACCTAAACCTATACAAAATCTTTATTTGTATGTAGCGCAAAGAATAAAAAAACGCAGAGGTGACCAAATAACAGCAAAAAAAGCTCTATTTGTGGGAAAAAAAGGACATACATTTTATTTGGGTACAGCGTTGCATGACCGCGCTATAGTCAGTTAAAGTAATGCAGTGTAGTATAGCAAAAAATAGCTTGGAAGGGGTGTACATTTTCCGGAGGTCAGATGGTTAAAGTCCTTCTAATGCTATAGTTAGGCACCCTCTGGTGTTCCATGCTTTTATTCATAGCCTATGACCCTAATAAAACGCTACTCCAACCCCTAAATTGATTCCTAACACTGAATGATTTAAGCATCCACATACTTTGGTTATTCTGTGACTGTAGCGCATATAGCTGACTCAACTTAAAACTAATATATATAAGAAAGCAGTACAGCGCATAAGAAATCCTAAAAGAATTAATAAATGTCCATAAAAATAGTTCCAATTAGAGTCCAGCAATTGCTCCAGTGTTATTCGTGACATGCAACAGTAGATCGTTGTGACTATAGTGACATGGACCTCCACCAATGGTAGTACAAGCTGCTCACCTCCACGGATGGACCCCTGAGTTAATCAGTCAGGTCAAATCAGCATTCCCTCATAGGGATACAAGCAGGGGGCGGTGTAAGCAGATCCTGGTCAGACCTCAGCCATAAGACAATCTTGCAGTCATAACATGTAAATATATATAAAGAGAAAATCTAGTGCTCTCTGTTGTTAACTAGAAACGTGATTTATTAAATAAGCAGATAAAACACTCACAAGCATCGCACTGTACCCCAGTGCAAAGGAAAAACGTGTGTGAAAGGATGATCAACATCGGATGGACGAGCGGAGCGCGGGTGACGTCACGATCCAGTGGGCGGTGCCGTACGTGTTACGTCCCTTACGGGGGGCGGGACTTCATCAGCGGCGGCTGCTGGTCGTGACTCACCCGCTTATATGCATAACATAGAAATAGTCTGACCAATCACCATAAAGGCGTCTCTATCACCATGGTGACAAGGGGAGGAATACTAAACAGCGCGATGTGAGTGAACAGAAATTGCTGCAATAAACATCCGCTGCGAATGCCCGCTACACTTTGTAAATCATAGAGCTGGCATATTTAAAATAAAATATAATATAAAATGAGCACTCAAATGAATTAACTAGTTGTCATCCCGCGCTCTGAACGATCATCCACGGAATCATCCCTTTTACATCATAGATAAAATATATGACTGACATCAATAGTAGAAATATCCATCTTAAAAAATCAATAATTTGACCCCTCCAAAAAACAAGAAAAAAGGGGGGGGGGGAGGGGGGAGGGGACTATTAGCTATTAGCGGTCTGAGATGAAGCAATTGACGTCAAATTCAACGTTCAAGCCCCCAGGGATGAGAACCTTAGTCTCATGTATCCAGTGCGATTCCCTGCGACTTAATTGACGTAGGAAATTGCCCCCTCTCCAATGTTTTTTAACTCTCTCAATGCCCCAAAAGCTAAGTCCTTTGGGATTTTGACCATGCACTGTTTTAAAATGTTTGGAGACATTGTGTGTCTTTAATCCCTTCTTGATGTTGTTAACATGTTCTCCTAAACGCACATGTAGGGGGCGTGATGTCCTTCCAACATATTGAAGACCACACTCACATTGGAGCATATACACGACCCCTACAGTGGTGCAGGTGATCAATTGGTCAATTTTATATTCTTTACCAGTTGACGTGGCCCTAAAATTCTTCCGTTTTTTGTTATTGCATTTAGAATGCTTGCAGGCTGTGCATCGCCCACAGGCATAAAAACCTGAGAGGAAAGAAAACAAACGGTTTTCAGATTGTATGGGGGGATCAACCACTCCTGGAGCAAGTTTATCACGCAAAGATGGGGCTTTTTTATATATGAACATCGGACGTGGTGGCAGCAGGGGACCCAGCACACGATCCTGTTTCAAAATAGGCCAATTTTTTGAAACTAATCTTTCAAACTGTTTATATTGAACATTATAATTGAGCATCATTTTGAAATTAGAGGCATCTGGACCAATTTCTTTAGCTTTATTCGCAATCAGTGGCGTCCTGTCCATGGCCAGAACCTTCTCAACCTCATTGTTCAGACTGTGTATGTTGTAACCTTTTTCCACGAATCTAGACGTAAGCAATGCCGACTGATCAACAAAATCATCAGCATAAGTGCAATTACGTCTAAGTCTAACAAATTGCCCCCTGGGAATATTACAAAGCCAAGATTTGTGATGGCAACTTCCCAGGGGGATGTAAGAGTTTTGATCCGTAGGTTTCAGGTAATTGCACAGTCTAAATCCTTCGCTCTCCTTCAAGATTTCAAGATCAAGAAAAACAATCTTTTCTTTACTATGAACCCAAGATAGCTGAATATTTTTAGTATTACTATCTAATTTCTGTATAAAGGTGTCCAGACCATGTTGATCTCCCTCCCAGATCATAACAAGGTCGTCTATATACCTTTTGTAACAGACGAGTTCGGGGGGACGGTGCTTGAACACCACGTCTTCCTCCCAGTGGGCCATAAAAAGGTTGGCCACACTGGGAGCAAAACGGGCGCCCATCGCAACACCCCTTTTTTGGAGAAAAAACTGACGATTAAACCAAAAATAATTCTTGGCCAAACAGAACTTTAAACATTTCAGAAGAAACTGTTTATGTGCCTCAGGAAGATCAGAGTATAAAGAAAGGGCCCATTGGACTGAGGACAGGGCGTCCTCATGGCCAATAATTGTGTATAAGGACCCTACATCGGCCGTTACCATGATACTGGATGAAGAGCATCTGATAGATTCGATGATTTCAATGATGTGCTTGGTGTCCTTAAGGAAGGCATCTGTTTTGCTTACCAGGGGCTGAAGAAAGTAATCTATATATTGGCCTAACCTCGAGGAGATAGAATCGATACCATTCACTATAGGCCTCCCAGGAGGGTTGGTTATATCCTTATGGATTTTTGGGAGGCAGTAAATGATAGGGGTTCTACAGAAAAAGGGATCCAGATAGGAAGCCTCTTTCTTAGTGAGAATATTCTCACTTTTCCCTTCCTCTATAAGCCAATGGAGCTCATCTTTATAGATCAACATAGGATCTTTATTCAAAATTTGATAGGTTTCTCGATCTTCCAACAGTCTGTTCAGTTCACCTAGGTACTTGGATTTATCCAAAACCACCAGACCTCCCCCTTTATCCGCAGGGCGAATGACAATGTCATTTCTTTTTTCCAATGATTTCATACCCTGCCGGATGGGTAGTGGGTCTGTTGCTTTTCTAACCTTCATTTTATCCAGATCATTAAATAGCATGTTTTTAAAAACTTCCAAAAATTTATTGTCAGCATTAAAAGGATTAAAAGTGGATTTGTTGCGTAAATTAGAATGAGATCCCCCTACAGTAGTAATTGGTCTACTGGGATTGGATAGAAAATATTTTTTCATGTTTAAATTCCTAACGAATTTATGAATGTTCACATAGGTGTCAAATTTATTCATATTTCGAACTGGGGCAAATTTCAGCCCTCTATCAAGGACCCTGACCTCACTCTCACTCAGAGTGACACTACTCAAATTATAGATCCCTGCTCCTAGTGGGGTTTTTTCTTTTTGTAATCTCCTGCCCCCTCTGTTTCCTCTCTGTCTTTTCTTTTTAACGGAGGGCCTCTCATTTGTGGAGATGACTGTGGTGGTTGTTTCCACCATTCTCCTGGATTCGGTTGATAATTCAACATACCCCTCCCTGGCCCGCTCTGGGCCCCTAAAAAATCCCCTCCTTCATTGGTGTCACGTGGTTGTAATGGGGTAAACCTGTTATATAGAGGTACCTCACCCCTTTGTGTGTATTGGGAAGTATCCCTTCTCCTCTCATTAGGAGGATAGGGATAGGGGTGAGAGTCATGCCTCTGGTTATCCCACCCCCGGGGTGATCTAAAATCCTGTTGGTAATAATTTTCTCTGATAGGGGTTTTGGGAGGACCTCTTCCTCTCCCCCTACCTCTCTTAAAATTACCTCTAGTGCCCTGACCTCCTCTTGAGGGGATTGGAGCAGGAGGAAGATGATTATAGCCATTAGGAGGTGGAGCTGGCATATTCAAAGGGTCATCTTGGGGGGGGCAGGTGTCCATCCCAGATGGATCAGGGGAGATTAGCTGCCATTTGAATATGTTTCCACTCCTAAAATCATCTGAATCTCTGATATATTTTTTCTTTTTCTTATTTTGGGCTTCAGTATCCCATTTAGTGAGCCTATTTCCAAGGTCAGTTGATAATTTCAGGAACTCTTCACTATTTTTGAAAGGTTCAATGGTGTTCCTAATATCACGTATTTGTGACTCCAGGAACTCCATTTTCCTCTCTTTGCGTGCAAGTAGCAGTTGTAATAATTCAGAACCTTTCTTAATGAAGAAATCTCTCCATTCAGTCATGGAGGCTTCATCAAAAAGACCATCATTAGGCGGGATATCCCAACTCAACCTCCTAGGGACTAAATTGGAGGAGAGATATTGTTTGAATGAGGCAATATCCCACCAAGTTTTCACCTTCTTCTCAAAGATATGGTTCAATCTCTTAAAGGAAGAGGTTAAATCACTGCCAGATGCAGACGCAGGAGCGTGGGAGAAAACCTCATCCAATTTAACTTCCCGTTTCTCCAAATAGGAAAAAACATCCATGGTTGCAGCTGTAATCGTGATAATTTTAAAACTCGCAAATATAAAAACAAAATCGACCAGCGCAAACCTCCAATCTAACTAAAAGCAGCTATTGTACTGGGGGAGAAAAATGTATCAAATCCCAAAAAACATATATAAGAAAGCAGTACAGCGCATAAGAAATCCTAAAAGAATTAATAAATGTCCATAAAAATAGTTCCAATTAGAGTCCAGCAATTGCTCCAGTGTTATTCGTGACATGCAACAGTAGATCGTTGTGACTATAGTGACATGGACCTCCACCAATGGTAGTACAAGCTGCTCACCTCCACGGATGGACCCCTGAGTTAATCAGTCAGGTCAAATCAGCATTCCCTCATAGGGATACAAGCAGGGGGCGGTGTAAGCAGATCCTGGTCAGACCTCAGCCATAAGACAATCTTGCAGTCATAACATGTAAATATATATAAAGAGAAAATCTAGTGCTCTCTGTTGTTAACTAGAAACGTGATTTATTAAATAAGCAGATAAAACACTCACAAGCATCGCACTGTACCCCAGTGCAAAGGAAAGACGTGTGTGAAAGGATGATCAACATCGGATGGACGAGCGGAGCGCGGGTGACGTCACGATCCAGTGGGCGGTGCCGTACGCGTTACGTCCCTTACGGGGGGCGGGACTTCATCAGCGGCGGCTGCTGGTCGTGACTCACCCGCTTATATGCATAACATAGAAATAGTCTGACCAATCACCATAAAGGCGTCTCTATCACCATGGTGACAAGGGGAGGAATACTAAACAGCGCGATGTGAGTGAACAGAAATTGCTGCAATAAACATCCGCTGCGAATGCCCGCTACACTTTGTAAATCATAGAGCTGGCATATTTAAAATAAAATATAATATAAAATGAGCACTCAAATGAATTAACTAGTTGTCATCCCGCGCTCTGAACGATCATCCACGGAATCATCCCTTTTACATCATAGATAAAATATATGACTGACATCAATAGTAGAAATATCCATCTTAAAAAATCAATAATTTGACCCCTCCAAAAAACAAGAAAAAAGGGGGGGGGAGGGGGGAGGGGACTATTAGCTATTAGCGGTCTGAGATGAAGCAATTGACGTCAAATTCAACGTTCAAGCCCCCAGGGATGAGAACCTTAGTCTCATGTATCCAGTGCGATTCCCTGCGACTTAATTGACGTAGGAAATTGCCCCCTCTCCAATGTTTTTTAACTCTCTCAATGCCCCAAAAGCTAAGTCCTTTGGGATTTTGACCATGCACTGTTTTAAAATGTTTGGAGACATTGTGTGTCTTTAATCCCTTCTTGATGTTGTTAACATGTTCTCCTAAACGCACATGTAGGGGGCGTGATGTCCTTCCAACATATGTTCAATATAAACAGTTTGAAAGATTAGTTTCAAAAAATTGGCCTATTTTGAAACAGGATCGTGTGCTGGGTCCCCTGCTGCCACCACGTCCGATGTTCATATATAAAAAAGCCCCATCTTTGCGTGATAAACTTGCTCCAGGAGTGGTTGATCCCCCCATACAATCTGAAAAACGTTTGTTTTCTTTCCTCTCAGGTTTTTATGCCTGTGGGCGATGCACAGCCTGCAAGCATTCTAAATGCAATAACAAAAAACGGAAGAATTTTAGGGCCACGTCAACTGGTAAAGAATATAAAATTGACCAATTGATCACCTGCACCACTGTAGGGGTCGTGTATATGCTCCAATGTGAGCGTGGTCTTCAATATGTTGGAAGGACATCACGCCCCCTACATGTGCGTTTAGGAGAACATGTTAACAACATCAAGAAGGGATTAAAGACACACAATGTCTCCAAACATTTTAAAACAGTGCATGGTCAAAATCCCAAAGGACTTAGCTTTTGGGGCATTGAGAGAGTTAAAAAACATTGGAGAGGGGGCAATTTCCTACATCAATTAAGTCGCAGGGAATCGCACTGGATACATGAGACTAAGGTTCTCATCCCTGGAGGCTTGAACGTTGAATTTGACGTCAATTGCTTCATCTCAGACCGCTAATAGCTAATAGTCCCCTCCCCCCCCCCCCCCCCTTTTTTCTTGTTTTTTGGAGGGGTCAAATTATTGATTTTTTAAGATGGATATTTCTACTATTGATGTCAGTCATATATTTTATCTATGATGTAAAAGGGATGATTCCGTGGATGATCGTTCAGAGCGCGGGATGACAACTAGTTAATTCATTTGAGTGCTCATTTTATATTATATTTTATTTTAAATATGCCAGCTCTATGATTTACAAAGTGTAGCGGGCATTCGCAGCGGATGTTTATTGCAGCAATTTCTGTTCACTCACATCGCGCTGTTTAGTATTCCTCCCCTTGTCACCATGGTGATAGAGACGCCTTTATGGTGATTGGTCAGACTATTTCTATGTTATGCATATAAGCGGGTGAGTCACGACCAGCAGCCGCCGCTGATGAAGTCCCGCCCCCCGTAAGGGACGTAACGCGTACGGCACCGCCCACTGGATCGTGACGTCACCCGCGCTCCGCTCGTCCATCCGATGTTGATCATCCTTTCACACACGTTTTTCCTTTGCACTGGGGTACAGTGCGATGCTTGTGAGTGTTTTATCTGCTTATTTAATAAATCACGTTTCTAGTTAACAACAGAGAGCACTAGATTTTCTCTTTATATATATTTACATGTTATGACTGCAAGATTGTCTTATGGCTGAGGTCTGACCAGGATCTGCTTACACCGCCCCCTGCTTGTATCCCTATGAGGGAATGCTGATTTGACCTGACTGATTAACTCAGGGGTCCATCCGTGGAGGTGAGCGGCTTGTACTACCATTGGTGGAGGTCCATGTCACTATAGTCACAACGATCTACTGTTGCATGTCACGAATAACACTGGAGCAATTGCTGGACTCTAATTGGAACTATTTTTATGGACATTTATTAATTCTTTTAGGATTTCTTATGCGCTGTACTGCTTTCTTATATATGTTTTTTGGGATTTGATACATTTTTCTCCCCCAGTACAATAGCTGCTTTTAGTTAGATTGGAGGTTTGCGCTGGTCGATTTTGTTTTTATATTTGCGAGTTTTAAAATTATCACGATTACAGCTGCAACCATGGATGTTTTTTCCTATTTGGAGAAACGGGAAGTTAAATTGGATGAGGTTTTCTCCCACGCTCCTGCGTCTGCATCTGGCAGTGATTTAACCTCTTCCTTTAAGAGATTGAACCATATCTTTGAGAAGAAGGTGAAAACTTGGTGGGATATTGCCTCATTCAAACAATATCTCTCCTCCAATTTAGTCCCTAGGAGGTTGAGTTGGGATATCCCGCCTAATGATGGTCTTTTTGATGAAGCCTCCATGACTGAATGGAGAGATTTCTTCATTAAGAAAGGTTCTGAATTATTACAACTGCTACTTGCACGCAAAGAGAGGAAAATGGAGTTCCTGGAGTCACAAATACGTGATATTAGGAACACCATTGAACCTTTCAAAAATAGTGAAGAGTTCCTGAAATTATCAACTGACCTTGGAAATAGGCTCACTAAATGGGATACTGAAGCCCAAAATAAGAAAAAGAAAAAATATATCAGAGATTCAGATGATTTTAGGAGTGGAAACATATTCAAATGGCAGCTAATCTCCCCTGATCCATCTGGGATGGACACCTGCCCCCCCCAAGATGACCCTTTGAATATGCCAGCTCCACCTCCTAATGGCTATAATCATCTTCCTCCTGCTCCAATCCCCTCAAGAGGAGGTCAGGGCACTAGAGGTAATTTTAAGAGAGGTAGGGGGAGAGGAAGAGGTCCTCCCAAAACCCCTATCAGAGAAAATTATTACCAACAGGATTTTAGATCACCCCGGGGGTGGGATAACCAGAGGCATGACTCTCACCCCTATCCCTATCCTCCTAATGAGAGGAGAAGGGATACTTCCCAATACACACAAAGGGGTGAGGTACCTCTATATAACAGGTTTACCCCATTACAACCACGTGACACCAATGAAGGAGGGGATTTTTTAGGGGCCCAGAGCGGGCCAGGGAGGGGTATGTTGAATTATCAACCGAATCCAGGAGAATGGTGGAAACAACCACCACAGTCATCTCCACAAATGAGAGGCCCTCCGTTAAAAAGAAAAGACAGAGAGGAAAGAGAGGGGGCAGGAGATTACAAAAAGAAAAAACCCCACTAGGAGCAGGGATCTATAATTTGAGTAGTGTCACTCTGAGTGAGAGTGAGGTCAGGGTCCTTGATAGAGGGCTGAAATTTGCCCCAGTTCGAAATATGAATAAATTTGACACCTATGTGAACATTCATAAATTCGTTAGGAATTTAAACATGAAAAAATATTTTCTATCCAATCCCAGTAGACCAATTACTACTGTAGGGGGATCTCATTCTAATTTACGCAACAAATCCACTTTTAATCCTTTTAATGCTGACAATAAATTTTTGGAAGTTTTTAAAAACATGCTATTTAATGATCTGGATAAAATGAAGGTTAGAAAAGCAACAGACCCACTACCCATCCGGCAGGGTATGAAATCATTGGAAAAAAGAAATGACATTGTCATTCGCCCTGCGGATAAAGGGGGAGGTCTGGTGGTTTTGGATAAATCCAAGTACCTAGGTGAACTGAACAGACTGTTGGAAGATCGAGAAACCTATCAAATTTTGAATAAAGATCCTATGTTGATCTATAAAGATGAGCTCCATTGGCTTATAGAGGAAGGGAAAAGTGAGAATATTCTCACTAAGAAAGAGGCTTCCTATCTGGATCCCTTTTTCTGTAGAACCCCTATCATTTACTGCCTCCCAAAAATCCATAAGGATATAACCAACCCTCCTGGGAGGCCTATAGTGAATGGTATCGATTCTATCTCCTCGAGGTTAGGCCAATATATAGATTACTTTCTTCAGCCCCTGGTAAGCAAAACAGATGCCTTCCTTAAGGACACCAAGCACATCATTCAAATCATCGAATCTATCAGATGCTCTTCATCCAGTATCATGGTAACGGCCGATGTAGGGTCCTTATACACAATTATTGGCCATGAGGACGCCCTGTCCTCAGTCCAATGGGCCCTTTCTTTATACTCTGATCTTCCTGAGGCACATAAACAGTTTCTTCTGAAATGTTTAAAGTTCTGTTTGGCCAAGAATTATTTTTGGTTTAATCGTCAGTTTTTTCTCCAAAAAAGGGGTGTTGCGATGGGCGCCCGTTTTGCTCCCAGTGTGGCCAACCTTTTTATGGCCCACTGGGAGGAAGACGTGGTGTTCAAGCACCGTCCCCTCGAACTCGTCTGTTACAAAAGGTATATAGACGACCTTGTTATGATCTGGGAGGGAGATCAACATGGTCTGGACACCTTTATACAGAAATTAGATAGTAATACTAAAAATATTCAGCTATCTTGGGTTCATAGTAAAGAAAAGATTGTTTTTCTTGATCTTGAAATCTTGAAGGAGAGCGAAGGATTTAGACTGTGCAATTACCTGAAACCTACGGATCGAAACTCTTACATCCCCCTGGGAAGTTGCCATCACAAATCTTGGCTTTGTAATATTCCCAGGGGGCAATTTGTTAGACTTAGACGTAATTGCACTTATGCTGATGATTTTGTTGATCAGTCGGCATTGCTTACGTCTAGATTCGTGGAAAAAGGTTACAACATACACAGTCTGAACAATGAGGTTGAGAAGGTTCTGGCCATGGACAGGACGCCACTGATTGCGAATAAAGCTAAAGAAGTTTGAAAGATTAGTTTCAAAAAATTGGCCTATTTTGAAACAGGATCGTGTGCTGGGTCCCCTGCTGCCACCACGTCCGATGTTCATATATAAAAAAGCCCCATCTTTGCGTGATAAACTTGCTCCAGGAGTGGTTGATCCCCCCATACAATCTGAAAACCGTTTGTTTTCTTTCCTCTCAGGTTTTTATGCCTGTGGGCGATGCACAGCCTGCAAGCATTCTAAATGCAATAACAAAAAACGGAAGAATTTTAGGGCCACGTCAACTGGTAAAGAATATAAAATTGACCAATTGATCACCTGCACCACTGTAGGGGTCGTGTATATGCTCCAATGTGAGTGTGGTCTTCAATATGTTGGAAGGACATCACGCCCCCTACATGTGCGTTTAGGAGAACATGTTAACAACATCAAGAAGGGATTAAAGACACACAATGTCTCCAAACATTTTAAAACAGTGCATGGTCAAAATCCCAAAGGACTTAGCTTTTGGGGCATTGAGAGAGTTAAAAAACATTGGAGAGGGGGCAATTTCCTACGTCAATTAAGTCGCAGGGAATCGCACTGGATACATGAGACTAAGGTTCTCATCCCTGGGGGCTTGAACGTTGAATTTGACGTCAATTGCTTCATCTCAGAACGCTAATAGCTAATAGTCCCCTCCCCCCTCCCCCCCCCCTTTTTTCTTGTTTTTTGGAGGGGTCAAATTATTGATTTTTTTAAGATGGATATTTCTACTATTGATGTCAGTCATATATTTTATCTATGATGTAAAAGGGATGATTCCGTGGATGATCGTTCAGAGCGCGGGATGACAACTAGTTAATTCATTTGAGTGCTCATTTTATATTATATTTTATTTTAAATATGCCAGCTCTATGATTTACAAAGTGTAGCGGGCATTCGCAGCGGATGTTTATTGCAGCAATTTCTGTTCACTCACATCGCGCTGTTTAGTATTCCTCCCCTTGTCACCATGGTGATAGAGACGCCTTTATGGTGATTGGTCAGACTATTTCTATGTTATGCATATAAGCGGGTGAGTCACGACCAGCAGCCGCCGCTGATGAAGTCCCGCCCCCCGTAAGGGACGTAACGCGTACGGCACCGCCCACTGGATCGTGACGTCACCCGCGCTCCGCTCGTCCATCCGATGTTGATCATCCTTTCACGCACGTTTTTCCTTTGCACTGGGGTACAGTGCGATGCTTGTGAGTGTTTTATCTGCTTATTTAATAAATCACGTTTCTAGTTAACAACAGAGAGCACTAGATTTTCTCTTTATATATATTTACATGTTATGACTGCAAGATTGTCTTATGGCTGAGGTCTGACCAGGATCTGCTTACACCGCCCCCTGCTTGTATCCCTATGAGGGAATGCTGATTTGACCTGACTGATTAACTCAGGGGTCCATCCGTGGAGGTGAGCGGCTTGTACTACCATTGGTGGAGGTCCATGTCACTATAGTCACAACGATCTACTGTTGCATGTCACGAATAACACTGGAGCAATTGCTGGACTCTAATTGGAACTATTTTTATGGACATTTATTAATTCTTTTAGGATTTCTTATGCGCTGTACTGCTTTCTTATATATGTTTTTTGGGATTTGATACATTTTTCTCCCCCAGTACAATAGCTGCTTTTAGTTAGATTGGAGGTTTGCGCTGGTCGATTTTGTTTTTATAAAACTAATATATCAAATTAGGGTGACATTGGTCTTCAACATAAACGTTGCCATGGAAGTCTGGGGAAAGCCTTAGCACTACAGCTGCATTAGATTTGGTTTTTTTTTTTCTTAAACTTGTAATTATTTTAGAAGAAAAGAAAATACACAAAAATAGCTCTACAGATAGCCCTAATACCGAGGAATATCATTTTTAATAATGGAAGTATTATCCGACAGAGATACGGGGGCTTATGTAGATTTACAGTACTTTTTTTTTTCATAAAAGTCTTTAGACCGATGATGCGGCTGTGGCAATTCTTTATTCTCACAAGTTCTTGGTAGTTAAAGAGTTTTTGTAATTTTCACTGCCACAGTAGTAGAGTATTGTACTGTGTTAGGCGTTGACTAATGCAGAAAGAATGGCATTTAAGTGATGCCCTTTATTGGTTGATAGGGATGAACTGGCACTGACTTCGGGCATTAGGACAAACTCCTGAACTTTAGCCCGTTTGGCCCTCTGTTTGGCAGGAGCAGAAAACCATATATAGAAATAATATTTCTACCTCTTCTATATACGACAGCTTCCCGATGTCACTGGTACCCACAGAAGCTACAGGCATTGCACGGGGGGCTCAAAAATTCCGATAAGTCCTCGACCCGTAGACCCTCACAACCACCAGGCCTGGGTTGTGGGAAAGAGACCCTTGTCCTCATCAACAGGGGGACAAGGTGCTTTGCCAGTGGCAAAGTGCCACTCCATGTTGAAGTCATGTGGCCTTGTATGGTTCAGGAGGGTGGAACTTCTCACTTCTATCCCCCTCTTTCCAGGCCAGCCAGGCTGCATGTTTCTATTAAAGGTCTGGTATAGATTTTTAGGGGGACCTCGTGCATTTTTTTGCAGCCCCTCTTGAAGTGTCTTGTATATATATATATATTTTGGGGGGGGGGGGGGGGGGCTCTACGCATTTTTTTTTACTCTTGCTGTAGGATGTGCCAAAAATTCAATTTACACAGAAAAAAAAAATTATACAGTTTAACCACTTCCCACCCAAGGTACGTCATATGACATCATGGACTTCGAGTGATGAGTGCAGCTACAGGCATCATCCAGATATCGTCTTTTTCGGCCAACGATTCTGTGCACCATAAGAACAATCATAGCGGCAGTTCAGCCGCTTGATCATTCTCACAGGCCCTCCGGCTGCCCTCCAGTGCTCCTCCCGGCTTGCCCCTGCGACCGGCGAGCCGGAGAACGAATCGGTCGCCGCTGGAAGTTTACCATAGAGATTTCTGGTGACCAGATGGTCTCCAGTCATCTCTATGACCCTTGGAGGCCTGGGCGTGACGTTATGATGTCACGTCCAGGTCAGCGGAAGTGAACAAAGCCGAGGACGCAGCTGGAAAGGCCATAAAGAGGACCTGTCACGCACTATTTCGATTACAAGTGATCAAAAAATTATTTTTTTCTGAAGAGAAAGTGTAAAAATAAAAAAATAAAAATAAAATAAAGAATAAAAGTTTTTTTTAGGCTCCCCCGTCCCCGCATGCTCGCGCACGCATGCGTAAGTCGCTTACATATGTAAACGGCGTTCAACTCACATGTGAGATATTGCCGTGTGTGTTAGATACATAAGCAACAATTATAGCACAAAACCTTCTCTGTAACTCTAAACATGTAACCTGTAAAAAAATGTAAAGCTTCGCCTATGGAGATTTTTAAGTACAGAATTTTGGCACCATTCCACGAGTGTGTGCAATTTTAAAGCGGGACATGTTAGGTATCTATTTACTCAGCGTAAGATCATCTTTAACATTATACAAAAAAAATGGGCTAACTTTACTGTTTTTTTGTTTTTCTAATTCATGAAACAGTTTTTTTTTTTCCAAAAAAAAACATGTTTGAAAAATCTCTGCACAAATACCGTGTGACATAAAAAGTTGCAATGACTGCCATTCTATTACCTAGGGCCTCTGCTAAAAAAACATATATAATGTTTGGGGGTTCTGAGTAATTTTCTAGAAAAAGAATAATGATTTTTACATGTAGAAGCGAAGTGCCAGAATTGGCCCGGATGGGAAGTGGTTAAATTGCCAGCTTCTTAACCCCTTCCGACCAGCCACCGCAGTTATACTGCGGCAGGACGGCTCCCCTGCGCAAGCCATCATAGCTGTACGTCGGCTCTATAAGACGCTGTTGCAGGCGCGCGCGCCAACAGCGTGTCCCTGGAGCCGACGCGTGTGCCCGGCAGGCACAATGACCGCCGGGCACCCGCGATCGCTCGTGACAGAGTGAGAACCGGGATTTGTGTGTGTAAACACACAAATCCCGGTTCTGTCAGGCAAGAGGAGACAGATCGCTGTTCCTACTAAGTAGGAACAGCGATCTGTCTCCTCCTCTAGTCAGCCACATTTCCCTCACAGTTAGAAACACCTCCCAGGGAACACTTAACCCCTTGATCGCCCCCTAGTGTTAACCCCTTACCTGCCAGTGACATTCATACAGTAATCAGTGGCTATTTTTAGCTCTGATCGCTGTATAAATGTCACTGGTTTCAACAAAAGTGTCAAAATTGTCTGATCTGTCCATTGCAATGTTGCAGTCCTGATAAAAATTGCAATTCACGGCCATTACTAGTAAAAAAAATAATAACAATAAAAATGCCATACGTCTATCCCCAATTTTGTAGATGCTATAACTTTTGCGCAAACCAATCAATATACGCTTATTGCGTCGTTTTTTGCCAAAAATATGTAGAAGAATATATATTGGCCTAAACTGATGAAGAAATTTGCTTTTTTTTTATTTTTTGGGGGATATTTATTATAGCAAAAAGTAAAACATTTTGTGTTTTTTAAAATCGTTGCTCTTTTTTTGTTTATAGTGCATAAAAATAAAAACCGCAGAGGTGATCAAATACCACTAAAAGAAAGCTCTATTTGTGGGGAAAAAAGGACATACATTTTGTTTGGTTACAACGTCGGTTACAATGGTCTGGTCAGGAAGGGGGTAAATTCTTCCGGGGCGGAAGTGGAAAACAATACAGCCCCCCCCCCCCTTTTTTTTTTTTTTAAACACAAAGATGAGGTCAATGATCTGTTTTTTTTCCCGGTAAATGTCAGTGCTGCTGCAGCAGTTTCTATACATCACAGCAATGTGTCCCTTTAAAGGAAAGATTAGGACACTCTCAGGCCTGTAATATTAAGGAATAAGACATTTTAATGTTTCAGTTTAAAGCGGCACTCTACCCAAAAGGGAATGCTCCGCATATCTGGATTTGACAGATACCAGCTCCCACCTCCAGCTCAGTTCGCCGCAGTGAACAGAGTCAGAAGTTCAGCCCCCCTCCTCCTTCCCCTGCAGCCGAACCATTCAAAAAGCGCAGCGCACTTTGCACATGCGCAGTAGGAAACCGGCTGTGAATCAACAACTTTAGACTAAGGGACAACTGGCTTCACTGTCAGTGTCCCTTAGTCTAAATGGTGGCGCCAGCACCCGATAGCCGATTGAAAAATCGGCTTGGGTGAGAACACAGCTGGCTTCCCGAACAGGTGAGTGTCCTAACATTAAAAGTCAGCAGCTACAAATATTGTTTTTTGAAGGAGCCAGGAGCTCCTTTTTAAGAATTTAACCACTTGCCGACCGCCTCACGCCGATGTACGTCCAAACTTTGGCAGCGGATATCGTTGATATGGCAGCAGCTAGCCGTTTTCGTGTGGCGGTCGGCTTTAAGATAAAAGTGGTCTCTGTGGCGGATTCGCCGCGAGATCACTTTTATCGGTGTCGGGAGAGGGCCACCCCTCCCACCGCGATCCGGTGCTCTCCGCCGCTTACCGGAGCCCTCGTAGCGGCTGAGGCGATCGCGTCTGTCTCCCTTCTGTGCTTGGAGACGAGTGAGGCTAAGATGGCGCCCACTCGTCTCCATGACACTGCTGGGCGGAAGCGATGTGAAAACGTCACTTCCGCCCATACGTCTTAAAGGCACATTTTTTTCAATGTTTTTATTGCATTTTAGTGTAAATATGAGGTCTGAGGTCTTTTTGATCCCCAGATCTCATGATTAAGAGGTCCTGTCATGCTTTTTTCTATTACAAGAGATGTTTACATTCCTTGTAATAGGAATAAAAGTGACACAATTTTTTTTTAACTGTGTAAAAATAAATAAAATCATGGAAAATAAATAATAAAAATGTAAAAAAAAAATTTAAAAACCCCCCCGTCCCGACGAGCTCGCGCGCAGAAGCGAACGCATACGTGAGTAGCGCCCGCATATGAAAACGGTGGTCAAACCACACATGTGAGGTATCACCGCGATCAGTGGAGCTAGAGCAATAATTCTAGCCCTAGATCTCCTCTGTAATGCAAAACCTGCAACCTGTAGAATTTTTTAAACGTCGCCTATGGAGATTTTTGAGGGTAAAAGTTTGACGCCATTCCACGAGCGGGCGCAATTTTGAAGCGTGACTTGTTTGGTATCAATTTAATTGGTGTAACATTATATTTCACAATATAAAAAAAAGAATTGGGCTAACGTTACTGTTGTCTGATTTTTTTATTCAAAAAAGTGAATTTTTTCCAAAAAAATTATAAGACCGCTGCGCTTATAAGACGCAAATACGGTGCAAAAAAAATTTGCATTGACTGCCATTTTATTCTCTAGGGTGTTAGAAAAAAACAATATATAATGTTTGGGGGTTCTAAGTAATTTTCTAGCAAAAAAACTGTTTTAAACATGTAAACACCTAAAATCCAAAACGAGGCTGGTCCTCGTGTATAAATCACTTCTCCTGGCCGAACTGATTTTTTTAAAAACAAATTTGCATTGGTACGTGTTCCCCAGAGCAGTATCCATTTCCATGCTATTTTTGACCTCCCCTTGTCTAATAACCCAGAAAATTAGCATTTATAATTTGACAGATTCGGCTCCCATTTAATTCAATAGGGTTCTGGTTTGGCACCCCAAACTTCTTTGAAGTTTATCGAACCCTGCTTGAACCGAACCAAGGCAGTTTGGCTCATCACTATTGGTTATAACTTAACCCCTTGCCTACTGGGCACTTTCACCCCCTTCCTGCCCAGGCCAATTTTCAGCTTTCAGTGCTGTCACACTTTGAATGACAATTGCATGGTCATGCAATGCTGTACCCATATGACATTTTTATAATTTTTTTCACACAAATAGAGCTTTCTTTTGGTAGTATTTAATCACCACTGGGTTTTTTTTATCTTTTTGCTAAACAAATTAAAAAATACAGAAACGTTAAAAAAATATATATATTATATAGTTTGCTATAAAATTTTGCAATAAGGTAATTTTTCTCCTTCACTGATGTATGCTTATAAGGCTGCACTGATGTGCACTAATCGGCTGCACTGATGGGCACTGATAGGCTGCACTGATGGGCACTGATGAGGTGGCACTGATGGGCATTGGTAGGTGGCACTGATGGGCACTGATGAGGTGACATTGATGGGAACTGATGAGGTGACACTGATGGACACTGATATGTGGCACTGATGGGCACTGATAAGGTAGCATTGGTAGGCACTGATGAGGAGGCACTGATAGGTGGCACTGATGGGCACTGATAGGCACTGGTAGGCAGCACTGAAGGGCACTGATAGGTAGCACTGATATGTGACACTGATAAGAAGACACTAATAGTTGGCACTGGTGGGCACTGGTCGGCACTGATTGGAAGCACTGGTGGGCACTGGTAGGACTGCACTGATAATCAGGACACTGATAACCAGTGCCCTGATTATCAATGTCCCTTTAACATAAGCCAGTTACCGGATTTCTTTTTCTATCCTCAAGCTGTCAGTGTGAGGAAAGAAAAGCCGATAACCAGCTTGTAGTTATATCCTGTGATCAGCTGTCATTGGACACAGCTAATTGCATAGTAAAGGGATGCTGTGATTGGCCCTTTACCCCGTTCTGTGATCAGCTGAGTCTGTATTGCTATAAAATTTTGCAAACAGGTAATTTTTCTCCTTCACTGATGGGCACTGATAGGCTGCACTGATGGGCACTTATTGGCTGCACTGATGGGTACTGATAGGCTGCACTGATGGGCACTGATGAGGCAGCACTAATGAGCACTGATGAGGTGGCACTGGTGGGCACTAATGAGGCTGCACTGATTTTATTTGTAAAAAATGTTGAAAACAATTTATCATTTTCCTTCCACTTCACAATTATGTGCCACTTTGTGTTGGTCTATTACCCAACATCCCAATAAAATACGTTTACGTTTTTGGTTGTGACATGACAAAATGTGGAAGATTTCAAGGAGTATGAATACTTTTTCAAGGCACTGTATTTATACACAAAGAAGAATGAAATATAATTTTTGAGGTTTGAATAATATTGCAGATAAAGGAAGGCTCCAGTGCTGCCTATAAGATACTTTCTCCTTCAGACAAGTTACAACGAATCTCAATTTGTACTGTACTTTTTTTTAACAAAGTTAAGCATTTTCTTGGCTATTTAAAGAATGTTTCAGTAAGCCGGTAAAGCACAACAACACAAGAAAATATATTTTTTTAAATATTTATAAGCATCTCGGAGTGGGTACCTGCTAAAATATGAAGTGGTGTGTGATGTAAGTGAAGTGGCGTTTGCTTTTAACACCTTCTCACACATTCGACGCTAGTCAGTGGTCCATCATCAACATCGCACCATATCTAACTCGGAAGAAAAACAACCCTGTTCACAAGTACGCAATGGTGAGAAAATGAAAAAAATACCCAAATACTTTAGAGTGAACTTTATCTCATTATCAAGAATATATTAAACAATAAAAAAGTGGAGCATTGCCAAGTCACTGATGACAGGTCAGAAGTACTAAATACTGAAAGGACGAGATGGTTTATTGGCTTCATTTGCTTTTACTTAACTCCCCTTTAGTTCTTATATTTAAGATGACTTAGATGAAAGAAAAAAAAAAAGTTTGAGTGAAAATCTAATGCATGATGGGATGAAGTCGTTAACCACTTCAGCCCCGGAAGGATTTACCCCCTTCCTGACCAGAGCACTTTTTACAATTTGCGTCGCTTTAACTGCTAATTGCACGGTCATGCAATGGTGTACCCAAACGAAATTTGCGTCCTTTTCTTCCCACAAATAGAGCTTTCTTTTGATGGTATTTGATCACCTCTGCCATTTTTATTTTTTGCGCTATAAACGGAAAAAGACCGAAAATTTTGAAAAAAAATGATATTTTCTACTTTTTGTTATAAAAAAAATCCAATAAACTCAATTTTAGTCATACATTTAGGCCAAAATGTATTCGGCCACATGTCTTTGGTAAAAAAAAAGTCAATAAGCGTATATTTATTGGTTTGCGCAAAAGTTATAGCGCCTACAAACTAGGGTACATTTTCTGGAATTTACACAGCTTTTAGTTTATGACTGCCTATGTCATTTCTTGAGGTGCTAAAATGGCAGGGCAGTACAAAACCCCCCCAAATGACCCCATTTTGGAAAGTAGACACCCCAAGGAAATTGCTGAGAGGCATGTTGAACCCATTGAATATTTATTTTTTTTGTCCCAGGTGATTGAATAATGACAAAAAAAAAAAAAATTTACAAAAAGTTGTCACTAAATGATATATTGCTCACACAGGCCATGGGCATATGTGGAATTGCACCCCAAAATACATTCAGCTGCTTCTCCTGAGTACGGGGATACCACATGTGTGGGACTTTTTGGGAGCCTAGCCGCGTATGGGGCCCCGAAAACCAAGCACCGCCTTCAGGATTTCTAAGGGCATAGATTTTTGATTACACTCCTCACTACCTATCACAGTTTTGAAGGCCATAAAATGCCAAGATGGCACAAAACACCCCCAAATGACCCCATTTTGGAAAGTAGACACCCCAAGCTATTTGCTGAGAGGTATGTTGAGTCCATGAAATATTTTATTTTTTGACACAAGTTGTGGGAATGTGACAATTTTTTTTTTTTTTGCACAAAGTTGTCACTAAATGATATATTGCTCACACAGGCCATGGGCATATGTGGAATTGCACCCCAAAATACATTCTGCTGATTCTCCTGAGTATGGGGATACCACATGTGTGGGACTTTTTGGGAGCCTAGCCGCGTACGGGGCCCCGAAAACCAATCACCGCCTTTAGGATTTCTAAGGGCATAAATTTTTTATTTCACTCCTCACTACCTATCAGAGTTTTGAAGGCCATAAAATGCCAAGATGGCACAAACCCCCCCCAAATGACCCCATTTTGGAAAGTAGACACCCCAAGCTATTTGCTGAGAGGCATGTTGAGTCCATGGAATATTTTATATTTTGACACAAGTTGCTGGAAAGTGACAATTTTTTTTTTTTTTTTTTTGCACAAAGTTGTCACTAAATGATATATTGCTCAAACATGCCATGGGCATATGTGGAATTGCACCCCAAAATATATTCTGCTGCTTCTCCTGAGTACGGGGATACCACATGTGTGGGACTTTTTGGGAGCCTAGCTGCGTACGGGGCCCCGAAAACCAAGCACCGCCTTCAGGATTTCTAAGGGCATAAATTTTTGATTTCACTTCTCACTACCTATCACAGTTTTGAAGGCCATAAAATGCCAAGATGGCACAAAACCCCCCCAAATGACCCCATTTTGGAAAGTAGACACCCCAAGCTATTTGCTGAGAGGCATGTTGAGTCCATGGAATATTTTATTTTTTGACACAAGTTGCGGGAATGTGAGAATTTTTTTTTTTTTTGCACAAAGTTGTCACTAAATGATATATTGCTCACACAGGCCATGGGCATATGTGGAATTGCACCCCAAAATACATTCTGCTGATTCTCCTGAGTACGGGGATACCACATGTGTGGGACTTTTTGGGAGCCTAGCTGCGTACGGGGCCCCGAAAACCCAGCACCGCCTTCAGGATTTCTAAGGGCGTAAAGTTGTAATTTCACTCCCCACTACCTATCACATTTTTGAAGGCCATAAAATGCCCAGATGGCACAACCCCCCCCCCCAATTGACCCCATTTTGGAAAGTAGACACCCCAAGCTATTTGCTGAGAGGCATGTTGAGTCCATGGAATATTTTATATTTTGACACAAGTTGCGGGAAAGTGACAATTTTTTTTTTTTTTTTGCACAAAGTTGTCACTAAATGATATATTGTTCAAACATGCCATGGGCATATGTGGAATTACACCCCAAAAGATATTCTGCTGCTTCTCCTGAGTACGGGGATACCACATGTGTGGGACTTTTTGGGAGCCTAGCCGCGCACGGGGCCCCGAAAACCAAGCACCGCCTTCAGGATTTCTAAGGACATACATTTTTGATTTTACTCCTCACTACCTATCACACTTTTGAAGGCCATAAAATGCCAAGATGGCACAAACCCCCCCAAATGACCCCATTTTGGAAAGTAGACACCCCAAGCTATTTGCTGAGAGGCATGGTGAGTATTTTGCAGCTCTCATTTGTTTTTGAAAATGAAGAAAGGCAAGAAAAACGTATTTTTTTTTTCTTTTTTCAATTTTCAAAACTTTGTGACAAAAAGTGAGGTCTGCAAAATACTCACTATACCGCTCAGCAAATAGCTTTGGGTGTCTATTTTCCAAAATGGGGTCATTTGGGGGGGGGTTGTGCCATCTGGGCATTCCATGGCCTCCGAAACTGTGATAGGCAGTGAAGAGTGAAATCAAAAATTTACGCCCTTAGAAAGCCTGAAGGCGGGGCTTGGTTTTCAGGGTCCCGTACGCGGCTAGGCTCCCAAAAAGTCTCACACATGTGGTATCCCCGTACTCAGGAGAAGCAACAGAATGTATTTTGGGGTGTAATTTCACATATTCCCATGGCATGTTTGAGCAATATATCATTTAGTGACAACTTTGTGCAAAAAAAAAAAAAAAAAAAAAAAAAATTTGTCTTTTTCCCGCAACTTGTGTCACAATATAAAATATTCCATGGACTCGACATGCCTCTCAGAAAATAGCTTGGGGTGTCTACTTTCCAAAATGGGGTCATTTGGGGGGGGGTTTGAACTGTCCTGGCATTTTATGCACAACATTTAGAAGCTTATGTCACACATCACCCACTCTTCTAACCACTTGAAGACAAAGCCCTTTCTGACACTTATTGTTTACATGAAAAAATTATTTTTTTTTGCAAAAAAATTACTTTGAACCCCCAAATATTATATATTTTTTTAAAGCAAATGCCCTACAGATTAAAATGGTGGGTGTTTAATTTTTTTTTTCTACACAGTATTTGCGCAGCGATTTTTCAAACGCATTTTTTGGGGAAAAAACACACTTTTTTAAATTTTAATACACTAAAACACACTATTTTGTCAAAATGTTTGATGAAATAAAAAAGATGATCTTAGGCCGAGTACATGGATACCAAACATGACATGCTTTAAAATTGCGCACAAACGTGCAATGGCGACAAACTAGATACATTTTTAAAAGCCTTTAAAAGCCTTTACAGGTTACCACTTTAGATTTACAGAGGAGGTCTACTGCTAAAATTACTGCCCTCGGTCTGACCTTCGCGGTGATACCTCACGTGCATGGTGCAATTGCTGTTTACATTTGACGCCAGACCGACGCTTGCGTTCGCCTTAGTGCGAGAGCAGGGGGGGGGGGGGGGCAGGGGTGCTTTTTTTTATTTATTTTTTTTTATTATTTTTTTTGCTTTTTTATCTTATTTTTAAACGGTTCCTTTCATTTTTATTTTTTTTTTATCATTTTTATTGTTATCTCAGGGAATGTAAATATCCCCCATGATAGCAATAGGTAGTGACAGGTACTCTTTTTAGAAAAAATTGGGGTCTATTAGACCCTAGATCTCTCCTCTGCCCTCAAAGCATCTGACCACACCAAGATCGGTGTGATAAAATGCTTTCCCAATTTCCCAATGGCGCTGTTTACATCCGGCGAAATCTAAGTCATGAAATGCTTGTAGCTTCCAGTTTCTTAGGCCATAGAGATGTTTGGAGCCATTCTGGTCTCTGATCAGCTCTATGGTCAGCTGGCTGAATCACCGGCTGCATTCTCAAGTTCCCTGTTGGGACAGGAGAGCCAGAGAAAAACATGGACGACGGTGTGGGGGGGGGGGGCATTCCCTCCCACTGCTTGTAAAAGCAGTCTAGAGGCTAATTAGCCACTAGGATTGCTTTTACAAGAAAGCCGACCACTGGCTGAAAAGAATGATACCAAGATGATACCTAAACCTGCAGGCATCATTCTGGTATAACCACTCAAAGTCCAGCAACATACCAGTACGTTGCTGGTCCTTGTTGGGCATACATTGTAAACTTTTTTTCATGCAGCGGGCTGAACGAAAAAAAGATATTGATCGGTGGGTATGCCCACCATTAGAATACCTCCCTTCATCCACCCACTTCTAATGATGGGCATACATGCACCGTATATATATGCCGAAGCATGGGGGCATCCTCCCGCAAAAGGCAGGAGCAAATCGCTCCTCCACCCACTGCTGCCCCCACGCTTCGGCATATATGCTGAAGTATGTAACTGTGGTGGTGAAATCACCTCCGACAGCGCTGGAGTCACGGCTTTATGTATCGTGGGAGCAAACGCTGTTGCTGTCAAGATAAATAAATCCGTGCTGCAACTGAATGGCGTACCTGCTAAGCAAATGATGGTTAACAAAAAAACAAAGTAACATTACAGTATAACAGTATTACTTACCATACCTGCAAAGCAAAATACAAAAAAAACATAGTAAAAAATAAAACATTTAACGCAACCTGTGCCTACCTAAAAATATATATATGCCGAAGCATGGGGGCATCCTCCCGCAAAAGGCAGGAGCAAATCGCTCCTCCACCCACTGCTGCCCCCACGCTTCGGCATATATGCTGAAGTATGTAACTGTGGTGGTGAAATCACCTCCGACAGCGCTGGAGTCACGGCTTTATGTATCGTGGGAGCAAACGCTGTTGCTGTCAAGATAAATAAATCCGTGCTGCAACTGAATGGCGTACCTGCTAAGCAAATGATGGTTAACAAAAAAACAAAGTAACATTACAGTATAACAGTATTACTTACCATACCTGCAAAGCAAAATACAAAAAAAACATAGTAAAAAATAAAACATTTAACGCAACCTGTGCCTACCTAAAAATATATATATGCCGAAGCATGGGGGCATCCTCCCGCAAAAGGCAGGAGCAAATCGCTCCTCCACCCACTGCTGCCCCCACGCTTCGGCATATATGCTGAAGTATGTAACTGTGGTGGTGAAATCACCTCCGACAGCGCTGGAGTCACGGCTTTATGTATCGTGGGAGCAAACGCTGTTGCTGTCAAGATAAATAAATCCGTGCTGCAACTGAATGGCGTACCTGCTAAGCAAATGATGGTTAACAAAAAAACAAAGTAACATTACAGTATAACAGTAATACTTACCATACCTGCAAAGCAAAATACAAAAAAAACATAGTAAAAAATAAAACATTTAACGCAACCTGTGCCTACCTAAAAAATATATATGCCGAAGCATGGGGGCATCCTCCCGCAAAAGGCAGGAGCAAATCGCTCCTCCACCCACTGCTGCCCCCACGCTTCGGCATATATGCTGAAGTATGTAACTGTGGTGGTGAAATCACCTCCGACAGCGCTGGAGTCGCGGCTTTATGTATCGTGGGAGCAAACGCTGTTGCTGTCAAGATAAATAAATCCGCTCTGCAGCTGAATGGCGTACCTGAAAACACAAAGGTGGTTAACAATAAAAAAAACAAAGTATAAAAAAATTGCATACCTATAAAGCAAACATGATAAAAACATAACAATAAAACACTGCAGTATAGAATGCAGAACAATAGAGAGAGAACAATAAAACAACAACTATTTTTGGTTTTTTTATTTTATATATTTTTTGTGTTTTTTTCTTTTTTTTACTTTTTTTTGTTTTTTTTACACTTTTTTTTGTAACTTTAACTTTTTTAACTGGTACCAGGTTTGGGTCTCTCAAAATGCGACAGCATCTTGGGAGACCCTGTGGAAGTGTGCCTAGTCTGTGCAGTGCTGTACCCTATGCTAATACTCCACTAGTGTGTGGTAGCGTTCAAAACATTCACCAATGCAAAGACCAGGATTGCCAGGACAGAGGGGACAACAATACCGGGTGTCACGCCTAAATCCGCGCTTGCTGCAGACACGACATCTTTTTTGGGGGGTTCGTTGGGTAGGGGTACTCGGGAGGGCATAAAGAAAATGCCTCTCATGCAGCCAGCTTACTGCATTCGGTTGGGGATGGTGAGGTGGAGCACCGTCTGGATACAGAAGGGCTCTGACGATCTCTTCCTGGAATGTAAGGAAGGATCCAGTCCGTCCTGAAGCTCTGTATAGCACATGAGCGTTCAGCAAAGCCAATTGAAATAAATAAACAGACACTTTTTTGTACCAGCGTCTGGCCTTACGGGCAACTAGGTACGGCGCCAACAACTGGTCGTTGAGGTCCACCCCTCCCATATTAAGGTTGTATTCGTGGACACAGAGGGGTTTCTCCACAACACCAGTCGCCGTAGGAATTTGGACCGTCGTGTCTGCATGAAGGGAGGTGAGAACGAAAACATTCTTCTTATGCCTCCACTTCATAGCGAGCAAATTATTATACTTCAAGCAGGCTCTCTCCCCCAGCCTAAGACGGGAATCTACAAGCCGCTGGGGAAAGCCCCGGCGATTAGGTCGCACGGTGCCACATGCTCCAATCTGATGATCAAAAAGGTGGCTAAAAAGTGGCACGCTCGTATAATAATTGTCCACGTACAAGTGGTACCCCTTTCCGAATAAGGGTGACACCAAGTCCCACACTATCTTGCCAGCGCTTCCTATGTAGTCAGGGCAGTTTGTCGGCTCTACGTGACTATCTTTTCCCTCGTAAACCATAAATCTACATGTATAGCCTGTGGCCCTGTCACAGAGCTTATACATCTTGACCCCGTATCTGGCACGCTTGCTGGGAAGGTACTGTTTGAATGACAAGCGGCCAGAAAATTTAACCAGGGACTCATCAACGCAGACAACTTGATGGGGGGTAAACAAGTCTGCAAAACGTTGGTTGAAGTGGTTTACGAGGGGCCGAATTTTGTAGAGCCGATCGTATCCAGGGTCTCCACGAGGACGACAGAGAATTTATTGTTGTTGAAGTGCATGAACCGCAAAATCTGCTCGTATCGTGCCCTGGCCATGGAAGCAGAGAACAAGGGTGAATGGTAAATTGGGTCAGTGGACCAATATGACCGCAACTCACTCTTTTTATTCAACCCCATGAGGAGGGAAAGGCCCAGAAAGATCTTAAATTCGGAGACCGTAATTGGTCTCCAATCTCTGGCAAGAGTGGACTGGGGCATAGTGGCGATGTGTTGACCAGCGTATAAATTGCTTTGGTCCACAATAGATCTATAGAGATCTTCGGTGAAAAACAGCGAATAAAAATCCAGTGGCATAAAGTCAACTGTTTCCACCTGAATTCCGGGTTGGCCAGTGAAAGGGGGAAGTACGGGTGCTGCAGAAGTGGTGGGTACCCAATTCGGATTGGCCAATGCAGCAGGAAGGGCACTATGGGCACGACGGGCCTGTGTTCGTCTTCTTGGTGGCAGCGGGACACTACTAGTGCTTGCCACCTCGCCAGCTTGAACTGCACTTATGGGACTCGCCACGTCACCACGTGATACTGCAGTGCTGGATGTACGACCAGGGTGTACTAGGCTGCTGGTGCTTGCCAGTTCACCAGAAGGAGTAGCGGCGCTAGTACTTCTCTGCCCCATACGAGAGCCCTGCGGTTCTTGCACTTCAAGGACAGCATAAGTTCGGGGTCTGGTACGCCTGACCTTAGCAGGGACCACAACTCCGTCGTCAGAGCTATCTGTCATGGAGCCGCTGTCCTCTACAGGATCGTATTCTGAGCCTGAATCTGACAGATGAGTGACTTCCTCTTCACTATCTGTCATGCTCAGAATCCTGTAGGCCTCTTCACTAGTGTACCTTCGATTTGCCATTTTGGCCTCTAAATTTAGGGGTACACTAGTGAGACTCACAGGCAAAAAAGCTCCCGACTGTCAGCGACTGATTCAAAACGCTACCAAAAAACTGTTAGCGATCGCAGGGATCAGGCCTGACTCTGCGACCGCTGCAGTTATGTGTGCTTAGTGTTTTGTAAGTGTCAGTAATCGATCGATACTGCACTTGGGTGGGCTGGGCTGGGCCGAGGAGCAAAACGCAGGTGCTAGCAGGTATCTGGGCTGATCCCGCTAACACTGCGTTTCAGGGAACCCTAAACTGCTGGGGAGTATAGATCTGATCGGATCAGATATCGATCCGTTCAGATACTATAGCACTAAGGGAGGTGTATGCTGCGTGCACGGGTTTTAGCGGTACTGGCGCTAACCTGACGCTGCCTGGGGCGACGCAGACCTTATCTGATCCTAAAAACTTAACTTCTATCACCACCGGGCAATTAGGGGGTTAAACCTTTATAAGGTAATAAACGGCGGGTGCCCTAAAACTATAATAAACTGTAATAAACTATAATAAACTACAAAAAACAAACTATCTAACCAGCGTCACCCGTAACACTTATACGGTGATCGCTGGTGAAAGGGTTAACTAGGGGGCAATCAGGGGGTTAAAACCTTTAGCAGGTAGTATATGGGGGTCCCTGTCGCTATAAAACACTGACAGCGAACCTATATACTTACCTCCCTAAACTAGCGTCACCTGTGTCACTAATACAGCGATCAGAAAAACGATCGCTTAGCGACACTGGTGACGGGGGGTAATCAAGGGGTTAACTTTTATTAGGGGGGGTTAGGGGGTACCCTGGACCTAAGGGGGGGTACCCTAGACCTAAAGGGGGCTAACCTAACTGCCCTAACACTTATAACTGACAAACTGACACCAATGCAAAAAAAAAAAAAACACTGCTATTGGTGTCAGAGTGACAGTGGGTACAGGGGGGTGATCGGGGGGTGATCGGGGGGTGACAGGGGGGTGAAAAGTGTGCCTGGCGTGTTCTACTGAGCGTGTGGTGTTGGTGCACTTACTTGGATGTCTTCTCTCCTCGGCGTCGGATCAAAAAGACCGGCTCCAGGAGAGATGACATCACTTCCTCTCCCTCTGTTTACATTACAGAGGGAGAGGAAGCATTTGATTCGTGGGAGCGATCAGGAGGGGGTGGCAATCAATGGATGGCCTCCCCCTGACCCCCAATCGCCTGCGAACAAGACCCGACCGCCCAGGGCACCGGGGGGGGGTCCGATCGGACCCCCCGCCCGCGGGAAGGCATCACGTTTCAGGTACGTGATTTTGCCTGCCCGTGCCGACCTGCTCACGTATATAGGCGTGAGGCGGTCGGCAAGTGGTTAAACACTTTGACAAAAAGGAAAAGCTACTTGGACTACTTGGAATTGTAAGCAACATATTTCCACATTTAATTTTTTTCACCCTTGAGAGGATGGAAACACTCAAACAGAGTGGTATAAGAAATTTTAGAGAAGGAAAAAAGTGAGTCAATTCTATTTTATTGTATATTTAAAGAAATGCCCAAATGTCCTATGCATTAACCAATACTAAAAAAAATCATTTGGACAGGGGTGTTTCATTTTCTTTGCCTGTAGACAAGATGGAGCCTAGGAGTCCACTTTATGGTTGTGAAGATCCAGTTTCACCGGCTTGACCTATAGTAGACCAAGGATATCAACTTAACTACCCTAAGTACAACACTGTCACGAGGGACACGTACCTGATGTAAGACCGAAGTAGTGGGGAGGCCTCCCTTGCACCTCGGGTCCTTAAAGCCTCTGGAGATGGAGACAGAGACTTGGTGGTCACCGAGTGGCAGGGGTGCGGAGCACCGTACAAGCCTTAGTCTGAGATCCAAGCCGAGGTCAAGTCCAGTTGGGCAACAAAGCATAAAAGGTCTAATCAGAAGAAGAATTGTCGAGATCCAAGCCGGGGTCGGCTCCAGTCTGGCAGCTGAGTACAAAAGGGGCAAAGAAGTAGAATGATTAAGATACAAATCCGAGGTCAATGGCAAGCAGCAATCAAGAGTAGTCAAATAGCTTTCCAGGTCACAACACGTTCAGACAGATTACACACTAGCACAGGAACAAGGGAGGACTGAAGATAATCCAGGAATTTGGCAGTGTCTGGGCTGGGCTTATATAGGGAAGTTTGAGGTCACTTCCTGTGCACCTCCTGGGCATTTTCCCACCTTTTTCCATCAGGTTGAGGTCACTTCCTGTGCGCGTCCTGGGCATTTTCCTTCCCTTTTCCACCAAGTTTTCCATTGGCACTTATTTCCTCTTGCGGCAACGCGCCACTGGTGCATGCGTAATAAGCCGTGGACTCTTACAAACACCCTAAAAAACCCACACCCTTTAAAAAAGGTAGAAAAAAAGGAGTGGGTTTCTTTTTTCAAGAAATTTTGTCTAAGTAGCTTAACAATTTAAATAAAAAATGTCAACAACAGTGAAATAGGTCATTTTTTGGTTAAATAAGTTTTGACATAATTACTATGTTAATGGTTAGAGTTAAATATTTGGCTCTCCAGAATATAAACAAAAAATACTTTTTGAGCCATGTTTAGTTTTTTGCCATAGGGCCAAAATATAAAGCAATATAATAATGTACTTCTAAACAGGCATAAAACGGGCACACATTTTTTTAAAGAAGGCTACAAGATGTTATGAATTTTAATTTATTTAAAAAAAAAAATAATAGTAGAAGAATGTCCCCACAGTGATTACCATTACTTACTGATATTCATTTGCTCTTGGAGAGAAGAGATAAGTAGACTGATCCGCCAGGTTTGAGGTTTACGGCAGGCAGAATAGACCAACTCCTTGGCCAGCAAATGTCAGCCAGCTGATCTGCTGACTTGGTCTTCAGTCTTTTCCATCTCTCCCTTTTTTTCTTTTTTTTATATATATTGTGTGTTATATATATTGCATATATATATATATATATATATATATATATATATATATATATATATATATATGAAAAATGTGGGTGCGTTGCTTCAAATGTTCCTCTGGCTCTCAATGTAGAGATCAGTGTCAAGGTGGACTCCCAATATTCCACCAATATCCAATAGAAAAAATGACGAGACACGTTCTCCAATGCGAAATGTATTTGTATCAAATGCTCTTCAAGGCATAAAATTGTTACATATAATGTAACAATTTTATGCACTGAAGAGCATTTGATACAAATACATTTTGCATTGGAGAGCGCGTCCCGTCATTTTATATATATATATTTTTTGTCAAGCTGAAGAAACAGAGTTTTATCCACGTAAAAGATACCAATGCAACAAACAAAGCATTGTCCTTGGCTAGAGAACCATAGGTATGTGGATGGTAGTACCAGTTCGATGCACCCCACACAAGAAATGGCGCGAAGGAAGTGTAAATATTTTAGGATATGTATGTGTATTGTTCTAGTGAAACCTTTTGGGATCATCTGGTGCATGCAGAGCAAGGACATGCCTTCACGTGGCACATGTAGATTGCACAAAGCTACCCCTGATGCCCATACCCCCTTCTACCACCTCTGAAGCTTGCACCCCCCCCCCCACTAGCACAAGGCTACTGTAGGAGAACAAAAAATTATAGTCAATGAGTTTGAATTTTTGTAATTTGAATTTCTTTTTAACTTTTAAATCACTGTATAGTGTAAAATGTTGACATCTAAACACCCCTTCACTAGTTTTCCAGGGCTGGAGCAGCTATATCGAATCATCCACAATTGCATATGGTTCCCAGGTGGTTAGTTCTCTCTACTCTCCTGGAGTATGAGGGAAACCTAGATTTTTCTAGATCGTGTTCATTAATTTCACCTACAAGACCTTCGCTTGTACTGCAGCAAGACTAGACTCTTCTGCCCACACCTAGTATTATTAGCCAATGGTGGAAATTAGAGAAGCATCTGGTGGTTTTGGTAGATCATAAGCTCAATAATAGCATGCAATGCCAAGCTGCGGTTTCCAAAGCGAGCAAAGTCCTTTCTTGTACTAAGAGAGGTATGGACTCCAGAGAGAGAGAGATATCATTTTGCCCCTGTACAAATCATTAGTAAGACCTCATCTGGAATATGCAGTTCCGTTTTGGGCACCAGTTCTCAAAAAAGATATCGGGGAACTGGAGAAAGTGCAGAGAAGAGCAACCAAACTGATAAGAGGCATGGAGGAGCTCAGCTATGAGGAAAGATTAGAGGAACTAAATTTATTCAATCTTGAGAAGAGGAGATTAAGGGGGTATATGATCACGATGTATAAATATATAAGTGATCCATATAGTGAGCCTGGTGTTGAGGTATTCACTTTTACGGTCAACACTGAGGACAAGGGGGCACTCTTTACGTCTAGAGGAAAGGAAATTTCATCTCCAAATATGGAAAGGTTTCTTCGCAGTAAGAGCTGTGAAAATGTGGAATAGACTTCCTCCAGAGGTGGTTCTGGCCAGCTCAGTAGATTGCTTTAAGAAAGACCTGGATTCGTTCCTAAATGTACATAATATTACTGGGTACTAACATTTATAGGTAAAGTTGATCCAGGGAAAATCCGATTGCCTCTCTGGGATCAGGAAGGAATTTTTTCCCCTGCTGTAGCAAATTGGATCATGCTTTTCTGGGGTTTTTTCACCTTCCTCTGGATCAATTGTGGGTATAGGATTGGGTATATGGAATTTTATGATATTTTTTATTTTATTTTATTTTTATTTTTTTTATGGTTGAAATAGATGTGTCTTTTTTTCAACCTGGCTAACTATGTAAATATGTAACTACCTTTAAAGGCCTCGTGCAAATTGGATGTTTTGCTAACTCACCTAGACTCCTTTCCTCCTCTTTGACATAAAAACACTTGACACTTGTAAATGCATGTAATATGTTTAGGCACGTTTACGAGCGTCAATTGCTTGGGAGTTAATTAGCATTAGCACAGCAGTTTTGACTTTCTAAGTCTTCTCTGTATCATAGTTTTATAGGTTCATGCCAGTAGATCAGTTTTTTTTTCCTTTACCTATAACAAAGCTGTTTGTGACAAAGCTGTTTGCTCTACAGGGAAATCACACAGCATCACTGTCATTCCATGGATAGGGGACAGGAGAGTCTTAAATGGAAATGTAGTTTTATATCGACTTTAAAGAGGATCTTCAGTCTTAACAAAAAAAAAAAAATAAAAGTCATCAGCTACAAATATTGTAGCTCCTCACTTTTAAAAATAGGACACTTACCTGTCCAGGGACCCAGTTCCATCCTCACTGGGCCAGTTCTTCATCAGTCTTCGTGTCCCCAGCACCGTCACATTTACTAATTGAAGCTAGCTTCATAGCTGGCTTCACACTGTACATATTGTATGCGACCCGCACTGTTCTTTGTAAATGGTCCCACAGCCTGTGCAGTGGCGGCTGGTGGTAAAAAAATTTTCGGGGGGGCGGCTAACAGTAACAACCCCCTGTCGGTCGGCCGGTCCAGTGCACTTACCCCATCTATGCAGCGCTTCACTGGCGTCTTCCCTTATTTGGCGCCGGCGACAGCTTTCCCTTCCTCTGCTCTCCACGGGCATCGGTGGCTTCCGTTTCCTCCCTCCTCCTCGGCGCCCAATCGGGAGTCTTCTCTTTTTGGCCATTGTATAAATATATAAGTGATCCATATAGTGAACCTGGTGTTGAGGTATTCACTTTTACGGTAATTTTTGGCCATTCAGAAAACGGGTCTTAGACCTGCTTCTGATTGGCCGGATTGAGGATCAGTGTTACAACAGCGAATGGGTGGGCTCATGGCACAATGTTCTGCACTCCAAGCCCACCCTATTTTGAAGCCTATTCGAGCCTATGGCTCTAATCAGGCGCTTAAAAACAACACCCCTGCCTCTGTAATTTAGGCCCCCGGCATTCTGAAAGGGGCCGAACGCCTGAATAGGGGGCGACCACGGCGGCTGTGGATAGATTCATGCTATGGATGAATCTATCCATTATTCATATAGGGGGGTGGCATGGAAAGAGGGGGCGGCACCCGGCTGCGCCACTGGATCTGTGACATGTTCCTGAAGGTTGTAAGGGGGAGGACTTCCACTCAGAGCAGTGTGGGAGCTGGTACCTTCTTAAACTAGGTGCCATTGTGGTTATTTAAACAGTTTGCAGTAAAGTGCTGGAAATGCTTTTGGACTGGACATCCCTAATTCTGAGTGACAGGCCTCAGGCTGGGAATATGTGAGTAGGTGAGCCTTAGGCCAGGAGAGTATGGCACAGAATGACAGAGAGAGCATCTCCAAAACGACAGGTAAGTGACATTCCCATCCAGAAGTGGGGAGGGACCTGGGCCAGCATGGTGTGAACTGCCCAATCCAGGTCCCATACAAGTGCATAGAGTTCTTGTTTCTGTTCTGATCTGTTGTGTGTTTGGTGAACAGCGTGGTTGGACAGCTCACCCCCCTCACCCCACCACTGTCCAACCACACTGCTCAGAATATTAGGTCTGACTAACAACACTCATCTCTGGCAGTAGGAGCACACTGGTGATCTGCTCTGCCCATAAATTAGGCTTCTTCCTAGGGTGGAGCTACAGGCATCACAAAAAAATGTGGTTTCATGTCTTACCGCATGGATCTGAATGGGACCAAATGCTATATATGCTCTGCCCCCTGGGAGATTAAAGCAGACCTTCACCCAAAAGCATGACTATATCCTCTCTGACTCCTCCCTTTTCCCACTTATACAATACGTTTTTATTTGTAATTATTTACTTTCCTTCATCATCACCTACAGTCAGGTCCATAAATATTGGGACATCAATACAATTCTAATCTTGTTGGCTCTATACACCACCACAATGGATTTGAAATGAAACAAACAAGATGTGCTTTAACTGCAGACTTTCAGCTTTAATTTGAGGGTATTTACATCCAAATCAGGTGAACGGTGTAGGAATTACAACAGTTTGTATGTGTGCCTCACACTTTTTAAGGGACCAAAAGTAATGGGACAATTGGCTGCTCAGCTGTTCCATGGCCAGGTGTGTGTTATTCCCTCTTTATTCCATTTACAATGAGCAGATAAAAGGTCCAGAGTTCATTTCAAGTGTGCTATTTGAATTTGGAATCTGTTGCTGTCAACTCTCAATATGAGATCCAAAGAGCTGTCACTATCAGTGAAGCAAGCCATCATTAGGCTGAAAAAAACAAAACAAACCCATCAGAGAGATAGCAAAAACATTAGGTGTGGCCAAATCAACTGTTTGGAACATCCTTAAAAAAAAAGAATGCACCGGTGAGCTCAGCAACACCAAAAGACCCGGAAGACCACGGAAAACAACTGTGGTGGATGAGCGAAGAATTCTTTCCCTGGTGAAGAAAACACCCTTCACAACAGTTGGCCAGATCAAGAAGGTAGGTGTATGTGTGTCAAAGGCAACAATCAAGAGAAGACTTCACCAGAGTGAATACAGAGGGTTCACCACAAGATGTAAACCATTGGTGAGCCTCAAAAACAGGAAGGCCAGATTAGAGTTTGCCAGAAAACATCTAAAATAGCCTTCACAGTTCTGGAACAACATCCTATGGACAGATGAGACCAAGATCAACTTGTACCAGAGTGATGGGAAGAGAAGAGTATGGAGAAGGAAAGGAACTGCTCATGTTCCAAAGCATACCACCTCATCAGTGAAGCATGGTGGTGGTAGTGTCATGGCATGGGCATGTATGGCTGCCAATGGAACTGGTTCTTTTGTATTTATTGATGATGTGACTGCTGACAAATACAGCAGGATGAATTCTGAAGTGTTTTGGGCAATATTATCTGCTCATATTCAGCAAAATGCTTCAGAACTCATTGGACGGCGCTTCACAGTGCAGATCGACAATGACCCGAAGCATACTGCGAAAGCAACCAAAGAGTTTTTTAAGGGAAAGAAGTGGAATGTTATGCAAGGGGCAAGTCAATCACCTGACCGGAATCCGATTGAGCATGCATTTCACTTGCTGAAGACAAAACTGAAGTGAAAATGCCCCAAGAACAAGCAGGAACTGAAGACAGAGGCCTGGCAGAGCATCACCAGGGATGACACCCAGCGTCTGGTGATGTCTATGTGTTCCAGACTTCAGGCTGTAATTGACTGCAAAGGATTTGCAACCAAGTATTAAAAAGTGAAAGTTTGATAGATGATTGTTAATCTGTCCCATTACTTTTGGTCCCTTCAAAAGAGGCACATATACAAACTGTTGTAATTCCTACACCGTTCACCTGATTTGGATGTAAATACCCTCAAATTAAAGCTGAAAGTCTGCAGTTAAAGCGCATCTTGTTTGTTTCATTTCAAATCTTTTGTGGTAGTGTATAGAGCCAAAAAGATTAGAATTGTGGTGATGTCCCAATATTTATGGACCTGACTGTAGGTGATGTATAAAGCACAACCTCGCTCATGTGCAGACACAATACAGGATGTATAGGAGGGGACAGCGTCATGCAGGGTGTATGCGCATGTGTGGAATTGCATGAATCCTCCTGCACATGTGCAGAAAGAGCCGCTCGATGGATCTTCCCATGCATATCTGTAGGGATCTGCAGCCCTCTACTGTCTGTAAAGTGGATCTGCTGCTTAATCTACACAGATCTACAGCTGAAAAAACACGTAGTACATCACTACGTTCGTGTTTGTTGCCCGACAATTGTGTGACAAGTTTGGAGCCAACGCCCTTCAGGCAAAAGTCAGCGGTTTTGTCTGCGGAAAATCTGATCGTGTGTACGAGGCTTAAGGCTCGGTTCACACTGGAATTGTGCGCTCCCATTCTCTGGTTTGGGGACAAATCAGGCCCGAATCTTTGCCTGTACTCGGCCCTGAAACAGAGCTAAAGACGCACAGAGTTTCTGTGCAGTGCGCGCCGCAGCCGCCCCGGAGATATGTGAACCGGCTTCATAGAGTGCCAGTCACATTCTCCTGCTTTGCAAATTGGATGCAGAGAAATCCGCATCCAATTTGCATAGGTGTGAACCCAGCCTTAGTGAACATAACGAATACAAATGTATCCGAAGTTACGAATGCCGCATTAAACAAATGGAATGGAACAAATAAATAATAATAATATTAAACATTTTTATTATTATTGTTATTTATTATTATTAATTAGTTATGTTCCATTGGTTTAGGATACTGCATTCGTTATTTCGGGTTAATTAGTAACTTTGGATAAATTTGTATTTGTTACATTCACTAACAGCCAAATTTGAAAGGAAATTCCAATACCTATAATTTAATAGTTAGGAATAGTTAAGTTAAGTATTAGTTAGTTATTATTTCAGATTTTAGAATTTTCAGATTTTTGGTTTTTCGTATTTGAATTTACGAATTTTATGAATTTTTGAATATTTGAAATTCCGAATATTTTGAAAAAAATTGTTAAACAGGTTTTCGTTAAATTGGATGCTTCCGAAATAACAAATTTGTAAAAATTTGTTAAAAAACAAATTTGGAACTAAACGAATTGCACATGTCTACTCAGAAGATTTACTCTGAGCTGTCATGGCATGCCTGAGCCTAGGTTCACACATGTGCGGTGCGAATTGGAGCTCAGGTTTCACTGGGAAGATAAAAATCTGTTGTTCAAAGGTTCATCTGCGTTTCAGCTGCGGATCAGTGAGCAGGGAGGGGGGGGGAGAGGGGGGAGGTGTAGTGAGGAGAAGGAAAAAATCCATGTTCAGAACGCAATGTATCTGTGAATCAGATGCGTTCCCATAGAAGATACTGGGCTTGTAATTCGCACCGCAATGCCCAGAAAACGCACACGTTTTTTTGTGCAATGCGCAGTGCGAATGCAACGCACATATGTGAACCAGATGCATTCATATGAATGTATTTTAAAATGTCCTGCGAATTGGATGCGGTGTAAGCCGCATCTAATTCGCATAGGTGTGAACGGGGGCTTAGTTGTATGTAATAGAAGCGCATAGGGTGCGGTAAGCCAAAAATCTCCTGTAGAGCTTCAAATGACAACAAAACTCAGTTTTGAAAGATTTGTCTAAAGCCGCGTACACACGAGCGGAATGTCCAACAGAAAAAGTCAGACGGAAGCTTTTCTTCGTCTATTCCGATCGCGTGTAGACCTCATCTGACTTTTTTTTTTTTCGAAAATTCTGACGGACCTAGAAATGGAACATGTTCTAAATGTTTCCGACGGAACCAATTCCTATCGGGAAAACGGATTGTCTGTATGCTGTTCCGACGCACAAAAATGATGCATGCTCTGTAGCAAGTACGAGACGGAAGCTATTGGCTACTGGCTATTAATCTTCCTTTTTCTAGTCCCGTCGCACGTGTTGTACGTTACCGCGTTCTGGACGGTCGCACTTTGGTGTGACCGTGTGTAGGCAAGACTGCTTGAGCGGAATTCCGTCGGAGTTCCCTTGGAGAAACCTTCGGAGTTTATTCCGACGGCAAAACCAGTCGTGTGTACAGGGCATTATATAGAGGACACAATATGTAATATGTTACTTTGCAGCAGTCTCCTTAACGCCCCTCCCCCAATCTTCTCCCCGTGACAACAGGTAGAGGAACGTCTCCCTGCACCCACTGTCACACATTAAAAACAGCAATCGATCAGTGAATGAATGAACTACAAGTCTCATCTTCCATCACAGCAGACAGACTAGTAGTTACGATGGAATGCAAGTGTGCAGATTAGCACTCCAGAGTCCATACACTCTTCCTGCAGCTCTGTAGCTGTCAGCTTATATGGATCTTTGGGTTCAGAGCAACAGAAAGAATCTGCAGGTTCCTCACCACTCATCGCGGATGCAATGCTCTGCAGGCTCCTGAGAAATTAAAAAAAAAAAAAAAAATTTTTTACCTGCAAAAACATGCATTTATTATTTTTTTAAAGGGTGAACTTATCCTTTAAGCCCCAAAAAAAAACCCCTGAGGTCTGTATTCCTTTAACGTTGTTATTTTGAAGTCCAAGTTCTTAAAATATACTTCCCAAACAATCTATCAGCGTACTTCCTGATGGAGAAATAAACAATTAACTATAATGAATTTGAAAGTTTATTTATTTATTTATTTTTTATAAAGAGATTAAGAATGAGCAATGAGGAGGTTTTAATGAATAGATCAGTTTACTGGCTCCCTGTGGAGAAGAACATAATGAATAATAAATTATAAAATATATAAATAAGACAGATGCTTCCTGTTACAAATCAACTTTCTTTTTAACGCGCACTAAATCTTTATGTTCTCATTGTCTTCCTAAATCATAGCAATAGTGAGGATTTGCATAATGAATTACTTTATTTAAATCCGGTCTACTTTTTTTTTTTCTTTTTTTTTTTCCGGAACCATCCAGAGAGACACCTTGGATGCTGGTTTTATAAAGTTAGACATTACCAGCAAGAAGCAACGATACAAGTACAGCTTTACTTACAACGATACAAGTACAGTGGAACCTTGGTTTACGAGTAGCGTTTTGAAAGACGAGCAACTTTTTTGAAAAATTCTGACTTGGCTTGCGAGTGTTGTCTCTCAAAAAAGAGCAGAATTTAAGCTAATGTGTGCAGTACCGCATTTGGCCAGAGGTGCGGGGGTGCCGGTGACACTTGGAACGGTTCGGAGCCACTCGGAAATACTCGGGATAACTCGGAAATACTCGGAAACACTTGGAAATACTCTGTTCCCGAGTGTTTCCGAGCCTTTCCGAGGCTGTCCGAGTTCAGCCGAGCTGTCCCTAAGTATTTCTGAGGCTCTCCAGCGCCCCCCCACCTCTGGCCACATGCGGTATTGCATGTAATAGAAGTCAATGCGGAACGAATAATCTTCGTTTCCATTGACTTCAATGTAAAAACTTGCTTTGATATGCGAGTGCTTTGGATTACAAGCATTCTCCTGGAACGGATTATGCTCGTAATCCAAGGTTCCACTGTACAGCTTTACTTACAACGATACAAGTACAGCTTTACTTACCTAGAACTCAAAAGCATGAAAGGGAATCCAGCTGGAGGTATTAGTATTTATGGAGTTACTTCTGAATTTTGACCTGCTGCCTTCACCAACTTCCAAATTTGCACGGGACCCCTGTGCGTATTTGGTCAGTTTCAAGTTCGAATTCAGCCAAAAATTTGGGCAGAAATCGGACCTGAAACGGTGAATTGGGGACGCGCCGGACCCCTGTTGTGAGCCGCATGCGAAGATAGTGTGAACCCAGCCTCAATGTCACTAGTCGTCTGCATTTAGATAGGGATAAGCAAAGTAATTTTTTCGCAAAATTGACATCACCAAAACAGAAACTTTCAGGGCCAGTTCAGGGCCAGTTTACACCTCATGCAGTCCAGAGCTTTTTTTTTTTTGTTTTTTTGCATCAAAAATGCATGGAAATTAGGTCATATGGTTCTCAATGGCATAGTTCACACCAGTGCTTGCCGTTCCAGTGTGTTCCAGTTCGAGAAAAAAAAATAGAACATGCAGCATTTTTCTTGCCTTGGACTGTACTGAAAAGCTGTAAAACACACCAAAAACACACTGGAACATACAAAGTTACATAGTTACATAGTTAGTCAGGTTGAAAAAAGACACAAGTCCATCCAGTTCAAACCTAAAAACAATAAATAAATAAAATAAAAAATATTGTACAATCCAATATGCCCAATTTTATACGCACAGTTGATCCAGAGGAAGGCAAAAAACCCCAGCAGAGCACAACATACATGTCCTTGTTTAAGGTTAATAAAAAAGAGGGGGGGGGGAAGCACTGGACTGCATCAAAAACACACTAAAAACACATCAAAAACACACTGGAACGCTAAAAAAAAAACTTGCTGCAGAAAAGCATCTGGAACGCATCCGGACTGTGTTTCTATGCAGTGAACTGGCCCTCAATTTTGTTAATAAAATTTACAACTAGTGATGGACAAAACTGCTCAGCTTTGATCTGCCAAGGGTTCGACTAGTCTTGTTCAGAATCCGGAAAACCTAAACGTTGAGGTGAATCCTGCTAAAGTCTATGGGGGGGGGGGGGGGCAAACCTTGTTACATTCTGGACATTTTAAGGGAGCCCAGCACTTTCAAGGGAGATATGTTTCGATGGAAAAAAAAAAATACTGTAGGCGGGGACAGGGTATTTTCATGAGGCTTCAAGGGCCTAATTGAGAATGCACAAATCCTTTAAATAACATGCTTGTGGAGGCCTTAAAGGATAAGTTTACCTTTTTTCTAAATTCCAGTTCCCCTATGTACCAATATTCCATTAATATACCTCTGTTGCAAAAAAATACAAGCTTTCTTATATTTTGAGAACAAGGCCTTACCATACCCCTTGCTGACACAGGAAGGAATTCATTAGCTGACCTTATTAGCAGTGGCGGCCCGTCTAATAGGGGTGCACAGGTGCCACCCCCCCCCCATCCATGCATCCCGCCCCCTAATCTACATGCAGGGAGCCAGACACATGGATGTCAATGGGTTTTTTGTTGTTGTTTGTTTTTTAAGCACGTGATTAGAGCCAGAGGCTCTAATTGGCTTCAAAAAAGGGTGGGCTCAGGGCGCAGAGCACTGCACCCTGAGCCCACCCAGTTGTGTGACAATAGTGAATGAATATTCACTATTATCACACCGATCCCCCTCCTGGCCAATCAGGAAGGGGGTCTTAAGACCCATCACCCGATTGGCTGAAAGGACAGGGGATCCTATTGGATGCCTGGGAAGAGGAGGGAGGAGACGCATGGCGTTAGAAGTTCCGTAGCTTCTCTGGGGCGATTGTTGCATGCAGGGCAGTCCATGCACCTGAATGGGTTGTCCTGCATGCAACAATCACCCCAGAGAAGCTCCAGAACTTTTTTTGGAGCAGAGCATGGTGAGTTACTGCAGTTTTTGGTGCATGACGAGTGAAAACGCTCCAAAACAAACACATGCAAGGATGTGAGTTTTCACTACATGGAGATGAGAACGAGGCCTGTCAACTGAGTGTCTCCATCCACTCCTTAGTATGTACATGTATAAAGACACTATTCAATCTGATTGTACAATCTCTGTACAATTTCCTTTAGATTTACCAGAACTATGGAATAGGAGGACCCACCTGATTCAATCAAATCAGACAAGGCCTTGTACTACATAGCTGACGGAAGATCTAAAGGGGATTGTACAATCAGATTGTATAGGAAGTGGGTGGAAGGTAGTATTGTAATGAAGAAGATGTAATCCAGAGTAGTGAACACACCTTATCACACCCTCTTCTGTGATGCAACAAGGAAGTGAAGGCTTCTGGGAGACGGCCTAACAGGAAGTGAATGTTGATAGAATCTATAGGAAGTGATGGAATCTAAAAATCAATTAAAAAATTGAAATAAACTGACAAGATTCTAAACCTCCTGTGGATGAGGTAAGTGGGAAAAAAGAACATCGGGATAGCTGGGCCAGAAATGGCATTGGAAAAATGCTTCTATTCATTATGAAAAGTGAAATTCTGCCCAAAAATGGTGAACTTATCCTTTAAAGCTGTACGTGGTGTTACAAAATATTCTGATTTGCAGTCTTAGTGACAGTATACATAGACAGAAGATATCTGACAGTGGAATTTATTTATTTATTTAACCTCTTCAGCTCTGAAAGGTTTAACCCCCCCTTTCATGACCAGGCCATTTTTTTGCGATACGGCACTGCGTTACTTTAACTGACAATTGCACGGTCGCGTGACGCTGTACACAAATAACATTTATGTCCTTTGTTTCCCCACAAATAGAGCTTTCTTTGCATGGTATTTGATCACCTCTGCGGTTTTTATTTTTTGCGCTATAAACAAAAAAAGACAGACAATTTTAAAAAAAATAAATAAATATATATATATATATTTTTTTTTTTACTTTCTGCTATAAACATTCCCAATAAAAAAAAAAAATTTAAAAAAATTAAATTTCTTCATCAGTTTAGGCCAATATATATTTGCTACATGTTTTTGGTAAAAAAAAAAAATGTGTTTATTAATTGTTTTGCACAAAAGTTATAGTGTCTACAAACTATGATATATTTATATGTTTTTATTATTTTATTTTTTTTACTAGTAATGGTGGCGATCAGCGACTTATAGCGGGGCTGCGATATTGTGGCTGACAAATCGGACACCTAACTGACAGCTTTTTGGGGACCAGTGACGCTAATACAGTGATCAGCGCTAAATAATATACACTGTCACTGTACTAATGACACTGGCAAGGAAGGGGTTAACATCAGGGGCGATCAAAGGGTTAACTGTGTTCCATGGGAGTGACTACTAGCTGTGGGGGATGTCAAGATTTGTGTTCCTGCTTAACAGGAATATTTGACATTGATATTCCTGCTGTTCTGTGTTCCAGAAATCGACAATAAAAAATAATCAAAACACTGCGCTTACTCAATTAAATAGAAGCTCACACGACAAACAAGGAAATTTGTAAAAAGTACAGATGCAAATATAGTGTAGCGCTAATTAAAACTAAAAACATTTTTTTTTTTTTTTTTTTAAATGAAAATGATGTATACATAAAAAATAACGAAAATGACTGCATATATCACAAATAATGATGTGAGATACTTTAGCAGGTATCTATTGGATATAAAAACAGGGTTTTGAAAAGGGCTAAAGTCCCATAGAGATGATAGTATTGTTCACCACGTAGATACAGTGCCTTGCAAAAGTATTCGGCCCCCTTGAACTTTTCAACCTTTTGCCACATTTCAGGCTTCAAACATAAAGATATAAAATTTTAATTTTTTGTGAAGAATCACCAACAAGTGGGACACAATTGTGAAGTGGAACGAAATCTATTGGATATTTTAAACTTTTTTAGCAAATAAAAAACTGAAAAGTGGTGCGTGCAAAATTATTCGGCCCCTTTACTTTCAGTGCAGCAAACTCACTCCAGAAGTTCAGCGAGGATCTCTGAATTATCCAATGTTGTCCTAAATGACTGATGGTGATAAATAGAATCCACCTGTGTGTAATCAAGTCTCTGTATAAATGCACCTGCTCTGCGATAGTCTCAGGGTTCTGTTGAAAGCGCAGAGAGCATCATGAAGACCAAGGAACACACCAGGCAGGTCCGTAATACTGTTGTGGAGAAGTTTAAAGCCGGATTTGGATACAAAAAGATTTCCCAAGCTTTAAACATCCCAAGGAGCACTGTGCAAGGGATCTTTTTGAAATGGAAGAAGTATCAGACCACTGCAAATCTACCAAGACCTGGCTGTCCCTCTAAACTTTCAGCTCAGACAAGGAGAAGACTGATCAGAGATGCAGCCAAGAGGCCCATGATCACTCTGGATGAACTGCAGAGAAGTACAGCTGAGGTGGGAGAGTCTGTCCATAGGACAACAATCAGTCGTACACTGCACAAATCTGGCCTTTATGGAAGAGTGGCAAGAAGAAAGCCATTTCTCAAAGATATCCATAAAAAGTCTCGTCTAAAGTTTGCCACAAGCCACCTGGGAGACACACCAAACATGTGGAAGAAGGTGCTCTGGTCCGATGAAACCAAAATCGAACTTTTTGGCCACAATGCAAAACGATATGTTTGCCGTAAAAGCAACACAGCTCATCACACTCAACACACCATCCCCACTGTCAAACATGGTGGTGGCAGCATCATGGTTTGGGCCTGCTTTTCTTCAGCAGGGACAGGGAAGATGGTTAAAATTGAGGGGAAGATGGATGCAGCCAAATACAGGACCATTCTGGATGAAAACCTGTTGGAGTCTGCAAAAGACCTGAAACTGGGACGGAGATTTATCTTCCAACAAGACAATGATCCCAAACATACAGCAAAATCTACAAAGGAATGGTTCACAAATAAACGTATCCAGGTGTTAGAATGGCCAAGTCAAAGTCCAGACCTGAATCCAATCAAGAATCTGTGGAAAGAGCTGAAAACTGCTGTTCACAAACGCTCTCCATCCAACCTCACTGAGCTCGAGCTGTTTTGCAAGGAAGAATGGGCAAGAATTTCAGTCTCTCGATGTGCAAAACTGATAGAGACATACCCCAAGTGACTTGCAGCTGTAATCGCAGCAAAAGGTGGCTCTACAAAGTATTAACGCAAGGGGGCCGAATAATTTTGCACGCCCCACTTTTCATTTTTTTATTAGTTAAAAAAGTTTCAACAATCCAAAAGATTTCGTTCCACTTCACAATTGTGTCCCACTTGTTGGTGATTCTTCACAAAAAAAATAAATTTTATATCTTTATGTTTGAAGCCTGAAATGTGGCAAAAGGTTGAAAAGTTCAAGGGGGCCGAATACTTTCGCAAGGCACTGTAGCTGGTAGAGAAGTGACACAGGTATAATGGATCCCCCGCGTAGAAGCAATGCAGGCTTACCAGAACAGTTGGACTCATAAAAACATATGTCTCATGAGTCAGTAAAGCTTGTATTGCCAACAGACAATGAAGTGGGGTCTCCCAGCCAAACGATATGAAATCCAAATTGCATCTAGGACTCTAGGTAGAGCTCTTCTACATGTGACTTGGTCTCGGTGTGATGGCCTTGCAAATAAAGTATGTTGAAGGTGGATCAAGGTCTTCTCTAGCTGTGTGGCTCATGTTCAAGAATTTGTCCATTCAAGTGGTTAATTCAGCCTGTACTCCGTTGTGTCCCTCCAATACAGCCAGTGTGCTCCGCTGACCACTCGGTATGTAAGGGGGTTAAACTCTGCGCTCGGCTTGTTTTTTGGCTCAAACTAACGCATGCGCAATTGCTGCAAAGGAATCAATTCCTTTGCAGCCACACAGCTATGCCGCGTACACACGGTCGGACTTTTCGTCTACAAAAGTCCGACGGACGCCGACGGACTAAAGCTGGCTGACAATCCGATCGTGTGTGGGCTTCCCCGGACTTTCAGCGGACTTTCAGCGGACTTTTGCAGCCTCAAACTTTAGATTTGAAACATGCTTCAAATCTTTACGTCGTAACTACGCCGGACCCAGATAACCGTTTGTCTGTATGCTAGTCCGACGGACAAAAACCCACGCTAGGGCAGCTATTGGCTACTGGCTATCAACTTCCTTATTTTAGTCCAGTGTATGTCATCACGTACGAATCTGTCGGACTTTTGTGTGATCGTATGTAGGCAAGTCCGTTCGGAAGAAAGTCTGCCGCAAGTCCGCCAAAAGTCTGCCAAAAGTCCTTCGAAAGTCTGTCGGACAGGCTGTCGGACTTTTGTAGCCGAAAAGTCCGACCGTGTGTACGCGGCACTAGAGAAGACCTTGATCCACCTTCAACATACTTTATTTGCAAGGCCATCACACCGAGACCAAGTCACATGTAGAAGAGCTCTACCTAGAGTCCTAGATGCAATTTGGATTTCATATCGTTTGGCTGGGAGACCCCACTTCATTGTCTGTTGGCAATACAAGCTTTACTGACTCATGAGACATATGTTTTTATGAGTCCAACTGTTCTGGTAAGCCTGCATTGCTTCTACGCGGGGGATCCATTATACCTGTGTCACTTCTCTACCAGCTATCCACGTGGTGAACAATACTATCATCTCTATGGGACTTTACCCCTTTTCAAAATCCTGTTTTTATATCCAATAGATACCTGCTAAAGTATCTCACATCATTATTTGTGATATATGCAGTCATTTTCGTTATTTTTTATGTATACATCATTTTCATTTAAAAAAAAAAATAGTTTTTAGTTTTAATTAGCGCTACACTATATATGCACCTGTGTTCCAGGAACACAGGATCAGCACATTCCCCTCTCAGAGAACAGCGGTCTGCCTTGTTTACACAGGTAGACCACCATTCTGCCTTTCTCATGAACGATCGGCGGGTCACGGCGGACATGCGATCGCGTCCGCCGGACCTGCTGATTGGCTCCCGCTGTGTCCAATCACAGCGGGAGTGGGCCAGATCCAGAAGTGTCAGATCACATACTAGGTACGTGATCTGGCACAGAACGGCTGCTAGACTTGTGCACAATGGAAAATGTTGTTCAGTTTCGGTTCGTTGTCATTCGTAAAATACAGAACTTCGTTCTGTTATATTCGTTATGTTATGTTAATTTGTTTTCGGGTAATTCGTTATTTATGTAGAGTGTTGATATTCATTATACTGAATCTCGAATCATGTCAAATTCATTCGTTATATCCGCTATAATTTCTTTCGTATTAGTTGAAATTCGATATTTATGTATGTATATATATTCATGATAATGATTCGTAGTTTGGAAAGTCGTTTGTTTATTGAATCTATTAACACACACAATGACAATATCTCTTCTCCTCTGCTCAAATATAAATACAACAACTTTCTCACTCAGTTCTCAGGAATGCACTTTGCCAGTAATCCAACCTCCAGCACAAAAATGAATCAGCTGATTGGACTGTAAGATTTATTTTGAGTTGACCTTTTGTTTCATTAGATCTTTAATGAACTACCGAATCATGTCCAATTCGTTCGTTATATCCACTATAATTTCTATCGTATTAGTTGAAATTTGATATTCATGTATGTATATATATTCGTGATAATTATTTGTAGTTTGGAAAGTCATTTGTTTATTTAATCTATTAACACACACAATGACAATATCTCTTCTCCTCTGCTCAAATACAATACAACACCCTTCTCACTCAGTTCTCAGGAATGCCCTTTGCCAGTAATCCAACCTCCAGCACAAAATTAATCAGCTGATTGGACTGTAAGATTTATTTTGAGTTGACCTTTTGTTTCATTAGATCTTTAACGAATTACCAAATCATGTCCAATTTGTTCGTTATATCCGCTATAATTTCTTTTGTATTAGTTGAAATTCATTATTTTTTTATTTGGATGCATCCGAATGTCCGAAAGATGCAAAATTTGTCCGAATTTTGATTCGTTACGAAACTAATTGCACATGTCTAGCCGGTCCCCTGCCGCAGTAAATCTCCGGTGGATGGTTAACCATTAGTCAGTTAACAATTAGCTTGACTTACATACTCGCACAGCAGCACCTCAATATGATTTATTTCAGTTTGAAAAAAAAAAGCTTTTTTTCAAGGAAGATTTAGCCCCGACACATACTTTTTCATCAAATGGTAATTGACTTGCTTTGACTGGCAGATAGAAATTGGTCAGTAATTCACTTTCCAGGCTCTTGCTAATGCTATGCTGTCCAGCCATTGCTCAGTTTTTAATCAATCTCTCATTAAGAAAGCATAGATGATATAGCAGTGTAAAACTGTCCAGCAGGACTAGTTTAACAACTTAAAGATGGGAAGAAAGCCCTTATAAATGCGTATTAACCACTTCAGCCCTGGAAGGATTTGCCCCCTTAATGACCAGGCCATTCTTAATGACCAGGCCATTTTTTGCGATACGGCACTGCATATCGTTTTAACTGACAATTGCGCGGACATACGACGTTGTACCGAAACAAAATGTATGTCCTTTTTTCCCCACAAATAGAGCTTTCTTTTTGTGGTATGTGATCACCTCTGCAGTTTTTATTTTTTGCGTTATAAACAAAAAAAAGAGCGACATTGGTAATTGTCCAAACAATATTTTTTACTTTTTGCTATAATAAATTTTTGCTATAATAAATATCTAAAAAAAAAAAAAAATGTCCTCATCAGTTTAGGCCAATATGTATTCTTCAACACATTTTTGGTAAAAAAAAAAAATCACAATAAGCGTATATTGATTGTTTTACGCAAAAGTTATAGCATCTACAAAATAGAGGTTATATTTATGGCATTTTTATTATTTACTTATTTTTTACTAGTAAAGGCGGCGATCTGCGATTTTTAGCAGGACTGCGACATTGCGGCGGACAGATCGTACACTTTTGACACTTTTTGGAACCAGTGACGTTATTAGAGTCAGATGATCAGAGCTAAATATAGCCACTGATTACTGTGTAAATGGCAGGGAAGGGGTTAACACTAGGGAGCGATCAAAGGGTTAAGTGTGCCCTAGGGAGGTGTTTCTAACTGTGGGAGGAGTGGACTGACTGGAGGAGGAGAGATATTGCTGTTCCTGATCACTAGGAACAGCAGATCTTTCTCTACTCCCCTTTCAGAATGGGGATCTGTCTGTTTACCCCCTCTCTGAGCAGCGATCGCGGGTGGCTGGCGGACAACACATCGGTGTTGTGGCACGTGCGCCCCCTATAGCTTCTTAAATCGCCCGCCGTATAATGACGGTGATTCATGCAGCCATACCAACCTGCTGCAGAATAACTGCGGCAGCTCGTCAGCAAGTAGTTAAATAGCAGGGTTAAGCCCACATCTAGTATAAACAAAGAACATAGACTAGGTTTTTACTACAAGAAATAACATACTGCACCAGATCAAGATTTAAATTAATTTCGCGCAATATTAAACCTAAAATAAAAAACGTGTGGGTGAATATGCGAAGTGCGTGTTATAATACAGGTGTGGGACACTGGTAATGGTAACTGCTGCTATTAATGCTAGGATCACTGTTCTCTGTTTTGCAATATGATGATCGCTGCTATTTACCAATATGGTGATGGTATTCAAATAGTTGCAATTAAATACTAAAATAATATAAATGCCACCCTGTAATCAGCATGGAAAAATAATGTGCATAAAAAAATGGCAATTCCTGGTGAATAAAAAACAATGAAATCTTCTAAAATCAATAATCAAAATATGCAATCAATCATAAGTAATGTCATAGAAAAGTACACATAAAAATAGTGATCATTAAAATATGTGTTAAAAGTCCGTTTTGGTGCTAAAATAAAGTGCAGGTGTTTAGATAAAGAAGTGCTTTAAAAGAGGTAGGTGGGTGCTGGCATATAAAAAGTCTGTAAGTAATTCTTCTATTTAATCTTGATAAATAAGAAGTGATAAATGTGTATCCTTCTGCTGCTGGTGTCTCCTAGTGTGGTCTCACAGAACCCTCACCTTCAGTTAGTAGTAATCAGGCATTCAGTAGTATGTCTTTAAGGAGTGGGAGTGGTCTCTGGCAGCCTTTTCTTTCTTTGTTATTTTTTCTCCAACATTCCCTCTATGTAGCTCCGCTCTGGTAAACTCAGTATTGGGGGAGATAAATAAAGAGGGAGGGGGGAGAAAAGAGGCTCCACTAGTGCATTAAAGTTTTAAAACCAAAGGGGGAATGTTTATTTAGGTAATGCTCTTACATTTCTAATGGTAAAAACAGGCAGAGTAAATGTAAAAACGGTCTGGCGTTCTCAGCGCCCTCTCACTTGTGCTTCAGATGGTGTGTATCGCTCCAGCCAATCCCTACGCGTTACGACACCGTCACGTGTCTTCATCTGGGGATAATGCACAAGATGCAGCAGTGCGCAATTACCAAGGAGCAGCAGGACAGTTTTAAACAGGGATAATGAACCAAACTGGTGTATTCCTAACTTTTATTTTATCTATGGGGATAGGGGGCATGGTGAATGTGAGTGATACAGTGGTAGGTGGGTTAGATGCACACTTACATAGTAATGCCCTGTACATACGAACTGATTTTTCGTCTGTAAAACTTGAATGGTTTTTCGGACAGAATTCCGCTCAAGCTTGGCTTGCATACACGCGGTCACACAAAAGTTCTCTGAACTTTTGACCGTCAAGAACGCGGTGACGTACAACACTACGATGAGCTGCGAAAATGAAGTTCAATGCTTCCGAGCATGTGTCGAATTGTTTCCGAGCATGCGTAGGAATTTTGCGTGTTGGAATTTGTACAGACGATCGGAATTTCTGATCGGAACTTTTTTCCCACCGAAAAATAGAGAACCTGCTCTCAATCTTTTGCTGTCGAGAATTCCGCCAGCAAAAGTCCGATGGAGCATACACACGATCGGAATTTCTGACCAAAAGCTCACATCGGACTTTTGCTGGGGGAGTTTCCGATCGTGTGTACGGGGCATTAGTCTAGTTGAAAAAAGAAAAGTCCATCTAGTTCAACCAATAAAAGAAAAACAAAAATCATACAATCCGGGGGCGCATGCGCGGACTCCTCCAAGATGGCGGCTTAAGCCCAGAGCTCCGCACTGCCCTGACCACCCGGCGCACATAGCGGGGGAACCGGGACCCCGGGGACCACAACTCCCACCTATAACCCGATAGGAAGTACTGGGGAACAAATCTATGCCGGTCGGATCGTCCAGGAGGGACCTAGAACCGCTATTCAGAGCCTCGGCGGAGCAGGCCGAATCCAAGATGGCGGGTGCCATGCAGCAGAATACACAGACAGCAGCAGAGAGCCCAGGAGACAAACTTTCCTACGCCGCAGTGACCCGCTCTCTCCCCTCGGGGATCCCAGTGAGTACCCCTCCACTTATGGCACAGTTCTCGGCTCTCTCAGAGCACCTCACGGAGCAGCCCTTGACACCCCCATCGCAGCCTCCCTCCCCTCACATTACAACAGAGCCTGAGATGGCGCTCTCTCCAGCCCACACTATCCTCACAGCCCCTGACCTCTTCGCCCAGTTATCAGCCATGCTGGATAGAGGTCTGGCTCAAACAGCAGCCAAAATAACTGGCGATATTAGGGAGGACTTCCAGGCCCTGGGTTCCAGAATGGAGGCAATTGAAGATAAACTTGACCAGACCATATCCAAAACCAGACAGAACGCTAACCACATACAGGTCCTGCAGGATCAACTGGACATTGCTCTCTCACGCATCGATGACCTTGAAAACAGGTCCAGAAGGGAAAACTTTAGACTGAGAGGACTCCCAGAATCTATAACCGACTCCATGACGGTGGTTCAAGACTTCATTAAACAACTTATCCCTGACATTCCTCCACATAAGTTGGAAATTGATCGCGCTCACAGGACATTAGGAGCCCCATGGAAAGATGGCCTCCCCAGAAATATCGTGGTCAAGCCACACTACTTCTCGGTTAAGGAAGAAGTGATGAAAAAGTGCAGATACCAACAGCCCCTCACGTGCAGAGGTCATGCCATACAAATCTTTGCAGATATTTCACCTAACACAATACAAAAAAGGAGAGCACTGAAGCCCCTACTGGCCGTGTTGGCGCAACACGAAATTAAATACAAATGGGCCTTTCCATTTGCGCTCAAGTTTGATCACAGAGGTAAAACTCACTCTTTCCGCAGCTTCCCAGAAGGAGAACGGATCCTGTTAGACCTCCGTCTCATCTCTCAAGAGTCAGCTATGGACTTCAACAATTCGTCGGTAGGGTCCTACAAACGCCCATCTCCTGCAAGCCCCTTGCAGCCCCTGTGGGAAAAACCTAAATACAAACGCTCCAAAGAAGCCAGACCTCCATGAGTCCAAGAGTCAAGAAGATGGTTGAATGACTGTCCCATGTCTCTTTTTTTCGCCTTTGTACACCCACACGAACTCAGTTGCTCCCCTTTTTTTTTTCTTTTTTTTTTTTTTTATTGTAAATTTTTCTGCTTTTTCCTTTTTGACTTTCATCTGAGATCTTTTTCCCCCGAATGCAATTAGGGCTCCGGGTGAGGGTTTGGGAGATAGCCCCTGTTTCTCCTCTACCCCAATATAGAAGGAGTAGTGTCATTAAATATCCCAACACTAGATGGTCGGCTATAGAAATTTTTTTTTTGGGGAGGGAGGGAGGGGACATCTGGCCCCCCCTTTCTTCTCCCACCCTGTCTCTCCTTACCCTCTCTTAGTTAGAATACCATACGCTCAACTCTCTGATTCAGTACAGTCCCGGGGGGGTAACCCTTGCGGGACTTGCTCAGGTTTATGTAACATCACTGTGAGCCGACATGATCCTCAGGTGTTTAGCTTATATTACCTTAATGTGCTGTTCTTACCCTCTACTCTACTTTTAGATCCAGATATACATGGCATAGTGTAACAAGGTAATATTCCATGGAACTTCCTAATGCAGTGCTTTAGTTGCAGAAAAGAGTTCTATTTTGCCTGGGTCTCACCCTAGGCAGTCTTCCCCTCCCGCTCGGAACCATATACTGGGTGGGAGGGGTAGCTGGTGGGACAAAGGGTTTGCAGGGTCCCCTTAGGATCCCCAGTTCGGACTTGCTCCGATCAGTAGTTTTATTCTTTTTCTTGTTAAGGTGCGCCGAGGTCGCGGCAGTTAAGCTGCACCTCCACTAATCCCAAGGACCAGGTGATGCCGGTCTCCTGGGTTATGAGTCCGCCCTGCTCGCAGGGCATGGACACATCCACTACTGTGAGGGGTGATGTGCTCCTTTGCCATCACTGCTCACTCAAGTTCCACGAGGACTTGATCTACCCTTCTTCCCCTCCTCCTCTCTTCTCTTCTCTACTCTCCTTGCTAACAATTTATTCTCTTGTAGTTGGCTGTCTGCTGGGAAAGACGCGCAGGGATGTTTTCACGGTTCTGTCTCTGGTTCCCACCCACCAACTGGATCAGGTAAGCGCTGAGGGATGGGGGGCTAGTCCTCTACTTCTGCTCCATGGCTGTCACTGACAATTTAACCTCCCTATTGAGGGTGGCCACACATAATACCCAGGGGCTGAATTCACCTTCTAAACGAAGGAAAGTACTAGACTTTATGAAATCCTGCAAGATTGATCTTTTGTTTCTCCAAGAAACCCACTTCCCGATCCTGTACAAACCCAACTTTATCCACGCTCAGTTTCCATTATTTTATTTAGCTAATGCAGAAGATAAGACCAGAGGGGTGGCCATCCTTATCTCTAAAAATGGCAGATTCACACTACATAAGGTACAGCGAGACCCAGAGGGTAGGTATATCCTAGTTAAGGGTTCCGTAGAGGGCAGACTTTATTCCCTGGTATCCTACTATGCCCCTAATACAGGACAGCAAAAATTTTTTAGCTCAATGTTTAAGAAGCTGGGTCCAATGCTAGAAGGCTCCATAATTTTTGGGGGCGACTCCAACGTAGCCTTTGACCAGGGCTTAGACAGATCTAAACCCCCCAACGCCCAAAACATCCGTCCAACTAAAACCAGTTTGAAAATAGCTAAGTTGTTACATGCACAAGGACTCACAGATATTTGGAGGGAGTTAAATCCCACCAAAAAGAATTACACTCATTTTTCCCATGCTCACCAATCCTATGCCCGTCTAGACCATCTGCTATTCTCGAATAACTTGATCCCGGCAGCCCGAAGATCACAAATTATTGATACGGTCTGGTCTGATCACTCCTTGTTAAGTGTTCTGTTAAATAACCAAACCCCAAACCACAAATACAACCTTTGGAGACTAAAAGAAAATATCCTTTTTGACCCCGCCTGGAAAGTAGAAATTGAAAAGGCCATCACTGAATACTTTAATCAAAATGACACTGCAGACGTCTCCGCGAAAACCCTATGGGCAGCCCATAAGGCCACAATAAGAGGGAAATTAATACAAATAGCAGCCAAAATTAAAAAAGAACATGGGATAGACATAGTCAACCTAGAAAAGAACTTTCAAAAATTGTGCGCGGAGCACAAGAGAAACCCTGCTGTAGTACCCTTATCCCGACTGGATGCGGCGCGCCTAGAACTAAACTTAGCTCTCACAGCTAAGGCGGAAAAAAGTTTATCATGGTTAGGAGCGAAATATTACTATCAGAAGGACAGGGCTGGGTCTCTCTTGGCGTCCCGTCTCACACCGCGCCCTCGTTCCTATACCTTTCCTAAAATTAAAATAGCGGGCCAACCCCACACATCACAAACCCTCTGAAAGTTATGGAAGCTTTCCATGGCTTCTACGCAGATCTATATAGCGAACATAAGGTTAATAAGCCCCAATCTCTGACTAAATTCCTTGACGATCTCCCGATTCCTACCCTTTCAGAGGAACACAGAGACAGACTCGAAGCCCCAGTTTCCACCGCAGAAGTTCTAGCGGTAATCAAAGACCTAAAGAGGCGTTCGGCTCTGGGTCCAGATGGCTTCTCCGTACCATACTATAAGACTTTTGCAAACACCATAGCGCCCTATCTTGCTAAATTCATTAACTTCAAAACCAAGGGAGAGCCTCTGGACCCGCAAATGAACGCTGCTTTCATAACCGTGATTCCAAAGCCAGACAAAGACCAAGGAGAGGTATCCAACTATAGACCCATATCCCTGATCAATAACGATCTGAAAATAATGACTAAAATTATGGCAAACCGTTTGGCCTCCTTTATTGGATCCTACATTCATAAGGACCAAGTGGGGTTCATCCCTGGAAGGCAAGGTCCTGACCAAATCAGAAGAATGGTGGATGTGGTCTCCATCCTGCAATCGGGTTGGGATGGCAGTGGGGCCAAACAGGGGATGTTACTGTCTCTAGACCTACAAAAAGTGTTTGACTCTGTCTCTTGGTCCTACCTATTTTCAATTATACAAAAATGGGGCTTTGGCCCCCGGTTTTCAGGGTTACTTCATTCCCTATACTCTTGCCCTGAAGCTAGAATTAAACTTCAAGGACAACTCTTTGATCCTATTAAAATAGCAAGGGGGACCCGCCAGGGCTGCCCGCTCTCGCCACTAATTTTTGCGATAGCGATTGAATCACTAGCAATTGCTATACGCACTAATTCGGACATAGCAGGGGTGTGCGTTGTGGGCCAGCTACACATAAATGCGGCCTGTTCGCTGACGACCTCATTCTTTACCTCACGTCACCAATAACCTCCCTGCCGGTCCTATGTAGGCTCCTAGAAGACTTTGCACAGGTCTCCGGATTATGTGTTAACTACTCCAAGTCACAAGCTCTTAATGTGTCCCTCCCGTCTGCCCTGGTGTCTCGGCTGCAGGATGAATTCCGCTTTTCATGGAGCGAGTCCAGCATTAGATACCTTGGAGTCAATCTCACCCCTAAATTCGAACAGCTATACCAAGCTAATTACCCTCCCATATACAAAAAATTAGAATGTGATCTCAAACAATGGTCGCCGCACCACATTTCCTGGTTAGGTAAAATAAACTCTGTAAAAATGACTCTGCTACCGCGACTACTATATTTTTTCAGAGCACTTCTGATTGCCATATGGAAGGATCACCTCTCGGCACTCCAAAAAGAGGAGGTGGGATCGAAGGGGCACCGTCTCCCGAGATGCTCCCTATTCGATCTAAGAAATAAGGGAGGATTGGGACTTCCAAATCTTTTTTGGTACTACCAAGCGGCTAGACTAGCACAGATATCGATGATTTACGCCAAAACAGCCAGACCTGATTGGATAGAAATGGAGAGACAGGCAGTGTCAACTTATACAATTGACTTCCTTCTCTGGTGCTCACCAAAGGCTAGGCCCTCAATCTTGTCTCCCGCCCTATCACAATCTCTGACGATATGGGACACTCTCAGAAAGAACCCCTCTCTGGTGTCGCAAAGCAAACCCCTTTACCACTTGTTTCGTAACCCCGCTTTCCCCCCTGGTATGGACATAAAAGCATTTCAGTGGTGGCTGGACAGGGGAATGTACCGGATCGGGAACTATTTTACGGCAGCTGGGCTGATCTCCCTCAACCACTGTGTAAAACATCTGAATCTCCCCAATTCGGAGCGGTTCAGATTCTTTCAAATATTTCATTTTCTTCAATCAGCCTGGGTTGAGAAACCAGAACCTCCGAAATTCACCCCATACGAAATATGGTGTGGGGGACCCCTGGAGCAGAGGGGGGGCATCTCCTTAGTCTACTCTTCGCTTGCTGCTACAGATAGAAAAGCAACGTTCATGTTGGCGTGGGAGAGGGATTTACAAGACACATGGGACCTAGATCACTGGCACACGACCTTCTTCCGATCCTTCAAGGGCATTTATAATATTTCCCTGATTGAGGCTAGCCTAAAGGTGATCACCAGATGGTACTTAACCCCCTCCCGGCTTTCTATGATGCATCCCTCGGTTTCCCCTCTCTGCTTTCGCGGATGTCACATGAAAGGTTCCATGATACATGTATGGTGGGAATGCCCTAAAATCAGGAACTTTTGGCAAAAAATATTTTACACCATATCCAAAGTAACAGGCAAGACCATTCCCAGGTCTCCTCTAACAGCTCTTCTCAACCACCCCATATCGGGGATCTCAAAATCATCACAAAAACTAATATTTTTTATTTTCCTGGGTGCAAAAATCACCCTAGCTAAAGCATGGAAGAAGCCAACAGTTTCTCTCATAGCGGCAAAAAGGAAAGTGTCATGGATAATGGCTCAGGAGAAATTATTAAGCTCTATACTAGACACCTCAGCTAAGTTTGAGAAGACTTGGGAACCATGGTCCAAATATATAGGCATAGGGGAACATTCCAATTCTTAGCGATAGCACCCCATTGGGGGTGGGACTTCCTAGCAGACAGCAAAACTCCCCTCCTCTCTAGACTCTACTGCTATATTTCATCTATCTCCTTCTTACTCCTCTTTCTTCTCTCTTTACCCAACCCATCTTTTCTCCACCTCTGGCAGGTAAATAAGGGGACGCATCCCTTCAGTTGGTACACACTGGAGGGACTAATAGTAGTAAGTCTAATTTAGTGGTATGTCCTTGTGATTAAAATACTCATAATAGCATCTCTACACTTCTAGACTAAGCAAAATCTTCGCCAGAGGGATTTTCGATATAAGTTTGAAATGTTATCAGTTTAGCATGCGATTTTTGCTACCAAGGTTTATTTAGTTCTTGATTCTATTTGTTATTTTTTACATCACTCCGTCATTAGACCATTAGAGGATGGAGCCCATTCCTCTCCCCGGCACAGTGTGATCCCATTTAGGGGTGCTGGTGGAGGAATTGGACAGAAACTCTAGGCTATTTCGCACAGGCCGGAAGTGACACGGATAATATATGACCTGTCACTAGGTAACACCAAATACATCTACTGTATGTTGTAACTCTAGCATATAAGTTGTTAACTTGCAAAAACGTACCGTGGTATTATGTATTATTTATATATAGTACTTTTTTTAAATTTCTATTTTATTATTTCTCGTCATATTTGACATGTAACTGCAGCGTGTTAATTTCTCAAAATTTAATAAAAATCATTTAAACACAAAAATCATACAATCCCATATACACAATCCTATATTCACAGTTGATCCAGGGGAAGGCAAAAAAAAACAGCAAAGCACGTTCCAATTTGCTCCAGAAGGGGAATAAATCTTTCCTGATCACCCGAGAGGCAATCGAATATTCCCTGGATCACCTATACTGTAAATGTTAGTACCCAGTGATATTATGTACATTTAGGAAATAATCCAGGCCTTTGTTAAAACAATCTACTGAGCTGGCCAGAACCACCTCTGGAGGGAGTCTATTCCACATTTTCATAGCTCTTACTGTGAAAAAACCTTTCTGTATTTGTAGATTAAATCTCTTTTCCTCCAGACGTAGTGCCCCCTTGTCCTCTGTGATGACCTTAAAGTGAATAACTCAAAACTAAGTTTACTATATGGACCATATACTTGTACATGTTGATCACCCCCCCCCCCCCCCCCCTTTAATCTCCTCTTCTCAAGAGAGAATAAATTCAGTTCCTCTAATCTTTCCTAATAGCTGTTTGGTTGCCTTTCTCTGCACTTTCTCCAGTTCCCCGATATCCTTTTTGAGAACTGGTGCCCAAAACTGAACTGCATATTCCAGATGAGATCTTACTAATGATTTGTACAGGGGGGCAAAATGATATCTCTCTCTCTGGAGTCCATACCTCTCTTAATACAAGAAAGGACTTTGCTCAGTTTGAAAACCGCAGCTTGGTATTGCATGCTATTATTGAACTTATGATCTACCAGAACACCCACATCCTTCTCCACCGTTGATTCCCTCAGTTGTACTCCCCCTAGCATTTATGATGCATGCATATTCTTAGCTCCCAAGTGCATAACTTTACATTTATCAACATTAAACCTCATTTGCTACATAGTTGCCCAATTAAACAGTCCTTTTAAACATTGCAGCACAAACAAACGGCAGCTAAAAGAACAGATGGACCGCAACAAGTGAATGCTCTGCTTTAAGCATCCAAAACTTTAAAAAAAAGCCTTATCAATATAAAATAATATAAAAAATTAATAAAAAAACGTCAAAATATTACCCTTGAAGTAAAAACTTGCATTTTTTTAAGGAGAAGACTTGCACCAAAAAAAAAGCAATTTAACCTAAATTAAAGCCCTTATATATGTGTATTAACCACTTCAGCCCTGGAAGGATTTCCCCCTTAATGACCATAAAGACATGGATGAGCGAGTTTGGGGTGATGGAACTTGCCTGGCCTGACTTTAACCCAATAGAACACCTTCGGGATAAATTAGAGCGCAGACTGTGAGCCAGGCCTTCTCGTCCAACATCATTTTGGTCTCATGTGACCAGAGCATCTTCTTCCACATGTTTTCTGTGTCCCCCACATGGCTTCTCGCAAACAGCTAATGGCACTTCTTAAGGCTTTCTTTCAACAATGGCTTTCTTCTTGGCGCTGTTCCATAAAGGCCAGATTCCATATGTGAACCGAGGCTAACCGCCGCCTTAAGTAATAATTTTTAATTAGTCTAAATGAACAGTTTTAAAAAAATAAGTATCGGTAATTGGTAAAAAGTAGCGGTACTCGTACTCAGTCTTAAAAAACTGGTGTTGGTGCATCCCTAATAAAATTTATAACTTTTTGCACTTGCATAAAGTACCTTCAAAGTCCTGTTTGGTATGTTCCTTTTTTGAATATATCTACCATCTGGGATGTGGTCTCTTAAATGTGCCTACTTCCTGACAATAAATTACTTCTTCTCCTAGGGTGAAAACGCTGATCCTCCATTGATACAGTTGGGTGAATGAACGTTGTCACCCTAGTACAAGAGTGTGTTACTAGCAGGATCACCAGATGATGAGCAGGAAAAAAAATTCTGAAAACGAATAGTAATGCAGCCAACACAAGTAAGGACCGTGAAGCTGCAATATATTACATTTTTGTTCTTGGGTTTGAATACGCTTTAACAAATATATTGCACTAAAAATGTGAGCTGTAAGACCTGCAAGTTTTCAACCTCTGTGATAATGAAGCAGTAACCTGAAAGGATAGATGAATAAGGACAGAAATACATTTCCAATAGCCTGCCATTCTGAAACCAGAAAAGTATTTTAATTCGATGCATGCCAAAAGGAGTATTTTTTTTTTTTTTTTTTCGAACAATGGCGTGGTGTGAACACAGTATATTCAGTGTATAACATTACAATAAATGTTTTGCAAACAAGCTATCTGCTTTTTGCAATGCAAAAAAAAGAAAGAAGAAGCTTGGATTTTTTATTTGTCTTGAATTATACATGAGAAAATTTCCGTTGAAATCCATACTCATGACAAGATGCATTTCAAAGTGTTTTATTCTATGATAGCCTGAAAAATAGACTGATAGTTCCTTGCGCTCTCTAAGCTGCGCTGTGAGCGATGTGTCGGCTACAGTTGGGCATGGAAATAAAGGATGAGGAGGAAGAATCTTGTTAGCTAGGATGACACGGTTAAAAGGATTGTAACTAATTTTGGAATTGACTGCCTAGCTGGAGACCAGAGAATTACTGGAAACAGACCCTGGGCTGGAAAACAAAGCTCTGTGTGAATTTAATCATGATTCTACGCCATAGACAACAGCGGGTGCTGAGAAAGACGCATGGTAAAGGCGAAAAATGGACGGGCGACTGTAATGCTAATCTCCCCAAATGAAGGTCATTTTCTTACCTGTTGAAGCATGTCCTGATCCAGTTTTGTAATATGTTTTAAGGGGTAAAATAGACATTTACATCCCTGCAATCTATTCATATAACATTCTCTACAATCGGCCTAAAATAATCCACAAAGATGATAATATAAATATAAAATTAGCCATTCCCAACTAGGGTTCCATGGAAGCCTAAGGTTCCTCCAAAGGTAGCCTAGACTAGAATTCTTTGAACTGTGACTGACTGACCTCCTATTCGGTTGTTGCTCACAAAATTATGGGTACAAAGCAACTTGGCAGAGCCAGCGGCATGACACCAATAATGTTTTTGCTGTCTATAATGGCGGGCTTCTGACCACCATTGTAAAGGAGGCATTCTTTCTACTGACCACCAACATGATAGGCATTATACCCACTGATCACCAATGTAAGAAACATTCTTCCCACTGATTACCAGCGTAAGAGGCATTCTTCCTACTGATCACCAATGTAAGGAACATTCTTCCTACTGATCACCAATGTAAGAAGCATTCTTCCCACTGACCATAAATGTAAGAGGCATTCTTATCACTGACTACCAATGTAAGGGGCATTTTTCCCACTCACAACCAATGTGAGGAACATTCTTCCCACTGACCACCAACATTAGGTGAATTTTTCCTACTGATCACAAATGTAGGGGGCATTCTTCCCACTGATCACCAATATAAGAGGCTCTCTGACCACTGATCACCAATGTAAGGGGCATTCTTCCCATTGACCACCAGTGTGAGGAACATTCTTCCCACCAACCACCAGTATAAGGGGCATTCTACCTACTGGTCATCAATGTAAGGGGCATTCTTCCCACTGACCAACAATGTAAGGAACATTCTTCCCACTGACCACCAATGTAAGAGACATTCTTCCTACTGATCATTAATGTAAAGAGCATTCTTCCCTCCGACCACCAATGTAAGGAACATTCTTCCCACTGATCAACAATGTAAGGAACATTCTTCCTACCAACCACCAACATAAGAGTCATTCTTCCCACTGACCACCAGTGTAAGGAGCATTCTTGCTACTGATCACCAATGTAAGGGGAATTCTAGCTACTGATCACAATGTAAAGAGCATTCTTCCCACTGACCACCAATGTAAGGGGCATTCTTTCTACTGATCACTAGTAAAAGGGACATTCTTCCCACTGATCAACTGTGTTTCCCCGGGGGAATCGTTAGTACTCTCAGTGGAGAAATTAGGAATCGCTTTTGAAATTCTTTCTTAACCAATTAAGCCCCGGACCATTTGGCTGGCCAGAGACCAGAGCAGTTTTTGCGCTTTGGCACTGCGTCGTTTTAACTGACAATTGCGCGGTCCTGCGACATGACTCCCAAACAAAATTACGTCCTTTTTACCCACAAATAGAGCTTTCTTTTGGTGGCATTTGATCACCTCTACGGTTTTTATTTTTTGAGCTATAAACAAAAAAATAGCGTCAATTTTGAAAAAAAAAAACATTTTTTTTTACTTTTTGCTATAATAAATATCCCCAAAAAACATATAAAAAAATATTTTTTCCTCAGTTTAGGCTGCTACATATTCTTCTACATATTTTTGATAAAAAATCGCAATAAGCATTTATTGATTAGTTTGCGCAAAAGTTATAGCGTCTACAAAATAAGGGATAGTTTTATGGCATTTTTATTAATTTATTTTTTAATAGTAATGGCGGCGATCAGCGATTTTTATCATGACTGCGACATTATGGCAGACAGATCGGATACTTTTGGCATGATTTTGGGACCATTAACATTTATACAGTGATCAGTGCAATTAAAAATGCATTGATTACTGTAAATGTGACTGGCAGTGAAGGGGTTAACCACTAGGTGGCGCTGTAGGGGTTAAGTGTGTTCTAGGGAGTGATTCTAACTGTGGGGGGAGGGGCTAGGTGTGACACGATACTGATCACCGCTCCCGTTTACAGGGAGCGGTGATCAGCGCCCTGTCACTAGGTAGAACAGGGAAATGCTTGTTTACATCAGCATTTCCCCATTCGTCCTCTCCGTGAGACGATTGCGGGTATCCCAGTGGACATCGGGTCCGCGGGACCCGCGATCACACTCACGGAGGTCGCAGGGTGCGCGCCTGCAAACCGCTTTTTAAAGGGCAACATACAGGTATGTTAATCTGTGTCAGAGGGTTAACACAATCAGAGCCTGTCAATATCGGCGCGTCCCGGTGCACCTGCGCAGTAGAGCCCCACTTCAGCACGTACGGGAACACGATCGGCGGGTACGAGCGCGTGATCCGAACGGGTTAGCACACGTGGGTACACGAACGCATGCACGCACAGCGGGACGTCCCCTTGGCGGGCCTATATAAAGACAGCTATGCCTTGTGTTCATTGCTGGTTTGTCTTCTCAGCTTCCAGTGTTCCCGTTATTTCTCTGCATACCTGTTCCTGCCTGCTGTGACCCGGACCGTTTGACTACTTCGCTTATCCTCTCTCCAGTGTTTGACCCTCGGCTTGTTTACGACTCTTCTACTGATCCTCTCTCCAGTGTTGACCCTTGGCCTGCTAAACGGACTTATCTTGCCTTAACCCTGTACTACGATTACCTGGTGTTTGACCCTCTGCCTGCTCAACGGACTTGCCTTGCCTCAACCTGTGCTTGCTACCACGTCTCCCAGTGTTTGACCCTCGGCCTGCTTAACGGACTTGTTCTGTTTAACCCTGTGCTTCTCCTCAGCTCTGTTCCTGGTTCCAGGTCTAGTGTTGGAGTCTCTGCCAGTCTTCTCTCCAGCTCAGCAACTAGTCCATGCTACACGGGTTCTACACGTCTGGTGAAACCTTGGTGACCTGCACACCTGCTGGCAACCCATGCCTCTCCGTGCCTGATTCCCTCTGTACCACCTTCAGGGGTATCTCGCACCTAGTTGCTAGGGAAGCCGCTCTCAGCATTCCGGCCTTGGTGAGTACCTGACAGTACAAACCAGCCATGTCAGAGGCCGACAGAGCCGGCTCTCCCCTCGAGGCCCTCTGCCAGCAGGTTACAGCCCTTACACAGGCTGTCCAGAGACTGCAGGATGGATATTTCCAAATTGAGGGTCGCCTTCAACACCTAACAACTTCCTCAGCTCCCCCGGAAGCACCGTCAGCTTTATCCAGTGGGATTTCTTCTTCACAAAACCAAGTCAACCCAGTCATGATGGCCATCCCTGAACCTAGGGTTCCCATTCCAGAACGGTTTTCCGGAATTCGAAAGAAATTCAGAGCCTTCCAAAACGCTTGTCAGCTTTACTTGGCCCTTCAACCCAGGACTTTTCATTCTGAAACTGTAAAGGTGGGGTTCGTCATTTCGCTTTTGTCAGAAGAACCCCAAACTTGGGCCCATAACCTTTTAGAACAGAAAAGCCCCCTGTTGGATACGGTAGAAACCTTTTTCAACGCTATGGCACTGCTGTATGACGACCCACAACGCACTGCCACAGCTGAATCCATCTTACATACCCTGACCCAGGGAAAGAGACCAGTGGAAGACTACACCGTTGAATTCCGGAAATGGTCTGGGGACACCAACTGGAATGAGGCCGCTTTAAAGTACCAGTATCGCCAAGGTCTATCAGAAAATTTAAAAGATGAATTAGCTCGGATGGATACTCCTTCCTCCCTGGAAGAATTAATACAACTAGCAATTAAGCTTGACAGACGCCTGCGTGAACGCCGCTCTGAACGCTTCCAGTCCTCACGACCCACCTGGATGTTACCTCGCATTCCTCCTGTTCCAGCACCTTCTGCCGTACCTTCCTCTTCCTCGGACCACGAACCTATGCAGTTGGGATTGGTACGTTCTCCACTCACCCCTGATGAAAGACTCCGCCGGCGCCAAGCCAACCTTTGCCTTTATTGTGGGGAGGCCGGTCATTTTTTACGCAACTGTCCCGTGAGACCCAGTAAGTGCCAGCGACAGTACGCTGTGAACTTTCAAGTTACCGGCTCTACCCAATCTCACTTTGTCCTTCCGGTCTCATTACAGGTGGCGGAAGAGGAGGCTCGGCTGCTGGCCATCATTGACTCCGGAGCATGCAGTTGTTTCCTGGATGCATCTCTGGCTCACACCCTGCATATCCCCCTTCAAGATAAGAAGCAACCTCTGCAGATACATCTAGCCGACGGATCCCTACCATGTTCGGGACTTGTTACCCAAGAAACCAAACCTATTCTCACCTCCACAGACTCTGGCCACCAAGAATTCCTTTGCTTTAACATCATCAGTTCACCTATGTTCCCTGTTATCCTGGGTTTCCCCTGGTTACAAGTTCATGACCCTCAAATCAGTTGGTCCAAGAAAGAAATCCTCTTCTCATCTATGTACTGCTCTCAACATTGTTTCGTGCCTACCACCAACACACCGGCCTCTTGTTTGACCCTTCAGTCAATACCAGATAATCTTCAGCATGTCCCTGCGGTATACCATGAATTTCTGGATATTTTTGATAAAAAGAAGGCCGACAGCTTACCACCTCATCGCTCCTATGATTGTCCCATTGACCTTTTACCGGGATCCGAGATTCCCTTTGGTCGCATATTTCCACTATCTGAGACTGAGTTGGAAGCGCTTCGTTCCTATATTGACGAAAACCTGGAGAAGAAGTTTATCCGCCCTTCCTCTTCTCCAGCTGGGGCGGGTATCTTCTTTGTAGAAAAGAAGGATGGATCTTTAAGGCCCTGTGTGGACTATAGAGAACTTAATAAGGTCACTGTGAAAAATAGATACCCGTTGCCTCTCATCTCTGAATTATTCCAGCGCTTCAGAACTGCCCAAGTGTTTACCAAACTAGACCTACGGGGAGCATACAATCTCGTTCGGATACGTGCCGGGGATGAGTGGAAAACAGCCTTTAGATCCAGGTTTGGGCACTTTGAATATCTTGTGATGCCTTTCGGACTCTGCAACGCCCCGGCCACGTTCCAACACCTAGTCAACGACATTTTCCGTGAGTACCTTGATAACTTTGTGATTGTATATCTTGATGATATTTTGATTTTCTCCACCTCACTAGAAGTACATCGCACCCATGTAAAGAAGGTACTCTCGGTTCTCAGGAAACACGGCCTATTCTTGAAAGGGGAGAAATGTGAATTTGAAAAGACCACCATCCAGTTCCTTGGGTTCATCATCTCCACAGAAGGGGTCGCAATGGACCCACAAAAGGTTAGAACCATCCAGGAGTGGCCAGCTCCTTCAGATAAAAAGGGAATCCAGCGGTTTGTTGGCTTTGCCAATTTTTACCGCAGGTTCATTAGAGGATTCTCTTCAATCATTTCTCCCATTACTCGACTCACCCGCCAGCAAGCTAAGTTTCAATGGCCCCAAGAAGCACAGGAAGCCTTTAATAAATTGAAAGATCTTTTTACAACGGCTCCTATTCTACAACACCCAGATCCAGCCTTAGCATATGTACTAGAAGTAGATGCCTCCGAATCAGCGACAGGTGCAATCCTGTCCCAACGAAGCGGTCCAAAGGCCCTTCTCCATCCAGTTGCCTTTGCTTCTCACAAATTAAGCCCCCCTGAAAGGAACTATGACGTCGGTGACCGAGAACTACTAGCTATAAAATTTGCTTTGGAGGAGTGGAGGTACTTGCTGGAGGGTGCGTCCCAACCTATAATGATCTTTACTGATCATCGGAATCTGGAATATCTCCGAACAGCCAAGCGACTCCGACCTCGACAAGCCCGATGGGCATTATTCTTCTCCAGATTTAATTTTCACATCTCCTACCGACCGGGCTCCAAGAACGGAAAAGCGGATGCACTCTCCCGAATGTTTCCAGAAGTCAAGGAGGCAATTGAGCCTGGAACTATCTTGTCCCCACATAACTTCCTTCTTATCCAGCCTGATCTCAAGACTGCCATTAAAGAGGCATCCAGCCAATGCACAGAACCTGAAGTATCCTCATTAAGGAAGAAGGATGGCTTACTGTGGGCCCAAAATAAAATATTTGTTCCTTCTCCAGTAAGACTGCAAGTATTACAGAACTTCCATGATCATAAGTTGGCAGGGCACTTTGGAATCCGGAAAACCTCAGAATTAGTTCATCGCTCCTACTGGTGGCCGGGTTGGAGTCAGGACTGTAGAAACTATGTCCAATCCTGTATTACGTGTCAACGTAACAAAGGGTCGAACACTAAGGCTTGGGGGCTCCTGAGACCTTTGCCTGTCCCTGAACGTCCATGGAAAGAGGTCTCTATGGACTTCATTGTAGAACTTCCCCCCTCTGAAAAATTCACTACTATCTTAGTAGTGGTTGACCGCCTCTCTAAGATGGCACACTTCCTGCCCATGATGGGCACCCCTTCTGCTCTGGCTACAGCAAACATTTTTATCAAAGAAATCGTGAGGCTTCATGGGGTTCCCCACAACATCGTATCAGACAGAGGTATCCAATTTACCTCAAAATTTTGGAAGGACCTCTGCAGATCCCTTGAAATAAAGACCTCGCTCTCCTCAGCATACCATCCACAAAGCAACGGTCAAACAGAAAGAACAAATCAAACTCTGGAACAATATCTCCGTTGTTTCTGCTCTGGTTCCCAAGATAACTGGTCCACCCTCCTTCCGTGTGCGGAATTTGCTTACAACAATTCCACTCATTCCGCCATCAACCAAACACCTTTTTGGGCTAATTACGGCTTCCATCCCTCCTTTTTGCCAGATTCTTTTCCTGAAGTGTCAACCCCTGCAGTACAAGACCGGATTAACTTTATCCAAACCAATTTTTTACAGATCCAGGAAACCATGAAAAAGGCTCAAGACAGTTACGAGAAGTACTATAACAGAGGGAGAAGACCAAACCCGAATTTCAAGATTGGGGACAAGGTATGGCTATCGGCTATTAACCTTAGACTGCCCTGTCCATCCCGCAAGTTAGGTCCAAGGTTCATTGGCCCTTTTGAAATTAAGAAAGTGGTGAACCCCGTGGCTTTCGAATTAGCCCTTCCAGTCACATACAAGATACATCCGGTATTCCATGCATCTTTATTGAAGCCAGTGGTCCCTAGCCCTTTTTCTGGAAGACAGGAACCACCACCTCCTCCAATTGAAATTGAAGGTGAAATGGAATATGAAGTGGAGGCAATAATGGACTGTAGAAAAAGGGGGGGACAGATCCAATATCTTGTTAAATGGAAAGGATACCCTCCAGAAGATAACTCCTGGGAACCATCCAGCAACTTACACGCCCCTCGTCTAGTACGTAATTTTCACAGAAGACAACCAGGAAGCTTGCCCAGATTAGGCATCCGGAGGCTGCCCCTTGGGAGGGGGCACTGTCAGAGGGTTAACACAATCAGAGCCTGTCAATATCGGCGCGTCCCGGTGCACCTGCGCAGTAGAGCCCCACTTCAGCACGTACGGGAACACGATCGGCGGGTACGAGCGCGTGATCCGAACGGGTTAGCACACGTGGGTACACGAACGCATGCACGCACAGCGGGACGTCCCCTTGGCGGGCCTATATAAAGACAGCTATGCCTTGTGTTCATTGCTGGTTTGTCTTCTCAGCTTCCAGTGTTCCCGTTATTTCTCTGCATACCTGTTCCTGCCTGCTGTGACCCGGACCGTTTGACTACTTCGCTTATCCTCTCTCCAGTGTTTGACCCTCGGCTTGTTTACGACTCTTCTACTGATCCTCTCTCCAGTGTTGACCCTTGGCCTGCTAAACGGACTTATCTTGCCTTAACCCTGTACTACGATTACCTGGTGTTTGACCCTCTGCCTGCTCAACGGACTTGCCTTGCCTCAACCTGTGCTTGCTACCACGTCTCCCAGTGTTTGACCCTCGGCCTGCTTAACGGACTTGTTCTGTTTAACCCTGTGCTTCTCCTCAGCTCTGTTCCTGGTTCCAGGTCTAGTGTTGGAGTCTCTGCCAGTCTTCTCTCCAGCTCAGCAACTAGTCCATGCTACACGGGTTCTACACGTCTGGTGAAACCTTGGTGACCTGCACACCTGCTGGCAACCCATGCCTCTCCGTGCCTGATTCCCTCTGTACCACCTTCAGGGGTATCTCGCACCTAGTTGCTAGGGAAGCCGCTCTCAGCATTCCGGCCTTGGTGAGTACCTGACAATCTGCCTGCACCTGCCCTGCTGCCAACGTATATCGGCGTGAGCCGGTCGGCAAGATGATAACAACTGTTGTTGTTTATTTTTAGTACACATTTTAGTAAAAGTTCTTTGTTTGTATTAAGCCAGTATTAAGCGCAAAAGCAAATATTTATTATATCGCAGCTTACCAATTCTTAGATTTGATGGCTGCATTAGTTTTCTTTTTTTAGGCTTTCGTTCTTCTATTTTTATTTGGTGATAGGTTTTTATTTTTAATTAAAATAATTACTGCACAGTGCCATCATCCATGTAAAGAAATATAAGGGACAATGTAAATTAAACAGTGTGTGTTTAGTATTACTTTATGCAACACTTACCACTATCAAAATATAAAAACAGAATGTCTAACATTACAAAACACAATTATAAGTGGTCTCAAAATGTAAATAATAAAGTGGCATAATAGAGTGTTTTTAAAACATAAGTGTTTTTATCTTCAAGATCCGTGCAGTAATCCAGTGTGAGACTGTCCCTCTGTGCAGGAGATTCCTATAATAAAGACCGGTCACTGCTGCTCTCTCTCCTTGTGCAGGGTGACTGGTCTTGTCTCCGCCCCCTCCTGTAGTTTTCTGCAGGAATCCTGCAGTGGGTGGAGCCTGCTGAGTGCCTCCCACAGCTATGCTCTCTGCACAGGCACAGAGATGATGTCACTGCTACTTTTACAAGGTTATACCTGGGTTTCTGTCAGGGCTGGCTCAGCCCTTCCTTCTCAGAGCTGGCCACCCAGCTGTCGGCTAATTGCCAGCTCCTTTCTCTCCACAATGACTCACCTGTTGATGATCTACTCGTCAGTCCTGGCTACTTAAAGCCGTCCAGCTCACTTCACCTCTGCCTTTGCCTTTGGTCACATCTCAGAGACTTTCTCCTGCATTCCTGTTGAAGACTTGCTTGGTCCCTTCTGGCTCCCGATCCTGTTTGCTGTACTACTACATTGATCTCTGGCTCTCTGAACATGGGCATTGGCTGACTACCCGATCTGGTTACCCTGTTTCCCCGAAAATAAGACCTAGCGTGATTGTCGGTGATGGCTGGAATATAAGCCCTACCCCCCAAATAAGCCCTAGTTAAAGTCCTTGTAGGTCTTATTTTCAGGGTAGGGCTTATTTGGGGGGTAGGGCTTATATTGCAGCCATCACCGACAATCACGCTAGGTCTTATTTTGGGGGAAACAGGGTACTGAACTCTGGCTATGTATTGACTACGCTTACTCTGTTTACCTTTTTATTATTATTAAACAAGTGTGATTAACTGTACTTCTGTCTCGATCTGATTCATGGTTTCTGACAGTTTCTAAAGGCATGGTGCACACAAAGTTGATTTACTGTATATTCTCTATGGCTATTGAGAAATATATCTAAATGAAAGTTTTTGTGCCTGGAGTTCAGCTTTAAGCAAAGAATGATATAAATGTTATTCAATCTAAAATTGATATTTCATGTTTTTTGAGGCGTTAAACCAGCTAGTGTTTTCAATCTCTTGGAGACTATATTGAATTCCTGGCTGTGCACATCTATAGGCAGTAAGGCAGGTATGGTTTACCTCCATTATGTAGGTGGGCCTGTGTTTCTGTGCTGATGTGCTACTTGGTTGAGTGGAGGATGGGAGAAGCATTGTTCCTCTTCAGCATTGTTCCTCTGCAGACTCAACAGGGGAGCCGTGGTTCAATTGTACACTGCAACACTGGGAGACCTTGGTGGCCATCTTTAGTGTTGGCAGTGCTAATATACATGAAAGACAAAAACAGAACATTCCATAGCTCAACTCACCAACCAGTCTGCCAACCGACCAAATTAACCTGTCCAACAGTCTGCGTTAAAAAAAGGGGTTTAGTTAGCACGCATTTTCAAACGCATGCGTAAGCTGCAAGGTCTCTTCACGACACCCTGTGTTTTTCTTGCAGTCCTAATGCTACTGAATTTATAAGCGTCTCCACAATGAAAGCACATGCATTAAATGGATAGATGAAGGGCAGGTAGGCCTGGAGGCAGCCCAAATCCGCCTTAAAGGAGCCCACTGGACACCCAGCAAGAGCACAGTGGCAGCAAAGGTGCCCAGTGTTTCCGCAGACCATATTTACACCAGTAACAAACAAATGGCCCCTGCCCCCACCTATAACTGCCCTTCACAGCAAGGAGCACATGGAAGGGCAAACGCATGAAAGACAAAAACAGAACATTCCATAGCTTAACTCACCAACCAGTCTGCCAACCGACCAAATTAACCTGTCCAACAGTCTGCGTTAAAAACAGGAGTTTTAGTTAGAACGCATTTGCAAATGCATGCATAAGCTGCAAGGCCTCTTCACCCTGTGTATGCTTGCAGTCCTAATGCTACTGAATTTATAAGCATCTCCACAATGGAGAAATCGTTAATATACAGCAGTGACTGCTGTATTTCCTAAGCAGTTTTGAGTAGTTAGGGTAGGGAAAGAAACCACACTTACAAGGGAGAGCAAATTAGCTTTAGGGAAAGGTTCAAGTGCAAGGAGGGACAGATTAGGGACGTTGCTGCCTGCTCTGCTATCCTCCGGTCTTCAGTACTTTACCATAGGACTTTCACAGCTCTTCTAAGTGCCGCTTGTACCACCACTCTGCCTGTCCCTATGGAGATGCTGCTCCTTTAATACAGGCATGTCATGTGATAACCTTGATGCTGAAGACATACCGATGTACTGCTAGCATTGCTGGGATCACCATACCAGTACTACTGCACCTGTTCTGTCAGTGTCACTGTGTCTGCTAATATAAAAATGTCTGGGACATAGGTGTGTGCAGCCCATTGCATTAGGGTGTGCACACCAAAGCTCAAACATATATGTGAACATATACTATAGACATGTGTGATTCGGTTCGTAACAAATAGCTTTCCGTACAAATTTGTTAGTCGAACATCCGAATACTTGAAAGAACCAAAATACAAAAATTACGAAATTATGAATAAGCAAAATATTGAACAGGCGAAAATACGTACTTAAGAACAGACAAACTTACGATAACACGAAGCTCCGAAACAGTAAAAGAAAGAAAATTACATCTACAATGAATGATTTACATTTCGTATTTTCAATCCTTTGTTCATAATTTTGTATGTTCGTACTTTTATTTGTGTGTTCGTAATTTATTTTCTTCGTCTGTTTGTAATTTCGTTTGTTCGTGTTCTCGAATCGTTCTTTTGAATGGACAGTGTAATGCCCCGTACACACGGTCGGATTTTCTGACGGAAAATGTGTGATAGGACCTTGTTTTTTGGAAATTCCGACCATGTGTAGGCTCCATCACACATTTTCCATCGGATTTTCCGACACACAAAGTTTGAGAGCAGGCTATAAAATTTTCCGACAACAAAATCCGTTGTCGGAAATTCCGATCGTGTGTACACAAATCCGACGGACAAAGTGCCACGCATGCTCAGAATAAATAAAGAGATGAAAGCTATTGGCCACTGCCCCGTGTCACGGTATCTAATTGACCAGACTGTGTGGACTACACAGAGGAAACCCAAAACATATATATGTGAAATAATGGTGTTTATTAACAAGTGATAAGGAATATAAACAGTGAAAACCCACACAACCACCCACTACAAACAACAATATATATGGTAAAAGGAGATACCGTAATCGTAATCAAAGCCAAGCCAAGGTCATACACAGGGAAGTCAGCAGAAGGGTAAGGACGGGAAACTGAACAGGACAAGGAGAGGATGGATGGATGGGGTTCAGGGCAGAGATCCAAGGGAGCCAGGAACAGAAGGGACAGGACTAGGAAGGCCTCAGGATAGGGATGGGATCAGATCAGGACAAGGCAGATAGCAGGCTCAAGGTCAAACAGGCAGCAAGGTCAGAACGCAGGGGGAGAGAGAGAGAGATACCAAGGCAAGCCTATGAGGGCTTGCCGGGTATTTGTAAGGCTGTGGTAATTGACCTCATGTCACAGCTGAGCGCAGTGTGAGCTGTTTGCTCCACACTGCCAGAGTGCACCCGCTGGTTGACGCCGGTACTACGGCCCGAGGATGCAACAGTGCCACCAGCAGGAAAGACCTCTTACTGCAGGTCCTAGGTGTTGGAAGACACCTGCTGATGGACACTGGTACTGCGATCCAAGGGACCCATAGCGCCACCAACGGGTAGACCTTCTCATGACAGTACCCCCCCCTAAAGGAGCGGCCTCCGGACGCTCCAACAAGGTGCATCTGTTCAAAGTTCATGGCCTCCAACTGAACAGATGAGGGCACATCAGGCCGGGCATCGGGTACATCAACCTGAACAGTGGGTACTGCTGGCATGTCAGAGTCATTAAGCTGGGCAGCAGACGACAGGAACCACTTGAGCTGGGCAGCAAACGACAGGAACCACTTGAGCTGGGCAGCAAACGACAGGAACCACTTGAGCTGGGCAGCAGACGACAGGAACCACTTGAGCTGGGCAGCAGACGACAGGAACCACTTGAGCTGGGCAGCAGACGACAGGAACCACTTGAGCTGGGCAGCAGACGACAGGAACCACTTGAGCTGGGCAGCAGACGACAGGAACCACTTGAGCTGGGCAGCAGACGACAGGAACCACTTGAGCTGGGCAGCAGACGACAGGAAACACTTGAGCTGGGCAGCAGACGACAGGAAACACTTGAGCTGGGCAGCAGACGACAGGAAACACTTGAGCTGGGCAGCAGACGACAGGAAACACTTGAGCTGGGCAGCAGACGACAGGAAACACTTGAGCTGGGCAGCAGACGGCAGGAAACACTTGAGCTGGGCAGCAGACGGCAGGAACCACTTGAGCTGGGCAGCAGACGGCAGGAACCACTTGAGCTGGGCAGCAGACGACAGGAACCACTTGAGCTGGGCAGCAGACGGCAGGAACCACTTGAGCTGGGCAGCAAACTGGGAAGCTGGCACATCAATCTGGGAAGCTAGCACATCAATCTGGGAAGCTGGCACATCAATCTGGGAAGCTGGCACATCAATCTGGGAAGCTGGCACATCAGACTGGGAAGCTGGCACATCAATCTGGGAAGCTGGCACATCAGACTGGGAAGCTGGCACATCAGACTGGGAAGCTGGCACATCAGACTGGGAAGCTGGCACATCAGACTGGGAAGCTGGCACATCAGACTGGTAGGTAGGCATCAAAACATCAGGCTGGAAGACAAGCTGCAAGGCATCAGGCTGGGAAACTGGTACAGTAAACTGGGAAGCTGGCACATCAATCTGGGAAGCTGGCACATCAATCTGGGAAGCTGGCACATCAATCTGGGAAGCTGGCACATCAATCTGGGAAGCTGGCACATCAGACTGGGAAGCTGGCACATCAGACTGGTAGGTAGGCATCAAGACATCAGGCTGGAAGACAAGCTGCAAGACATCAGGCTGGGAAGCTGGGACAGCAAACTGGGAAGCTGGCACATCAATCTGGGAAGCTGGCACATCAATCTGGGAAGCTGGCACATCAATCTGGGAAGCTGGCACATCAATCTGGGAAGCTGGCACATCAATCTGGGAAGCTGGCACATCAATCTGGGAAGCTGGCACATCAGACTGAGAAGCTATCTTCGAGGCATCAGGCTGAAAGGCAAGCTGCAAGACATCAGGCTGGGAAGCTGGGACAGCAAACTGGGAAGCTGGCACATCAATCTGGGAAGCTGGCACATCAATCTGGGAAGCTGGCACATCAATCTGGGAAGCTGGCACATCAATCTGGGAAGCTGGCACATCAGACTGGGAAGCTGGCACATCAGACTGGGAAGCTGGCACATCAGACTGGGAAGCTGGCACATCAGACTGGGAAGCTGGCACATCAGACTGGGAAGCTGGCACATCAGACTGGGAAGCTGGCACATCAGACTGGGAAGCTGGCACATCAGACTGGCAGGTAGGCATCAAGACATCAGGCTGGAAGACAAGCTGCAAGGCATCAGGCTGGGAAGCTGGCACATCAATCTGGGAAGCTGGCACATCAATCTGGGAAGCTGGCACATCAGACTGGGAGGCTGGGACGTCAGACTGGAAGGCTGGAACGTCAGACTGGCGAGCTGGAACGTCAGACTGCAAAGCTGGAACATCAGACTGCAAGGCTGGAACAGCAGACTGGAAGGCTGGAACAGCAGACTGGAAGGCTGGAACAGCAGACTGCAAAGCTGGAACAGCAGACTGGAAGGCTGGAACAGCAGACTGGAAGGCTGGAACAGCAGACTGCAAAGCTGGAACACCAGACTGGAAGGCTGGAACGTCAGACTGGCGAGCTGGAACGTCAGACTGCAAAGCTGGAACAGCAGACTGCAAGGCTGGAACAGCAGACTGGAAAGCTGGAACAGCAGACTGGAAGGCTGGAACGTCAGACTGGAAGGCTGGGACATCAGACTGGAAGGCTGGGACGTCAGACTGGAAGGCTGGAACGTCAGACTGGCGAGCTGGAACGTCAGACTGCAAAGCTGGAACATCAGACTGCAAGGCTGGAACAGCAGACTGGAAGGCTGGAACAGCAGACTGGAAGGCTGGAACAGCAGACTGGAAGGCTGGAACAGCAGACTGGAAGGCTGGAACAGCAGACTGCAAAGCTGGAACAGCAGACTGGAAGGCTGGAACAGCAGACTGGAAAGCTGGAACACCAGACTGGAAGGCTGGAACGTCAGACTGGCGAGCTGGAACGTCAGACTGCAAAGCTGGAACAGCAGACTGCAAGGCTGGAACAGCAGACTGGAAAGCTGGAACAGCAGACTGGAAAGCTGGAACAGCAGACTGGAAAGCTGGAACAGCAGACTGGAAAGCTGGAACAGCAGACTGGAAAGCTGGAACAGCAGACTGGAAAGCTGGAACAGCAGACTGGAAGGCTGGAACGTCAGACTGGAAGGCTGGAACGTCAGACTGGAAGGCTGGAACGTCAGACTGGAAAGCTGGGACTTCAGACTGCAAAGCTGGGACTTCAGACTGCAAAGCTGGGACTTCAGACTGCAAAGCTGGGACTTCAGACTGCAAAGCTGGGACTTCAGACTGCAAAGCTGGGACTTCAGACTGCAAAGCTGGGACTTCAGACTGCAAAGCTGGGACTTCAGACTGCAAAGCTGGGACTTCAGACTGCAAAGCTGGGACTTCAGACTGCAAAGCTGGGACTTCAGACTGCAAAGCTGGGACTTCAGACTGCAAAGCTGGGACTTCAGACTGCAAAGCTGGGACTTCAGACTGCAAAGCTGGGACTTCAGACTGCAAAGCTGGGACTTCAGACTGCAAAGCTGGGACTTCAGACTGCAAAGCTGGGACTTCAGACTGCAAAGCTGGGACTTCAGACTGCAAAGCTGGGACTTCAGACTGCAAGGCTGGGACTTCAGACTGCAAAGCTGGGACTTCAGACTGCAAAGCTGGGACTTCAGACTGCAAAGCTGGGACTTCAGACTGCAAAGCTGGAACAGGTTGGGTTACTGGCAGGATGGTATGGGTCGGGAAGAATTTTTGCTTCTTCTTTGGTTTAGCCCGTGCAGTTTTGTATGTAGGTGCAGGGCTGTAAGCAAAGAAAGTAGCTGGATCGAAGGAAGACCAAGGAACTGTAGCTAGAGAAGGGTTTTGTGGGACTGTTACAGGTGGAGGAGAAGAGACAGGTGGATTGAAGGCAGGATAGGTGCAGGAAGTAGAAACAGGGCATTGATACTTGGTGGGGAGCAGGGTATATTGGACTGCAGCTGAGGTTGCCAGGGGTGATGGGAGAAAGGACGTCTGAGCAGGCAGGTATTTAGTAGCAGGTCTGGTTTGTGGAGAGCTGACAGAAGCTGGGCATAACAGGTCTGACCATGCCTGAAGTACAGGTAGCACAAAAGTGGCCTCACATTTCCCCTGTCTGACCAGCGACTGCACTTCATCTATACAATCCTTCAACAACTGTTTGGGACAAACCGAAAAATGCTCAAAAAAGGATGCAGAGTCATCCTCCAACAGCCATACTAAGGACGCAATCTGGTTAATGCTGAAGGGGGGAGAAAAGTCATCATGGCCCTCTGGAATACAAGGCAGAGCCAGCTCTGTACACATTCCAATCAAAGGCTGAACATCCTCAAACCGTATACTGCCCTGATCGACCACAGAGTGAGCTAAACGGATAATCTCCAGCAGCTGATCACTGGACCACCCTTCCAATGTCTGGCGGAGATATTCAGAACTCTCTGTTGCCAGCAGAGCATAATAAGCAATTATGTCTGAATTCATCCCAGTAATGTGCAACAGAACCGAGATGGTTCCCTTGTGCAGCCACTTCTGGTCAGAGATGGCCTTGGTATACTGTCACGGTATCTAATTGACCAGACTGTGTGGACTACACAGAGGAAACCCAAAACATATATATGTGAAATAATGGTGTTTATTAACAAGTGATAAGGAATATAAACAGTGAAAACCCACACAACCACCCACTACAAACAACAATATATATGGTAAAAGGAGATACCGTAATCGTAATCAAAGCCAAGCCAAGGTCATACACAGGGAAGTCAGCAGAAGGGTAAGGACGGGAAACTGAACAGGACAAGGAGAGGATGGATGGATGGGGTTCAGGGCAGAGATCCAAGGGAGCCAGGAACAGAAGGGACAGGACTAGGAAGGCCTCAGGATAGGGATGGGATCAGATCAGGACAAGGCAGATAGCAGGCTCAAGGTCAAACAGGCAGCAAGGTCAGAACGCAGGGGGAGAGAGAGAGAGATACCAAGGCAAGCCTATGAGGGCTTGCCGGGTATTTGTAAGGCTGTGGTAATTGACCTCATGTCACAGCTGAGCGCAGTGTGAGCTGTTTGCTCCACACTGCCAGAGTGCACCCGCTGGTTGACGCCGGTACTACGGCCCGAGGATGCAACAGTGCCACCAGCAGGAAAGACCTCTTACTGCAGGTCCTAGGTGTTGGAAGACACCTGCTGATGGACACTGGTACTGCGATCCAAGGGACCCATAGCGCCACCAACGGGTAGACCTTCTCATGACACCCCGTTTATAGTCCCGACGTACGTGTTTTACGTCACTGCGTTCAGAACGATCGGATTTTCCGACAACTTTGTGTGACCGTGTGTATGCAAGACAAGTTTGAGCCAACATCCGTCGGAAAAAAATCCTAGGATTTTGTTGTCGGAATGTCCGAACAAAGTCCGACCGTGTGTACGGGGCATAAGTGTATCCTAATATGTATGTTCGTAATTTTGTGTTCTTGAATCGTTCTTTCGAATAGGCAGTGTATTGGTGAGTGATGTATCTTACTTAATATCTTTAGCCAATCAGCTTATCCCTTTTGTGTCGGAGTCACACTTTTTAGAGTCAGTTGAGGAGGAGACGGAGTCTGGTCTGGTGACTGAGGGAGTGGACTGGAGTAAGTACAGGACTTATTAGAAAAGCAGGCCTAGGATTATTATTCTTTATTTCCTACGAAAGTATGAATCAACGAAAAAGGCAATCTCACAAAAGTAACAATTACTAAATTATGAGTAGTGTACCGAATAAACAAAAATTATTATCTAACAAATTACGAATTTCGAATCAAAGAAAATATAACTGTTACGAAATACGAACGAGTCCGAATATGAAACCTTGCGTCTTACGAAATTATGAATCGTTACGAAACGAAAATATTATTGTCTAATATACTATATATACTGTATAATATATATATATATATATATATATATATATATATACATATATACACACACACACATACACACATACACACATACACACATATATACATATATACATATATATACCGTATTTATCGGCGTATAACACGCACTTTTTTCCCCTGAAAATCAGGGGGAAATTGTGGCTGCGTGTTATACGCCGATCCCCCGCCGATTGTGAGCTTTTCGGATGCTCTTAGCGGCTTTTGGCTTTTCTCGGCGGCTTTGAAAATGGCGCCGTTGTTCTCGGCTATTCTCGGCGGCTCTCGCCCGCCTTCGGCCATTCTCGGCGGCTCTTGCCCGCTTTCGGCAATTCTCGGCGGCTCTCGGCCATTCTTGATGGCTTTCGGCCATTCTCGGCGCCTCTCGCAGTCCCGCGGGAGCCGCCGAAAGCCGAGTGCGTCCGAGAGCCGCCGAGAATGGCCGAAAGCAGCCGAGAGCCACCGCGAATGGCCGAAAGCGGCCGAGAATGGCGGCACCATTTTCAAAGATGCAAACGACACAGGCTACAGAGGGACACTGACAAGGCTGCAATCGGGTACAAGACTATAGATGGACACTAACAAGGCTGCAATGGGGGACAAGGCTGCAATGGGGGACAAGGCTGCAATGGGGGACAAGGCTGCAATGGGGGACAAGGCTGCAATGGGGACAAGGCTGCAATGGGGGACAAGGCTGCAATGGGGGACAGGCTGCAATCAGGGACAGCACTACAGATGGACACTGACAAGGCTGCAGATGGACACTGATGAGGCTGCATTGATGGGCATTTAAATGTACGTTTTTTTCCTTAAACTTTTCTCCTAAAAGTTTTTTTCCTTAAAATTCCCTCCTAAACTTGGGGTGCGTGTTATACGCCGATAAATACGGTATATATATATGTAGCGCTGGTAGATTTTTAATCTACTACTGATAGGTACATTTAGTGGGTTACTTGTTAGGTGAAGTTAGATTTGCCTCTGTTCCGGCTTGGCTGAGTTGCGTGCAGTTCCACATTGTGCCGGTGGGTGTCATTGTTACCATCGGCCGGTGTTGGAAAAGCAACGTGTTGAAGCGAATGAGTGCTCCTCTCTGTGGAGGTGGTCCTCCGAGTTGCATTCTGGGAGAGGGTATTTATGGGATAGACGCCATATTTTAGGGTTCGTTTTTCAGCCACCTGCTGGCCCTCCTGGCCAACAGGTATGCACTAGGAATACCACCGCGTAGTCCTCCGTTCTGGAGTGAAGAAGCTGGACAACCGAGAAGATCCCAGGGGAGGACCCGTCATGGAAGGATCATGCAGAGTGCTGGTCTGGATAGGGGCCTGGTGACTCGGTTGGAGGACGCATTCCGAAGTAATCTTACAGTATAGTACTGCCGGGTTGGCTTAAAGGTTCAAGTACTGTATCTGACATTCATCACAAACCAATACATCCTGTGGCAGAGGATCGTACGGGTTTTATTCCAGATAAGTCTGTGGCAGAGACTTTTGTTCGTGCTACGTGCTGGCTGCTAGGCAAGTGAGAGATGTCTATCCAGGCGGGCGAAGATTGAATCCTACGAAAGGGGGACTATTTAATTGCAAGTGTTCAATTACAAAGAATGTTCTGAAGAAATACAACAGAAAGGTATTTGAGCTTCCATGCAGCTTTCCTACTACCTCTTTCCTGCTACTTCCCTTGTTTGTTTTATTAAAGCATTGTAAAACCTACTCAAGTGTTTGGTGCTTATATCGTCCAGAGGTAAACTCAACGGAACCCTAGACCCGGTGGCGGTGAAACAGAGGCATTGAGAGTGAAGGTAACAAGCCTGCTTAAACCAGCAGCTTCACCGAGAGTTATTGCTACATATATACACACACACACATATATATATATATATATATATATATACACACACAGACACACACACTCTTATAAAAAAACATTTTAAAATGTATTAAAACATGCATGGTGTCAGTAAGGCAGTGGACAGTGTCAACCCAGCAGTGGATGTGTCAGTATGGCAGAGGTTAGAGTAGAACAATGGATGGTGCAAGTCAGTCAGTAGAGAAGCCCACAGTCCATATTCCCATTGCACACATTCCTGGAATGAGCTCTTAGGGTACTGGCGGTTGTAGCTACCACCAGCTTGATACTGGAACATACACAATAAAATGTAAATATTTGCCAGCACACCAAGGATCTTCAATTACGTCCAAACTTTTTTTTTATTGAAGAAAGATCACCTCTCAGACAGTGTAGTGCACTGTTTCTGAGCCACGCAGGACCCCTTCGCCAGGCATGTTCCAGAGGAAGGGGTCCTATGTGGCTCTAAAACATAGCACTACAATGTTTGTGTTGTGACCTTTCTTCAATAAAAAAAATGCTTGGACGTAATTGAAGATCCTCGGTGTGCTGGCGAATATTTACATTTTAGTCAGTAGTGTTGTGCTTTTGAGAATAATTTTCCCGCACTATAATGCCCTGTACACACGGTCGGACTTTCCAACGGAATATGTGCGATTGGAGCTTGTTGACAGAAATTCCGACCGTGTGTGGGCTCCATCAGACTTTTTGCATCGGAATTTCTGACACAAAGTTTGAGAGCTTGCTATAAAATTTTCCGACAACAAAATCTGTTTTCGTAAATTCCGACCGTGTGTGGACAATTCCGACACACAAAATGCCACGCATGCTCAGAATAAATTAAGAGACTAAAGCTATTGGCTACTGCCCTGTTTATAGTCCCGACGTACGTGTTTTACGTCACCGCGTTCAGAACGATCGGATTTTCCAACAACTTTGTGCGACCGTGTGTATGCAAAACAAGTTTGAGCCAACATCCGTTGGAAAAAATCCATGGATTTTGTTGTCGGAATGTCCGATCAATGTCCGATCCTGTGTACAGGGCATAATTCCCAATGAGTAATTTTTAAACAATAATTTTTTTTAAGATACAGGATCAATTAATATGAACACAGACTAAAAATAGGGTATTTATTCACCAGACATGTATTCATACAAAATAGTAATATGTATAGTTAGACAGAAATAAATCTTACATAAAATAATGAACATTTATTGGAACACCCGCTAATAGTAGTGCTGTCCTTTCTAAATGACACAGAAATGTATTAAATGTCTCCCTAAAGTCAATAACCATATATATATATGACAATTAGAGCATCTGTATTTCACAAATTCGACCATTACTCTACTGCCGGTGAGTAAGTAATAAACAGCGTGAAATAAAATAGACGTCCGCTATATTATGTCAACAGAAAGAAAAATTACAAAAATTGTAATGTAAAATGAAACTAAAGAAAAATCTATACATTGGTTATCACCTCGAGGGAAATTGTTATAATCACTAATCAATATTTTCATATAATAAAAACAAATGAATATATAGTAGAAAGAATATAATATAATTACCCTTTCCAAAATGGCTGCTGGGTTAAAATGGTGGTTATCAGCAGGGCTGGACAAAAAAATTGCCCTGGACTTCATCCAGACCGGCCCAGGGCACAACACATCAGGCCACATCAGGATACAGGGCACAGCACATCAGGGCACAAGGCACATCAGGGTACAGCACATCAGGGTACAGCACACCAGGCCACATCAGGGTACAGAGCCCAGCACATCAGGACACAGCACATCAGGGTACAGGGCACAGTACATCAGGACACAACACATCAGGGTACAGGGCACAGTACATCAGGACACAGCACATCAGGGTACAGGGCACAGTACATCAGGACACAACACATCAGGGTACAGGACATCAGAGCACAGGTCACAGTACATCAGGGAACAGCACATCAGGGTACAGGACACAGAACATCAGGCCACATCAGGATAGAGGGCACAGCACATCATGGCACAAGGCACATCAGGGTACAGCACACCAGGCCACATCAGGGTACAGGGCACAGCACATCAGGTTACAGAGCCCAGCACAATAGGACACAGCACATCAGGACATAGGTCACAGTACATCAGGGAACAGCACATCAGGGTACAGAGCCCAGCACATCAGGACACAGCACATCAGGGTACAGAGCCTAGCACATCAGGACACAGCACATCAGAGCACAGGTCACAGTACATCAGGGTACAGAGCCCAGCACATCAGGGTACAGGACACAGCACATCAGGGCACATTACATCAGGGTACAGGGCACAGTACATCAGGGTATAGCACATCAGCACACAGAATCTACGGGTACAGGACATCAGGGCACAGGTCACAGTACATCAGGGCATAGCACATCAGGGCACACAACATTGAGACACAGCACACCGGGGCACAGAACATCATGGCACAGGACATCGGAGCACAGGACATCTGGTCAGGGCACGGGGCACATCAGGGCACAGGGCACATCAGGGCACATTATGGGGCACAGCACATTGGGGCACATCAGGGCATGCGGCACATCAGGGCACAGGACATCGGGGCATAGCACATTGGGGCAGAAGGCACATCGGGTCACGGGGCACATCAGGGCACAGGACATCGGGGCACAGCACATTGGGGCAGAAGGCACATCGGGTCACGGGGCACATCAGGGCACAGGACATCGGAGCACAGCACATGAGGGCACGGGGCACACAGCACATCAGGGCATGGGGCACATCGGGGCACATAGCACATCAGGGCACAGGGCACATCAGGGCACATAGCACATCAGGGCACATAGCACATCAGGGCACATAGCACATCAGGGCACATCGGGGCACGTAGCACATCAGGGCACATGGCACATCAGGGCACGGGCACATCAGGGCACGGGGCACATCAGGGCACAGGGCACATCAGGGCACATAGCACATCAGGGCACATAGCACATCAGGGCACATCGGGGCACATAGCAAATCAGGGCACATAGTACATAAGGGCACATGGCACATCAGGGCACATTATGGCACATGGCAAATCAGGGCACATGATGGGGCACATGGCACACTACGGGGCCCATCAGGGCACATTATGGGGCACATTGGGGCATATCAGGGCATGGGGCACATCAGGCCACATGGCACATCAGGGCACAGGGCACATAGCACATCAGGGCACATGGCACATCAGGGCACGGGCCACATGGCACATCGGAGCACATCAGGGCTCGGGGCACATCAGGGCACATTATGGCACATGGCATATCAGGGCACATGATGGGGCACATGGCACATTAGGGGGCACATTATGGGGCACATCAGGGTACATCGGGGCACATCAGTGCACATAGCACATCAGGGCATGGGGCACATCAGGGCACATAGCACATCAGGGCACGGGGCAAATCAGGGCACGGGGCACATCAGGCCACGGGGCACATCAGGGCACATAGCACATCAGGGCACATGGCACATCAGGGCACAGGGCACATGGCACATCGAGGCACATCAGGGCTTGGGGCACATGAGGGCACATTATGGCACATGGGGCACATGGCACATCAGGGCACATTATGGGGCACATCAGGGCATGCTATGGGGCACATCAGGGCGCATAGCACATCAGGACACGGGGCACATCAGGCCACAGGGCACATCAGGGCACATGGCACATCAGGCCACATGACACGGGGCACATCAGGGTACATGGCACATCAGGGTATGGGGCACATAGCACATCAGGGCACGGGGCACATTGCACATCAGGGCTATGGGGCACATAGCACATCAATGTACATGGCACATCAGGGCACATGGCACATCAGGGCACGGGGCACATAGCACATCAGGGCACGGGGCACACTGGGGCACGGGACACACCAGGGCACATTATGGCACATCAAGGGGCACAATATCAGGGCACATGGCACATTATGGGATCTTACTAGCCAGCATGCAGAGTAGTGCAGGAAGCGTCTGTACTAGTAAGTTCTCTCTCTCATGTCATCACGCTGCTCCCCGGCGGCCCCTCCTCTCATCTCGTCTATCCCAGATGATCTTACAAGCCAATGGGGATAGACAAAAAGAGAGGAGGGGCCGCCGGGGAGCAGCATGATGACATGAGAGAGAGAACTTACTAGTACAGACGCTTCCTGCGCTACTTTGCATGCTGGCTAAATCTCGATCTACCCGTCGGCGGTTGGCGGGTAGATCGCCGCCAACTGAAGATGCGGGTGAAACTGGCCCACACTGAGCCATCGGCCCACCGGGAAACTCCCGGTAGTCCCGATGGCCAGTCCAACCCTGGTTACCAGGATCTCCTAAGATGGCTGGTGTTTCCGAAATGGTGTCTGCTTAATGAGGAGGAGCTGTGTCTCGTGTCTTTAAAGTTCCAGTGTATAAAGTGCGATGATGAAATATGAGCATCAATGAATTTTCATGAGTGTTAATGGGTATATGAGTTGATGGATGATGTGTGTGTGTCTGTGTCCCTTGAGTAATGGTCAGTGGTCTTAAACACCACTTTGAACAATGAACTCATAAAAATTTTTATGAACCTATCCCAGAAGGTGGGACTTCTTTTCCATTGGTTGAGGTAGATAATAATTTACCTTCTTGGTAATCCCGTTATTTGATTAGTCACTGTCTCTTTTAACAACCACCAAGTGTCTTCGCAGAGCATAAATATTTATCCTGAAATATTGTTATAAGTGGTATTTTGTAGAAATGTTCATATCTTTATAATGTGTGCCTGACTGTATAGTGTTGCTACTAATATATTATTATTAGTAGTATTCCCGATTTATATAGCCCCAACAGTTTACGCAGCGCTTTACAAATATATATATATTTGATATATATATGTAATATTCAGGAGATCTGGTAAAAAGTAAAAGATGAGTTTACAATCTTTACACATTTAATATCACACAAAATTATTATTAAATATGAATATATGTTTTACCCCTGTAGATACTATGATTACTTATGCATCTAGGTAAACACATGCTATATGGATATACATTTCTGTACACATGGTTAGAATGTATATATGTCATTAACGACGATAATTGGTATACTTGAAGCTATTTTTACTTCTAATATGCTTTAAATTAAAAAAAAAAAAAAAAAAAAAATATATATATATATATATATATATATATATATATATATATATTGATAATAGAATTATTATTGTGCCAGCAGACACTGAAATCATGACTGTACCTATGGCAAGGAATATAATATATAATTTGAACATCTTACAATCATATACTTTTAAAATAGGCAGATACGACACTTCTTAGTAAAACTGTTTATATTTTCTCTTTTAGTTGTCCAAAATGGACTTTGGACAGTCTTGCTTGCCTCTAGAAGGTGATCAGCTGAACAAACAACTCTTAAAACTTTCTCAATAGATTCAGTCTAGAGATGGGTTATTCACCTTGAAAAGTAATTCAAATGGTTGTGTCTTCAGACCCTTTTTATTATGGGTACAATGTCCCCTCAATCTTCTTATGAATTTTTTTTTTTTACAATTTTTTTAGGAACCCCATTGGGGGGCTTTGGTGAAATATCAGGGGTCTAAACAGACCCCTTATGTCTCACTTTTAAGACAACGAAAGAGACTGATGACAGAGGTCCCCCAGTCCCTTTCTCTGCAGCCTCAGCTGCACTGGACAGTGAATGAATGGAAAGTGCTCTGTGCTGAGCGGCTCCCTATTCAAAAGTTTACTATGCTTCAGTTATGAATGAACACAGTGAGTGATCGTTACCGATCACTCACTGTGTTCATTCAGACAAGGAAGGGGCCAGTAAATGACACTTGTGCCTGGGCAGCGGGGGGGAATCTGCAGCACATGGGTGATTAGGGTGTGCCCAGGCACACCCTGTGCGCACACCTATGGTCTGGAACTGTTTTGTAGCACCCTCTAGTGTGCTACTGTTTAAGTGTAGGCAAATTTATTTGGCTCATGGTAAAATGAGTCTGGAATCTGGGCAAGGGGTTATTTGAAGTCAGCCTGGATGACTCATACATGCAGGTCTCTGGTGAAAGCCCCCCCTCCCGGGTCTGGAAGTTTGGAGACATTTCTAGAAGCTAGTGGGCTGAAGCCAGGAGGGTTAATCTGCATACTTAGGGGAATTAAAGGTGGCTGAGCCAGCCCTTACATATAGATTAGTCATGCCAGCAGGGGAGTTGGGTGAAAGATGGAGTGTTGAGAAGGTCTCCTAGGTCTAGGGGAGACTACAGCTCCAGGCTGGCTCAGGAGGACCCATTCAGCAGTGTCGTTTGAAAGGAATCTTGCCTAAAATGCAGTGGGAGCAAGGAGGACAGTGTGAGTACATCAGCACGCCCAAGGACATTTAAGTAGAGAGACTGCCACATGTATCAAGCTTTCTAAAAGGAGAATGCTGTGCTTAACTCTTTTATTACCTTGCCCTTGGAGATCTGCAGAACAGCCAGGAGGCTGGTAGTGTGTCACGTACCTGGTAGGTAGAGCCCGGAATGCAGGGAACGGCCTCTCGTATACCTCCGACTCGGGAACCCCTGGTAGTGATGACAGGGGCTCGAGAGTACGAAGGGGCACAAGTGCCTGACTGGAAAGCTGGAGCAGAGGGCTGGATGCTGTAGTCAGCTGGGAGGTGTCCTGTAGTCCAGCAGCAGGATGCAGACAGCAGGGAGGTGACTTGTAGTCCAGCAGCAGGATGCAGACAGCAGGGAGGTGTCTTGTAGTCCAGCAGCAGGATGCAGACATCAGGGAGGTGTCTTGTAGTCCCGCAGCAGGAAGCAGACAGCAGGGAGGTGTCTTGTAGTCCAGCAGGATGCAGACAGCAGGGAGGTGACTTGTAGTCCAGCAGGATGCAGACAGCAGGGTACAGGCAAGCTGGGTCAAACACAGGTGGGCAGATCAGGTACAGAAGGTAAATCCGGGAGAATAGTCAAAGTCCAAAAGCTGAGATCAGGGCAGGCAGAAAACAGAGTAGTCAAAGTCCAAAAGCCGGGATCAGGGCAGGCAGCAAACAGAGTAGTCAGGAACAGTCCAACAGGTATCAGGTAGCAGATGCAAATAACAGGGCAGAAGGGGTCTTCAGGAACGCTGTAGACCGGACAGCAAGGTAGCAGTGGAATATTGCGTGTGCGCGAGCGCCGGATGGCGCTTCTGTGCACAGGCATTCCTTCAAACTTTGGTTTGCTGAGATATTTGCGAGAGGGCTTTTCCTGACATTGCCCCCCTCCAATGGGCAGCCTCCGGATGCCCAACTGGGCCATTTTACTAGGGTGAGTTCTCTTGAAAGCTAGAATTGATCTTTTGGCATGGATGTTAGTCTCTGGTTCCCAGGAGTTATCCTCAGGCCCGTACCCTTTCCATTTGACCAGATATTGAATCTGGTTGCGTCTTCTCCGGCAATTTATGATTGATTCCACTTCAAATTCCTGCTCACCGTCAATGAGTATAGGTTCAGGAGGACCAGTGTTTCGGTGAAGGAAAGGATCTGGGACTGAAGGTTTAAGAAGGGCCACATGAAAGACTGGATGAATATGAAATGATTCCAGTAATTTTAATTCGTAGGCCACATCGTTGATCTTCCTTATCACTGGGAAGGGACCCACAAACTTAGGACCCAATTTCCTGGAAGGGCAAGCCAACTTCAGATTCAGGGTAGACAGCCAGACATGATCCCCTATCTTCAGATTAAGCTCCCCTCTCCTCTTCTTATCAAAAGTTACCTTGTTCCGTTCCTGGGTTTTTAACATGGTCTCTTGGAGTAGCTTGTTGTTAGTACTGAAAAAACTCAAGGTTTCCTGGACAGCTGGCACCGAACATTCCGGAACATTGTTGGACAAAAATAGAGGATGAAAGCCATAATTTGCAAAAAATGGAGACTGATTAATTGCAGAGTGAACAGAGTTATTGTAGGCAAATTCAGCCAGAGGTAGTAGAGGAACCCAGTCATCTTGGGAAAAACAGGAATAGCACCGTAAGTACTGCTCCAAAGTTTGGTTAGTTCGTTCAGTCTGACCATTAGTCTGAGGATGGTAAGCAGAAGAGAAAGAGAGGTCAATTTCCAGGGATCCACATAGAGCTTTCCAGAACTTAGAGGTAAATTGTACCCCTCAATCAGACACAATGTTTGCTGGTATGCCATGAAGCCTTACAATTTTTTTAATAAAAACTCTTGCAGTCTCTGAAGCAGAGGGGGTACCTTTCATGGGTAAGAAGTGGCTCATTTTGGAAAGTCTGTCGACCACTATGACAATAGTGGTGTAGCCCTCAGATGGTGGTAATTTGACGATAAAATCCATGGAGATCATCCTCCATGGTCTTTCTGGAACAGGAAGAGGTCTTAGCAACCCCCACATCCTGGTCTTGCTGCCTTTGTTTTGGATGCAGGTAGTGCATGATTCCACATAGAGTCTACAATCCTCCCCTAGCTGAGGCCACCAAAATGTGCGTTGGAGCAGTTCGGAGGTCTTGTGTATCCCGAAGTGGCCAACTAATTTGTGATCGTGGCAAGATTTAAGAACAGCAACCCGTGTTTGTTGGGGTACAAAGATTTTATCCTTGTACCATAGTAATTCATCTCTGGACTGTAGGGTGACATCTGCTGGAAGGGGAGTTGCTGAAGACGCCTGTCTAATTTGAGACAGCAAGTCTCCTTGGAGCATCAGAAAATTCCCAGGAGCAAGGATGGTGTCTGAAGAAGGAGGAACTTCAGGTTCACTCAACATCCGGGACAGGGCATCAGGTTTGGTATTCTTTGATCCTGGTCTGTAAGTGATGTGGAAAGTGAACCTGGTGAAGAAAAGTGCCCACCTGGCCTGGCGTGGTTTCAACCTTTTGGCAACCTTCAGGTACTCCAGGTTCTTATGATCGGTGTATATCAGAATAGGATGAGCCGCTCCCTCCAGGAGGTAGAGCCATTCCTCAAGTGCGGCCTTGATTGCTAGTAGCTCCCTGTCCCCAACATCATAATTTCTTTCGGGTTCTGTTAGTCTGCGGGAGAAGAATGCCACTGGGTGCAATAGGGCCTTGGGGCCCTGTCTCTGCGAGAGTACTGCTCCCACTGCTATCTCTGAGGCATCTACTTCCAATATGTAAGGTAAGGCCGGGTTGGGGTGCTTCAGGACAGAGGCCAACACGAATTGATCTTTCAGGGAAGTAAACGCAGCTTGAGCTTCAGGAGACCATTGGAACCGGGTGCCTTGATGAGTCAGTTTTGTGATGGGGGTGATGATGGAAGACAATCCCTTGATGTATTTACGGTAAAAATTTGCAAATCCCACAAAGCGCTGTATTCCCTTTTTGTCTGTCGGAGCTGGCCATTCAAAGATGGCAGAGAACTTCTGCGGATCCATCTTGATGCCATCTATGGAAATAATTAGACCCAGAAACTGAATGCTTTGGCGTTCAAATTCGCACTTTTCGGGTTTTGAGTACAGGCCATGTTGGCGGAGCCGGGCTAGAACTTTCTTGACATGCTCTTGGTGTGTAGGCAAAGAAGAGGAAAAGATCAGGATATCGTCCAGATATACTATGATGAATAGGTCAAGATAGTCTCTGAAAATGTCATTCACGAAGTGCTGTAAAGTGGCGGGAGCATTGCATAACCCGAAAGGCATCACCAGGTATTCAAAGTGTCCGAAGCGGGTGCGGAAGGCAGTCTTCCATTCCCGTCCCGAAGATCAAGCTTGGTGAATACGGCTGCACTTCCCAACCTCTGGAATAGTTCGGGTACCAAGGGTAAAGGGTACCAATTTTTGATTTGATTGTAATTTTTTTAAGATCCCGGTAGTCTACGCAAGGGCGTAGGGAATGGTCCTTTTTCTCCACAAAGAAGATTCCTGCCCCAGCTGGTGAAGTGGAAGGCCGTATGAACCCCTTTTCCAGATTCTCATCGATGTATTTTTTAAGTGTAGCAAGCTCCATCTCGGTTAAGGGAAAGATTCGCCCAAAGGGGACCTCTGCCCCGGGAAGAAGTTCAATTGGGCAGTCATAGGGTCTGTGTGGGGGAAGTGTTTCTGCCCCTTTCCGACTGAATACATCCAGGAAGTCATGGTATGCTTCTGGAACGGTTTGGCAGTTTTCAACATTGGTTTCAAGACAAAGTAGGGGAGATGGAGTGGTAGTAAATCCTTGTAGACAATGTTGACGGCAGTAAGGAGAGGAAAAGCTGATGTTTCCAGTAGACCAGTCAATTTGTGGGTTGTGAGCTTTGAGCCAGGGCATACCCAGTATGATGGGAAACAGGGGTGACTCAATGATGTCCAGGCGGAGTACTTTGGTTTGCTGAGATATTTGCGAGAGGGCTTTTCCTGACATAGTGCCTGCAAGCAGTGGAGCTGGCAGCAGATCTACACAAGGAGATGATTCACTCCTGCATGCAGTTTGCCTCAGGTTTTTGTGCTATTTCCAAGAGGAGCTGAGAGCTCCTATTCTGTACCAGACTTTTGCTACTAAAACCACTAAGGACTGTGTGTGTGTAGAGGAAGGAAAGTGGTTCAGGATCTTTTGTACCGAGGAAGGAAGTTGTCCCCTTTTGTTTTGGATTAAAGTTGGGCATACTTCCCAACTGTCCCTGATTTCAAAGGAACTGTCCCTAATTTGGAGTAATGTCCCTCTGTCCCTCATTCCTCCTCATTTGTCCCTCATTTTGGTCTGATCTATATAGTTGTATAAAAAGTGCACTTTTTATCTTTCAAAAAAGTGTTTCCCAGCGCTAAACCTTTCATCCAAATTCTAAATTGCTGCCTTTTTAAATGTTAAAAGCAAATATAAAGGAATAGGAGTGGTAAAAAAAAGTCCTTGTGGATTTAATTAACCTTTTATTTGGTAATTCTCCTTTTAAGGAGGTGTGGCGGGGGGGGGGGGGGGGGTCTCCTATGCCTACATACACTTTCAAGTAGGTGTCCCTTGTTCCCATCTCAAAATGTTGGGAGATATGAAGTTGGGCATCCCATAAATCCCTTCAATCATCCAAGTTGTTACCCCTAATAAAACATAAAAACAAAGCCAAGGGACTGACTTTTTGTGTCTGGATTCAAGTTGAACATGCTTGTTGCTTGGCTGTTAAGGATTAGGAGAGCCAGTTGCCAGTAGCTTGTGTTACGACAAGTGTTCTTCTGCATTTGCAACATCTGTATTACTAGTGCTAGTGACTGCCTATTGTTGCTCAATTTGTTATCTGTTTTAACTGCAACTCAACCAATTTATATTTGTTCAACATTTTTTCTGGGCTCTATGTGCCATTCTTCCAACTTGGGTGACGACCAACTTGCCCCACCCACACACCTGCTCTGCTCTCTATGAGGGGTTCCCACCATCCCTCAGCTGAATTTGGGGGTTGCTCACCTGCTGTGCCCAATATGAGGGGTATGCACCATCCCTGTGCTGAGTTTCCAAGCCTACACACTTCCTGTGTCCATTATAAGGGGTTTCCTCAATCCCTGCACTGATTTTCTGGTTCTGCTGTGCACAATAAGAGGGGATCTTACCATTCTGTGCTGAGTTCCCAGGTCAGCACCTCTTCTGTGCATTCCACGAGGGGTTGAATGCTGAGCTATTTTTGTCTGCACACCTGCTGTGCCCATTATAAGGGTTTTCCACCATCCCTGTACTTAGTTTCTGGGTCTGCACACATTCTGTGCCCATTATAAAGGGTTCCCACCATCCCTCTGCTGAGTTTCTAGGTCTGTACACCCGCTGTGACCATTATAAGGGTTTTCCACCATTCCTGTGCTTAGTTTCTGGGCCTAAACACCTTCTGTGCCCAGTAGGAAGGGTTCTCACCATCCCTTTGCTGAGTTTCCAGGTCTGCACATCTGCTGTGCCCATTATGAGGGGTTAATTTTGTTTATTGAAAAATCTTACAAACAACAACTTATATACAATAAAACCATAATAAATAAATAAAACATATTTACAAAATAATTGAATATGATTATACAAAACAAGAACATAATAAATGGTACAAACCAAAATGTGCACAACACAATCCCTACGGGAGAGCCAGACTAAGGAACATCACCGTCACCATGCATGTATCCTTTTTAAAAAATATATTTGATCTTGAAAATCTAGGGGAGTGAATCAAGAATACAAAGAAAGCCGCACACCCCGAGATCAACAGGCAGCAGCTACAGAGTCCTGATATTCCTCCATGCCCTTATCCAGGCCTCCTGCTGCCACCTGCCTTTCTCAAGACCCTGAATCTTCCCAACCTCACCCAGAATGTCCTGCACCACCACTTCGACAGGGAGGATTTTACTCCGTAAGGATACCTGACACCGTGCACTCCACGTGAAATAACGGACTACTAGACTAACTAAAAAAAGTGTTTCCAAATCATAATCCCGACGAGTCTGGAATGCCCCATACACCCACTCTGCATAACTCATATGGGGGAGGAATGGTATACTCAGAGCCCTCCCCACCCTCTTGTACACCTCTATATTAAAAGGGCATTGAAGTAGAAAGTGATCCATGGACTCCACCACTCCTCCACACTCCACTCTTGGGCAGCCCTGATCACGCATGGAAAATTGACTCATTATAAAGGGTTCTCACCATCCCTGTTGGATTTCATTTTTTTTATACAATATTGAGAGAGTAACAGGAGGAGATTGAAAACACAAACATGTGGGAACACCCAAAACTCCTAGGTGGACAAATATTGGGAATTGTGGCAGGGTGATCTTGGTGTTGCAGTAGCCAAGCTACACTATATTACCAAAAGTATTGGGACACCTGTCTTTACTGCACTGGTCCAAATTATTTGGTGGAGGGGGGATTATGGTGTGGGGTTGTTTTTTCAGGAGTTGGGCTTGGCCCCTTAGTTCCAGTGTAGAGAATTCTAAAAGCTTCAGCACACCAAGACATTTTGGACAATTTCATGCTCACAACTTTGTGGGAACAGTTTGGGGATGACCCCTTACTGTTCTAACATGACTAAACCTTGTGGACAGCCTTCCCAGAAGAGTTGAAGCTGTTATAGCTGCAAAGGGTGGGCCAACTCAATATTGAACCCTAGGAACTAAGAGTGGGATGCCATTAAAGTTCATGTGCATGTAAAGGCAGGTGTCCCAATACGTTTGGTAATATAGTGTATACAGTGCCTTGATAAAAGTATTCATACCCCTTGAAATTTTCCATATTTTGTCATGTTACACACAAAAACGTAAATGTAATTTATTGGGATTTTATGTGATAGACCAACACAAAGTGGCACTAATTGTGAAGTGGAAGGAAAATGATAAAATGGTTTTCAATTTTTTTTTTACAAATAAATACTGTATTTATTGGCATATAACACATACTTTTTTCCCCTTAAAAGCAGGGGAAAATCGTGGGTGCGTGTTATACGCCGATCCCCACTGTCTGTGAGGGGAAGAAGAGCGAGCGCCACCGAAAAAGAGTGAGCACCGCCGAAAAAGACCAAGCAGAGTGTACTCAGCTCGGCTCCGCTCGCAGTCCCACCTCCCTGCTGTCTCTGAGGGGAAGAGGAGTGAGCGCCGCCGAAAAAGACCAAGCCGAGTGTACTCGGCTCGGCTCCGCTCGCAGTCCCGCCTCCCTGCTGTCTCTGTGGGGACTGCGAGCGTTGCCGAAAAAGACCGAGCCATACTGTGTACTCAGCTAGGCTCGGCTCGCAGTCCCGCTATTGAACCTGCGCTATGTCCATCATAGGAGCCGGGCCAATGGGCGGGACTGCGAGACGAGCCAAGTACAGCCGAGTACACAGGCTCTGTCTATCTCGGTGGTGGTAATTTTAAATGGTTACATGCCACAAATGACACTGGACAAAAGGCTCCAAATGGCACTGGGCAAAAGGCTGCAAATGACACTGGGCAAAAGGCTGCAAATGACACTGGGCAAGGCTGCATATGGTTACTGATTATTATGGAATTATGGACAAGGCTGTAGATGGACACTGATAAGGCTGCATTGATGGGCATTTAAATGTAAGTTTTTTTTCCTTAAACTTTCCTCCTAAAAGTTTTTTTCCTTAAAGTTCCCTCCTAAACTTGGGGTGCATGTTATACGCCGATAAATACGGTATGTGAATTGTGGGTTGCATTTGTTTTCAGCCCCCTTGAGTCAATACTTTGTGGAACCACCTTTTTCTGCAATTACAGCTGCAAGTCTTTTTGGGGATGTCTTTACCAGCTTTGCACATCTAGAGAGGGACATTTTTGCCCATTCTTCTTTGCAAAATAGCTCAAGCTCTGTCAGATTGGATAGAGAGTGTCTGTGAACAGTAAGTTTCCAGTCTTGCCACAGAATCTCAATTGGATTTAGGTCTGGACTTTGACTGAGCCATTCTAACACATGAATATGCTTTGATCTAAACCATTCCATTGTAGCTCTGGCTGTATGTTTAGGGTTGTTGTCCTGTTGGATGGTGAACCTCCACCCCAGTCTAAAGTCTTTTGCAGACTCTAAAAGGTTTTCTTCTAAGAATGCCTTGTATTTGGCTCCATCCATCTTCCCATCAACACTGACCAGCTTCCCAGTCCCTGCTGAAGAAAAGCATCCCCATAACCTGATGATACCACCACCATGTTTCACAGTGGAGATGGTGTGTTCAGGGTGAGTTGCAATGTTGGTTTTCCACCACACATAGCATTTTGTTTTTAGGCCAAAAAGTTTGATTGTGGTGTCCTCTGACCAGAGCACCTTCTTCCACATGTTTGCTATGCCTCCACATGGCTTCTTGCAAACTGCAAACAGGAATTCATATGGCTTTCTTTCAACAATGGCTTTCTTCTTACCACTCTTCCATAAAGGTTAGATTTGTGGAGTGCACGTCTAATAGTTGTCCTGTGTACAGATTCTCCCACCTGAGCTGTGTATCTCTGCAGCTCCTCCAGAGTTACCATGGACCTCTTGGCTGCTTCTCTGATTAATGCTCTCCTTGCCCGGTCTGTCAGTTTAGGTGGACGGCCATGTCTTGGTAGGGTTGCAGTTGTGCCATACTCTTTCCATTTTCGTATGATGGTTTGAATAGTGCTCCGTGAGATGTTCAAAACTTGGGATATTTTTTTATAACCTAATCCTGATTAAACTTCTCCACAACCTTATCCCTGACCTGTCTGGTGTGTTCCTTGGCATTCATGATGCTGTTTGTTCGCTAAGGTTCTCTAACAAACCTCTGAGGGCTTCATAGAACAGCTGCTTCTATACTGAGAATAAATTACACACAGGTGGACTCTATTTACTAATTAGGTGTCTTCTGAAGGCAATTGGTTCCACTAGATTTTAGTTAGGGGTATCAGAGTAAAGGGGGCTGCATACAAATGCACGCCACACTTTTCAGATATTTATTTGTAAAATAAATTGAAAATCATTTACCATTTTCCTTTCGCGTCACAATTATGTGCCACTTTGTGTTGGTCTATCACATAAAATCCCAATAAAATTCATTAATGTTTTTGGTTGTAACATGACAAACTGTTGAAAATTTCAGGGGGTATGAATACTTTTTCAAGGTACTGTATAAGGAGACAAGTACTAACTCAACCCAGCAGGTTCAACCCATATCCAAAATAACACATTTGGGTGGACGGTTCCTTTAACTATTCGAAAAATGTGTTTCAGTAAACATTTTAATGACTCTTTTGTGCCACAAATACATTTCCATGAAGTCTGCCTTTCTGTGTCATATAATTGTGCCTCTATCTGCTAGTTTCTGAAATATCAATCAGCCCCCCGGATCCATTTACGGCTTTTACTGGCCAAAGGATTATTCCCTCTACTTTCCAGCGGTAAATATACTATCACTCTTAACCTTACAATGAGATTTATGATGACATGTTCTTAAATTTTGAAGATATTCAATGTATTTTATAGAACCAACTATCCCCCTGATGATGACTGTACACAGGTCGAAACGCGTAGGGGATTTATACCGTCAACAGCCCGGAAATGTATGACTGTATATAATTTTGTGTAAAGATGTGTCGACTTTATATTGTGGAATATGTATTGTACTACTTGGCCAGCGCTCTATGTTGTAATGCCAATTGAATTATAACATTACAATTGTTCATGGTTCAATAAATGCACTTACTGGTTATACATTTTTTATTATTCTGGATTTCAAGATATTGCTGTCTAAGCCCCACCGGGGAAACTGTCCATTTTTTACCATTATTGTTTTGGGGTGTGCAGCGCATACGTCTCTCCCACATGTGTTTTTCTCTTTATTACAAGTACTAACTCAACCCAGCAGGTTCAACCCATATCCAAAATACCACATTTGGGTGGACGGTTCCTTTAACTATTCGAAAAATGTGTTTCAGTAAACATTTTAATGACTCTTTTGTGCCACAAATACATTTCCATGAAGTCTGCCTTTCTGTGTCATATAATTGTGCCTCTATCTGCTAGTTTCTGAAATATCGATCAGCCTTTTTTCTCATCTCACGCTGTCATTTTTTCTTTAGAGTCCACATTTGATCTTTTTACATCCAGCATTGCATAAATAATTCACTCCTGGACTCGCTACTATTATTATTAGTTTTTTTTTTGTTGTTGTTGTTCCTGTGTACATGGTGATTTTTATTAGCTACCATATGAAAGCCCATCATCCCTACATCAACAAATCATATTAAATGCTTTGAACAATGTTTTCTTTATTGATCAGCAAATATTAATCTGGTTTTCCAGTGTGTGGAAACGGCAGAGAGAAGGAGGATATTGATGGAGCTTAAATAAATTTCTATTGCACAAAAAAGAGATGCCGGTGAGATGATTAAATCACCGGGATGTGTCGCCTTACATTATCAGCTATCGATTTCTTTATAACCTTGAAGGGGTTAATCCATAATATAAAGATGAAGAGTGAAGAAGGGAGAAGATTGCACTTTTAATATGATCTATTGTGGTGCACAGCGTCCATCTTCTGTCGGCTGTCTGGGGTCTTGTGGTTGCACATTGTCCTCTGCTACTGCCATCATTTTCTTGCTAAGAAACCCTCCACTTGACATACAACCTACTCTCCCTGCAGTGCCAGTGGTAGATAATTTTAGATATCTGCTCTGTGTTGGCACTTTTTCAATCAATATTGCAGCTTGTATTCCCTCTTCTAATAAACTGCTAACCTATTTGGCTCTTGCCATTTATTTTAGCTATCAGCCTATTATTCAGCAATAAATCTATAAAGGTAATATTATTATTATTATTATTATTATTATTATTATTATTATTATTAATAATAACAATAATAATAATAATAATACTATATTTATTTATTATTACTTTTAATATAGAATGCACATATTTTATATATAACGGGACACATACTGTAAGGCTTTCTTTTGGTTGTATTGTCTTTCATGTAATTGTAAACCCTTACATACAGTGCCTTGAAAAACTATTCATACCTCTTGACATTTTCCACATTTTGTCATGTTACAACCAAAAATGTAAATGTATTTTATTGGGATTTTATGTGATAGACTAACACAAAGTGGCACATAATTGTAAAGTGGAAGGAAAATGATAAATGGTTTTCAATTTTTTTTTACAAATAAATACGTGAAAAGTGTGGCGTGCATTTGTATGGCGCCCCCCTGAGTCAATACTTTGTAGAACCACCTTTCTCTGCAATTACAGCTGCAAGTCTTTTTGGGGATATCTTTACCAGCTTTTCACATCCAGAGAATTACATTTTTGCCCATTCTTCTTTGCAAAATAGCTCAAGCTCTGTCAAATGGGATGGAGAGCGTCTGTGAACAGCAATTTTCAAGTCTTTCCAAAGATTGTCAATTGGATTTAGGTCTGGACTTTGACTGGGCCATTCTAACATGAATATGCTTTGATCTAAACCATTCCATTGTAGCTCTGGCTGTATGTTTAGGGTCGTTCTGCTGGAAAGTGAACATCCGCCCCAGTCTCAAGTCTCTTGCAGACTCTAACAGGTTTTCGTCTAAGATTTCCCTGTATTTGGCTCCATCCATCTTCCCATCAACTCTGACCAGCTTCTCTGTCTCTGCTGAAGAAAAGCATCCCCACAACATGATGCTGCCACCACCATGTTTCACGGTGGGGATGGTGTGTTCAGGGTGATGTGCAGTGTTAGTTTTCCGCCGCATATAGCATTTTGCTTTTAGACCAAAATGTTCAATTTTGGTCTCATCTGACCAGAGCACCTTCTTCCACATGTTTGCTGTGTTCCCACATAGCTTCACGCAAACTGCAAACGGGACTTCTTATGGCGTTCTTTCAACAATGTCTTTCTTCTTGCCACTCTTCCATAAAGGGCAGATTTGTGGAGTACACGACTAATGCCCCGTACACACGGTCGGACTTTGTTCGGACATTCCGACAACAAAATCCTAGGATTTTTTCCGATGTTGGCTCAAACTTGTTTTGCCTACACACGGTCGCACAAAGTTGACGGAATTTCCGATCGACAACCACGCGGTCACGTACACCACGTACGACGAGACTACAAAAGGCCGGTTCAGAACCAAGCGCGGCACCCTTTGGGCTCCTTTTGCTAATCTCGTGTTAGTAAAAGTTTGGTGAGAGACGATTCGCGCTTTTTCAGACTCGTGGCTTTCAGATCGTTTTTTGCCGTTCAGTTTGTGCTTGTGGGTTTGTATTTGCTCTTCAGTGCGTGCAGTCAGTTCGTATCGGAGTTTTCTGTGCGATCTTGTCCGCTCGTTGCTGTTTTTCAGGTCGCTCTTCACAGGCCTTGCTGTTCTTCAGTGCGTTCTGTTACTTCGTTCTGAGCAGCCGACCGTTTTCTAGCCATGTTTCGTATGCGTACTCCTCGTACAGTTCGTGCTGTGTGGGGGCTTGGTGTTGGGGTCCTGACCTTGACACAAGTCCAGTCCATGAACAGGGCGAGGAGGAGTTCATGGACCAAGAATTGGTTGCTTCAGCGTGACCAGTTCTGTCACATGCCTTTGCTCCGTGAGATCCGTGAGAATAATCCTGGTGATTTCAGGAACTTTCTCAGGATGACTGACCCCGTGTTTCACCGTTTGTTGGCTTCGCTGACCCCCTATATCAGCAGGCAGGATACCTGCATGAGGCAAGCCATCACTCCGGAGCAGAGGCTGGTCGCTACCCTGCGGTATTTGGCGACAGGGAGAAGCCTGCAGGACCTCAAGTTCTCGACAGGCATCTCCCCCCAGGCTCTTCTTTGTGGACATTTACTGCTTGTGTTTGTTTTAGCTGACCCTGACAGAAATGTGTGGAGTCCAGAAAATGTCGTGATTGTGTAACCTTACAAAGCACTGTTGGCTGTTATTTACTAAATGCAAAGACACTTTTCACTACAAGTGCACTTGCAACTGCACTGAAACTGCACTTGTAGTGCAAAGTGGATTTGCCCTTAGGAAATTACCCCCATTTTCTCATAAAACAACAATTACATCACCCCAAAAGTGTTGTAGCGTTGAGACAATAATCCACACATTCTTGATGAACAATCTTTTTAATACCAGCACAATCACATGTGCATTTACCCAAGGTTTTTCTGACAAACCAACATGTTTGTTGTATACCAATTTTTGTGGTGTCATTATCCAAAATCAAAATGTGCATTTTATAGAAAACAGGCCTGTGTAAAACCCACAAGAAAGACACAAATCTTGATCTTACAAAGTTCACATTTGGTAGAACTTGAAGGCAATATCAGACATGAGTATTTAGGAACTGTGTTTGATATTGCGTTCAGATGGGGGGAAATCACCCCAGAAAAAGCCAAATTTGGAAGATGCACACAAATTTCACAATGTCAACATGTGCTATCTGCCATCACGGGGGATGAAGGGACGTGTTTTTGGGGAGAAAGCCCTTCCTCACCGTTACTTTATTATTGAGGAAGGGGTTGCACCCCCAAAACGCGTCCATTGATCTCCCGTGATGGCAGATAGCACATGTTGACACACTGTGTGCATCCTCCAAATTTGGCTTTGGGAAAAATCACAAAAACATTTCGCACATTGTAGCAGACAAAAGAAGAAAGTGATTTTGAGGGGCTTTAAACTCGCCCCAAAACATCAATGATGTTTTTATATTTTGGAATAACATCATTGATGTTTTGCTTGATGTTTTCCAATTGTAAATTACACCCCATGATCTCCCCGATCAGGATCTGGGCACTTTCAGATGTGAAAGGATCTGGATCCACAACCTCACGATCACCTAAAAAGAAAGGAAACCCAAAATAAATTAGGTCTAAAAAATATGCTGGCATCCATCTCTTATCTGAGCCTGTGGTCGCAGACACTCACCTGTTGTGGTGACTAGTTCCACCACGTCTTCTTTCTCCTGCTCAGATTGTGTTGGGGGGATTTCCCCTTCTTCCAGAGGGGGGGGGGGCTCTGGTCTCCTCGGATGAGGGGTGTCCTCCGAGTCTTTTCTCCCCTATGTAAAACAAAAATGGTATAATTAGCACACAGATATTTGATGGCAGAACTATAAAGATGAAACATTGCTTGGAAGTGGGGTACAATTATCTATTTTAGCAGAGTTCCAAGATGTAGCTTTTTTATTGCCCTTTGTCAAGCTGCAATACTTTACCTGTTTTGTACAAGCTTCACAGATGGAGACCCCCCTATAGTATACACTGGAGCACCTGTGTGGCCCCCCTAATAAAAAGGGTGTTCTGGGGTCCCACACTAGTGCTCCAGTGTCCAGATGTGAAAACAGCTGCTGAGTGTCCTCTCCTTACACACAATCTAGTTTGCATTTCATTCTAGTAACAAAGCCATCTACACAACCAAATTCTTTGAAGACAAGTATAGGGCCTCAAAATGGTGGCCAAATGCATATGGGCTAAACAATGGTATTTTATATTTATATTTATATGTGTGATCCGAACGAATAATGTGCCCATGAACATGAAAGTTGCCATTTTAAACTGTACAACAGTTCCTAAAAGCACATGGAGCAGCACGAACGTAATAAACACAAGAACAATAGGAACACAGCACAACTACTTACTTTTTTGCAGCACTCTCCGGATCTTTCTGTACTGCTCATGTTCTCGTAATTTCAGGTCCGACCACCGCTTCCTGAGCTGATCTTTCGATCGTCGTACCCTGAATTTCCGGTGCAGACTCCTGACCACTTTCGCCATGATCTTGGCCTTTCAGGACATTGTGGTTGGGGTAAGGCCCATACTTTCCATCATAGTCGGCCTTCTTCAGGATGTCCACCATTTCCAACATCTCCCCAAAGGACATATTTGAGTCCTTTAATCTCCTTCTGGATCGGGACGTTTCAGGCTCCGGCCTTTCCTCCTCCTCCTCCTCCTCATTGCTGTAATTAGCACGATCCTGCTGTCTATCCGCCATGTGCTCTTCCTCCAATGCGCCGAACAAAAAGGGGCGGGGAATAGAATAGAAAGAACGTCAGGGGCGGGTGGAGTTATACACATGCGCAGTGTGTATAAATCGTAACGCGCGCGTCTTACGTACGATCTGTGAGCGGAGGAAGGAGCATCGGAGACGCCGATCGTGCTAACGAAGGTAGGATCTAAACTTGGGCCTATACTACTTCGAAATTGAAGCCTATATTGTAACAAGATTAGGGGAGTTTGGCCTGACATTAGGGTTTGTCTTGTGTTGTGTCTTGCAGAGAAAATGGATGGGTTCAACGACCACAATTTCCTGCCCCTGTTTATTGACAAGTACAGAGAGCTGCCCTGTCTGTGGCAGGTCAGACACCCCCACTATAACCACAAACAGAAGAGGCAGGCAGCGCTGGAGAAACTGCTGGAGTTGGTGAAGCCGGTGGTCCCCACAGCAACCATCCCTTATTTAAAAGCTAAAATTGGTGGCCTGAGGAGCACTTATCTAAGGGAGCGCAAGAAGGTCACAGATTCCCAGAGGTCCGGAGCTGCAGCAGATGACGTTTATGTCCCCAGGCTGTGGTACTATGAGAGACTGCGATTTCTGTCAGACCACACTGAAGTCAGGGAATCTCTCTCTACTCTTCCTTCCACACTTCCTTCCACCCCAGCTGAGGCTTCCGATGTCCAACCTGGGCCTTCCAGCCAGGAAGAAGTGGAGGAGCCAGGCTGGAGTCAGGTATAGCATTGTTCTACAGATTTCTGGGCAATAAATAAATGATGTTTACTAGATGTTAGTATTTATCACTAATTGCTGCTTGAAAGTGTTTTACATATCAATAGACAGTAGTGGGCACCCAAAATTGGGACAGGAATGCAAAATGCTGGGCTCAGAAGGATAGTCTGTTATATTTGTTAACATTGAATTTGCAGCAGTCAGGAGGTGAAAATTGTGTGTGATTGATGAAAACAATACTAAAACTATGTCCCTTTTTCATACACAGGAAGACCTCAGCCAGGAGGAGGCTGTGGAATGTGGCAGTCAGGAGGAGGCGGGGATTAGTGGCAGCCAGGAGGAGGCGGGGCTAAGTGTCAGCCAAGAGAAGCCAGGGACAAGTCGCAGCCTGACTGAGTCTCAGGTCCCTCCCCTCCGCCTGCCATATAAAAGGGCCAGGAAGGCCACTCCCAGTCCTGTGCAGGATTCAGCGTACAGGCTGATCCAGGAGGCTTCGGCGTCCCTCCGAGCCTTCCCCAGTCCTGAAGAGGCCTTTGCCTGCATGGCTGCCACCAAATTGCAGGGCATGCAGGAGGGCCAACGCAGGCTCTGTGAGGACCTGCTTTATAAAGTGCTTCGTAAGGGGGAGAGTGGGGAACTGACACCCAAGACGGATGTCATGGAGATGGACCATTCTCCTCCTCCTCCTCCTCCTCCTCCTCCTGCTGCCACAACTCCACCACCACAGCCAAAGCCTGGAAGGAAACGTGGAAGGAAGACCTGAGAGTGATTGCCCTGTGTTCAGTCTGGTCTGACAGAAGATGCAGTCTCTCGTATGACCACAGCCTGGGGACACAGATGTCATCTGCTGCTTTCCGGATCTCTGGGACTTCTGGACCAGACTACCCTCCCTAAGATATGGACTCCTCAGGCCACCAATTTTGCTTTTAAATAATTGATGTCTGCCCTGGGAGTCCAAGGCTTCGCCCACTTCTGCAGTTTCTCCAGCGTTGCCTCCCTCTTTGTTTATAGTTGTGACCCCTTAATAAAATATTTTTAGGTAAATTCTACTCTCCTGTGTGTGTTTTCGTCCAAAAAGGACAGTTTGTTGGTGAGTATTCAGGTACATTTCTAAAGTACAATGTGAAATTAACAAGGGACAACAACACCAAACAATCTCCTCCTACAGATTAAATAGAACAACATATCAATGGTGTTGTGGGAACTTGTCAAACATTTTCGGGAGTACAAATCAAAATCACCAAAAAAAATAAAAATAAAAAGAGAAACACAAAAAAAGATTCTACATTAAAGTAAAAAAATAAATAAAAAAAAAAAATATGTTGTCAGATGTGAGAAATCAAAATATATTGAGGGAATCCCGATAAATAGTAACAAAAAAAGTTTGTGAGAAGTGTGTGTGAATATGAGCATCAAAACGACTTAATTCTTGTCACATTATAAAGAAGAAGAGAGTGCTCTGTATTAAACCATTTTGAACATTGCAGCGTGACGAAAGTGCTTTATCCATTACGAACGCTAAGTTTACCAGAACGAGCTGTCCCGTGTCGGAATTTCTTCTGAGCATGCGTGGCACTTTGTGCGTCGGAACAGGCCACACACGGTCGGAATTGACGCGATCGGATTTTGTTGTCGGAAAATTTTATCTCCTGCTGTCCAACTTTGTGTGTCGGAAAATCCGATGGAAAATGTCCGATGGCGCCAACACACGGTCGGAATTTCCGACAACACGCTCCGATCGGACATTGTCCAGCGGAAAATCCGACCGTGTGTACGGGGCATAATAGTTGTCCTGTGGACAGATTCTCCCACCTGAGCTGTGGATCTCTGCAGCTCCTCCAGAGTTACCATGGGCCTCTTGGCTGCTTCTCTGATTAATGCTCTCCTTGCCCGGCCTGTCAGTTTAGGTGGACAGCCATGTCTTGGTAGGTTTGTAGTTGTGCCATACTCTTTAAATTTGGTGGATTGAACATTGCTCCATGAGATGTTCAAAGCTTGGGATATTTTTTTATAACCTAACGCTGCTTTAAACCTCTCCACAACTTTATCCCTGACCTGTCTGGTGTGTTCCCTGGCCTTCATGATGTTGTTTGTTCACTAAGGTTCTCTAACCTCTGAGGGCTTCACAGAACAGCTGTATTTATACTGAGATTAAATTACACACAGGTGGACTCTATTTACTAATTAGGTGACTTCTGAAGGCAATCGGTACCATTAGATATTAGTTAGGGGTATCAGAGTAAAGGGGACTGAATACAAATGCACACCACACTTTTCACATATTTATTTGTAAAAAAAAAAACATTGAAAACCATTTGTGATTTTCCTTTCACTTCACAATTATGTGCCACTTTGTGTTGGCCTGTCACATAAAATCCCAATAAAATACATTTATGTTTTTGGTTGTAACACGACAAAATGTGGAAAATGTCAACTGGTGTAAATACTTTTTCAAGGCACTGTATACCCAGTGAAGTGACTGGCCTCAGGTGATACACAAAAATTAAACAAATCCTCCTACATAAGTTGTATCTGTTTATCTGCAGTCTTCTCTTCTCTACACCTGATTTAAGTGCTGAATTTTAAAGCTTGTCTAAGCTGTCAGTTTCATGCACAAGTAACTGTGGGCATGCACGCCCGCTCCACGAGATGTCCGCCGGACACCCACGATCCCTCTTCAGAGGGGCAGAATGGGGATCTGCCAGTGTAAACAAAGCAGAGCCCCACTCTGTCAGGGGAGTACAGTGTGATCGTCTGTTCCTAGTGATCAGGAATAGCGATCACTCCATACTCCCAGTAAGTCCCCTCCCCCCACAGTAAGAAGCACCAACCTAGGGAACACTTAACCCTTTGATCACCCCCAAGTGTTAACCCCTTCCCTGTCAGTGTCAAAAGTCATCAAAAGTCATCACATTGATGAACTTGAAGCACCAATATCGCAGAAGAGGTCTCCAGGGTATTAAAAAACTTGAAAAGTCACTCTACCCCGGGTCCAGACGGCTTTTCCGTCCCCTATTACAAACACTTTACTACCACATTACCACCTTACTTGGCCCGCTTCTTCAACGTACTACACCAAGGGACCCCATTAGACCAACCCAGAAGACAGGGTCTGGATCAAATTAGAAGGGCAATTGATATAATTTCCCTGCTCAAGTCCATCTGGGATGGTGGACCTTCTCAAACGGGCCTTCTGTTATCGCTGGATTTACAGAAGGCATTTGACTCAGTGTATCGGTCATTTCTAATACTTATTATGAAACGCTGGGGCTTTGGCAATAGCTTTGTGAATGTAATAGGTGCCCTGTATTCAAACCCAGAAGCAAAAATCCGTCTGCAAGGTTACTATTCTGAACCCTTCCCAATCTTTAAAGGCACCAGACAGGGCTGCCCCTTATCACCCCTAATCTTTGCCATTGTTATCAAGACATTTGCCATAGGTATAAGAGACCACCCAGATATACACAGGGTACGATGCGGGCCACATATGCACAAATGCTCACTTTTTGCGGATGACATTCTGCTTTTTGTCTCCTCACTACTCATATCGCTTCCTAATATCTGTAAATTGCTGGACAGTTTTGGCACAGTATCTGGCTTAAGAGTCAACTTCTCGAAATCAATGGCTCTAAACATACATTTGCCGGAATATTTGGTTGAGAACTTAAAACCACAATTCTGGTCCATATGGAGCGATGAGACGATTCCCTATCTGGGGGTCAGCCTGGCAGCCTCTGTGGATTGCCTCTACACAGTAAATTTCCCACCAATGCACCGTAAATTAGAAGTTGGCCTCAAAAGCTGGGACAAATTAAGGCTCTCACGGTTAGGGAGGTCAACTCCATAAAAATTACTCTACTACCAAGAATCTTATATCTATTTAGGAGCCTCCCCATCCCAATCCTCAAAGACCGCTTATGACAGTTTCAATCCAAGATATTATGCTTTATTTGGGGAACAAAAGGTCACAGGGTAGCCAAGGAAATCCTCTACTGTGCTAGAGATAAGGGAGGAGTGGGACTTCCGAACCTGCTTTGGTATTACCAAGTCACCCAACTTTCCCAACTTTCAGTCATATACTCCAAAGTGTCTCACCCTGACTGGGTCCATATGGAACGTCAAGCTACCCCCCCATTACACACCAGATTTTCTCTTTTGGCGCTCCCCCAAGGCCAAGCCAGCAGTCATGGTACCCACTCTATCACACTCCCTTGTCATCTGGGATACCCTGAAATCTAACCCACACTTGATTTCCAAATGGCACCCCCTATCACACATATTTTGAAATCCTCTTTTTCCCCCTGCTATGGACATCAAGGCCTTTAGCTGGTGGCTCAACAAGGGGATGTATAGAATAGGACACTTCATCCACCCCGCTGGATCCCTCACTCAGGCTTATTGTATAAGCTAACTAGATATGACCCCAGAGGAACATTACCGACTATGCCAGTTAAGGAATTTTCTCCACAAATTATGGTCCTCCACACGTGACCCCTTAACACTCACTGAATATGAACTTTGGTGTGGGCAAGCCATGGAGCAGAGGGGTGGGATTTCAGTGATATATCGGTCACTGGACTTCAAGACCCTCTTTATGCTAGAATGGTAAAGGGACCTGGGACAATCCTGGAGCCTGGCTGCCTGACAAAGGGCTTCACAGTCTGCAGTTAAGGGAATTATTAATACGGCACTTGCTGAGGTGAATCTGAAGGTGCTCATGAGATGGTACTTGGTCCCACTAAAACTGTCCCACGTCCTCATCCCTATGCTTCTGAAATTGCGGTCATGTAGGATCCATGATACACACATGGTAGGAATGCCCCAAGATCAGGGGATTCTGTTATAAAATTTTCCGAATGCTCCGAAAGGTCTCTGACCTCCCTATACAAAAATCCGCTCACATAGCATTACTCAATTTCCCTATCCTGAACGCACCCAAACTAGTGAGCCGTCTCATTATGTTCCTACTAAATGGGACTAAATTAACCATCGTGAAAGCCTGGAAACAACCCCACGTCTCCCACAATCTAGTTAAAAAGAAAGTCTCCTGGATTATGGCCCAGGGAAAGATGGTAAGCAAACTTCTAGATACTACAGAGAAAGACGCAGCCATCTGGGAACTCTGGATACGATATCTACGGTTAGGGCTCACACCCTGATCTGGCTATAGATCGCAGACTGGTGTGGGACTATTCAGGTCATTACTTTTCCTTTTCTATCTTTTCTCTCCTCCTATCTTTTGTTTCCTTTCTTTTCCTTTCCTCTTCCTGACACATCTCTCTCTTGAGCTGGTGTTACTTCATCCCCGACCTTGGGATTCCTCCATGAGCACTCGCACAAATTATCTGAGAAAAATTACAAGGAAATGGAATCTATATGATCCTTCCCAAGATAGCTACCATTGCTACACAACTCTCTCAAGGATCTTTCATGGGTATCACACAGTAATAATTAAAATAGAATATTTCTCTTCTGTTTACAACTTATTCTCTGTCTTCCACTGAATTTATTTGACCTGGTACTCCAAGAAATTAATTTATCACCATAATGTTCTTGTGACCTATTATATGGTACATTTTTAAGGTTGATTTGCTTATACCATAGAATAAGATCTCTCTTAGGAATTATCCTCAGGATCCAATCATACCAATGCATGTGATTTCCTTTGAGAGCCCTTGGTGGGTGGCCTGGGCGTCCCTTCGCCTCATGACACAGATTGATCCCAGGAGGGTGTCGTGGGCAGGAGGGGGGCTCAGATACCCCCTTTTTTCTTTTTATTCTATTACTTATTGATATGGTATAGCAAGCAGATATTTGGCAGTTATAACTTTAATGGTTCCGGCGCACTCATGTATGACCCTTTGTTACTGACTATATGTTAACATGTATGACTGTTATCACCAACTGCTCTGTTTTTCCTATGTGAAATATTCAATAAACATTTATTGCTAGCTACACTGGTCTAGGGAAACTATCACAGGTGTAGCAGCAACCAGTAACAGTGTTGCTGGCTTACACTTGTCTGGTAACATTGGGACTGGTGCGATAGTGACCAAGAACACTGTTGCTGGCCTACACTAATCGGGTAACACTGCAAATGGTGTGGTGGTGATCAGGGACACTGTGGCCAGCTGCACTGGTCTGGTGACAGTGGGATTGGTGTGACAGCGATCAGGAACACTGTTGCTGGTTGCACTAAAATTGGGTCATTGGCACTCTAGGAGTGGCAAATAGAAAAACTCTTGCAGGCTGCTGGTATGACAGTAATCAGGGACAATTTTGCTGGCTTACACTAGTCTGGTGACACTGGGATTGGTGTGGTGGTGATCAGGAATACTGTTGCTGGCTGCACTGGTCTGGTGACATTGGGGCTGCTGTGGTAGCAATCAGGAACACTGCTGGTGGCTAACATTCGTCTGGTGACACTGGGACTGATGTGGCAGTGATCAGGAACACTTCTGCTGGTTGCATATGCTGTGGTGACAATTTCGCTGTTGTGATTGGAACCAAGAGCACTGTTGCTGGCTCATCCTGAGTTGGTGTCACTGGGACTGGTGTGGTGGCAATCAGGAGCAATGTTGCTTGTTTACACTGGTCTGGTGACACTGCCAATGGTGTAGCGGGGATCAAGAATACTGTTGCTGACTGCATTTGTTTCGGGCTACTGGCACTGGTGTGGGGCAATCAGGAAAATTGTTTCTGGCTGTTGGTATGACAGTGACCAGAAACACTGTTGCTACCCTACACTATTCTAGGAACACTGGGACTTGTGTGGTTGTGATCATGAATGCTGTTTGGGTTTACAATGGTCTGGCGACACTGGGACTGGTGTGGCGGCGATCAGGAGCACTACTGCTGGGTGCAATTGCTGTACTGGCGTACACTGATCAGGTGACACTGGTACTCATGGGTACTTTTATGTAGAAAGGTGCAGTGGGACCACCTTGGATAAGTGAGCCTTTCTGGGAGTGTAAAGTCTGCTCTAATACAAAATACAATAAAATGTTGTATATTGTGTATGTATACTGAGGAGTGCCAGGTAAAAAAAAAGTTCATGTCACTTGAAAGACTTTTTGAAACATTTTATAGTTAAAGTGATAACATGTCATGCTTACCTGCTCTGTGCAATGATTTTGCACAGAGCAGCCCCGATTCTCTACTTCTTGGGCCCCCCATCAGTGCTCCTGGCTCTTCCACCTTGACCAGTGTCCCCAATAGCAAGTCGCTCCCGAGCCTTGCTCTTTGCGTCCATAAGGCACATAGAGACATGGCTCGGCCCCGTCCCCTGTTCTCTCCTCATTCTGCACAACAAAAACCTGTGGCTTTGTACAAAAGGCAAACTTCATCCACCCACTAGTTTGTTGACAATTTTGGGGCAGTTTTAGGCACCTCTAAAGAACCCAAATGGCACCTCAGGGTGCCGTGGAAACCTGGTTGAAAAAGGCTGGCATACTGCAACACAAGAAATTCATGTTGCCTCTTGATAGGCATTGCCTTGCCCTGAATTTTGCGCCTCTCCTGGAGAAAGGAGTTTCTTTATCTACGACCTTGTACAATTTCCCCCATTATTTTTTGCACAATTGGGAACAATTTTTAGGCATTTTGCCAAGGCATCCCTGAAGAACCCCGAAAGCACCCTGGTTGAAAAAGGCTGCCTTTACGCATTCTGTCATGATTTTTTTAACATTGACTGCTCAAGCCCTGAAGAAGGGGGAGGCTTTTTCTCCCAAAACATGTTGGCTGAATTTGATGCTCCTAACCATTAAATGTTTCAAAAAGTCCTTCACGTGAGATGAACTTTTGTACCAGGCACTCTTTGTACACATCCAAGAATTTACCATTTGGCAAGCGCTTCCTTTATCGCTATAAGAGAGTTAGCAGCCTAGGACCATAACAGTGTTCCAACTATATTATATTTCAACTATGGATCCGCTTCTTTGAAGCAAAATTCAACGGAATCAACTTTAACTTCTGTCGGCCCAGTGCTATCACACACACACACATCAGGAATAAAATGTTGTTGACATCAAAGCTTGGAGCATGTAAGGAAACTTTTAGCGTGTATGTCCATCCATTCAGTAATTTATTTCAGGACCTGGCTATGCACACTCTGCTTTGCATTAAATTATACCAAAAGGAAATAAATTGCAATATGTAAATTCTTTTTTTTATTTCAATGGAACCATTGAATCATTCAAATGCAATGCCACAATTTCCAGTCTCCATAAAACACAATCTCTCTTGCAGATCAGACCTGACAGTGGGAAGGAGTTGCGAACTTGAATGGGTCAGGAATGAAAATCCACAATGAAGGAACAACTCCTGGAAAATGAAGATTTTTAGGCAGATATTCAGACCTTTGTCTGGAACTAATTTGTGGAGCTGTAATCTTACAGGTAATCTAAATTGTGCTCTGTGTCTCTGAATCACTGTTAACATGTTCTTTGCACAGCACTGGAATGTAGAGCAGATTATGGTGACCTGTGCTAGTCCCTATTACATAACTACAAAACCCAGCTTTCAGTATATTTGCTCTTTTTGCTTCTAATTTGGGCTAAAGGCTGGGATTGCTCTTCACTGGTTAATTTGCACTAATAGGAGACGTAGTGATGTATTTTTTTTTTTAATCACCCAGTTAAAGTGCATTTACTGTGCAAATTGGGCAAGAAATACATTTTGTTAGGCTATTTCCTGTGCTGGTTTACAAAGGTAAGATGGTGGTACCTCTTCAATGCTTCCCTCCTTGTTGGGCACTAAGCAAGGGTCACATAAGAGGCCTTCCCCAAGGTGGGTTCTTCTGGGCTATGCTAGGCCCATAATACAGGTCACGCTCCTACACATGGGGTACCTTTACTGGAATAGATGACTAAACTTTAATAAACTCCCTTGATGTTACTGCACATCCCTTGATGTTACTGCACATCACCACTGATGCATTTAGGAGGGATACGCAGAGCCCTTGGCCCCTACCCACCTTTCCAACTTATCACTGCTACATCAATCTCAATAATCATATGGGGTCCAGCCATGCACCTAGCACTGACTCAATGTGCGTACTTCACTTAACTCTTCCTCTTCCATACCTGTGTGCGGGTTGGGAACTCTGCGCATGGGCGTCCGCAGCAGGGGGCAAGGGGGGTCAAGTGCCCCCCCCTGGAATCAGCAAGGTGTCCGCACAAGAAAAGTGTTTGTCCGTGAGCTGAGCGGTCTGCCGCAGACTTTTTTCTGAATCTGCTATCTGCTGCTGCTCTCTGACATGATCTGACTCGGAGTCACTCGCCGCTCGGCTCCGCCTCCAGTCCCTACCCCACTGTGTAGAGAGAGTTGAGAAGATGTATATCCGGCCGGCGCCTCCCAAAAGTGGAGGGGTGAAGCTCAGGTTATCCCTTGCCCCACTGTATGTCCCCTTCTAAATTAGGCTGCTTGGCCGGGCAGGATCGCTGTCTGTAACAACATCAATCATGTGGGCAGAGCACAGATCCGTCCCTCCACCCCGCAGCTTAACTTTCACTCTCTGCTATGTAACGGTGCCTTCTGTGAGGAGAAAGGCAGTGATTGGGCAGGAATAAGGGAAGGGGGTGTGGCCAGCCTTCAAGGATCAGCCGCAGTCTTTTTGAAACTGGGCGGCATCAGGAGAGTAAGTGAAGGTGTCCGGGAGAAGCACAACGTACACATGTAGAGGAAATGGGAAGTGGCAGTGGACCAGCAATAGGAGAAGAACAAGGAGTGGATCTGGTGAGCTGGAGATGACTTCTTAGGCACATGTAGTGTTTACATAGATTCTAAATGGAGTGACTGTTTATGCATTTCCAGACTGGCAACTTTTATCTATCCACTTGTTATCTCAGCTCACTTAAGCTTTGCATAAGGTCAGCCACTGTCTGCTCCAGGACACAGGGTTTCCCTTAACCCTTCACCAGCCAGGTTTCTAGGTTATGAGCTTGATTCTCTATGGGTTTATACAGTACACTGGCTCCTATACTATACAGTATAGCTGTTTTCATCAAGATCAAAATATGGTCAGCCACAACATGTATTGCTATATAAAAAGATCTACATTCTCTAGGCTATTTATATGGGCATTGTATGCCTGAGTAACTTCCAATACAAAGTGAAGATGAATTATCTCTTATATAACACATATATCTTTCCAGTGCAAATTAGAAATACTTAATCAGACAATGGCAGCTTGATCCTTCTATGAAGCTTTTGCATCAGGTTTCTCAAACCTTTGCATGCCTGCGCTTTTTGTGATAATGACTAAGCCCCTCCCATTCATTACATCGTTGAAAAGGGGCGGAGAATTAGTGACCTTAAAATGATGCCCCCCCCTGAAAAAAGTTCTGCGGACGCCCATGACTCTGCGGTGCTGATATGCTCCTGTCACTATGGGAGATGGACCTGCTAGCGGAGAGAGAGTACCAACAACTCTTCCTGCAAGAAGCTATCGCACCTACCATATGTACACGCTTAACGACAGGCTGCTAGAGACACCTTTGTTACCCTAGGTAACCAACCACTTGTATTTTTACACTGATTAAGCTTTTGTACTGTTATATTCATACCCAAATGTGCTTAGTAACCTGAGCTGTAGATTATAGGTGCTGGTTACTTGCTTCTTGCCTCTTTAGCAACTTTAGACCAGGAAAAGACAAATTTTTAAAAGCTTTAATGAAGAATAAGCTAATATGACAGTTCAACATAAAGTGCAGGGGCTTCCTAACATCCCTAGATCCTAACTCAGGCTTGCGGCTGCCCCAGTATACCTGCAAAGGAAAGAGTCCATCCTTGGTAGAGTCCATAAAGTATCCAGAATTGGCATCTTCAGGGTGAATCACAAATCCCAACAGCTCCTTTAGGCAGTAGCAGGGTCCTGAGGGCAAACGTGCCTTGATTATCATTACGGACTCTGTATATTCAGTAGGCCAACAGGACGCAGTCCGGCAACGGTAACAGCAGCTTCTCGTGTGTGTGAGTCCCCGAGCCCCTTGGGTACAGACCACTGTCCTTTTTATAATACATAGAACCAGTGGGTGGGATCAGTGGGTTGGATCCAGGAAGTGGGTGGGATTTCCCCCCACCCTCCAAAGACATGCTGGTAGGGAGGTTGAGTTAGGGACCTTAGATTGTAAGCTCCTTGAGGGCAGGGACTGATGTGAATGTACAGTAAAAATTATACATAAAGTGCTGCATAAATTGATGGTGCTATATAATACCTGTAATAAAAAAAATAGTATAACATATCATAAGAATTCTTTGCAATAACAGCTATGGGTTTGTTTTTTGTTTTTTGGACTCCAGAAGAATCAGGAATTTGATCCAGTATCCTGCTTTTGAAACTTTGGCCCTGAGGAAAATACCTCAGTTCCTGCTTTCTCTGCCTATGCAGGCAGACTTGTAAGGGTCCTGGGGCTCCTCTTCAGAGGGTAGGAACATGAGATAAGCTCCTACTCTTCAGCCTGCTGCTCAGCCATTCTCTTCTGCATAGTCTGCCTGCCTGTGTCCAGGCAAGAGGCCCTGCTCTAGAGACAGCACCTCCTCTGCTCCCGTTTGCAGCCTTCCACTTGCACAGCATTCCTGTTACTAGGCAGAATCTCAGTGCTGCCTGTTCTTCCTGCTCTGCTCTGTTTGTCCATAGCACCTTGGGCACTCTATTTAGGCATCAAAAGGACCATTGCTCTTGGCTTGTGATAGTTCTGTCTACACTGGCTACTCTCGTGACTGCTACCTGCCCTGACTTCTGCCTGTCCTTGAAATACTCCCTAGTCTGCCACCTGCCCTAAACTCTACCTGTCCTTGGAATACTCCCTAGTCTGCCACCTGCCCTGACCTCTGCCTGCCCCTTGAATACCCCTAGACTGTACCTTGCACTAAACTCTTCTTGCCCTTGGAATACTCCCTAGTCTGTCACCTGCCCTGAACTCTGCCTATCCTTTGAATACTCCCTAGTAGGGATGAGCCGAACACCCCCCGGTTCGGTTCGCACCAGAACCTGCGAACGGACCGAAAGTTCGCACAAACGTTAGAACCCCATTGACGTCTATGGGACTCGAACGTTCAAAATCAAAAGTGCTCATTTTAAAGGCTAATTTGCATGGTATTGTCCTAAAAAGGGTTTGGGGACCCGGGTCCTACCCCAGGGGACATGTATCAATGCAAAAAAAACTTTTAAAAACGGCCGTTTTTTCGGGAGCAGTGATTTTAATGATGCTTAAAGTAAAAAAAAAAAGTGAAATATTCCTTTAAATATCGTACCTGGGGGGTGTCTATAGTATGCCTGTAAAGTGACGCGTGTTTCCCGTGTTTAGAACAGTCCCTGCACCAAATGTCATTTTTAAAGGAAAAAATCTCATTTAAAACTGCTTGCGGGTTTAATGTCATGTCGGGTCATGGCAATATGGATGAAAATCAGTGAGACAAACGGCATGGGTACCCCCCAGTCCATTACCAGGCCCTTTGGGTCTTGTATGGATATTAAGGGGAACCCCGCACCCAAATTAAAATAAGGAAAGGCCCTATATACTCTGAACAGCAGTATACAGGCGGTGCAAACAAGACAGGGACTGTAGGTTTGTTGTTAAGTAGAATCTCTTTGTAATTTTGAACGGGTACATTTTTAACGTGTTTAGCTCCAGCCAAAAAATCTTTTTTGAGCTTTTTGGAAAACATAGGGAAGGGTTATCACCCCTGTGACATTTGTTTTGCTGTCTTTCCTCCTCTTCAGAAGATTTCACCTCACTTTTAGTCCCAATGAAAAATGTTTTTTGAAAATTTGGGTTTTTTTGTGGAACAAGGATTGGAAAGCATCAGTGGAAAGGAGAAATTGTTTTCCCATATTAACTCTTACAGGAGAGAATTTCCCTTCCTAGGGGTAGATTTCATCTCACTTCCTGTTGTCTCCTTCCGTTTGCAAGTAGGAGTCGTTTGTAAGTTAGATGTTTGAAAGTAGGGTACTGCCCTATATACTCAGCAGAAATTTGGGCCTTAGGTGTTGCTGTGGCCACAACACTGTAAGCCCTCACAGGGCCCTGCTGTGAAATATTAGATCAAGAATTGTAATTACATGCCCCTGTTGAACAGGAGCTGAAAAATTAGGCCTTAGGCACTGGTGCTGGTGCCACAACACTGCAACCCCTCACAGACACTCTAGTTGGAACGCAGGAACGAGCCCTGCTGCAAAGTATTGCATCAAAAATTGTAATTACACGCCCCTGTTAGACAGGGGCAGAAAAATTGGGCCTTAGGCACTGGTGCTGGTGCCACAACACTGCAACCCCTCACAGACACTCTAGTTGGAATGCAGGAACGAGCCCTGCTGCAAAGTATTGCATCAAAAATTGTAATTACACGCCCCTGTCTGATCTTGCCCCTAGGTATTCCTGCACCATGTAAAACAGACGCTGGCGATGGTTGCTGGAACCGATCATACCTTGGGGCTGCGGACCAAAAAATTGTCTGAACGCATCGGTCAGACGGCCACCTTCTCCACCGCTCCTTCTTTGACTGACCGAAGCCTCAGCAACACGTTGTCCAGAAACAGGAGTTTGTAACCTCCCAGTCTCTGGGAACGCGTTGCACAGACCTTTCTGCAAGGCATCCCGAAGATGTTTCATCCTCTGCTCCCTCTGCGATGGCAAGATAAGGTCCGCAACCTTACCCTTGTAACGTGGATCAAGGAGGGTTGCCAGCCAGTATTGGTCCTTCTCCTTGATACCACGAATACGAGGATCCTTACGCAGGCTTTGCAGGATCAGGGAGGCCATGCAGCGTAGGTTTGCTGAGGCATTCGGTCCGGAATCCTCTGGGTCACTAAGGACGACAACGTCCGCAGCCACCTCCTCCCAGCCACGTACAAGTCCATGTGTTTCTTGGGACTGATCCCTTAAAAACTGCTGCTGATGCTGAGTGCCAGGCTCCACCTCCATACTGACACAATCTTCCTCCTCCTCCTCCTCCTCCTCATCCTCTTCCTGTGTGATCGGCGGGCACACAGGAACACTGTCTGGATAAAGGGGGCCTTGAGAGCTAAGGAAGTCCTCCTCTTCCTGCCTCTGTTCTGCCTCAAGTGCCCTGTCCATTATTCCACGCAGCGTGTGCTCCAACAGGTGGACAAGGGGGACACTGTCACTGATGCATGCACTGTCACTGCTCACCATCCTCGTGGCCTCCTCGAATGGTGACAGGACAGTGCATGCATCCCTGATCATGGCCCACTGGCGTGGGGAAAAAAAACCAAGCTCCCCTGACCCTGTCCTGGTGCCATAGTCGCACAGGTACTCATTGATGGCCCTCTGCTGCGTGTGCAGCCGCTGCAGCATGGCCAACGTTGAGTTCCACCTGGTGGGCATGTCACAGATTAGGCGGTTCTTGGGCAGGTTAAACTCCTTTTGGAGGTCCGTCAGCCGAGCACTGGCATTATATGACCGGCGGAAATGCACACAGACTTTCCTGGCCTGCCTCAGGACATCCTGTAAGCCCGGGTACCTGCCCAAGAACCGCTACACCACCAAGTTAAGGACGTGAGCCAAACAGGGCACATGGGTCATTTGTCCCTGTCGGAGGGCAGAGAGGAGGTTGGTGCCATTGTCGCAAACCACCATTCCTGCCTTAAGTTGGCGTGGCGTCAACCACCTCTGAACCTGCCCCTGCAGAGCTGACAGAACCTCTGCCCCAGTGTGGCTCCTGTCCCCCAAGCACACCAGCTCAAGCACCACATGGCATCTTTTGGCCTGCGTACTTGCGTAGCCCCTTGAACGACTACGGAGCACCGCTGGTTCCGAGGAAGAGGCCATGGAGGAAGAAGAAGAGGAGGGGGTGGAGGAGAGAGGTGTGTCACAATCAGCATTTTGGAGGCGTGGTGGCGGAACAACCTCCAACACTACTGCACCTTGTCCTGCATCCTTCCCAGCTGCCAGCAGAGTCACCCAATGCGCCGTGAAACTTAGGTAACGTCCCTGTCCATGCCTGCTGGACCATGAGTCAGCGGTAATATGCACCTTACCGCTGACCGCCCTGTCCAGCGAGGCATGGACATTGCCTTCCACATGCCGGTAGAGAGCCAGAATCGCCTTCCGTGAGAAAAAGTGGCGTTTGGGTACCTAAGGAAAAGCAAAAAAGAGAGGCGCCTCTGGGTGCAGACTAAAAACAAGGTTTATTTCATAAAAAAGTAATGATCATCAAACTCACATTTAGAAGGTCGTCAGTAGGCATAAAATAGTGATCAATACTGAGGAGGACATCATCCATCAAAGGTACAAGACAGTCAAAGACAACTCCTAGCAGGGGGCTCTGCCTGTGTGTGAGGAGAGGTACCGCTGAGATGTGAGGCCGGCCGCAGCGGTGACAGGTCTCAGTACTAGGCCGAGAGCATGGAAGACTGTAAACATCCGACGAGGAGTGATGACGTCATGTGTCGAGCGACGCGTTGCAGGGCGTACGGGCTGTGATGACGTGACAGCCGCGCCCCTTCATCAGGCTGAGGATGGATGGGATAGGGCGGTTTAAGACAACCAGAGATTGTGGTGATTGGTGTGGGTGAGGAAGGGGAGGGGCGGGACCGGGAAAAACAGGAAGTAACCTAGAGGAACGATCGAGAAGTGCCAGCAGTGGAGTGTAAAGTGTAAGTGTCAGCAGTTAAGTGTAAAAGCATGACAATAATGGGGAAGCAGTTATGTGAAAAGAAAAAGGAAAATGATGTAAAAAAGAATTGGAATGGAGGAGATATATTAAAAAATGAAAATGGTAATAATGGTAAGAGTATGTAAAGAATTTATGAATGAAAAAAAATAAAAAATAAATAATAAAAAATAAAAAATAAAAAATAATAATAAATAAAATACAAAAAACAAAAATTACAAAAATAAAATAAAATAAAATAAAAAATGATAATTAAAAATGAAAAATAATGAAATTAAAATAGGTTAATTGATAAATAAATAATAATAAAACACATGTGCTACAATAATTTTAAATAAGAACCTTTATCAATTATCACTAATTTAGTGATAATTAGAATTTTTTGCCTCTTTTTTAATCAATTGTTTATTAACTGTGTGTGTTTTTTTACATAAGGTCTGATTTGTGTGTGATGGAGAGATACATGCCCATTCTTTTCTCTCCGCCTTTCCCTCCCCCTCCCCCCCCCCTTTCCCCCCCCCCTCCCCCCCCCCCCCCCTCACCGGTCCTTCCAGTTCTATTAGACTTTTTCCTTATTATAATCATATGTGCCTGTATATATTCTTTTCCCCTCCCCCTCCCCTCCCCCTTTCCCCCCCCCCTCCCCCCCTTTCCTTCCAGTTCTATTTTTCATATGGGACTGTATATGTTTATGTATACGTATATGTATAGATATACGTATATGCTTATCCCCCCCCCTCCCCCCCCCCCCTCTAGATTGATATTCATGTATATATCAACAGACATCCATTTTTTACATACATTTATCATTTTCCATTGCATAAATTATGGATTCATTTAAATTCATGATTTATATTTATATTCTTACATTATCACTATTCATACATTCATTATTTATTATTATTTATTTATCAATTAACCTATTTTAATTTCATTATTTTTCATTTTTAATTATCATTTTTTTTTTTTTTTTATTTTATTTTTGTAATTTTTGTTTTTTGTATTTTATTTATTATTATTTTTTATTTTTTATTTTTTATTATTTATTTTTTATTTTTTTTCATTCATAAATTCTTTACATACTCTTACCATTATTACCATTTTCATTTTTTAATATATCTCCTCCATTCCAATTCTTTTTTACATCATTTTCCTTTTTCTTTTCACATAACTGCTTCCCCATCATTGTCATGCTTTTACACTTAACTGCTGACACTTACACTTTACACTCCACTGCTGACACTTCTCGATCGTTCCTCTAGGTTACTTCCTGTTTTTCCCGGTCCCGCCCCTCCCCTTCCTCACCCACACCAATCACCACAATCTCTGGTTGTCTTAAACCGCCCTATCCCATCCATCCTCAGCCTGATGAAGGGGCGCGGCTGTCACGTCATCACAGCCCGTACGCCCTGCAACGCGTCGCTCGACACATGACGTCATCACTCCTCGTCGGATGTTTACAGTCTTCCATGCTCTCGGCCTAGTACTGAGACCTGTCACCGCTGCGGCCGGCCTCACATCTCAGCGGTACCTCTCCTCACACACAGGCAGAGCCCCCTGCTAGGAGTTGTCTTTGACTGTCTTGTACCTTTGATGGATGATGTCCTCCTCAGTATTGATCACTATTTTATGCCTACTGACGACCTTCTAAATGTGAGTTTGATGATCATTACTTTTTTATGAAATAAACCTTGTTTTTAGTCTGCACCCAGAGGCGCCTCTCTTTTTTGCTTTTCCTTAGGACTGGAATGTGGTTTCACTTCTTGATGAAGGCAGCCCTGCTCGTGGACCTATCATGATTAACTGGACCCTTGAACTCCTTATGTTCACATGACAGTGAGACCTTACCCTATATATGTTAATGAGATATTCAATTTCTCCACTTTGGACATATACATCTGGACATTATCTATCCATTTAATGTAATGTGAGACTGGAAATATTTCAGTTTGTTCCCTATCCCTCTGTTCTTACTATTGTTGTTATTGTTGTTATCACCAGTTCTTTGCGCCTTCACTTGCATAGCGTTTGGGTACCTGCCACTGTGGAACCGCACATTCCACAAACTCACGGAAGGGGGCAGAGTCTACCAACTGAAAAGGCAGCAGTTGAAGTGCTAGCAATTTTGCCAAGCTAGCATTCAACCGCTGGGCATGTGGATGGCTGGGAGCAAACTTCTTTCGGCGGTGCAGAAGCTGGGGCAGGGAAATTTGCCTGGTACAATCTGACGTCGGTGTACCAAAAGCAGATTGCCCACAAGTACTTGGCTGTGACACACCTAATTCTACACCTTCATTCCTCTCACTGCAGGTCTCAGAGAGGACTGGAGGTCTAGTGGGGTTGGAAATCTCAGCTGATGAGGAGCAAGGAGAGATCCTCTTTGTTCTTTGGTGTGGGTCTTTTAGATACGCTTGCCAACGAACTGCATGGCAGGTCAACATATGTCTGGTCAAGCATGTGGTACCCAAGCGGGAGATGTTTTGGCCACGTGAGATACGCTTGAGACATATGTTGCAAATAGCAGTGGTGCGATCTGATGCACTCGTCTCAAAAAAGGCCCACACCAAAGAACTTTTTGAATAACGCGCAGAGACTGCAGCGCCCTGCACATGTGGAGCTTTGGGGTGTGATGCAGTCAATGTGCTGCCCTTAGGCTGGCCCTGGAGGGCATCCTGCCTCGTTGGTGATGTGCCGCCTCCTCCTCCTCCTCCTCCTCCTCTCTCCTATCAGGCACCCACGTTGAGTCAGTGACCTCATCATCCCCTCCCTCCTCATCACTGGAGCAAACCTGGCAGTATGCTGCAGCAGGGGAAGCATGACTGCCAGATTGCTGTCCTTCTTGGGCACCCCCTCTGTCCGTGCTCATGTTACTGCCTTCATCGAGCTCAGTATCATCATCAGAGCCTTCCAAACGCTGGGCATCCTCCTGGAGCATGTACCCAACACTGTGGTCAAACAGTTCGAGGGAATCCTCAGGAGGACATGGTGGAGCTAGGGAAGGAGTCACTGATGACATTGAGCTGAGGGAAGAGGCCGCTGCTTTGCCAGACAAAGCACCCTGGGCATGGGTGAGAGAGGATGAGGAGGATGAGGACGGCTTGGTCATCCACTCGACCAAGTCTTCCGCATGTTGCGGCTCAACACGGCCAGCTGCCGAAAAAAAAGCCAAGCGTGTCCCATGGCCACGTGCTGATGAGGATGCACCGTCTCCACGACCAGCACTAGACACAGAGCCTGCTTGCCCTCTCTTATTGGCTTGTGACTGTCTGCCTCTCCTTCTTGGCCTTCCAGACATACTAATGGCCTGTAGCTGCACTAAGCTGGGATAGAACACCAGTAATTTTCTTCAGGTAGCTTTATATACTGTAACCAGACAAGCCTGCCTGTCAGTAGGAAGATAACAGGAACGGATCTAGCTGAACACTGTGAGCAGGACGCACTGTACTAAATGTAAATAGTCTAGCTGCCTGACCGTGGTACTAATAGGATCAAATAGAACACCAGTAATTTTCTTCAGGTAGCTTTATATACTGTAACCAGACAAGCCTGCCTGTCAGTAGGAAGATAACAGGAACGGATCTAGCTGAACACTGTGAGCAGGACGCACTGTACTAAATGTAAATAGTCTAGCTGCCTGACCGTGGTACTAATAGGATCAAATAGAACACCAGTAATTTTCTTCAGGTAGCTTTATATACTGTAACCAGACAAGCCTGCCTGTCAGTAGGAAGATAACAGGAACGGATCTAGCTGAACACTGTGAGCAGGACGCACTGTACTAAATGTAAATAGTCTAGCTGCCTGACCGTGGTACTAATAGGATCAAATAGAACACCAGTAATTTTCTTCAGGTAGCTTTATATACTGTAACCAGACAAGCCTGCCTGTCAGTAGGAAGATAACAGGAACGGATCTAGCTGAACACTGTGAGCAGGACGCACTGCACTAAATGTAAATAGTCTAGAAGATAACAGGAACGGATCTAGCTGAACACAGTGAGCAGGACGCACTGCACTAAATGTAAATAGTCTAGAAGATAACAGGAACGGATCTAGCTGAACACTGTGAGCAGGACGCACTGCACTAAATGTAAATAGTCTAGAAGATAACAGGAACGGATCTAGCTAAACTGAATACAGTGTATATATATATATATATGCAACACCTGGGATGCATATATATACACAATACACTGTAAGTGCAGCTAACTGACTGACTGTTCTGCCTAATCTATCTAACTCAAATCAAATGACACTGTCTGTCTCTCTCTCTCTCTCTCTATCTATGAACGCCGGAACACACACTACACAGGGCCGCCGTGCAGGCGGCCTTATATAGTGTGGGGCGTGTACTAAATCCCCTAAGCCATAATTGGCCAAAGCCTCCTTGGCTTTGGCCAATTACGGCTCTCTGTTCAGGCGGCTCTGTGATTGGCCAAGCATGCGGGTCATAGTGCATGCTTGGCCAATCATCAGCAAGCAATGCACTGCGATGCCGCAGTGAATTATGGGCCGTGACGCGCCACACGAATTTGGCGCGAACGGCCCATATCGTTCGCAATTCGGCGAACGGTCGAACAGCCAATGTTCGAGTCGAACATGGGTTCGACTCGAACACGAAGCTCATCCCTACTCCCTAGTCTGCCCCCTTTCCTTACTGCTGCCTGTCCTTGGAATACTCCCACCTACCACCTTTCCTTACCTCTACCTGTCCTTGGAATACTCCCTAGTCTGCCACCTTCCCTGAACTCTGCCTGTCCTTGGAATGCTCCCTAGTCTGCCACCTTTCCTTTCCTCTGTCTGTCCTTGGAATACTCCCTAGTCTACCACCTGCTCTGACCTCTGCCTACCCCTGGATACACTTACTGTCTGCTGCCAGGAAGGAAGGAAGCTGAGACCTTGCAGCGTGTAAATGTGCTTTACTATACAAAAATGCTGTACATACAAAACTATTACAATATTAGGAATAATCAAGACTGACATCTATAACAAGCAAAATGCCTAGCTAATAAACAGCCTATGGTCTGTAAAGGTAGAAATACACTTAAAAGTTACTTAACTCTGGTTACTGTGTAATCATGATCTCCATTGCTCCTGGAGACCAGGCACCTTCTTCTTCACTTATTACAGATTCTTCCTCCTGCTCTGGTGTTAATCCATGATGAGTGGGCTTCTGGTCTATACCTGACAATCCTTGTTATATGTCCCAGTTTGTTGACAATGGTTACAAACTTGTTTTCCATAACAACTGACTAACAGTTATTCTTTCAGTTTGAGAGACACTCTCTCTTACCTGTTTACTGTAGCTATAGAGACAATAGCCTATTCAAACTGTCAATTGAATACAACAATGGTATCTACGTTCCCATTGTATCCAACAGCATTTGTTTGAGAAGTTCTGTGTCTAAAGGCTGTTCCGCCCCGTACACACGGTCTGATTTTCCGATGGACAATGTCCGATCGGAGCGTGTTGTCGGAAATTCCGACCGTGTGTGGGCGCCATCGGACATTTTCCATCAGATTTTCCGACACACAAAGTTGGACAGCAGGAGATAAAATTTTCCGACAACAAAATCCGTTGTCGGAAATTCCGATCGTGTGTACACAAATCCGATGGACAAAGTGCCACGCATGCTCAGAATAAATAAAGAGATGAAAGCTATTGGCCACTGCCCCGTTTATAGTCCCGACGTACGTGTTTTACGTCACCGCGTTCAGAATGATCGGATTTTCTGACAACTTTGTGTGACCGTGTGTATGCAAGACAAGTTTGAGCCAACATCCGTCGGAAAAAATCCTAGGATTTTGTTGTCGGAATGTCCGAACAAAGTCCGACCGTGTGTACGGGGCATTCCAGTCTTATAATAAAAATGTATTTTATATCAAACGCAACACAGGGGGCAACCAAGTACTGGTAGCCCTGCTCACATTAGGGTAATAGGAGCTGCTATAGGGGAAGCTGCACTTGTCACTTGGGTGAGCATTAGACTACCATTAAAATATGGAGAGGTATAAAGTATATTTGCCATGTAAGAATATGTCTGCACATTTGCAAGCTAGAATTGCACCACTCAACACTGCCTTGGTTTTATTTAAAGTGGTTATACACCTCAGACATGAGATATGGACAAAGCATATCCCTCTATAGTGTGTACTTGTTTCAATTAAGAGCACTAAGGGGGGGATTTACTAAAACTGCCTCGCACAGAATCTGGTGCAGCTGTGCATAGTAACTAATCAGCATAGGCATGCCCAGGGGGTGTGCCAGGTGTGTCTGGGCACACCTTAATCCTGGGGTTGGCAAGCTGTCAGTCGCAATTTACCTATTGATCGCAGGCAGGTGACAGGTAAACCGTGATCCTTCACAAAAAAGAAAAACAGAAAAGTGATCTGTAAAGCAGTTCATCAACGAGGACCCATTAACATATTGGTTATAATTCTTTATTAGTTATCAAAAAAAGTCAAACAAATATAAAAAGGCAAACTATGTTCCAGATAACTCCTCCACATCAGATAACAGCTACTATCAACATATAATTAAAAATAAGACTAACGTCTTAGGGGACTTGGGTGGCCACCATACCTGTTGTACACCTCTCACATTCACATCAGCCATACACATGCAGACAAAAATTTCCCGAGACCCGTATGCGATCTATTTGTTAGATAGTCCAGAGAGACTCCAGTTAAAACATGGTTACGGCATCAATTGGGTATGTATAGTGGAATCATTTGCCTGCATGGAGTAATTTGGTGGAGATGAATCAATAATCCATTAACAAGTAAAAAGTTCCCGGCTGGATTTAAATGCAGTGCGGTGCCAAACTTTGTAGCCAGACAGCAAATAGTCCTCTAAGCATCTGTATGTCCCCGGTGTAAAGTAGACAACACTGGTTACAATGTATTCGTTCCCCAAAAAAAAGGGATAAGAGATGTTTGAAGCTCACCCATAGAAGGTCACAGGATAGTAGATTTTCTCTCCTGTTGCAGACTACAGTCTGTTTCACAATCTCCTCGCTCACTGGAAAACACTGCACTCGCGTCTGAGTTGTTTGATTCAGCCTCACAGCCTACGGTGAGCAGCAGGGATCACTTCCATCAACCAGGCAGTGTTCAGGAGCTGATACGGAGCATATTGTGGAGAGCAGTATCCGGATTCAAGGGTGGTTAGTAAGTGGGGAAGGTCCTTTCAACAGATGCTTCATGCTGTACGGTTGCCGGCAGTTAAGCAGTGCACAATTTTAATGGAGAGGGTTCCAGGTGTATGTGTACAGCCAGAGGTCCCTATCACCACAGGTACGGTGGTACGATGCTTACGCGTTTCGCCTGGTCACAGGCTTCCTCAGAGCATGCGCAGTAGGTCAGGGTCAGTGCTTTAAATAGCTGAACTAATAAAGACAATCTTCAATTAAAAACCAACACACCTGATCACCAATCATAACGTCATTCACCATAAGTGCAACTCCTAATTAAAAGACATGTGCGTTCCACAGGGTGAGGAAAGAGGGCTGCCTTCAGCCGTGAATAAAGGGCAACTCCAAGTTACAAGTTGTTGAGATGCCCATATTCACTGAGATGGAGAATTATGTTAATACCTAACTGGTATTTTATTAGAAAAACAGGGAGCTGGGAAGAGATAGCCATTGACAGAGTTAACCTATAGGTGAGTTGCTGACTGAACATACAGTATGTTATGGGTCGTCCTGTGGTTATACAGGGTCACCGCTCATTCTCTTATTTATTTATTTATACATTCAGTTAACGTTCCAAGAATACCAAAAGGTTACATTCATTATTTAAGCCGGAGGGCTGCATACTGTTCAAATAAAAAATCCACATTTTTTCCTTTTGGTATAGGACCCTATCAAAGTCCCCCCTCCTGGATGGTAAATTCAGTCTGTATATACCTTTGCACTTCATGCCCCTGGGGTCTCCCCCATGTTCCTGCAGGAAGTGCAAAGCTAAAGGGCTATCATCATCTTTGTTGAGGATGCCCTGGACATGTTCACCAACTCTGACCTTCAGCTGTCTCTTGGTCTTGCCAACATAATTTAGTCCACAAGGACAGGTCAGCATGTATATTACACGTGTAGTTGTGCAGTTAATAAAACTGTTAATTTTGAATTGTTTGTTGCCATCAGAGTTGGTGAACATGTCAATGTTTCTATGGTAATCTAATCTATTTCTATCCTTTATAAGATATTTGCTTGTATTGCCTCACTGGCCAGTGGTATTTTTGGGTTGCCAAGATGGCCTACCTTATAGCAGAGGATATTGATCTAGAAATTCAATCGGCCTTTTCTCGTGACACCCCTTTACCACAGAGCAGTGATGACAATCTGAAAAAACTACTGAAAAATCATAAGAAACTTACTATTAAATTTTTAAATAGAAAATGGGACATTTCTTCGCTTAAATCTCATATTGAGCATAAAATTATACCTAGGGGGCTTCGTGAAAAAGTTATCCCAGCAGGCCACCTCCATACACCTCGATTCCTTGAAGCGTGGAAAAAGAGCTGTCTGGATCGCGGTCTTGCAATTTTACAAATGATTGTGGATGAGGAGCAAACACAATTAGATGAAATTAAACAAGAAATTGATATGAGCGTGCAGCTGCTTGAACCTTATAAAACTAATCCTGAATTTATTAAGAGTAATGATGTACTTAAAAGAGAAGTTGAAAGAACGCAAAAAATGCTAAAATCAACTAAGCAGGAAAAGTTTAAGCAGAACCTTCTAGACTGGGAGAATGGGGAGATGTTTGATCCCACCATTCCTAGAGGGAGGAGTAGATCACGAAGAGGGAGGAGAGGTAGGTCTAATATCAAACAGGGGAGGCATTCTTCCACTGATAGTGACTTAGAAAGACAAGACAAATCAGTGAGTTTTTTAGATCAGGAAGGGGATGATACAGATACACAAGTCCCCAGGAAAGACAGATTAAAAGACACTACAATAACCAGGAAATACACAAAAAGCAACAGGAGCAGTCAGGAAATAGAAAAGGAAATAAAGACAAATCCACGGGAACTCAGGTCAGGGTCACGGAAACACTAAGACATGTGTCTGATGATCAGGTTACACATACGACGGCTGAGTCATCATCAGATCTTAAAGTGGTAAATCTATCTGACTTCCCACTAAATCAACATCATGTCTCTCTGTTGCAGAAGGGATTATCATTCTCACCCACTGCCACGATGAGTGAGTTTGAGGTCTTTAAAGATCTAAATCTGTTTTTGCGGAGGGTAATCTTTAGATACTGGCATTCAGATAGAGGTAATCAGTCTATAAAGGCAAATGAACAAAATAAGGAAGAACTTGAAGCTCTGGAGGCCTTAGTCGCTCTGCTTGAAGAAAATCAGGATTCTGATTCTGAAACAGAGGGACAAGATAACCTACAAGTAGGCCCACGTCCATCTAAATTACAGATTAGATCCCTGAAAATGCCATCCTTGTCCAAACACAAACATATCCAGTTTTTTCTGGAACAGGTCAAGAGGGATATGTCCAGGATCAACTGGGAATATAAGGGACAGGATAACCTCACCAAGAAAGAAAGAAAGGCCCTAAGGGAGCTGGAGAAAGCCACTGATGTTGTAATAAAGGGGAGTGATAAAGGTGGGAATACTGTATTAATGCCCTATGCAATGTATGAGGAACAGACTTTGCGCCTTTTACGCGATGTAACCACCTATCAGAGGCTCGCTACAAATCCCTTTGCGCGAATAGTATGTGATCTTAACTTTAAACTCTATATGGCCCATGAAGAATCCCTGATTTCACGTAAAGAATACCAATATCTGAGTGTCCATGAATTCAATATTCCAACGTTCTACACTATCCCTAAACTCCATAAATCTATGACAAACCCCCCGGGGAGACCCATAGTATCTGCTATACAGGGCCCACTGGAAAGGGTTGGCAAATATGTGGATGCATTAATCAAGGAGTTAGTGTGGGAACTTCCCTCATATGTCCAAGACACAAGAGATGTCCTTCAAAAATTGGATGGGAAGGAGGTACCGCAGAACGTTTTACTTGTTGGGATTGATGTAGAGTCGCTCTATACATCAATCCCACATTTATGGGGCCTCAAAGCAACACACTACTTCCTGGATAACAAATTTCCACTGCAGGCCACCCAAAATGAGTTTATCATTGATTTGTTACATTTCATGTTAGAGAACAACTGTTTTCAATTCCTAGGAGCCCACTACAGACAAATCAGAGGCACCTCGATGGGAGCGCCATGGGCGCCCTCATATGCATGCCTGCATCTGGGCATGTGGGAACAGGAATGTGTATATCCCTCGTCGATGTACCTTGGCCACTGTTTACTGTGGCTGAGGTACATCGACGATGTGATCATGCTTTGGAGAGGTACATCTGAGGAACTCATTATTTTTATGGATGAACTAAACAGTAATGATAGAAATATCAGACTTACATATACATGGGACCCAAAGGTTTTGCCCTTCCTGGACCTCACCATCAAGGTTGATGATGGTGAGCTCCAGACTAAAACATTCAGGAAAGAAACAGCGGCTAACACACTACTATTGGCCTCTAGTCACCATCCAAAGCCTCTTATACGAGGCATCCCAGTGGGTCAGTTCCTCAGAGCTAGGAGGAACTGCTCACGGGAAGATGATTTCCACACTGAGTTACAGGACCTCTATGGGAGGTTCAGGGACCGAGGATACCCCCACAAAACTATCAGGAAAGCCAAGAAGAGAGCCCTCCTCACTGATAGACAGTCTCTCATTAGAAACCAAACAGAGAATAGATCAGGAAATGTGAGTCAGGCTCCTATCAGGATTATTACCAGGTATGGAGCACAGTGGGAAGAAATAAGGAGGGTCCTGGGTCGCCACTGGCACATCCTGTCTGAAGCCCCTATTTTGGGAAAGATTGTCGGGGATAGGCCACTTCTCACAGCTAGAAGAGCAAGGAACCTTAAAGATCATCTAGTACACTCTGAGTATAATAGACCCAAAACACGGAATTGGCTTACCAGCCTTCCCCCCCTCAGGGGCATGTACCCATGTGGGAGATGTCATGTCTGTAAATATGTCGATAAGACTGACATGTTCACCAACTCTGATGGCAACAAACAATTCAAAATTAACAGTTTTATTAACTGCACAACTACACGTGTAATATACATGCTGACCTGTCCTTGTGGACTAAATTATGTTGGCAAGACCAAGAGACAGCTGAAGGTCAGAGTTGGTGAACATGTCCAGGGCATCCTCAACAAAGATGATGATAGCCCTTTAGCTTTGCACTTCCTGCAGGAACATGGGGGAGACCCCAGGGGCATGAAGTGCAAAGGTATATACAGACTGAATTTACCATCCAGGAGGGGGGACTTTGATAGGGTCCTATACCAAAAGGAAAAAATGTGGATTTTTTATTTGAACAGTATGCAGCCCTCCGGCTTAAATAATGAATGTAACCTTTTGGTATTCTTGGAACGTTAACTGAATGTATAAATAAATAAATAAGAGAATGAGCGGTGACCCTGTATAACCACAGGACGACCCATAACATACTGTATGTTCAGTCAGCAACTCACCTATAGGTTAACTCTGTCAATGGCTATCTCTTCCCAGCTCCCTGTTTTTCTAATAAAATACCAGTTAGGTATTAACATAATTCTCCATCTCAGTGAATATGGGCATCTCAACAACTTGTAACTTGGAGTTGCCCTTTATTCACGGCTGAAGGCAGCCCTCTTTCCTCACCCTGTGGAACGCACATGTCTTTTAATTAGGAGTTGCACTTATGGTGAATGACGTTATGATTGGTGATCAGGTGTGTTGGTTTTTAATTGAAGATTGTCTTTATTAGTTCAGCTATTTAAAGCACTGACCCTGACCTACTGCGCATGCTCTGAGGAAGCCTGTGACCAGGCGAAACGCGTAAGCATCGTACCACCGTACCTGTGGTGATAGGGACCTCTGGCTGTACACATACACCTGGAACCCTCTCCATTAAAATTGTGCACTGCTTAACTGCCGGCAACCGTACAGCATGAAGCATCTGTTGAAAGGACCTTCCCCACTTACTAACCACCCTTGAATCCGGATACTGCTCTCCACAATATGCTCCGTATCAGCTCCTGAACACTGCCTGGTTGATGGAAGTGATCCCTGCTGCTCACCGTAGGCTGTGAGGCTGAATCAAACAACTCAGACGCGAGTGCAGTGTTTTCCAGTGAGCGAGGAGATTGTGAAACAGACTGTAGTCTGCAACAGGAGAGAAAATCTACTATCCTGTGACCTTCTATGGGTGAGCTTCAAACATCTCTTATCCCTTTTTTTTGGGGAACGAATACATTGTAACCAGTGTTGTCTACTTTACACTGGGGACATACAGATGCTTAGAGGACTATTTGCTGTCTGGCTACAAAGTTTGGCACCGCACTGCATTTAAATCCAGCCGGGAACTTTTTACTTGTTAATGGATTATTGATTCATCTCCACCAAATTACTCCATGCAGGCAAATGATTCCACTATACATACCCAATTGATGCCGTAACCATGTTTTAACTGGAGTCTCTCTGGACTATCTAACAAATAGATCGCATACGGGTCTCGGGAAATTTTTGTCTGCATGTGTATGGCTGATGTGAATGTGAGAGGTGTACAACAGGTATGGTGGCCACCCAAGTCCCCTAAGACGTTAGTCTTATTTTTAATTATATGTTGATAGTAGCTGTTGTCTGATGTGGAGGAGTTATCTGGAACATAGTTTGCCTTTTTATATTTGTTTGACTTTTTTTGATAACTAATAAAGAATTATAACCAATATGTTAATGGGTCCTCGTTGATGAACTGCTTTACAGATCACTTTTCTGTTTTTCTTTTTTGTGATGTTTGATTGAGTTCAGAGGACAATCTCCCCATGTTCGGAGTCAACTTCTCCGTTCATTACCGGGGTTGATAAAACACACAGGTGCTTTAATTTGAGTGGGCAGTGGATAAGCCCTTGTTTAACTCATATGCACCTGTAGCTAACAAGGCTTGGTCTTTGATCCTTCCTCCTTTTTGTTAAACCGTGATCCTTCCTTGCTGACCCCCAGAACCTAGGAGGAAAATACAGGGGATCGGGGATCGGTACCAATATATGCCTCCCCCGCCACCCCTCTTGTCCCTGTTCCTGTTCTTTCTGCTGCCCTGGTCCCCCTGTGTGCTACCTTGCTCCCCCCATTGTTTCAGGATGAGAGCAGGAAAGAGACCAGTAAAGTTGTCACACATGTTGGAGCGTTGAGGTGCACAACCTAATGCAATAGGCTGCGCACACACATGACAATCAGATTCCAGGTTTTATTGTCAACGTCTAATTAAACAAGCTGAAGTTAGGAGCTGGTTAGTTACTATGCCCAGCTGCACCAGATTCTGTGTGCTGCAATTTTGGTAATCCTTCCTACCACTAAGTGTCATTTCTCTCTGTTCCTTTGTCCCTTTGCTATCTACATGAGTCATTTCTGACAAGTTTTTCTGACACCAAGAGAAAAAAAGGTGACAGGGGAGGGAGCTCTAGCACACAGCCTATGATTGACAGTCTCAGCTCTAATCCTGTGTGCTTTGTAAAAGGGGGGGGGGGGGTGTCCCTTCCCTCCAATCAGCTCTCAGCTCTCCTCACTGAGCTCTGCAGAGTGTAACTTCAGCTGCCCACCCTCTGCTTTCTGAAATTTCAGACAAGCTGTATAAATTCTGGACTTTGAATGGCTATAGAGAAGAAAAGACTGCAGATAAACCGGTACAACTTATGTAGGAGGATTTGTTTCATCTTTGTGTCACCTGAGGCTATTCACTTCACTGGGTATATGTAAGGGTTGACAACCACTTTAATAATTGAATTATCATGTTAATGATAGGGAGGGAAGAGCCAGGGAAGGCAAAATATAATCAGATTAAATTCAGCTTTAATTTGTGTCTTTATATGGGCTCGGATTTCAGCTTTAAATACACAATACTTTCAAATTCATTTGCAATTTGGTGACTGACACCACACTAAAAATAGCAAATCTAGGCTTAGCGAGAAAGCGGAATTCATTCGATTATTTTTTTTTCTTTAGAGTATTTAATGATCACTTAATTATTCAAATGTCCTGATTAATTATTTCTGCAGCGATAAAGTAGCGCACCCAGTTTCAATTTTAATTGAGGAAGGAACCTGAATAGTAAATAGTCATTCTCCAACGCAGCATAAATCACCATGACACACTATAGACCAGCGGAGAAATATCCATCAAGCAGTCACCAGCAAAGTAATTAACATCAAACAAAGGAAATGGAAAAGAATAGGGCAAAATGTATTCCAGTCCCGAAGAGTCGGGAAGACTTTGTAAACAAAAGGTTTGATTTTTTTTTCTTTTTCTTTTCTTTTTTTTCCCCTTTTTTGTGTGTGTAGCTTATCTTTAACAATAGGACGCTACAAGTTTATTCCTACTTGAAAAGTAACCTGCTGGTTTATGGAAGATAAATGGAGTCTGCAGAGAGGTAGTGCCTCCTATCATTTATCTGCAGCATTGGTAAAAAAAAAAAAATAAGAATCTTTTCATGTGATTTTTTTCCCTTTTATTTCAATGGAATTATCAACCTTTTTTAGTCAGTTAAAGGGCAAATGAGCAATGTAGTGACGTCTGGTGGTATATTTTTTTTGGGGGGGGCGGCAAGCAATCTAACCGCTGCCACCCCCAACCCCCCCCCTTCCCTGGTCGGTCGTTCACCAGTCCCGCACTTACCCCATCTAGGTCGCGGGCAGCGCTTCCTCCGGGCTGCAGGCGACGTCTCCTCCTCCGGGTGCTTCTCGATGGCTTCCCCTGCATCTCCTTCCTCCTCCTCCTCGACAGCCATTAGGATCGCTTCTTCTCTCCACCAATTGGGTGACGGGTCTCAGGACGCGCTTCCTGATTGGCCGGGAGGAGAATCAGGAAGACAATAGCGAATATTAATTTGCTGTTGTCACACAACTGGGTGTGCTCGGGGGCGCAAACATGTCATACTTACCTCCTCTGTGCAAGGGCTTTGCACGGAGTGGCCCCAGATCCTCCTCTTCTGGAGTCCCTCAGCGGCGCTCCTGGCTCCTCCTCTTCTGGAGTTCCCCCATTGGAGAGCCGCATTCTATGGGGACACTCGTGCGGGTGCGCTCCCGAGTCCTGCTGCTGCGTCCATTGACACAGACAGCAGGACTCAGCCCCGGCTCCCATGTCACTGGATTTGATTGACAGCAGCGGGAACCAATGGCTGCGCTGCTATCAATCTATCGAATGAGGACCCAAGACAGCGGCTGGAGCTGCTGCACTCGTCCTCAACGCTGTAACGATCAGGCTCGGGTAAGTAAAAGGGGGGCTCGGGGGGGGGGGGGGTCTGATGCACTAAAGAAGATTTTTCACCTTAATGCATAGAATGCATTAAGGTGAAAAACCTAGAGGGTTTACAACCCCTTTAACCTAATGTGACAGGCAGAGAGAGTGGTACATGTGCTACAGCCACAATTCTTTGGTAAAAGCCTTTACAAGTTACCACTTTAGATTTTCAGAGATGGTCTGGTGTTAGAATACCATGTTCCCTATCCACATCCAAGTTCTAGCCAACAATAAATAAAAACATAAAAACAATTCCCTAGACTGGACAGCGAATTGGATGTGACCTGGCACACTCTCTTAAACACACATGGCATGCCTCCATCCCTATATTGGTTTATAGAAAAGGAGAGATAATTGGGAATTTAAGTGAGGCCCGCCATGTCAAAATGGAGACAAAATCAATACATAAATGAAATTACAATACATGATTTATTTTTGCAAACTAAAAATTCATTCCATATTATTGAGAAAAACATTGTAACAAATATATAGGTAGTCACATGACTTACACTAAAATATGCTGCTCATAGCATGCAATACAATTGATAAATAAATATGAAAAATATACATGTAGCACCCTGCTCCTGTTGATCAGGCGCTTATATGTAAATTTAGTGGGTTATCTGTTTTGTACATGGTTCAGATTTAATCTATGGCTAAATTAGCCTCTGTTCCAGCATTGGCTGTGTTGCGTGTAGTTCCACATTGCTGTCTGTAGGTGTTGTTGTCACCACAGATCAGTGTTGGAAAGCAACAGGCTGAAGTGTATTGAGTGCTCTTCTTTCTCAGAGGTAACTCGGCAGAGGTGGTCCACTGCTATGCATTCTTTACCTGCTGGCCCTCCTGGCCTAAAGGTATGTGACAGTTTCTTTCCTGTCTCTGGACCATGCTGGCCCGAGGCTACGTTACTATGAGTAGGCCCAGAGGTCGTCTGGGGCTCATTGGTTTAGAGGTGGTCCTGTGCTGCCTGTCCTGCGGGAAGAAGCCAAGCAAATGAGAAGATCCAGGGGAGGACTCATCTTGGAGAGGACAGTGTGGAAGGCTGGTGTCTCAACAGGGGCCTGGTGACTCAATTGGAGGATGTATCCTAACCTAACCTACCGCACAGTACTGCCGGATCGGCTTAAAGGTTCTGGTACTGTGTTGCTATTAATCTAAAACTTCAATTCTGTGGCAGAGGATTGTGCAATCATCACTACGTCCTGTGGCAGAGGATCGTATAGCAATTTTGTTCCTTTAAAGTCTGTGGCAGAGACTTTTTGTTCGTGCTCCATTCCGGCTGCTAGGTCAGTGAGAGAGACCTATCCGGGTGGGCAAAGATCTTTGGACTGAAGGTGTATTCGTCTCTAAGATCTTCAATTCCTCAGTGATCTGCAAAAGCTATTTAAACTTTCCTGCAACACCCTTTCTACCTCTTCATTGCTACTTCTTTCAAGTTTTTCATTAAAGCATTGGTGCATACATTGTTGGATACAAAGCGCAACATGGACTTTAGGTTCCTGATGTGGTGAAACTACAGGTAAGGGGTGACAGCAACAACCCAATTTATTTCAGCAGCTCCTTTGGGGGTTCGTGCTACATACATGAAAGGATAAAAGTACATGAGACCAGGTATCTTTTGACATCTTTTGATATCTGTTCCAACAAATGGGAACAAATGGGAACAAAAATGAATAACTTACTGCACGGCCTCAAAACTGGGCCCGATGTCTGCACAGGAGAGTGGGGATACCGGGTGTTGTATCTCACACGGGTATCTCCCCGTCTCAACCCACGGGGGAGAACAGATATACCTCTTTACTCCCCCTTTACTAGAGGACATCTTTAACAATCAATATTTATTTCCCTTTCTAGTATATTACATCATTACACTCCTGATGAATGGCTGAATTGCCAAGAAACGCGTTGAGTGCCACTAGATGTCAAAAGATACCTGGTCTCATCACTGTGCAATTTCCTGGCTTTTTCATAGATCATAGCTTCACTAATGCTATCACCTGCCAGCTGTTTCTCATTCAACCACACTAACAAATGTTTTTCCACCTCTTCCAGCACTTGTGTCCTCTGCTTGGTTAACACCATTACTCCTTTTGTCACATCAGCTTCTTTGATGGCAGCTTTGTTCTTCAAAATAGTTGAGATTGTGGACTTCGCCATCTTGTACTCCGAGGCCAGATCAGTCACACGAATACCATGGTCATGCTTTTCTAAAATTTTCTTCTTCAGCTCAATGGTTATTTTCTTCACAACCTTATTCTTAGATTCCTGCTCTGCACATTCTTGTCACCTTTATTACCGCTCTGCACTTTGTTTTTTACCACCATGCTTGCTCTGCACATTCTTGTCACCTGCATTTCCACTCTGTATATTTATGACACCTGCATTTCTGCTCTGCACATTCTTGTCACCTGCATTTCCGCTCTGCACATTCTTGTCACCTGCATTTCCGCTCTGCACATTCTTGCCACCTGCATTTCCGCTCTGCACATTCTTGCCACCTGCATTTCCGCTCTACACATTCTTGTCACCTGCATTTCTGCTCTGCACATTCTTGTCACCTGCATTTACAGTTTTCACATTCTTGTCACCTTCATTACCGCTCTGCACATTCTTGACACCTTCATTACCGCTCTGCACATTCTTGTCTCCTTCATTATTGCTCCGCAATTTATTCTTACCACCATGCCTGCTCTTAATTTTCTTTGGAGCCATACTGGATGTCTGGTACAGTACAGTACAGTATGTGCTAAAAAGCACACAAAACTATAAAAGCAAGTGTGCACAGGAATGTGTACAGTACAGTACTATACAGGATGTGCTAAAAAGCACACCAAAAGCTTCAAAAGTGTCTTACATAAACTCACAGTACTGTTCTCTGTGACCGCGATCCACCTACAGGAAGTCACAACCACGTGTCAGAGCAGGGAAAATGGCAGAGACCCACGTTCATGAACCAAAGCGGAGTTCGCGTACCAAAGCAATTTTTTATGAACTTTTCTGTTTGTGAACCGAGTTGTTCGTAAACAGAAGCATTTGTGAAATTAGGTATCACTGTGTAATGGAATTAATTTACTAAAAGTGGAGCGTGCAAAATCTGGCGCAGCTGTGCGTGGTAGCCAATCAGCTTCTAACTTCAGCTTGTTCAACTAAGCTTTGATAAAAAAAACTGGAATCTTGTTGGCTTCTATGCAGAGCTGTACCAGATGTTGTACTCTCCAATTTTTAGTAAATCAACCTCACTGACTTCTACAACTCCTATTCCTAAAGTGTAGCTATACTCAAAATTACTTTTTAGTTCTAGTTAAGTCAGGTTAAGTGTTTTCTTGCTGTCTGTGAATATATATCTTCTCTATTTGCCCTGGTGTTCTTTGATGGGAGTTAGTCAGGTTGAAAAAAGACACAAGTCCATCCAGTTCAACCAATAAAAAAAAAATCATACACTCCCATATATACAACCCTTCACCCACAGTTGATCCAGAGGAAGGTGAAAAAAAACCCAGCAAAGCATTATCCATTTTGCTACAGCAGGGGAAAAATTTCCTTCCTAATCCCACGAGAGGGTTGTCACTACAACAATAAATAATGGGACGGTAATTCCTTATTATTTAGCAAGATTTTCACTTACTTCCTGTTGTGTCTCCAGGACAGAAAGTAAAGGAAACTAGAAACTAAGTTTGAGTCAAACTGTCCTGGGTTTGGCTTGAGCAGAGTTCGTCAAACTTCAAAGACATTCAGATGCCAAACCCTAACTCCAGTAAAATAAATTGAAGCCAAACCTGTCAAATCAAAAATTGCCCTTTTCTGAGTTAATAGGTAAGGGGGTGTAAAAAAAATAAAAATAAAAAAAAATTGCATGGGAGTAAGCACCAAACACTCAGCTTATCCCTAGCAGAAACACAGAAAAGTGGTACATTCTGTAGTGATAGCTAAAGAGATATAAATTGGGGATTCACAACCTCCTTCCTCCTGTTGGACATCCCTATAGTGATAGCTGAAGATCTATACAGAGATTTCAGGATCTTCTTCCTCCTGGTGATCTCTCTAGTGATATAAAGATCCCTATAGAGGAATCAGGACCTCCTTCCTCCTGCTGGTGATCGCTCTAGTGATATAAAGGTCTATATAGAGAATTCTGGACCTTCTTCCTCCTGGTGGTGACCCCTCAAGTGCAGTGGTCTCCAAACTGTGGCCCTTTGCTTGCCTTTATCCGGCCCTTGAGGCATAATTCCTGCCACTGACACCAACAATGGGGCATAATTCCTGCAACTGACACCAACAATGGGGCACTATTGATCTTTTATTAAAAGAATCAAGCAACCAATTTTATACAAAAGTAAAAAACAAAACCATAGTACAAAACTTCAACAGAAATCCAAGGAATACACATCCATGTTCAGAATATATACAATATATACATAATCCGTTACCAAAACTATTTACATAAAGCAGCAGAGAGGGCCTAAGAGGCACAACCCATCACCTATGTACGCAGCCATTTATCAAAAATTAATCCAAAAAATAATAATCTAGGGTGATAAGAGACAGACAGCCACACCCGGGAAAGAGACTCCTGGCAGTCAGGGAGGCTTGAAACCCCTCCACGCCTTCAACCAAGCCCCCTGACTCCGCTTGTCTCTCTCAAGCACCCGAATCTTCTCCACCTCATGCAGAATGTCATACACCACCACCTGAACAGGAAGGATTTTACGCCGAATGCAGACCTGACACCGTGCGTTCCAAGTGAAATAACGGACTACTAGGCTAACTAGGAAAAGTGTATCTAAACAAAAAACCCCACCAGTATTGAATGCTCCATACACCCACTCAGCATAACCCAGCCTGGAGAGGAAAGGGACACCGAGGGCCCGCCCCACCTGTTTGTACACCTCTATATTAAAAGGGCAATGAAGCAGAAAATGGTCCATAGTCTCCTCCTCACCTGCACACTCCTCCCGAGGACAGCTACGATCCACCCCACTGCGGAATTTCAAATTGCCCCTAACATAGAGCCTCCCATGGAAGCACATCCAGGCCAGATCCCTGAATTTAGGAGGTACTCTGTCCAAATTAATAAGTCTTAACCCTGCCCTCAAAACTGGGCCTGGGCAATCCCTTAAGGCCAGTGGGTCATGAAAGACTTCGCTCAAGACTCGACTCATAAGGACTTTCCTCGGAACCGATCTGAGATCTTCAGCCGACAATCGCCACTGCCGTAATAACTTCAGGCACGGAGCGACATAGGCTGGTAGCTGACCACGATGACCCCTGAGATTCTTCACTTGGCCACCTTCTTCCCAAAGTCGCAGAAAAGGCCTAAACCAAGATCTAAAAATGCCTGCCCATCCAGGAGGTTCCACTGCAAGCATATTACCAATATTAAACTTGAGAAAAAGCAGTGAAAAGAAAAGAACTGGGTTGACCATACCTAAGCCACCCTCCCTCCTGGATAGATAGGTGACATTCCTCTTGATGGGGTTCAGTCTGTTCCCCCACAACATCTGGAAGAACACACTACTGACCCTAGCATAGAGAGACACTGGCAAGATGCAGACAAAGCTGACATACAGAAAGATCGGAATCAGGTAAGTCTTAATCAGATCAACCCTTTCCCTCATAGATAACTTCCATTTCTTCCAGCTGACCACCTTAGTATTGGCAATTTCCAGTCTGCCTTCCCAGTTTTTGAGGCCATAATCGCCAGGTCCAAATTCAATGCCTAGAATCTTAATTCTTTCCTGGGGCACTGGAAAGGTGTCCGGGAGATCAAAACCCTCACCTTCCTTTCCCATCCAGAAGACTTCACTCTTTTCCTGATTGATCTTGGAGCCTGATGCTTCAGAATACCGTGATGTCAGAGAGACCACCTCCTCTGCTTCATCCGCCCCGGTGACAATCACTGACACATCGTCCGCATAGGCAACAACCCTCAAAGGCGGCTCACCCGGGAGACCCACTGGTACCCCACACAACATGCCGCTCTCTAGCCTCCTGATGAAAGGGTCGATTGCAAACACATAGAGCAGGGGACTCAGGGGACAACCCTGGCGCACCCCGGAGCCAACCTCAAAGGACTGCCCAACCCAACCATTAACAAGAGGAAAGCTTTCTGCCCCCTTATACAAGACTTTTAACCAATCGACAAAACCACCCGGCAGACCGTACTTACTAAGGAGCAACCACAGGTACTCATGGTTGACACGATCAAAAGCCTTTGCCTGATCTAATGTCAGCAAATACTTTCCCCAGCCTGCAGCCCTGCACCGCTCCAAGGCCTCCCGGACAGCTAAAACCGCTGTGAAGGTGCACCTACCCTGGACCGAACAGTGCTGATGGCGAGAAAGCAAAGACTCTGCTACTGACGATAGGCGCCAGAAAAATATCTTTGCCAGTATCTTTCTATCGACATTAAGAAGGCTGATGGGGCGCCAATTCTCAATCATCGAAGGATCTTTACCCTTTGAAAGAAGAATCACAGCCGAGTGCCTCATGGAAGGGGGAAGTACCCCCCCAGCAAGGCAACTGTTAAAAACCTCTACCAAATGTGGGGCCAGAATAGACTTAAAGGCTTTGTAAAACTCAGCCGTCAAGCCATCCGGTCCAGGTGACTTTTTGATGGCAAGTTGTTCAATTGCCCTCATCACCTCTTCAACTGTGATCTCCTCTGTCAAATTCATCAATGGGACATCTTCATCATTTAGACCTGGAGTAGAGTCCAAAAAGCCTTCCATCTTGTCACGGTCAAGCTCTTTCCTCCCAAGAAGGTCAGCATAAAAGGACCTCACGACCTCCAGAATCCCTGACCTGGACTTTGTCAAGGAACCTGTACTGTCTTTAAGGCCAACGACCGTTTTAACAGCTACACCTTGTTTGCAGTTCTGGTAAGGGTCAGGCGAGTGGTACTTCCCATAGTCCCTCTCCAGAACCAAAGAGGCATGCCGGTCATATTGACACTTCCTGAGAAGGAGTTTCACTTCGGAGATTGCCCCAGGATCTCCTCCTCTCGAGACAAGAATATCCAGCTTCCTCCGTAAACGTTGGTAGGTCATGTATTTATTAAACTGTTTTCTATTGGCTAGGCCCCTGAAGAATCCAGCGATCCTCTTTTTGGTCAGCTCCCACCACTCAGCCTTGCTGCTACAAAAGTCCAGGATGGTCACCTGTGCCTGAAAGAATTCCTCAAAGGATTGTCTAACATGTTCTTCCTTGAGTAGAGTCGAATTCAATCTCCAGATGCCCTTACCCCTCTGAGGGGCGTCTGAAGCATTCAGGACCACAGATAGCATACAGTGATCAGAGAACTCTACTGACTGCACCACTGGGGGTGAGAAAGCAGAGGTCTCCTTCAAAAAAAACCTATCTATTCTACTCTGACTATTACCTCGATGAAAGGTGAACCCAGTGTCATCCGGGAGGTGCTTAATGTGCACATCCACAAGACCAGCATCCCTAACCATACTATTTAAAAAAACGCTATCATATCCCAGCCTGTCCTTGAAGTCCTTCCTGTCCTTGGGCCTAGTTACTGTATTAAAGTCACCTCCAAAGACCACTTGCCGGGATGTAAAAAGAAATGGCTTGATCCTTGTAAAAAGGCATTTCCTGTCCCACTTTGTGTGCGGCCCATAGACATTAATTAGGCGCAGGTCCTGCCCTCCCACAAGGACGTCTAAGACCATACATCTCCCAATCTCCACCTCAATAACCCGCCGGATAGTTACCATGCCGGTTTTAAACAACACCGCCACACCGCCGTAAGGCTCGGCCGCAAGAGACCAGTAAGATGGACCATACCTCCACTCTCTCTTGGCCATATGAATATCTGCCAAGGAGGTGAGCCTAGTCTCTTGCAAAAATAAAATTTCAGCATCTAATTGGCTGAACAAAAAGAAGGCCATAGAACGAGCTCTTACTGACTTAATGCTGGCGACATTTATTGTCACCACTTTTAACGGAGGGGGAACCGCCATTTGGGTTATTGGGTGGATTGCTTCTTAGCTCCCCTCTGCTGCTCATCACCAGAAGCCTCTCTCTTTCTTGAGGCCGCCTCAAACTCCATCTCAGAATCAGAACTTCGCTCCGAAGAAGCTCCAGATGAGGAAATCTCCCACTTAGAGGACCTATAACGGTTGGAGACAGGCACTGGAGCCTGTTCCGTCCTCACCACCTGCTTCTTCCGCTTCCCAACCTTCCTTCTCTCCTCCAGGTACTGCAGGTCAGCTTCAGAGATGCCCTTATCTCCTGTTTTTTTCTTTGAAGTCTTTACAGAAGACTCCTTTAGAGAGGCAGAAGCGACCTTTTTAATACCCACTACCACTCCTGGTGGGGGGGTTACTCCCTTTGAATCTGACTTAGGAGGGGTAGACTCCTGGGGGGTAACTGACTCGGGGGGCACAGACTTGGAAGGTTCTGACACAAGAGGAGGGGATACAGTAGGCTGGGGGGACACAGAGACAGATACAGAAGGAATACTTACAGACACAGGAGGGGTGGCCACAGGAACTGGAGAGGGATCCTGAGCAGGACCAGGGGAGTCAGTCACCGCAGAGGAGGATGGTACACCAGGGGCCTCACCCTCCATCCTGTCCAGCCTTGACAAGTCATCTAGTACCTCCTTCTCCATATTGTGCCAGGCTTCAGGACATCTGCTGTAGGGGTGGCCAAGGCGCAGGCACAGGTTGCACCTGATCATCTCGGTGCAGTCCTTGGCCATATGACCCTGACCCCGACACACTGAACATATCAAGGCTGAACAGGAAGAGCTCAAATGCCCCTTTTCTCCACAGCGGTGACACAGCTTTGGCTGACCAGGGTAGAAAATAGTCATCCTATCCCTCCCTATAAAAGCTGAGGAGGGCAGGTGACGGATAACATTCCCATCCCTGGCCAACCTGACTGTAACCGACCAACCCCCAGTCCAGATGTTACGTTCATCAAGGATTTTGCTAGGCTTAGTCAAAACCTCACCATAGTTCCTTAACCAGACCTCTAGGTCCCGAGCAGGAACACTCTCATTGGTGAGTATGATGGTTATCTTTTTCACCGTTGACCTTTGCGAAACCGCAACTGGGGCCAGACCTTCCCATTCAGGTCTTGACCTGCACCGAGCCTCATATCGCTCCCAGAACAGGTCAAGACCCTCTGGCCTGGTGAAACTAATGGTATAATCCCGTGTCCCAGCTACATGTATAAAGGCATACAGGTCATTTGCCCCAAAACCCATCTCCAAAATCAAATCCACCACTGCACGCCGTGCTGGAGGGATCGCACCACCTTCCCATTTGAGAATTACCACATTTCTTCTCGGACCCCCAGCAGAAGCCAGAGACCCAAGACTAGATCCCGGGGTGCCCAAAGTGGTAGGCTGCAGGGGGAAACCCCGCTTGGGGGCGGAGCCACCAGGAGCAGAGCGTACCACCTGAGCAAACGTGGGTTTATCAGGGCCAAGGCCCCACACTGAAGTCACAGTAGTCTGTACATTATTATTATTTGCTTGGACTGAGCTGGGACGATTGTCCATCACACTTGTACAATTGCTATCAGTCACACACACGTTCAATTTCCCATCAGGAATAGTCACAGTTGCTGCAATACCAGCTGTCTCCTGATGCTGCACTGTAGAGTCTCCAGTAGCTGTGGGGCAAACATCTTTAGACTCAGCCAAAGGAGAGTTAATAGGCTCTGCTGACACCGGTAGTTCCTTTTCAGAAATGTCATTTTTTAAATGCAGCTCTTGCTGCGCTGCAGCATTAGAAGGTAAAACATTGCTACACATAGCATTAGAAACTTGAGTGTCACTGGGCACACTTTCTACATTGCTCATGGTGTTAGATGACACAAAAACAGATTCATCCCCTGCTTGGGGCTTGACATTATCAGGCACATTATCAGTTATGTCCTCATCACCAAACGCCAGCTGATCCCCCCGCACAGGAGACTCCATTACCTGGATGGCCCTGAGCATGCCTCCTGAGTCCTGGGAAGGCATGGGGCTGCTTACCTCTACCTGAGGGGGCAGGGGGTCAGGACTGGGGGTCTCCTCCTCCACCTCCATCTTTGTCATCCTCGCAAACCTTTTTTCATTGTAAAACTTTTCCTTAAATGGCCCATCTCTTCCTTCCATGATGGACACAATGGTCTCCTGATGTTCAACCCGGACCTTGGCCAGTTGGATCTCCGGATCCATGGACCCTCGTTTCTGGCTATGCAAGCCCTCACGCTGCCTTCTCAGGCGCTTCAGCTCCGCTCTCAGTTTATAGAGCTTGTCTCTTTCTCTATTCAGGGCTTTAATCCCGGCCACCACTCGCTCCTGAATTGCCTCTGAGCCTTCATCCTTACCAGGGGCAGAAAGATCACAAGCCATGGTTTGTACAGAGGAAGGCATGTCAACCGACGGCCCAGGAGATGGCTGGGAGCTTCCAGCAGGAGAGGCCCTGCTGGCCTCCATGGCTTCCCCAGAAAGGGGCCAGGAGAGCTGGGATAGATTTCCTCACCAGTCCCCTCTCACACGGATCTGCAGCAGCTCCAGAGAGACAGCCTCCTCCTGACACACCTGTGCTCCAATGATGGGTGGGGCACTATTCCTCCCACTGACACCAAAGATTTGGCACTGTTCTTCTTACTGACACCAACAATGGGGCATAGATCCTTCCACTGAAAATAAAAATGGGGAACCATTGCACTACTAAAACCAATTATTTCTCCCCCTAATACCAAAGATCGGGCAATGCCCAGATCCCACTGGTCACAGTCCGGACCCCTAAAGTCTGAAGAACAGTAAACAGACTTTAGGACCATCTTCCTCCGACTGCAGATCCCTTTAGTGATATAAAGATTTATATAGGGCATTCAGGACCTCCTTCTTCCTGCTGTTGATCCCTCTAGTGATATAAAGATCTATATAGAGGAATCAGTACCTCCTTCTTCCTTCTAGTGATCCCTCTAGTGATATAAAGATCTATATAGAGGAATCAGGACTTCCTTCCTCCTGCTGGTGATCCCTCTAGTGATGTAAAGATCTATATATTGGGGAATCAGGACCTCCTTCCTCTTGCTGGCAATCCCTCGAGTGGTAAGTGAAGATGTTTATAGAGGAATCAGGACCTCCTTCCTCCTGCTGGTGACCGCTCTAGTAATATAAAGATCTATATAGAGGAATCAGGACCTCCTTCCTCCTGCTGGTGATCCCTCTGGTGATAAGTAAAGATCTATATAGCGAAATCAGGTCCTCCTTCCCTCTCTGTCCATGAAGTGTAAAGTGGGTGTGTCCCTCCTTTGAATCAATGCATGTCACACCAATATTTATCTGAGACTTGGTTAGATCACCACCTGTTGACTGCAGGTGGTAAATACGGAATATTTATATGGATTATTTTATAGTCTCCTGATTCAAAATAATATAAAAAAATACAAATGTATTTTTTTCATACTGAATGTTATATATAATTAAAGATCTATATATTTGCTTTGATAAAAACATGCTTCCATGTGGATTTTTTTTCAGCAGATTGCAGAAATACAAAGCCATTCTATGCACAATCCATATCAAGGAAACAGATGGCAGCGCTAGTACTGGTGATGCCAACAACTCTTATCCCAGACAGCTTAACCGGGTGATGTATGAAACTGTCAAGATATGCACATCTTGCTCCTTGCATCTGCATCGTATATTTGAAAATGTGTGATCCATCAGTCATTGGCACGGTTGGAAGGGTAGTCACCCATGACATACAAAACACAGCCTAACACCGCCAAGAAATCACACAAAGGCAGGAGAATACAATGCCTTTTAAAGTAAAACTGTATAGCTTTAATTTCACTATTATTGTCATACTTAAACGGTCATAACCTCAAAGCTTATGCTTGTTATTTAGACTCCTTTTACTAAAGTCTATGTCATGGCAAAATAATAGTAATTAAAAAAAAAAATCAATAGATCTTTGTAATACAAGCATATTTGCTTTATCCTTTTGCAAGTAAAACAAAAAAAAAAACGTTGATCTGCCAAAAATCCAGTAAGCTCTTATGTTCCTTGTTTGGGCTCACAACACAACTCTGCTGCATTCAAATTCCAAACACTGTTGTCAGCCCTGCCAACTGGACTACAGAACTCCACCTATCCCCATCCTCTCTCTGCCTCCTTCCACATGCATGCATTGGGGTTGATTTACTAAAGGCAAATAGACCATGCACTTTGCAAGTGCAGTTGCTCCAGGGCTTAGTAAATGAGGTAAAGCTGCACTTCACAAAGAATACCCAATCGTATGCAAGAAAAAAAAAACTGACTGGATGATGGGAGTCAGCAGAGCTTTATTCATTTACTAAGCTCTGGGTCAACTGCACTTGCAAAGTGAACAGTCTATTTGCCTTTTGTAAATCCACCGCTTTGGGTTCTTTTGCAGCAAAACATTGCTTCTGACTTGACTCCAGAGAGATTGCATGCACACAATGGGGTTGATTTACTAAAGGCAAATAAACTGTGCACTTTTGCAAGTGCAGTTGCTACAGAGCCTAGTAAATTTTTTTACATTTCCCTGCATGTGAAGCTTTACCTCATTAACTTATCTCTGGAGCAACTGCACTTGCAAAAGTCTGTTTGCCTTTAGTAAAACGACCCCATTGCATGCAGGGAAGGATGCTTGTTAGATGTAGTTCTGGGGGAAAACATACACAGTAGGAACTGACCTTCCAGCAGCTGCCCCTGGAAGAATTTACAAACCCAGGGATGGTGTTGTTGCATTACCAACCCCCCCCCCCCCCCTCAGGACCTGAATTTTTACCAGGTTCTCCGGTCTCACTATTGGTGAATTGCCGTGTAACTGCACCTAAACTCAGTGACTCACTAACAGGGACTGACAGACTTCAGATACATCAATCCTTTTCTTGCAGTTTATTGGATCATTTGTGTTGGGAAGAAAGGGTTAGGGGTATAGGATACCCAAAAACCAGCAACAAAAAAAAAACCTTCTTCTTAACCACTTAAGGACTGAGCCTCTTTTTTAGATGTGGTGTTTACAAGTTAAAAACTGATTTTTTTTTTGCTAGAAAATGACTTACAACCCCCAAACATAATACATTTTTTTCTAACACCCTAGTGAATAAAATGGTGTCGTTGCAACACTTTCTGTCACACCGTATTTGTGCAGCAGTCTTACAAGCGCACTTTTTTGGGAAAAAATACATTGGATTAAAAAATAAGACAACAGTAAAGTTAGCACAATTTTTTTTCAATATTGTGAAAGATAATATTACGCAGAGTAAATTGATACCCAACATGTCACGCTTCAAAATTGCGCCCGCTCAGAGGGGGCGTGGCCATCTGCAGAGCAAGATGGACGTGTAGTAACACAGCTCCTGCACCGACCGGATTATACATCGACATCCCCGCTATTCTGGTATACTCCAGTGACTGCTCAGAGCATCAGAGCATTGGATTTCTCCCTTACATCATCCGGGATGAACCGCAAAAGGAAAGAATACCGTCAGCCTAAGAAGCTGACAGATTACTACACACAGCCGAAAATCCAAGATGGCGCCCGCGGCCCTGAATGCAGGAATTCGGCGGCCTACACAGATCTTCCTGATGAGGATGAGCAGCAAATAGCCCCACATCTTCACTCTCCTGATGCCTCACCATCATCCCCTGCTTCATCGGCCGGTAACAGCCCTGCAAAAGCGCGGATGCGCCTGGATGAAGAATCTGCAACATCTGAGGTGAGCCCTGAGCCTGATACAGCCCCAGCACATCCATCCCCCATAGCAGCATTCCCTACCACAAACCAGCCTGTATTAGATACCACAATGAAGGAGATGCTCATCTCCCTTCAGAGCTCCCTCCACAATGACATTTCTAATATGTTCTCCAGATTCTCCTCACAAATGAACCATATGGGGCAGAAAATACACATAGTTGAGAAGCAGATGTGAGAAATGACCGAAACGGTCAATGATCTGGTAGATGCCCATGATCATACACGAGATGAACAGCAATGGATGAGGGCCAAAATGGCGGACCTCAAGGACAGATCCCGCTGTAATAATGTTAAGATCAGAGGGGTCCCTGAATCTATACTACCGCATGATTTAAACGCATATGCCAGAAAATTAATTTCCACGCTCCTGCCTGATCTCACCCCCATGGAAACCATAATCGATCGCATCCATCGCCTCCCTAAACCCCCACATCTCCCGGCCGAAGTCCCACGCGATACCCTGATGAGAATTCACTTTTTTCACGCTAAAGACCAACTTCTGTTCAAATCAAGACACCTGGAACAGCTACCTGCCCCGTATACTAATCTACAACTATACGCTGACCTCTCACAGCACACCCGCCAGTTACGGAGACAACTAAACACTATTACCGAACCACTCAATAACCACAAGATCCCCTATCAATGGGGCTTCCCTACCAAGATCATAGTCACCAAGAATGGGACCAAGCATAACATCTCCACAGTGGAGGAAGGCCTCAAATTACTCCACATATGGGGAATTATTCCAGACCCACCTAACTCAGCTCAACTAAACCGCAGAGGAAACTCTCCGCATTCCAATGATAACCGTCACTCCGGTAAGCACTAACCTATACCTGAATAGTGGGATCACACATGACCCACTCTACCACATCTCCGGTCGGATGCCTTGCTCGTTGCAAATTGCTCCATGAACTTACACCCCACAACAACACAGCAGTATCAGTTTTAATTAACTGCTGTCAGTTCTTACGTTTTGTTTACCCTTTTTTTTCCTAACTCACTTTATTTTCTCCTCACCCTAAAGTTTCCTTTACCCAACATCTCTTCTTTCCTGAGAGCGCACGGAAGAAAAAAGGACACGAGTACCACGACCACCAGATCTTTCTACATAGAAGAACCTAACTACTAACTGTGAGTAAAAACTTACCACATATTCTACCCTACACCACCCACCAAGATGCCCAAATTCCTCTCACTAAATGCCAAAGGGCTAAACCATCCGGTTAAAAGAGCTTCCTTATGGAGGACAGCCCAAAAATCTTCATGTGACATCATTTGTGTGCAAGAAACACACTTTAAAAAATCTGCAATGCCACACTGCAATAACAAATCCTTCCCCAATATCTACCATGCTCCAGGCCCCACTAAGAAAAACGGAGTTCTAATTGCAATCAAACACACAATCAACTTTACGCTCCATAACAGCTTAGTTGATGAAGATGGCAGATATCTGGCCCTAGATTGTACCTTGGACAATGCTAGATACACTATTGTAACGGTGTATGCGCCCAACACTAAACAAATTAGATTCCTCTCGAAGTTGATGCCCAAAATCGCCAAATTTCGCCAAGGAAACCTCATAATCTGCGGTGATTTCAACATAGTTCCGGACAATTCCCTAGATGCCTCCTCTCGCAAAACTAGAATTACTTCACCTATGGGTCAGTTCCTACGAAACAATGACCTATATGATGTATGGAGATGCCACCACCCCACTGAGAGAGACTACTCCTTCTTTTCCCATCGACACAATTCGTACACCAGAATCGACTACTTCCTTGTCGACAAGTGGATCCTGCCAAAAATTTCTGAATCATCTTTAGATACGATAACGTGGTCTGACCACGCACCAGTGTCTATAACCCTTGAGTCTTTGCCTACTTCCCCACGTACGAAGTTATGGAGAGCCAACACTTCAATTATTCAATCACCCGAACACTCAGCTACTATCCGTAAACATTTAGAAGAATTTTTTGATCTGAATCAGGGATCAACATCAAGCAACACTATTTTATGGAACGCTCATAAAGCGGTCATCCGAGGGATTCTTATTCAAATAGGAGCTAGAGAGAAGAGGAGGAGATCACAGCATCTTGACACCATCACCTCCCAAATTAAAACAGCAGAGGCCCAAAACCAAATCAGTCCTGATCCTGCCCTTAGAGAAAAACTTGTACTTCTTAGACAAGAATTAAGAAACTTACTACTGGAAACATATGAAAAAACCCAAAAAAGATTTAAGGCTAACCACCACTCCACTGGGAATAAGGCAGGGAAAGCCATGGCAGTCAGAATCAAAGGTCAACATATTAAAAGCAAGATATCTCACCTCTACCATCCCTCCACGGGACAAAAAGTGATAGACCCCCAAGCCATAGCAGAAGCGTTTAGTCATTATTACGAAACACTCTATAATCTAAAAAATGACTCCACTATTAGTCAACCTTGCTCAAAAGATATAGAAAACTTTTTGACAGAAATTAATCTCCCCAAAGTATCCTCAGAGCAACTAACAATACTAAATGCTCCATTCTCCCCAATAGAAGTGTTAGATACCATCACAGCCCTACCATCCAACAAATCCCCTGGACCAGACGGTCTCACTGGAGAGTATTATAAACAATTCCATACAATTCTAGCCCCTTTTTTGGCCCAAATGTGCAACGACGTTGCCTCCTCCTCTTCTCTCCCACAGGAAATGTTAAATGCCTTAATCATTACATTGCCGAAGCCAGGCAAGGATCCCACCTCACCGCAAAACTTTAGACCCATATCGCTACTAAACATTGACACAAAAATTTATGCAAAACTCATAGCAACCAGGTTAGTAAATATTATGCCCTCACTAATCCACCCTGACCAATCCGGGTTCACAAAAGGTAGGCAAACGTTTGATGCAACCCGTAGAATCATTAATATAATCCATCATGCGGAATCTGAGCGAACGCCTTCTATGCTTCTATCACTGGATGCAGAGAAGGCGTTTGATAGAGTCAATTGGATCTATCTCCATGCTACACTCCTTAAATTCGGCCTCCAAGGTCCCATTCTTTCTACTATAATGGCCTTATATTCAAAACCTTCAGCCCAGGTCTATACCTCTGAGATGCTATCTAAACCATTTCCAATTTCTAACGGCACTCGTCAGGGCTGCCCCTTATCACCCATCATCTTCAACTTAATGATGGAACCCCTGGCCGAACATATTAGAATAAACAAATCCATCACAGGATTCAAAATTGGTAAATTAGAACACAAGATCAACCTGTTTGTTGACGACGTCATCATAATGGTAACCAACCCTATATCCTCCCTGGCTTCGATACAATCTGTACTACAAAAATTTAGTACCATTTCTTACTACAAGGTAAACGAAAATAAGTCCTATATTCTGGACCTAGGTCTAGATGCCATAACCAGCAACCTTCTACGAAACTTCTATACATATCCATGGGCAAATACAGGTATATCATATCTAGGAATCACACTCACCAAATGCACCAGAAACCTTTTTACCAACAACTACACTGAAATGAAACAGATGCTTATTAAAGAAACCTCCAAACTTTCAAAATTAGAATTTTCTTGGACTGGTAGGCTAGCAGCCTTAAAAATGCTCATACTCCCTAGATTGCTCTACACATTCCTCACTCTTCCTATTCCACTTACTAACACATACATAAAATCTCTACAATCAATTTTACATCATTACATTTGGCAAGGTAAGAAACCTAGATGTAGTCATCTCAAAACTACTAAACATAAACTGGCGGGTGGCCTGGGATACGTAGATATTAAGGATTACTATCTAGCTACCGTTCTATCTCAAATGAAGGAATGGGTAAACACGCACACTACTACATTATGGGGAAACATTGAAAATAACATGACTCCAGGGCCCAACCTTAAATACTGGTTATTCAGCACTACAACCAAACGCCCAAATCTTCGTTTATATTCACCAACCATACAAGCTTCGGGTAAAGCTTGGACAATACTACACTCCGCGAAATGGTCCCAATTGCCAACCAAAAGCATTCCAATACCTATCCAAACCCTACAATTACTGTCACCTGATTTGACTATTCCCAAATGGATAACAGACCAAATTCCCCATACCACAGACCTCAGGTCTAAGATACTACATAAACCCTTTACCCAATTACAATCACAATACCAAGCACCCCCCACAGACTTCTTTAGTTGTACCAGAATTCAACAATGTCTCTCAGCTCACCCACGATTAGAAGGAGAAATACCACTCAAAATGTGGAACTACTACTTCTCCAATAACACACCTACCAAAGGCACCTCACTAATATACTCTACCCTGCAGGAAAAAACAGTATTCTTAAAATCTAAACCATACACAGACTGGGAAAAAGAATTACATCTACAGTTCTCAGAACAACAATGGCAAAAGGCACTACAATCCACCTATAATTCCACTAGCTGCACCTCTCTATGGGAATTAATGCATAAGATACACCTAAGATGGTACCTAACGCCACAGAGAATGGCCAAATTTCATCCACAATCCTCATCCAAATGTTGGAGAGAATGTGACCACATAGGTACCTTATCTCACATTCTATGGTCATGTCCAGTCTTAAAAACCCTCTGGCAAGAGGTGGAATACATTATACAAGATATCTGTCACCTTCCCATCAAACTCACACCACAATTGGCCATACTGAACTTGAACACTGAACTACTGCCACCACCTTTTAGACTAGTAATCACACACATACTTCTAGCTACTAGGTTACTCATAACTAGAAGATGGAAAACAAACTTATCCCCAACATTGACAGAAGTCATAACACTGGTTCACTCCCACTTCGCATATGAATTAATTATTTCAAAGGGAAAACCCTCTTATGCAAAAATCCACAAGTTATGGTACCCCTGGTCAAATTGGTACGCACAAAAACGTACCTGATAATTTTCTGATACTACTTACACATACTCGATCCACATTGTTCTCCTCACTCAATATATGACACTGCTCTCTACCTTCCTCCACTACTCTTCCTGCCCCCTCCCCTCACCCACCCCCCCTTTTCTTCCTTTTATTATTTATCCCCAACTACCTTACTTACTACTCTCTCTACTACACATTACATACAGTTCCTTACGAGTAAGAATAGCTCTCATAATTATACTCAAGTTCGATGAGTACTCTAGACACGATTCGTTCCAACACATTCCTACACTTGGAAGTTTTACAACCTACACTTCTGTATTATTACCATCCTTTCGTACGAACAGTTAATGCTATTCTAAGTTGTTAAATGAATACTGTTTAAAATGTCTTTACACCATGGGAATGAAGGATCCCACAATCACCCATGCTACAGCATGAGCCCATACGGGGTACATGGGGATAATAATTCACACACTTTATCTTACCTTCAACACCTGTTATAGTTCTATTATTCTCACCACGATTGACGAATGAATATTGCCATGTAATTCTCTCAACTGTATGTAATCAGAATGTGATTTTTGACAATGACTGTTCACTCTTTCACTTAAATCTTCAATAAAAATTATTGAAACAAAATTGCGCCCGCTCGTGGAATGGCGACAGACTTTTATCCTTAAAAATCTCCAAAAGGTGACGTTTAAAAAATTCTACAAGTTGCATGTTTTGAGTTACAGAGGACGTCTAGGGCTAGAATTATTGCTCTCGCTCTACCAATCGCGGCAATACCTCACATGTGTGGTTTGAACACCGTTTCCATATGCGGGCGCTTCTGCATGCGAGCTCAGCGGGACGGGGCGCGCTTACATTTTTTTTCTTATTATTTATTTTACTTTTTATTTTTTATTTTTACACTGTTTTAAAAAATAAATTGTGTCACTTTTATTCCTATTACAAGGAATGTAAACATTCCTTGTAATAGAAAAAAGCATGACAGGACCTCCTAAATATGCAATCTGTAGTCAAAAAGACCTCAGATCTCATATGTACACAAAAATGCAATAAAAAAAATAAATTGTCATTTAAAAAAATGATTAAAAAAAAGAGGGCCCTTTAAGAGCTATAGGTGGAAGGCACCGGAGGGAGGGGGGGCCCTCTCTCTCCGCTGATAAAAGTGATCTTGCGGCAAATCTGCCACAGAGACCATTTTTATCTGGAAGCGGAACGACAGCCGAACAAGAGGCTACCGGGGTTGTGGCAGCTAGCTGCTGCCATAACAATGATATCCCCCGTCAAAGTAAGGACGTATATCAGCGTGCAGCGGTCCGGAAGTGGTTATAAACTTTTATATTAACATTTAGGCCCACATGGGCAACTCAGGCAGGAAGGTATCAGGTATTTCAGGCCGCTGTCACAGGCCAGCACAGATTCTTTAAGTTCTTTTGATCTCTGATACAGGTCAGCTTTAGGGCTCTTTATGTTTAATCTTTTTTTATTGGTTTTGTAGTCACAATAAAACATATCGAGAAAAGAGATAACATGTCAGTAAATACAAACGGGTCAGAGGAGCTGGATCATATCAGTGCTCGCAACTGAAGGTAATGCATAGCAAGAATACAAGTATGAACATACATGCGAAATAGGAAACATCCCTCATCTCCATAATACAATTAACCCCTTAGCGCCGACCGTACGCACATATGTATCCTCGGCTTTCAGGGGTTATAGCGGGGTGATGCATGCAGTTGCACGCATCATCCCGGTACCGTTTAGAGCGGACAGTCGGCTCTTTAGGGATAACAACCGATGTGGCTAAATGGCGCTCGGTTGTTATCCCGGAGGAGCGGGAGGGGACGTCCCCTCCCTCCAGCCGCCTTCCGCTGCTGTTCCCGGGCCTCCGTCCCACAGGGAGACCCGATCCGCGATTCGGCACTTCCGCCGGCTAGAGAGACTGAATCAAAGCGGCTTTGTTCCGGTCTCCTATGTGTAAACACGGAAGCGACGCCACAACGTCACTTCCGGTTTACTCGGCTGCCAATTGCGCCGAATTTAAAAAGAAAAAACAGTATTCAGAATCGCTGTTTTTGGCGATCTGAAAACTTTGAAGTGCAAAGGAGGGATTTGGGGTCTTTTAGACCCCCGATTCCTCCATAAAGAGTACCTGTCACCACCTATTACTGTCACAAGGGATGTTTACATTCCTTGTGACAGCAATAAAAGTTATCAACATTTTTTATTTTTTTACAGAGACAATGTGGAAAAAAAAAAAAAGAAAAAAAGCAAAAAGAAAAAAACATTTTTAAAGCTCCCCCATCCCCGCGAGCTCGCGCAGCAAAGAAAACGCATACGTAAGTCGCGCCCGCATATGTAAACGGTTTTCAAATCACACATGTGAGGTATTACCACAATCGTCAGAGTGAGAGCAATAATTCTAGCACCAGACCTCCTCTGTAACTCTAACCTGATAACCGCTATTTTTTTTTTAAGCATCGCCTAGGGAGATTTTTAGGTACAGTACCGTAGTTTGTCGCCATTCCACAAGTGTGTGCAATTTCAAAGCATGACATGTTAGGTATCTATTTACTCGGCATATCATCTTTCACATTATACAAAAAAATTGGGCAAACTTTACTGTTTCGTTTTTTTTTTTAATTCAAGAAAATGTCTTTTTTCCCAAAAAATTGTCTTTGAAAGATCGCTGCAATATTTTATGTCACAGATACTCAGCTTAGGTTGGCTGCAGACCAGCTGCAGACACTAGGGACACATGCACATTGGGTGCTTGGACCTTGGGCTCCAGTATTTAGCCACAGTTAAGGGGCAGTGGTGTGCCATCCAGCTCAGATGCCAGCAGCCTGTAAAACTCTATAATAATCTGACATCTGTTGTGACTTGCACAGGCTGGGAAAAATGCTTTGATTAAAAATGAATTAATCATTTTAATTAAGTAATAAACACGTGAATATGAATATTAAAGCACATTTTACTTGTAAGTGGATAGGTTAATAGATATTATGTTTATCATTTATTAATTTTTTTTTTCCCAATTTTGTTTATTTGAATTTCAAAAATAATGACATACAGTAAGATATGAGGGTACATAGAACATTAAAGTCGTAATATCCAAAAATGCTACAGATTTGTACATGAGATATTAAAGAATAAAAGCAAAGAAAATTTGCTGTGTACAGCTCTTGGAAAAGAAAGAAAAGAAAACTGTAATTCAACAGTAGTGTAAGCAACTGAAACAACAAGGGTGACGTCCCAAGGGTGCCTAGGGGCAGGGCTGGTCCAAGGATTTTTGACACCCTAGGCGAAACCTCATTTTGCCACCCCCTGGCTCCACACCTTTTCCTCTGCCCATGTAAACCCCACCTTTTTAATGAACCACCCATCAAATGCAGCCTCACCAGCACCCATCAAATGCAGCCTCACCAGTGCCCATTAATGCAGCCTCACCAGTGCCCATCAAATGCAGCCTCACCAGCGCCCATCAAATGCAGCCTCACCAGTGCCCATTAATACAGCCTCACCAGTGCCCATTAATACAGCCTCACCAGTGCCCATTAATGCAGCCTCACCAGTGCCTATCAATGCACCCTTACCAGTGCCCATCAATGCAGCCTCACCAGCGCCCATCAATGCAGCCTCACCAGTGCCCATCAAATGCAGCCTCACCAGCACCCATCAAATGCAGCCTCACCAGTATCCATCAAATGCAGCATCACCAGCGCCCATCAATGAATGTTTGCTTGCTTCCATTCATTCGGGAGTCGGGACACAGACACAGTCCGCCACTCTGACACTATGTGTGAATGGAGCGGTGGCTGCCTGCGGATGCTGAGACTTAGTTGCTTTCTGCAGAGAGAAGAGAATAGGAACACCAGTGGCCGGGCGCCCTAGGTAGCAGGGCGCCCTAGGCGGCTGCCTAGTTTGCCTAGTGGTAGCACCAGCCCTGCCTAGGGGGTTCTCGTGTCACCATTGCAGATGAGCAGAACATAGAGTTTGACAGAAAACACGAGTTTAAATTGGGCCTGTGTGTTGAGGTGTACCAAAAAGGAAATAAACTCCGGATGGTCTGGTTGTTTCCATCCTAAGGCCAGGCATGTACTGGCCATCGGGACTACCGGGAGTTTCCAGGTGGGCCGATGGCTCAGTGGGCCAGTCAGGTGCAGTCCTGGAGCCGCTCCTCTCTGACAGTAAGTGATCGCGATTTCACTCCTGTCACCAAGGAGCAGCTGCTGACACTTGCTGGAGCAAGGATTAGGCTTTCTGCTCCCTCCAGCCTGAATGGGGAGATAGACAGCCGGCAGACTTTCCTTCCTCTCTCCCCTTATCACTTGTCACTTATCACATGACTAGAGAGAGGAACGAGAAGCTGCCTTCAAAACTGTGAGTACAGTAGAAGGGGGAGGAGAGGGAGGAATCTGATGTGAAGGGGGCTGCTGATGGAGACACTCTGATGTAAGGGGACTGCTGATGGGGACACACTGATGTGAAGGGGACTGCTGATGGGGACACACTGATGTGAAGGGGGCTGCTGATGGGGACATTCTGATGTGAAGGGACTGCTGATGGAGAAACTCTGATGTAAGGGGACTGCTAATGGGGACACTGATGTAAGGGGACTGCTGATGGGGACACTCTGTTGTAAGGGGACTGCTAATGGGGACACACTGATGTAAGGGGTGATGTTGGGGACACCCTGATGTAAGGGGGGGGGGGCTGTTGGGGACACTCAAAATTAAAGTGGGCCGGTCTGGATGAAGTCCAGGGCCAAATTTTTGTCCCAGTCCAGCCCTGCCTAAGGCAATGGTTTTCTTGGGCCGCAAACATGCAGTGGATGAAAAAAGGGCAGATGGATTTTGGACCAGTGTTCATAGTTCAGTAGCAGAGCTGTAGCAGGGTCTGGAGAGTGCTTAGAGCTTTTAATTGATGAGAGGAATTCAAACATATTTATTTATTTATTTATTTTTTATAAATTAAAATGCATATAAAGTATCTGTTTATAAATGTTTTAATAATAATAATAAAAAATATGAATACATAACCTTATGAATTACCTAATAAATATCTAGACAAAAAAAAAGACACTTTCCCTTTAAGTATATAGGTTAATAGATAATATGTATTTACTACAGTCAGTGGTAACACCTTCTGAATCTTATATCTGCTGCTTACATTCAAACATGATCTCTTTTTTTTATATGTTGCGGTGTGTCCGTTCTTTAATCCCCGTCCTCACCTGTAGCACAGTCCACTGAATTGAGAAGTGATGTCACAATACAGTAGCTGTGTATAACTTTGCACGGCTCAGCAGGGGATGCCAATGATTACTTATCATCATCTATGAATCACTGTCTTCATAGGTTTCAGTGTAGGTCAGCCTTCAACTTGTCTGTCAATCAGATACCTATGCAAGCATGTCTTCCTGCATGCATATGAATATATACAACCTGTCATCATGCTGATTCTGCTGTGACCGTTTTAGTTTGCTATGGTGTCATTTACTTTAACCCTTTCAGCTTTTGCACCTATATATCCTTTCTGGATTAGACCAATCGTTTTATTTTGTAGCTATGGGTGTATTCATATAATAACTTTGGCATCACATATTATACCAATGTGACTCATATACCATTTTTTTGGCCAAAGAAGGCTTCCTTTTAGCAATTGTTTTTTTTTTTTTTTTTATGTATTTAAAAACACAAACAATACAATTTTCTTCCATGGAACTTGTTATGGCGGAGAAACACAAACTTATAATTTAATTATAATAAAAAAGTACATATTTTATTTGTAAAATAAAATATTTTTAAAACATTACAAAACTTGACATAAAACATCACTGTTCTGGCATCATAGTACATTCTCCTGGTGGCACAAATCACTACAACACCCATTTACCTATTGGTGGGGTTAACAAAATATGAATGTCAACTTATAAAAGAGAAAGTTGGGAGAGAAGGAACACAGGTGGATCCCCCCCCCCCCCCCCCAACTGTCTACTGGATTAACTGGTACCACATCCTTTTGAGTCAGTACATCGCAAAGAAGAAGATACCAGATCAAAAAAAAAATTCAAAATGTAACCATTTGACCTCCAGAAAATGTAACCCTCTTCCTGACCAGGCCATTTTTTGAGATATGGCACTGCGATACTTTAATTGACAATTGCTCGGTCCTATATTAAATTTATGCTTTTTTTCCCACAAATAGCACTTTCTTTTCGGGTTTTTGATCACCTCTGTGGTTATTTTTTGCGTTATAAACAAAAAAATGTACAGACAATTTAAAAAAAACAAAAAACAAAAAAAAAAACGATAGTTTTTACTTTCTGCTATAAAACATAAAAACAAATTGAAAAAATCTAATTTCTTTATCAATTTAAGCCAATATGTATTCTGCTACATATTTTTTTGGTAAAACAAATCCCAATAAGCGTATATTAATTGGTTTGCTCAAAAGTTATAGAGTCTACAAACTATGGGATATTTTTATTATTATCTTTTTAACTAGTACTGTAATTGCGGCAATCAGCGACTTATAGCAGGACTGCGATATTACAGGGGACATTCTGACACCAGTTGACACTTTTGACACTTTTTGGGCACTAGTGAAACTAATACATTGATCAGTGCTAAAAAAAAATATTCACTGTCACTGAACTAATGACCCTGACTGGGAAGGGGTTATAAAAGGAAAAATTTTGGGACTTTGAATGAAACATGCGGGAACACATGTCTCCATCCCTATATCATAGCAAAGAGGGGGGATTTCGGGACTTCGAATGAGGTGGGTGAGAGTGACTACATGATTAGTCGGTTTTGAAAAGGATGCCTTTATTGTCAAAAAGCATCACAGCATAACATAAACGCAGTAGATATGCAATCACATGTTAAAACCATGTATGGTGAAAATAGTACTACCGCATAGCAGGCTCATAGTATAGTAGATGGTAATATTTTCCACGTGGAAACAAAAAAAGATCACAGAAATCTAATACATACAGTATATTGGAATCAATAAATCATTTACAGAATAGGTGCATCCAGTAAGCCCGACGCGTTTCGTGTATATAAAATTACACTCTTAAGGGGCAGGTGCACTTGGGTCTACAACAAAACATGAATATGTCAATATGTTTTTAACATGTGATTCCATATCTACTAATTGCATTTATGTTATGCTGTGATGCTTTTTGACAATAAAGGTATCCTTTTCTAAACCGACTTATCGTTTAGCTACTCTCACCCACCTCATTCAAAGTCCTGAAATCCCCTTTCTTTGCTGTGAAGGGGTTAACATCAGGGGTGATCAAAGGGTTAAATGTGTGCCTAGCCTGTTTTTTTTTTACACTGAGGGAGGTGCTTTTATTAGTGGAAGGCATGGATCCTTGTCCCAGCTTTGCAGGAACACAGGATCCATACCTTTCCTACTGACAGAATGGCGATCCACCTTTTTTTCATAGGCAGACCGTCGTTCTGCCTCTGTGCTGGATATTCAGCGGGTGCCAGCGGACTTCGAGTTCACAGTACCCACAGATCAGCTCCCGCTGTGTATAATCACAGTGGGAGCAGGCCGGCGGTGGCGTGCGTGCGTGCATTCCCCCTACCAGGAAATGTTGGTACGTGATCCGGCGCAGCAGTGCCACTGTGCCACTGTATATTTAATTTATACGGTCGGCAAGTGATTAGTAAACATTTAAAACATTCCATAAAAGTTATTTTAAATATAGCCCCTGAGGAACAGGACAACAAAGATAAGTAGATATGCACTACTGTGTTTTGCACAATAATACAACAAGAGGCAAGGAAAATTATCCCTGATGTGTTATTCCATCACGGATTCCAACACAAATGTATCTTTTATGTGTTTCATTGGACAGAGCCTGCTTCTTCTGGAAGGAATCACTATTGTTTGTCTGCTGCACCTGCTGGAAACATCTTACATACATATTTAAACATCATAAATTGTTTCCACGGATGCCACTTCTGATCAAGCCAGAGAATGGGAGGCGACCGAGCATGGGAAGCCGCCGGTGATGGGGTAAGTGCGATCGACCGACCAACCCGGGGTGGTCGCACCAAAAAAAGATTTTTCACAGGCCGTCAATGCTTTTGAGACTCCATTTTGTTCATTGAGCCTGCCCATCGTGGTAAAGAACCACTAGACGTGGAAGTGGAATGAAGCAAGTTCACATTTTTACAGGGGAAATGGAGATTTGAACATAATTTTCAGCTTCTTCTGTCTTGGGATCTACTCATTGATTTGAAATGCAGATTTTAATGGATATAACTACTTTTGTATTAATTCTTCATATGCTCTCCTTAAATTTGTCAGGTTTGAGTTTTACACTGAACTTAGATTGAGGTTTTTTTTTTTGCATTCTAAATGTTGTCAGATTTATTTGCTCCAGATAAATTCTTCTCCTACAGCCCCTAAGTGACATAAACAGGATTCTTCTGATCTGTATAAATATACTCTCCGATGACACTTCCTCTCCTTTCCTCACTACAGGTGACTAGAATACTCTACCAGCCAAAGCAAAAGCAGATCATATCATGCTTGGTAAATCAGCTTGATTCCCTTCATGGAACAGGTTGTTTTCTTTGTGGAGGGTGAATTTTTAAAGCCAGTTCTGCTTCTCCAAATGTTCTACTTTTTTTATATTGCAGAATTGTGTCCTGCTGTGCCAAGGCAGCAAAAAGCATACAGGAGAATAACTCCACACTGCATACATGTTTTTCCTCCTTTTTTTGATTTTCCCACTCAATGTATAACTGTGAACTCAAGAGATTTTAGATTGCATAAAACTTTGTTGAATAAGTCACGGTGGGGAGTCTGGCTTTCCGATAAAAAGTGTACTTCCATGTATCAATCTAGCACAAGAGTCATGTTGCAAATTCTACGAGTAGAAAAATAAGTCTACATAATTTATACTATTGTTTTCCAGCTTAAAGAAGAATTCCAGGTACAGATATTTTACAAATAGTTATATTGGTCCAACTTAGACCAATGCAATTATGTAAATACCATACCTGGCCAATGCTCCTGGATGCTGGAAATCACTGTAGTAGACACCTTTTTTTCCAGGTCCTGCGCCGTGCAGCTGCCATGCTGCATTGTGGACACAGAGGGTCAGCTGCTTGGCATGGGCGCCATTCAGAGAATGCCTTGTATCTACTGAATTAATGCAAAGCGTTCTCTGATTGGATGAGGTAGAAAGGCAGGGCAGTGACATCATGCTCTCTATCTCATCCAACAAAACAGTGCTTTGCCAAAAATCAGAGATTTCTAAGCACCCGCTCAGTGCTGCTTCCTTCAGTCAGCATGCAGCAGGGCAGCTATTTGGCAAGGGATGCGGAAGGAAATTGAGATCACTAAAGTAGCAGTGTCTACTCCAGTGATTTCCAGGTTCCAGGGGCAACTGTTAGGTATGGTATATGCATAGTTACATTGGTCCAGGTCCAGGTTTGACCAATGTACAGTAACTATCTATAAAATATCCATATCTGAAATTCCTATGTAAAGAACATAGAAGACATAATCTGACATTTGAAATAACACTGTTTGAATGTATCAGATGTAATCTGGGCCCATGGATACAATACGCCCACCTCTCCATGTCCCACAAAAGCTATGCCTTGCTATAGGCACTGAATGCCCTGGGTTTCTTGCCCCCAACATCCTTCTTTTGTTCTCCCCTTCTTCTTTCCATTCTCTTCTATTTATCTGTCCCTTTCTTTTTCTTCTCTCAGTCCCCTGTTCTGGGAGGCCCTGGCAACTACGCCTCTTGACTATCCTCTGTGCAAGGCCCAACTCTATACATCCCAACAGTCCCCTATTGGGCGGGACTTCCCCGCATTCAAAGCTCTGTCCCACTGTCCCACCATACAGGGGCTTTGTACCGCATAATTGTGTTGATTGTATGTTAAGTTCTGGCTCAATAGGACCTGCAGCAGTGTGATCATCCAGCACAGCCAGGGATTGGTGGACAAGCCGGCTGGATGTGCACTGTGCAGTCAGGAAGAGAGACTTCAGCTGTCAAATCGAGAGTGTAATGTGGAGTATGGGCGGCGACAACCGGCCAGAGGTGACGCCATAAAGTAGCACCAGGACCGGGACAAGGGGGGTGGAAGGACCAGAAGCCCTGGACGCAATAAATTTCTGGTAGGCAGGGCCGGACTTGCCGACAGGGAAACCGGGAAATTTCAAGGTAGGCCGACTGCCCTGGGGGCGCTTTTATCTGTGGCTGCAGGGCTCCCTTCCCTCTCTCCTCCTCCTTTTGTGTGTCACACATAGCGGGCATCTTCCACTGTGTGTCATGGAGCAGGGTCTGTGTTCGACCATGCTGTAACAAGGTCCCGCCTCCTACATTGGCTCATGTGATAGTCTAGATGGAACACTAATTGAATAAGTGTTCCACCTATCACACGAGCCGTTCTAGGAGGTGGGACCTTATTACAGTGCTGCCAAACACAGACCCAGCTCTGTGACACACAGCGGGAGTTACCTGCTGTGTGTGTGATCCAGGCAATGGTGAGTGCACATTGATGGGCAGTGAGGGTGCATTGATGGGTAGTGATGGGCAGTGAAGCTGTATTTATGGGCACAGTGAAGCTGCATTCACGGGCACAGTAAAGCTGCATTTTATGGACACAGTGAGGCTGCAATCACAGGCACAGTAAAGCTGCATTTGATGGACACAGTGAGGCTGCATTGAGGGGCAGTGAGGCTGCATTGATGGGTACAGTGAGGCCGCATTGAACGGCAGTGAGGCTGCATTGATGAGCAGTGAGGCTGCATTGATGGACAGTGAGGCTGCATTGATGGACACAGTAAAGCTGAATTTGATGGACACAGTGCGGCTGCATTCACTGACACAGTGAGGCTGCATTGATGGACAGTGAGGCTGCATTGATGGGTAGTAATGAGCAGTGAGGCCGCATTCATGGGCACAGTAAAGCTGCATTTGATGGACACAGTGAGGCTGCATTGAGGGGCAGTGAGGCTGCATTGATGGGTACAGTGAGGCCGCATTGAACGGCAGTGAGGCTGCATTGATGAGCAGTGAGGCTGCATTGATGGACAGTGAGGCTGCATTGATGGACACAGTAAAGCTGAATTTGATGGACACAGTGCGGCTGCATTCACTGACACAGTGAGGCTGCATTGATGGACAGTGAGGCTGCATTGATGGGTAGTAATGAGCAGTGAGGCCGCATTCATGGGCACAGTAAAGCTGCATTTGATGGACACAGTGAGGCTGCATTTGATCAACACAGTGAGGCTGCATTTATGGGCAGTGAGGCTGCATTGATGGGTAGTTATGGACAGTGAGGCTTCTTTCATGGGCACAGTAAAGCTGCATTTGATGGGCACAGTGAGGCTGCATTGATGAGTAGTGAGGCTGCATTCATGGGCACTGTGAGGCTGCGTTCACAGGCGCAGTAAAGCTGCATTTGATGGACACAGTGAGGCTGCATTGATGCATAGTGTCCTACGTCTGTCCTGCTGTCATTTCGCACCACATCCACTTTTGCCGCAGTGTACGTAGCGCGCCATTGGTCGCTTCCTCCTTCAAGTGTCCCTCATTCTGAAGTTCAAAAGTTGGGAGGTATGCCCAACTCTCATATCTACTCTGAGAATGTCTCTCGATTTACAGTAATTACATGTTTGCCCCCCTTCCCTTTCTCCCCACCTCCCCTTTCCTACCTATCCCCGTAGCTCATAATATGTGTATTGTTACTGTAAACCTAACTTACATTATGCAATACTTATTGATCTGTATCATCAGAACCATTACCGTTTTCTGTGGCTCACAGCTGCACTGGGTATCCTTTTACAGTATTGAGTACATTTGAACATTTCTACAGGTCATACCATGTATCTTCCAAAACTTTAATAAAGACTATAGTTGCACCGATACCAATACTGGTATCAGTATCAGGGCTGATACCAAGCATTTGCATGAGTATCGGTACTCGTTCAAATGCTCTGATACCTGAAATTTATTTTCAGGCTCAGTTCTTTCAGCTATCAACGAGATTCCCCCACTGACAGCTGAAATGTAAAAAAGCCAGCAATTATCAGTTGTTAAAGTGCAGGGCCACAGCCTCCTTAACAACCGATGACTCATTCTGCTGTAAGTGGGGTTCCCCTGTTGACAGCTGAAGTGCAATTGGAGCTGTGAAAAAAAAAGCAGCCTGTTTATCCACAACATTGCTCAGCTGAAACAGAGAGATAAAAACAAACATTGTTACACAGTTAGGTTGAAAAAAGACACAAGTCCATCCAGTTCAACCATAAAAATAAATAAAAAATAATATCATACAATCCTATATACACAATCCTATACCCACAGTTGATCTAGAGGAAGGTGAAAAACCCCAGCAAAGCATGCTCCAATTTGCTACAGCAGGGGAAAAAAATCCTTCCCAACCCCCCGAGAGGCAATAAGATTTTCCCTGGATCAACTTTACCTATAAATATCAGTACCCAGTTATATTATGTACATTTAGGAAAGAATCCAGGCCTTTTTTAAAGCAATCTACTGAGCTGGCCAGAACCACCTCTGGAGGGAGTCTATTCCACATTTTCACAGCTCTTACTGTGAGGAGACCTTTCCGTATTTGGAGATGAAACCTCTTTTCCTCTAGGCGTAAAGAGTGCCCTCTTGTCCTCTGTGTTGACCGTAACGTGAATAACTCAACACCAAGTTCACTCTATGGACCCCTTATGTATTTGTACATATTGATCATATCCCCCCTTAATCTCCTCTTCTCAAGAAGAGAGGGGCATTACTGTGAAGAAACCTTTCTGTATTTGGAGATTAAATCTCTTTTCCTCCAGACGTAGTGCCCCCTTGTCCTATGTGATGACCTTAAAGTGAATAACTCAAAACTAAGTTTACTATATGGGCCATGTACTTGTACATGTTGATCATGTCTCCCCCCCCCCCCCCCTTTTAATCTCCTCTTCTCAAGAGAGAATAAATTCAGTTCCTCTAATCTTTCCTCATAGCTGAGCTTCTCCATGCCTCTTATCAGTTTGGTTGCCCCTCTTTTTGTATCTTTCTGTTTATTCATCTACAGATCAAAGGGTTGACCTTCATCGGCAGATGAAGTCAGTTTAAAGCAACCTGTCAAGTAAAAATAAAATGTTTTTTGTTTTTTATTAAATGTTACTCTGCTTAACCTCTTATTAACCCTTAATTTACTCTAATCAGCCCAATTAACTCCTTATTCTTCTTTTCAGTTTAATGTATTATTTTCCTGCTGAATTTTTTTTGGGTCACTTCTATTTTATAAACTATTAATAATTACATTTTTTTTTGTTTTGCTTTGTTCATTAATATCTGTACACCTTTAACATACATGTTTCACATTGAAAAAAGCGAGCACTAAAACAAATGTATCGGTACTCGCACTCATAAAGAAAAAAGGGTATCAGTGTATCCCTAGTAAAGACCTATTGAAAGTGAAAGTATCAGATGTAACGGGTTATTGGATCTATTGTGTCAAGCCCTGCACAGTATACATCATTAAAATATATAAGTAGAGTTGGGACGAACACTCTCTGTTCGGTTCGCATCAGAACTCCTGAATGGCGAAAAAGTTCTGACATGAACAGTGAACTCTATTAAAGTCTATGGGACCCCGAACTTGAAAAATGAAAAGTCTCCAATTTGAAGGCTTATATGCAAGTAATTGGACATAAAAAGGGTATGGGGACACGGTACTGCCCTGGGGGACATGTATCAATGCAATTTTTTTTTATTACTGTTTTTGAAGGAGCAGTGATTTTGATGATGCTTAAATTGCAACAATAAAAATGAAAAATGCCTTTAAATATAGTGCCTGGGGGGCCCCTTAGTCTGCCTGTAAAGTGGCGTGGTAGTAAAGAAAGTAAATACAATTTACTAGCATGAAACATTAACCACTTGCCGCCTGACGGTGGGGCGGTGCAGCTCTCATTCTGGGTGGATTTCATATGGCGGCGTCCAGGATGGCTGCTCTTGTGTTCCCCCGGGCGCACCGTGTTGCTAGGACACGGCGCGACCCTGGCTCTTTAACCATGTGATCGGCTGTGTCCAATCACAGCGGGTTACATGTAAACACGGAGATGCCGGTAATCAGCGCTCTTCGCCTCACACTGACAGTGTGTGAGGAGAGGAGAGCCGATTAGTGGCATCTCCTCACAGAGGACATCTAGGCATGTAATCAGGGAACTGATAATCAGTGCCCTGATTACAATAAAGTGCCCACAGTGCCAGAAGTGAGTGCCCACCAGTGCCAGCAAACAGTGCCCACAAGTGCCAGCAATCAGTACCCATTAGTGATGCCAGTCAGTGCTGGCTATCACTGCTACCCATCAATACTCATCACTGCTACCCATAAATGCCACCCATCAGTGCCCATCAGTGCCGCCCATCAGTGTCCATCAGTTATTTGGTTAGACTGGGTTCAGCATTGGATACCCAGTACCCTTTATATCTAATTAATTTGTGCTTTTCTGGCACTTTCACTCTATCTGGTATTTTTTGTGCTCTCTCCATAGTTGCACAATAAATGCTGCTGGATCACATGTCATGTTGCATGTAGTGTAGTCCAAATGTTACCTTCATCCATTTCCATACTTCCCCCTTTTATACTCCACCCTTCCACTTAAAAATCCCACCTAAAATGATGAGACCACACTTTTATTTTGGAGTAAAATGGCCACAACAGCCTTTTATTATAAAACAACAACTCCAAAATAAATCACTCCAATAAATAACCAATAAATAACCAATAACAAACACAATAACATATTAATAACGTAGAATGTTAACCACAGTCTGATGGTCTCTGACGGTAAGCCCCCTTTCAAAATATATATATATAAATATATATATATATATATATATATATAACCATATATATAACCATGTATAACCAACACACTGACGGATTTTTCAAACTAATAGGCCTCCAGCTGTAGCCGCTCGGAGACAACCGTTTCCCGCAGCGCCACCAAAACCAGTATTCCCTCCACCGTTCAGGAATACACCGGAGGGGAGCATGCTAATGATGAGCCCCCCACCCCTTTAAATCCATCCTTTTACCGCCCCCGTCAAAGACCACCAGAATAAAATACCACCACACCTCAACCTTGGACATTTCAGCTGTCATGACGACCCGATCCATTCCTGAAAAAGAAAAAATATGCAACAACAACTACACATAACATTTCTACCATCAAACTAAAGGGAGGGTGGGAAAAACTGCCTCCTCTGATCAATTCTGCCTCACACTGATCTCACTTGCTCCTCCCCCCCTTAAATATCACCACTCCCCTTTTCTTTCCAAGTAACTTTCTTACCTCCCCTTTACCCATATTACCTTTCAGCCTAAATCTTTAACCCCTTCCGTGTCCATTAGACACACAGTCATGCCCGCCCCTACACTACCCCTCCTTTTAGTCAGTCTCATTCCGGGCCTCACTTGACTAGTGTAGTCCAAATGTTACCTTCATCCATTTCCATACTTCCTCCTTTTATACCCCACCCTTCCACTTAAAAATCCCACCTAAAATGATGAGACCACACTTTTATTTTGGAGTAAAATGGCCACAACAGCCTTTTATTATAAAACAACAACTCCAAAATAAATCACTCCAATAAATAACCAATAACAAACACAATAACATTTTAATAACGTAGAATGTTAACCACAGTCTGATGGTCTCTGACGGTAAGCCCCCTTTCAAAATATATATATAAATATATATATATAACCATATATATATCCATGTATAACCAACGCACTGCGGGATTTTTCAAACTAATAGGCCTCCAGGTGTAGCCGCTCGGAGACAACCGTTTCCCGCAGCGCCACCAAAACCAGTATTCCCTCCACCGTTCAGGAATACACCGGAGGGGAACATGCTAATGATGAGCCCCCCACCCCTTTAAATCCATCCTTTTACCGCCCCCCTTAAAGACCACCAGAATAAAATACCGCCACAGCCCGAAAGCGTGACCCCCTTACGTTTGAGGGCACCTCCACACCCTCAGGGCCTGCTGTATCACCTCCTGTAAACCCAGGGACCATAAATCGATCCCTACGTCAGAGAGATGAACCCCATCCCTCCTAAGGTACAATCCCACATTCGTTTCCAGCTCTCGGTGCCGAATGACAATACCACCATTCTGTCTGATAAATCTCCCAACCACTTTATTAACTCTAATGCGCGTTTTGTTAATGCTCGCCACAGACCTAGCCCAACGCCATGTTGTTCTGGCCACAATGTCTGACCAAATTACAATGGTGCCTGGCAATGTTTCCCTTAACTTCATAAAGTCCGCTTTGATGTCCGCCATCAGATCCCTGACCGACCAGACACCCAAGTCATTTCCCCCCGCATGAATCAGCAGCCTCCTCCAAACCGCATCTGGCAGCTTCTGTAGCTGCCCCTATGCGGAAGGAGTGTGAAGCATACTCCGACCCTACCAAACCAGCCCTTTGTAGACATCTTCGAAAAATCGTTACAAATTGAAAATGTGACAGATAAGACCCATCCTCATGCTTAAGGAAAGGCCCTGCCCCCTTGCACCTGACCAACCTGAATGCCCTTACCGCCTCCACTGGGCATACCATTGACCCTGGTAACTCAAAAAGGGAGACATCTACCCCTTTTCCCTGTTGGTCAGTTTTGGACCTCCGCAAACGTAAACACACCCTCCCCCTCTCCAAGCGTACATCATGATCCAACAACCCCCCACCCGTTTTGACGGGCTAACCAATTCCCCTATCCGAAAAGCCCCATAAAAAGCCAGTGAAAACGCCGCCGTGAACAGTCGGATTTCATACGTCGACAAACAAACGAACTCCAGCATTTTACATATTGACACTAGGTTCGCAAAAGTGACAGGCCGTCTCGCATCCCGTTTTTTGTGTTGTTTCCTGTAGCCCTTTAAGGCCTGCCAAACCCAAAAATCCCTGGTCCAATCTTCACCCCCCATTAATTTAAACAAAAACGACAAACCTGCCAACTTCCGATCAATCGAAGACACTGCGCACCCCTTTTCCGTATTCCTAGCAACTAAATACAGCACCAATAACCTGCCTTCTGACCCCAGCATCACCACACCAGCCTCCCGTACCAACAGCGACCACTCCTTCCATACCTTGCTGTAGGCCGTCCAAGTGGAATCACTTACTGACTGCCGGATCCATCCCGCGGCGACTCCAAAGGCAGCTCCCACATCCAAACCGGGCAAGGAACTCCTTCCTTGTCCGCCCCCGGCGCCAGCTGCCTGAACTTGTCCCACTGAAAACGAGACAAGGAGTCAGCCAGCGCATTGTCCACACCCAGAATGTGAACCGCATAAATAAAAATATTTAGACTCAAACACCTAAACACCAGCTGTCTCAACAGCTGAATAACCGGCTGCGAAGACGCTGACATGCGGTTCACCACCTGCACTACACCCATGTTGTCGCAATTGATTCTCAGCTTCAAATTCCGGCATGCCTCTCCCCACAACTCCAATGCCAGCACCACTGGAAACAATTCCAGCAGTACCAGATTGCCAAGGAAACCCGCCCTCTCCCACGACTGTGGCCATGGCTCTGCGCTCCATTTTCCCTGAAAATATGCCCCAAAACCCGTGGAGCCCGCCGCGTCAGTAACCAATTCCACATCGAAATTGCTCACCGGGCCAGACATCCACACCGCCCTCCCATTGTATGAAGTTAAAAATTCATACCAAACTTTTAGATTCTCCCTATGTTCCCTTGTCAACCGAATAAAATGAGTTGGCCGTTTTACCCCTGCTGTAGCAGCCGACAGCCGTCGGCAAAAAACCCTCCCCATTGGGATAATTCTACAAGGGAAATTCAACTTACCCAACAATGACTGAAGGGCTCTCAACTGCACCTTCCTCAACCCGTGGATGTCCCGAATTTCGTTCTGCAGGTCCTCCAACTTCCCCCTGGGTAAAAGGCACTCCATAGCTATCGAATATATAACTATGCCTAAAAAACTAAGTTCAGTCTTGGGGCCTTCAGTCTTTTCAGCCGCCAAGGGGACTCCAAACCTGCCTGCGATGTGCTGCAATGTGGAAAGCAAAATCGCACACACAGCGGAGGCAGGGGGGCCTATACACAGAAAATCATCCAAATAGTGTATCACTGAGTCTAGGCCCGCGACTTCCCTAACTACCCATTCTAAAAATAAGCTAAACGCCTCAAACATGGCACAGGAAACTGAACAACCCATGGGCAAACATTTGTCAACGTAGAACTGTTCCTGCCAGTGACACCCCAACAGCCGAAAACTCTCCGGATGCACCGGCAACAATCGAAAAGCCGACTCTATGTCAGCTTTTGCCATGAGAGCCCCCTGGCCGTAGCGCCGCACCCACTTGACTGCCGCATCAAAAGAAGTGTATGACACTGTACACTCCTCCGGGTCAATGAAATCATTGACCGAACCTCCCTTTGGGAAGGATAAGTGGTGTATCAATCGAAACTTGTTAGGTTCCTTCTTGGGCACCACCCCCAAAGGTGATACCACTAAGCCCGGCCAAGGTTTATTGGCAAACGGCCCTCCCATGCGTCCTAACGCTACTTCCTTCTGCAATTTTCCCCCAACTACCTCTTGATGTTGTAATGCCGATTTAAGACTCCGTGCCATAGGGGGAACGATCACCAATGAACAAGGAATCTTAAATCCCTCCGTAAACCCCGACTCCAACAACCTAGCTGCTTCCCGATCCAGATACTTACTTAGAAAAGGGAGCATTCTTTCCACTCTCACCGGCGTCATTCCCTCTTCCGCGCAGCGTCACCGGCACGCTTTCCTCGTTTAAAACATTTTGCCAACGGGTGAGCTCCCCCACATCCCGAGCATTCATGTCTAAACTTACATGTCCCCCCGAATTTGCAGGCGTCTTCATTATACTGCCAGCACACACCCCACTTTTTTCCGGCCGGCGGTCCTGAGGAATTTGCACCCCCGGCCCCCCCTTGAAACAGCTGAGACGGGGCCTTCGCTGAAGACATTAGCCTCATCCATAAGCTAATATCCTTATGGTCCCAACGCAGGGACGGGTGAACCGCCATCCGCTGTCTGAACTGCTCGTCATATCTCAGCCAAGCAGTACCCCCATATACCCTATGTGCTTCCCCAATAGCATCCATGTAACAGAATAACGCTGAGCAATGCTCGGGGCTCTTCTCCCCAATTATGCTTGCCATAATGGCAAACGCTTGAAGCCAGTTTACAAATGTACGTGGTATCGGCCTATACCTCCTCTTTTCTTCATCCTCCTTCTTGGACGAATCGGGTTTTACCCTGTCCAAATTAAATTTTTCCAATGGTAGCAGAGAAAAAATTTCCACATACTCACCTTTTTGAATCTTCTCCCTGACCTCCTGCTTCAGATGTGCTCCCAAGGGGCCCTCAAAGCAGACGTAAACCTCGCACCTCGCAGCATCCGCCAACCTAACCACGTCGGACCTTTCCGCCTTCTCTGTGGACCCTGCTTTTTCTGCCTCCACCACCACTCCGCCAACCCCGGATTGTCCAGGAGGCGAGATTGCCGGGGGCACCCCTACCCCCCCACCCCATTACTCCCCCCCCGGACTCCGTCACCGGTGCTGTCCACGGGGCCACCTGGGGAGGCTGTCCGTGTCCCCCTTCAAATCTTCCCATTAAAGTCCGCAGTCCCTGTAAAAATTCCAAAATATTTTACAGCGCACACATACAAGAATGACATTTCCTGCAGGGCTAGTTAAAAACACCTGAACATATTCAAAAATACGGGGGTTTGGTCACACTATATGGTCATATAGTGCTAAGCCCACTTACTGCGACAAAGTACCCCGAATTAGTGGGTCCTACACTAGTAATAGAATGGAAGATCCTTTGTCTCAACCATGGGAGCTGAACTCCTCTATGTGGGAGAACTGAAAGGGATACATCCTAAACACTGGTGGCCACTAAATAGGAGGTAATGAGGAGGGGGAGGGGTGCTCCAGCCCAAAAACCTGGTCAGGGCCTATTACAACATACAAGAACATATTTGGGGGGCACACCCTACAATGCATTTAAATTCAAGATGGTGCTGCTATAAGACCTACAAACAGTACAAAATATTTTACAGCGCACACATACAAGAATGACATTTCCTGCAGGGCTAGTTAAAAACACCTGAACATATTCAAAAATACGGGGGTTTGGTCACACTATATGGTCATGAATATGTTCAGGTGTTTTTAACTAGCCCTGCAGGAAATGTCATTCTTGTATGTGTGCGCTGTAAAATATTTTGTACTGTTTGTAGGTCTTATAGCAGCACCATCTTGAATTTAAATGCATTGTAGGGTGTGCCCCCCAAATATGTTCTTGTATGTTGTAATAGGCCCTGACCAGGTTTTTGGGCTGGAGCACCCCTCCCCCTCCTCATTACCTCCTATTTAGTGGCCACCAGTGTTTAGGATGTATCCCTTTCAGTTCTCCCACATAGAGGAGTTCAGCTCCCATGGTTGAGACAAAGGATCTTCCATTCTATTACTAGTGTAGGACCCACTAATTCGGGGTACTTTGTCGCAGTAAGTGGGCTTAGCACTATATGACCATATAGTGTGACCAAACCCCCGTATTTTTGAATATGTTCAGGGGTTTTTAACTAGCCCTGCAGGAAATGTCATTCTTGTATGTGTGCGCTGTAAAATATTTTGTACTGTTTGTAGGTCTTATAGCAGCACCATCTTGAATTTAAATGCATTGTAGGGTGTGCCCCCCAAATATGTTCTTGTATGTTGTAATAGGCCCTGACCAGGTTTTTGGGCTGGAGCACCCCTCCCCCTCCTCATTACCTCCTATTTAGTGGCCACCAGTGTTTAGGATGTATCCCTTTCAGTTCTCCCACATAGAGGAGTTCAGCTCCCATGGTTGAGACAAAGGATCTTCCATTCTATTACTAGTGTAGGACCCACTAATTCGGGGTACTTTGTCGCAGTAAGTGGGCTTAGCACTATATGACCATATAGTGTGACCAAACCCCCGTATTTTTGAATATGTTCAGGTGTTTTTAACTAGCCCTGCAGGAAATGTCATTCTTGTATGTGTGCGCTGTAAAATATTTTGTACTGTTTGTAGGTCTTATAGCAGCACCATCTTGAATTTAAATGCATTGTAGGGTGTGCCCCCCAAATATGTTCTTGTATCCTGTAAAAATTCCGTCATTTGTTGGCCGGACCCTGCACTGGCAGGATTGATCCCCGTCAGCTGCCGTTCCGGCCTGACCCCTCCCGACTGTGTCCCCTGACCCCCTTGTGCTAACGTACCCACTGTAATCCCCCCTAATAAATCCTGTACTGCCCCAGACAACGATACTGAATTAATCGACTTACCAGGCTAACCAGGCACATTCCCCACAGCCGTCGCGGTGTTCGCCCTCGCTGGTATTGTTGGCTCCTCTTCCTCCGACAGCTCCCCTTCCGACCGGTCTTCCCGCTATCCACCCTCTTGACTGTGAAGCCGCCTGGGTGGCGAAGCCCCAGAGGCCGTGGTGTGAGATGGCGATGGGGCCATCCTCACTTCAGAAGCACTGCTGCTGTCAGACAGGCGTCGCTGACCTGACCTGACCGTCTGTGCACTGACAGTCTTGCCTTTTCCTCCATCATGCTGACTGGACCGCTTGCTGCTCTTCTCCCGTCCCTTTCCGCCACTTCCTCCGGCCACACGCTCCTCCTTTAGGCTCCGCTCCCTCCCGATCCTCACCGACTGTCTGGGGCCTTCTCCCAAGGCTCTGCTCGGCTCCCCGACCATCCCCGCCATCCCCTCTTGCATTCCTCTTCGCTCCACGGATGGACTATGCCGCCGATCCGCTCGGTTCCTCATCTCCTATGTCTCCAACTTGCTGCTGCAACCATTCGGGTCCTTTCTGTGCTGCCGCCCTCCTCAACTTTTCCAAGATTTCTTCCACAGCGGCCATTATGGAGGAGCAGTAGGTGAAAAATTGCCTCCTCTGATCAATTCTTCCTCACACTGACCTCACTTGCTCCTCCCCCCCTTAAATATCACCACTCCCCTTTTCTTTCCAAGTAACTTTCTTACCTCCCCTTTACCCATATTACCTTTCAGCCTAAATCTTTAACCCCTTCCGTGTCCATTAGACACACTGTCATGCCCGGCCCTACACTACCCCTCCTTTTAGTCAGTCTCATTCCGGGCCTCACTGAGATTGGGCTTTTCCTATTTTCAGCATTTATAGGTATGATTTTTACAGACAGAATATTAGCATTTTTATTATGATCAAACTTCGCTGGGTCAATCTTAAGACAAGTACATGGATCGACTTCATTTTAATTTGCTGACCACACTCATTGCTACTATCACAATTAGTTACTATTATATTAGGTTTAAACCCACAGATCTATATCTTGTGCAACTGTGGATTATGCAGCGTACACACGGTCAAACTTTTCGACCGGACTGGTCCGACGGACGCCGACAGACCAAATCCGGCGGACAATCCGATCGTTTGTGTGGGCTTCACCGGACCTTCAGCGGACTTTTCCAGTCGCAAATTTGACGGACTTTAGATTTGGAACATGCTTTAAATCTTTACATCGTAACTCCGCTGGACCCAGAAATCCGCTCGTCTGTATGCTAGTCCGACGGACAAAAACTGACGCTAGGGCAGCTATTGGCTACTGGCTATCAACTTCCTTATTTTAGTCTGGTGTACGTCATCACGTATGAATCCATCTGACTTTTGTGTGATCGTTTGTAGGCAAGTCCGTTCGTTAGAAAGTTCATCGGAAGTCCGCCAAAAGTCCATCGAAAGTCTGTCGGACAGGTCGTCTGACTTTTTTTGCTGAAAAGTCCAACCGTGTGCACACCGCATTATACATCATATGGCCCACTTATCATTGCGGATCAATTTTCTGCACTGGCTTTCCTCAATGCCTCATCAACAAGAAGTTAAGAAGAGGAGAGACAGCGAGTTTGCGGAATGAGGAAATTCTGGCTGTGAAGTGGAGGGACAGAAGGGATGTCTACATGCTTTCTTCAATCCACAATAATACATTTGTGGAGATCACCAGTAGGAATGGCCCAATCCAAAAGCCAACATGTATCTACGAATACAATATGTTCCTAGGGGGTGTCAACTTCAACGACCAAATGCTCGAACCCTACCTTGCCACAAGACGAACAAACCAGTGGTATAAAAAAGTATCAAATTATTTGTTTAATTTGGCCATATACAACGGCTATATTATCTATCGCAACTCCACTGAAAGCCCCAAACCCTTCCTTGGCTACCAGGAGGAAATCACCACTGCCCTTATATTCCTGAACGGCCCACTAGAAAACATTCGATCCAATGTGATTAGCAGACTCTCCGAACGCCACTTTCCCGATAAAATCCCTCCCAGACCAACAGGCCAAAAACATCAGAAAAAATGCCGGGTGTAAACCAGAGGAGGAGTTAGAATAGACACCACTTATTACTGTCCTCAATGTCCTTCCCAATCAGGCCTCTGCATAGTTGACTGTGTCCGTCGTTACCATACTTCACTAAATTATTAGTGAAGTATGGTAAACATAACCCTCACTTCCTGCCATTTACCTTCACACCCCTTATGCCTCTGCTTGCTTTTTAACTGACCCTGGCTTGGTATTCTACCATGCTTCTGCCAACCGATTCTGTACATATCTCTGTCTGATCTGGAACTGATCCTGGCTTGTTATTCGACCACGCTTCTGCCTATCGATTCTGTACATACCTCTGCCTGATCTGGAACTGACCCTGGACTGTTTGACCATGCTTTTTGCCTGCCTCTTGGACTGATCTTGTACCCTGCCACTGGACTAGTGGGATTCATAACACAGGGGTCTCACATATGTGAGGGGCTCCAGAACTGTTTTTCTGGTTAAAGAAAACAATTTTTTTGATTTCTTATTCCTAGATTAGGGTCTGGAGACTCGGAGGCTTCAAAGAGATTTAGGTGAGAGAAGCCTCTACTCCTGTCCCCATTCTGTCCTGAACGAGGCCCTACTTCTGCCTGCTGCCTGTTGGACCTATGCTATCAGACCTCTGCCTGTTCCATGAACTGACCACACCACATGGACCATGTTCCTGCCTACTACCAGGACCAATATTTTGGCACTACTGACAATCTCTGCCTGCACTGACCCTGGACTGTATATGAACAGAATCCATGCCTGCTGCCTGTACTGACTATGGACAGTATTCCTGCCTGTTGCCTGGACAATTGCGTTCGCTTTTGCTGACCATGTCCCTGCCTGCGGCCTGGACCAGTGCTATCCTCCTGTGGACAACTGCGCTACTAAAACCACAGGTAATCTTTTGTTTACCCTTTGCTCAGCATAATGTATTTTGGGGTGTAATTCTTGGTATGTGCGTACTATTTGTCCCTAGAACACCTGACGGTGTTCCTTGTATGTTGGGCCTCTGTATGTGGCCAGGCTGTGTAAAAGTTTCACACATGTGGTATTGCCATACTCAGGAGGAGTAGCAGAATGTATTTGGGGTATCATTTTTGCCATGTACATTCTATGTGTTGGAAATATCTTATAAATGGACAACTTTGCGTAAAAGAAATGCTTTTTCATTTTTTTTCCACATTTTCCAAAAACTTCTGGAAAAAAAATGAACCGTTCAAAAGATGCATTATGCCTCATAGATTATATGTTGGGGTGTTAGCTTTCCAAAATGGGGTAATTTTGTGGGCGTTTCCATTGTCCTTGTGCTCCAGGGCCTTCAAAAGTGTAATAGGTAGTTGAGAAATGAGATGTGTAATTTATGCTCCTAAAATGCCTGAAGGTGCTATTTCAATATTGGGCCTCTGTATGTCACCAGGCTGTGTAAAAATCTCACACATGTGGTATTGCCATACTCAGGAGGAGTAGCAGCATGTATTTTGGGGTGTCATTTTTGCTATGTACATGCTATGTGTTTTGAAACATCTATCTGGGGTCACTTTGTGAGGGTTTCCATTGTCCTGGTGCTCCAGGGCCTTCAAAAGTGTAATAGGTAGTCAACAAGTTAGATGTGTAATTTATGCTCCTAGAACACCTGACGGTGCTCCCTGCATGTTGGGCCTCTCTATGTGGCTAGACTGTGAAAAAGTCCCACACATGTGGTATCGCCATACTTAGGAGTAGCAGAATGTATTTTGGGGTGTCATTTGTGGTATACACATGCCTCCTCCAGATGTGGAGGAGGCCACAGCTTCCTTCCTCAGCCAGGCCACTACTGCGCTCTGTACAGACCCAGATGAGGCTGGGGCATTTGGGTGTGTGACTGACGATAAATTAAGGCAGATGGCCGGTGAGCAAAGAAGCAGGTGTGAGGAACTCATCCTGCAGCTCCTCAATAAGGGGTTGAGGGGCCAAATTTCTGAAAGCACCCACATTTTCGGATTTTGTGGCTCCACCTCCACCACCTCCACAGCCAACCCACACACCACAGCCACCCCACCCACCACAGCAGCATGGTAGTCAGTGGCAATACCAGCCACAAGACCCCAAACAAGGCCGCTGGTCTGGGGATTTTAACCCCTTCCCCACTTACTAAGTTCTCTCTTTTTTTTTTAATAATGATTTCATTTGTTATATTTTCTATATTTGGTTAAGATCTTTGTATCTGGATGGCAGATAGCATGTCCAATTTATTTTTATTTTTTTTCTGCACAATAAAAAAATTCTGCAGAATAATACTTGGCTATGTGTTTTACTTCAAATGACAATTTGGGAGTAGGCAGTTACATTTATAAAAAATACAATGTAAAATTAACAAGGGACACCAACATAGTTGTATCTTTGATCCTAAAAACTACAGGATAATGGTGTTGTGGTAACTTGACCAAAAAAACAAACAACAAGCATTATAATAATATTCTGGATATCACTATAAAAAAAAAAGGCCTTTTAAAATACGTTTGCCATAACTACATCAGTATCACCAGCAAAGCAGCTTCATTATTATACTATTAAAGAAGAAGAGAATTGTGTGCTGCATTTCGATATTTCATAATTTGCCGCGTCACGAATGTTAATTCTCAATTAGGAAGGCTAGTTTACAAGACCGACCAATTCCAGCTCGTTTCTTGCTTCCGATCATGCGTGTTTGTACTTTCGACTTTTGTGTGATAAATTTGTGTACTGACCCTATGAAAATCCAGCCGTCAAACTATTGTCCGACGAAAATTGACTAGCCTACCAGCCAACATTTGTTGGTCGAAAGTTGGACAACAATTGTCAAAAGGAGGGTACTAACGGTAAGATTTTAGGACAGCAGTCTGTCAAAAGACAATCCCCTGCCAACAATCGTACTGTGTTTGAGGCTTAACAGACAAGGGACTGTCAAACAAATGGTATGGGGGGGCTGGGTGATGCCTTGGGAAAAATATATCAAAGCAAAAAAAATCAGTATGGCAGTGATTTTGATAATGATCAACCATTAGCCAACCAGCCGCCGTCATTATACAGCGGCAGGTTGGCTCTCCTGGGCAAATTCCTGTAGCTGTAAGGTGACCTTTTAAATAGCCTAGCAGGCGCACACACCACCACATGAGGTAGGAGCTGATGCACGTGGCCGTGGGCCGTGATGTCCGCCAGGCACCCGCGATCGTTCCTGAGAGAGACAGAATGGGGGATCTGTCAATGTAAACAGACAGATCCCTATTCTGCCAGGGAGAGAAGAGAGATCTGCTCTTTTTAATATTTAGAAACAGCAATGTCTCTCTACTCCCTGTGACTACACTCCCCCCACAGTTAGAAACACCTCACTAGGACACACTTAACCCCTTGATCGCCCCCTAGTGTTAATCCCTTTCCTGCCAGTGACATTTATATAGTAATCAGTGGCTATTTTAGCTCTGATCGTTAATAATAGCATAAATGTCAGTGGTCCCAAAAAAGTGTCAAAAGTGTCTGATCTGTCTGCCGTAATGTTGCAGTCCCGCTAAAAATCACAGATTGCCCCCATTACTAGTAAAAAAATAATAATAAAATGCCATAAATCTATCCCCTATTTTACCAAAAATATGTAGAAGAATACATATTGGCCTAAACTGGTTAAGACATTTTTTTTTTTTTTTATATATATATTTTTTATAGCAAAATGTATTTATTTTTTCCAAAATTGTCGCTATTTTTTGTTTATATTGCAAATAATTAAAACTGCAGAAGTGATCAAATACCACCAAAAGAAATCTCTATTTGTGGGAAAAAAAAGGACGTCAATTTTGTTTGGGTACAGCGTCGCACGACCGCGTAATTGTCAGATAAACCAACGCCGTGCCGTATCGCAAAAAATGGCCTGGTCATTAAGGTGGCAAATCCTTCCGGGGCTGAAGTGGTTAAAGAATGCAACATTTCTTTAAATAACATGTTCTCACTCACTTTACTTCTATTTGTAAGCAATGCGGCCAAGGATTCTGTTCATTTATACCAGACCCTTTTTCTAGTGTAGGCTGGTTGAAATGTGTATGGCTTAGTTAGCCAGCGGCCAGCCCAGGCTGGGGAAAGGGTTAAGTATTTCTAGTTCAGTTCCCAGGCTTTTGGTCCTAGCCAGCCCACCTGTGCTTTAAATTGGGGGGTGGCTAAAGATCCAAAGGAAGTGGGTTTTAGTGGGTCCTTTGTGTTCCAGCATCACCGGTAAGCGCAGTCATAGGTGCTACTGAAGAGACCAGGGCTTTCCCAAAGACATCCAAACTATGGACAATGCCGTTATGGACTCTCACCTCATGGAGGTTTGCCTGGGCCACTACATTATTCTAGTCAGGATTAAAGAAAGGACAGCTCATACTGAACTGTTATGCTGCATCTCTACAGTAAAGTTACATTATCCATTCTGAGTCTGGTCTGAAGTTATTCAAAGGAATGCATGCGGGTTCTGGCATATCCAACAAAACCTGCTTCTGTAAATGTACTATGGGTAATTAAGTAACATCGTTGGAAAGGGTTACCTCATCAAGACAAGGAAGAGGAGTGTAGTCACTAAGAGTAATCAAGTACAAGTTTATGACAACAAGCAATCAGTCCTTAGGTGTGCTACTTGGTAAAGGTGACAGGTCCTCTGGTAGCATGGGGGGTCGATGTCCTGGCTCCCTCCCTAGCAGTTGGTATCCAGTAGCAACTGGATCAAACCCATGTTACGGAGATCTTTAGTCTAGTCACGAGGTTCGGGGAGGAAAGAGTTAAGTGAAAGCACACATGAGGTCTGTGCTCAGTGGGACCCCATTCTTTTACTGGGAGTGAGGTAACAGAGGCACACTGGACTGGTGGAGTGGGCACTGGCTTAGCACGTCCCACCTAATGCAAATATACAAGTTACAGTATGTAATGACATGTACAGTGAAGGTTCATCTCTAAGTTGAGGAACTGTCTTAATGTTAGATTCTTCACATGACCACAGTCTTGGGTTCCCCTTTTAAAATCCATAACAGGCCCAAAGGTCTGGTATGAGAGCTTTATGGGCCAGATAGGGAATAGTTATGCTTGTTAGGGTGCACATAGCCCTTCATGAGCAAATCGTGCAATCAGTTCTTAAAGCAATAGTGTGTATGCTCACTCCAGATAATTTGCCATCCCCTGTTCTCTTCTCCATAAACGTGTTGTTATGGAAAAACTTGAAGTTGTAGATGCTTCCCCCATCAGTGGCTTCCTGGAGGACTTTAGGTCTCAGAATATGAATTTAACCCAATCCACTCATCCTGGGTCATCCAGTGTGTACCAAAAAATACATGTATGAAATTTATAATATACATTAGCACACACACAGGTCCGGTGGTATCTTTTTTTTTTTTTTTTTTTTTCAGTTTTAGTCTCCTTTAAATTTGTTTTCAATTCCATGATAAAACAAGGTGTTCATCACTTCTAACAAAGTTGAGGTCTGAATAGAAAACTCAATTCCAGTTAATGCCGCCAACAGCTGCGGCGCTTTGAATAGATTCATTTGTTGTTTATCTCCCCGGGACAAAAAAGAAATGACAGTGAAAGATTAGAGAGTGAGATCCGCAATAATAAATTGCTAGAAAAAATATGATCTGTCTTTGATCATATTTTTATTTTTTTTTTGCATGTGATTTCATTGTTTTATTGTCTGTAACAGAATATTCCACTGAACCGTAGAAAGGACCGTAGAAAGGAAAAATGGCTGCAATTTGCTGTTGTTTTTCACATAGCTAAAAAACAGTGTGTTGGCCAGGGTGGGGGAGATGTTGGGGTAGGGGTGGGGTTGGGGGGTCTCCCTATTAGCAAGCAGCAACCTGCATCCTAAGACCCTTTTTTAATAACTCTTATGCCCGGTACACACGAGCGGAATTTCCGTCAAGAAGAGTGTGATGGGAGCTTTTGGTCAGATATTCTGACCGTGTGTATGCTCCATCCAACTTTTTCTATCTGAATTTCCGCCGGCAAATGATTGAGAGCTGGTTCGCTATTTTTCCGACGGAAAAAGTTCTTGGCGGAAATTCCATTTGTCTGTATGCAATCCCGACGCGGAAAAAAACACGCATGCTCGGAAACAATTCGACGCATGCTTGGAAGCATTGAACTTAATTTTCTCGGCTCGTCGTAGTGTTGTACGTCACCGTGTTCTTGACGGTCGAAAGTTCAGAGAACTTTTGTGTGACCGTGTGTATGCAAGCCAAGCTTGAGCGGAATTCCGTCGGAAAAACATCCAAGATTTTTCCAATGGAAATTCCGCTTGTGTGTACGGGGCATACAGTAATGCCGCATACACACGAGCGGACTTGCTGGCATACTTGGTCCGACGTTCTTCCCACCGGACTATCCGGTGGACTACCGCCGGACTTTCAGAATGAACGGACTTGCCCACACACGGACAAGTCCGTTCATTTTGAACGTCACTCGGGTACGACGGGACTAGAAAAGGAAGTCAATCTCGCCGCTTTTATCGGCGAGATTGACACCTTGCAAGCCCCGTCGTGGGACATACCAGGCCCTTAGGTCTGGCATGGATTTTAAGGGGAACCCCCTACGCCAAAAAATCGGTGTGGGGTCCCCCCAAAATCCATACCAGACCCCGATCCGAGCACGTAGCCCGACCGGTCAGGAAAGGGGGTGGGGACAAACGAGCAGCCCCTCCCCCTCCTGAACCTTACCAGGCCGCATGCCCTCAACATGGGGGGGTGGGTGCTTTGGGGGAGGGGGGCGCCTTGCGGGGCCCCCCCAAAGCACCTTGTCCCCATGTTGATGAGGACAAGGGCCTCTTCCCAACAACCCTGGCCGTTGGTTGTCGGGGTCTGCGGGCGGGGGGCTTATCGGAATCCGGGAGCCCCCTATAATAAGAAGCCCCCCAGATCCCGGCCCCCCACCCTATGTGAATGAGTATGGGGTACATGGTACCCCTACCCATTCGCCTAGGGAAAAAGTGTCAATAATAAAACACACTACACAGGTTTTTGAAGTAATTTATTAGACAGCTCCGGGGGGTCTTCTTCCGGCTTCGGGGGTCCCTCCGGTTCCTCTTCTCCCGGTGTTCCAGTTCTTCGGCCGGCTCCTCCGCTATCTTCATGCCGCTCTCTTGCCAGCGGAGGTCCGGACTTCTGGCTTCTTGTCTTCTTCCCTCTTCTCTTCTCCAGATGTTGACAACGGTCTCTCTGGCTGGACTGGTCTCTGAGCGCTCCGACGTGACTTATATAGGCGGAGACCCCGCCCCCTTATGCCATCACAGTCCCTGGGCATGCTGGGACTGTGACGTTTTAGGGGGCGTGGTCACCGGGGTGAATTTGTGAAGAGGTGAAAGCTCTAAAGTGTGTGTGGGGGGTCAATTTGTGAAATAAGGTGGGAGTTGTGTAGGGAGGGGGCAGGTTGTGTAAGCTGTGGGGGAAGAGTTGTGTTGTTCACGCGGGTAAAGGGGTGAGCTGTGCACGCAGGGTACAGTGGCGAGCTGTGGACGCAGGGTACAGGGGTGAGCTGTGAACGCAGGGTACAGGGGTGAGCTATGGATGCAGGGTACAGAGGTGAGCCGTGGATGCAGGGTACAGGGGTGAGCCGTGGATGCAGGGTATGGGGGGCAAGCCATGGACGCAGGGTATGGGGTGAGCCATGGATGCAGGGTACAGGGGTGAGCCGTGGATGCAGAGTACAGTGGTGAGTCGTGGACGCAGGTGGCAGAGGTGAGTCGTGGATGCAGGCGGCAGAGGTGAGCCATGGATGCAGGCGGCAGAGGTGAGCCATAGACGCAGGCGGCAAAAGTGAGCCGTGGACACATGCAGCAGAGGTGAGCCGTGGACTGGAGGAGTTGCTGCAGAGGTGTTCTCTGCTCATTGTTAATAACAAATTCTAGGAGCTTTCTGTCTATTGTTGAGTCCCCACACCTACCCGGTCCATGGTGTGCATGCATGCAGGGAGGAGATGATGTGCTGTAACCTTCAGCAACAAGTCAGAGAGTGGTAATGATGTGTTGTATCCTCTAGCAAACAATAAGTAAGTGGCAATGATGCACAGTAACCTCTAGCAACCAATCAGTGAACAGTAGTGATCCCCTGTAATCTCTAGCAACCAATCAGTGAGCAATAATGATGTGCAGTAACCTTTAGCAACCAATCAGAAGTAATGATGTGCAGTAACCTCTTGCTACCAATCAGTGAGCGGTAATGACATGCTGCAACCAGTCATTGAGTGGTAGTCAAAAGCAGTAACCTCTAGCAACTAATCAGTGAGCAGTAATATTGTGCTGTAACCTCTAGCAACCAATCAGTGATTGGTAATGATGTGCAGTAACCTTTAGCAACCAGTCAGTGAGCCTGGACCAATCAGTGAGTGTGGACCAGTCCATCATGTTTATTTATTATTAACGTTTTTTGAGCCAGGTCTATGTGTTTGTTTTTTTGGGATGTTTGGGTGGAGGGCGAAATTTCATGGGGGTAGGGGGCCCAAGAAAATGTTTGCCCAGGGTCCAATCAATATTAAAGACAGCCCTCGTCACACACACCACACAAGCTTTGGTCTGAAATGCCTGGCAGCACTGTAACAGTCCTGCCTCCTAGATCAGCTCCTGTGAGATAGACGGAACACTGATTCAATGCAGTGAAATTGAATCAGTGAGATGTGTATCATAGGAGCCGCGAGTCAGTCTAGGAGGTGGGACTTTGCGACAGTGGCCACCTGGGAGATTCAAATCCAAGCTCTGCGACAGTAGGAGATCATTGCCACTCTGTGTGATCCAGGGATACTAGTACGCTGCAACTGGTAGGCACTGGTAGGCTGCAATTGGTGGGCACTGGCAAGCTGCAATTGATGGGCACTGGCAGGCTGCATTTGGTGGGCACTGATAATGCTGCATTTGGTGGGCACTGACAGACTGCATTTTGTGCGCACTGATAAGGCTGCATTTGGTGGGCACTGATAAGGCTGCATTTTGTGGGCACTGGTAGGCTGCACCTGGTCAGTACTAGCAGGCTGCAATTGGTGGGCACTGGCACTGGCTGCAATTGGTGGGCACTCTGTGTGATCCAGGGACACTGGCAGGCTGCATTTGGTGGGCATTGATAAGGCTGCATTTGGTGGGCAGTGATAATGCTGCATTTGGTGGGAACTGGCATGCTGCGTTTGGTGGGCACTGGCATGCTGCATTTGATGGGCACCAGCAGGCGGCATTTTGTGGGCACTGGAATGCTACATTTGGTGGGAACTGGCATGCTGCATTTGTTGGGCACTGGCTGGCTGCAATTGGTGGGCACTGGCAGATGCAATTGGTGGGCACTGATAAGCTGCATTTGATGGGCACTGATAAGGCTGCATTTGGTGGGCACTGATGAGGCTGCATTTGGTGGGTACTGACCAGGCTGCATTTGAAGGGCACTGATAAGGTTGAATTTGAATGGCACTGATAAGGCTGCATTTGGTGGACACTGTTAGTCTGCATTTGATGGGCACTGATAAGCTGCATTTGGTGGGCACTGATCAAGCTGCATTTGGTGGGCACAGATCAGGCTGCATTTGGTGGACACTGATCAGGCTGCATTTGATGGGCACTGAGAAGGCTGCATTTGGTGGGCACTGGTAGGCTGCAATTGGTTGGCACTGGTAGGCTACATTTGATGGATACTGCACTGGTAGGGCTGCATTTGGTGGGCACTGGTAGGGCTGCATTTGGTGGGCACTGGTAGGGCTGCATTTGGTGGGCACTGGTAGGGCTGCATTTGATGGACACTGCACTTGTATGCTGCATATGGTGGACACTGATAAGCTGCAATTGATGGGCACTGGTAAGCTGCATGTGATCGGCACTGATAGGCTGCAATTGGTGAGCACTGGTAGGCTGCAATTTATTGGCACTGGTAGGCTACATTTGATGGACACTGCACTGGTAGGCTACATTTGGTGGGCACTGATAAGCTGCATTTGATCAGCACTGGTAAGCTGCATTTGATGGGCACTGGTAGGCTGCATTTGGTGGGCACTGGTAGAGCTGCATTTGGTGGACACTGGCAGACTGCATTTGGTGGGCACTGGTAGGCTGCATTTGATGCATTGATCTCTTGTATCATTTCACCATATCCTGTAGTATGTCTGCAGTCTCTGAACATCTCTTGTAGTATTTCTGCAGTCTATGACCAACTCCTGTACTTTATCTGCAGGATGTCTGGGGGCTCTTTCTAACAGAAGCCCTTTTTGTGTTCATTAGCAAGACCCCCCTAAAGGTCCCATCAGTGTACTCTCTTCCTATATTTTGTTTATTGTTAAGAGATCATGGTAGGATCCCAGGGTAATGAAGACTCCTTATGGGAGCATCTCTGTGTTTGAGTCATTGCAATAGAAACATGTTAAAGGGGGGAGTTAGTAAGATGACCACGCCCATGCAGGGGGCACCAGAAATATTTCTGCACCCAGGCATCTGTGACCCTAGGATCGGCGCTGGCTAGTTGCATGACTCTCACAATAATCGAATGGCTTCAAAACATTACTGACCATACCTACGCTCTATTCACACTTATGACCAGGGCTGCTTGTGATTAGCTGCTGACAGGTAGCCCCATTGGAAGCAGCGGCCCCTGCAGCATTTGCATATAAACATTCATAAGTGTGAATGGAGCCTTTAAAATAAGTCCACTTTTGGAGAAGAAAACCTTTGGGTGAGTTACGTACATTACAGAGATTTTAACAAACTTTGTTGCAGATTTCTACCTTTTGTTATTCTGAGGAAATTGGTCTTTGTTTGTGTTAATGTGTAAAATGAAAGTAAATGGGAGTGACTTTATAATTATCAACCAGCTGCTGCACCTGCAGGGCTCTAATGAGGAAAGTGGCAGGGTCCCTTTATATGTGATTTCTCTTTGGGAGTTGCTCACCAAAAATGACATTGTTGTTGCAGGGGATGCCCAAAACCTGACTTGTATCTTAGTGCAGACTTTGGGAAAAATCATTGAGCCAATCACTTAAGCCGTAAATTACATTCCTGGAGTGCGTTCTGTATACCATCTTTGTACAGAACACCTTCAGGTTGCCATATTGCATTTTACAGAAAATTACAGAGCTGCAGATTGAAAGGGAAAGATAATTTTTAATAACAGAAAAAAAAAATGTAAAATCAGAAGAAAGGTTTAGTAATGCACGAAGCAGAATTACATCCATATATAACTCATATGCAGCAATATATCAAATACAGAAGAGGACGTATTTTGTATAAATCAACAAGGAGTAGAGGTTTTGAATCCTTCTGATTCTGAATCTTCTGAATCATCTCTATAATGGTGCTGCAAAGCATTATCATAAGGCAATATGCAACTGCTTAGAGCTGTAGATACATATCCCTACATATTTAAAGAAGTAAAACATCACATAACAAAGAATAGTAGAAACGTCTACTAAAACTCAAACTTAGCTACCATGGCCTAGTAGGCAATATTTTGAGATGGGAGCTTTTTGCTCCTCTTATTGTTATATTCCTGCCCCATCATCCACCAATTTACATTTGTTGTAATTTGTCTTTCAACACTTGGTGTGGACCTAATCCAGGTGTATCTAGCCACGGTTGCCACAAGAAATATATTTTTTAAGAACATTCCTATGTTGATAAGTGAGTTTTTCACGCAGCAGTGTACTATTTACTGTGTCCACCCATTACTTTCCTTTTGGTACTTGTGGAGATATCCAGAACCGAGCAATCAATTTGCGAACCATGTACAGTAGACGTAGCACTGTAGTATGACTGAGAAAGTGAGGGTATTTCCAGAGCACCTAACAAGCAAATAATTGGATCATGCCTCAATGGGAATTGAAAAACGTGTGCGATAGTAGAGAGGACACCAATAACGAAACAGTTTCAGGCATTTCCACATCATATGTACAAATCACCATTGAACCCATGTTCGACTCGAACATCGGCTGTTCGGTCGTTCGCTGAATTGCGAACGATATGGGCCGTTCGCGCCAAATTCGTGTGGCGCGTCACGGCCCATAATTCACTGCGGCATTGCAGTGCATTGCTTGCTGATGATTGGCCAAGCATGCACTATGACCCGCATGCTTGGCCAATCACAGCGCCGCCTGAACAGAGAGCCGTAATTGGCCAAAGCCAAGGAGGCTTTGGCCAATTATGGCTCAGGGGATTTAGTACACGCCCCACACTATATAAGGCTGCCTGCACGGCGGCCCTGTGCAGTGTGTTCCGGTGTGCTTAGAGAGAGAGAGAGACAGTGTCATTTCATTTGAGTTAGCTAGATTAGGCAGGACAGTCAGTCAGTTAGCTGCACTTAAAGTGTATTGTGTGTATATATATATATATGCATCCCAGGTGTTGCATATATATATATACACTGTATTCAGTTTAGCTAGATCCGTTCCTGTTATCTTCTAGACTATTTACATTTAGTGCAGTGCGTCCTGCTCACAGTGTTCAGCTAGATCCGTTCCTGTTATCTTCCTACTGACAGGCAGGCTTGTCTTGTTACAGTATATAAAGCTACCTGAAGAAAATTACTGGTGTTCTTTTGATCCTATTAGCACCACAGTCAGGCAGCTAGACTATTTACATTTAGTGCAGCGAGTCCTGCTCACAGTGTTCAGCTAGATCCGTTCCTGTTATCTTCCTACTGACAGGCTGGCTTGTCTTGTTACAGTATTTACAGATACCTGAAGAAAATTACTGGTGTTCTTTTGACCCTATTAGTACCACGGTCAGGCAGCTAGACTATTTACATTTAGTGCAGTGCGTCCTGCTCACAGTGTTCAGCTAGATCCGTTCCTGTTATCTTCCTACTGACAGGCAGGCTTGTCTTGTTACAGTATATAAAGCTACCTGAAGAAAATTACTGGTGTTCTTTTGACCCTATTAGTACCACGGTCAGGCAGCTAGACTATTTACATTTAGTGCAGTGCACCCTGCTAACAGTGTTCAGCTAGATCTGTTCCTGTTATCTTCCTACTGACAGGCAGGCTTGTCTTGTTACAGTATTTACAGCTACCTGAAGAAAATTACTGGTGTTCTTTTGATCCTATTAGTACCACAGTCAGGCAGCTAGACTATTTACAGTTAGTGCAGTGCGTCCTGCTCACAGTGTTCAGCTAAACCTACAAGTTAGTGGGGTGCGTCCACCTCACAGTGTTCAGCTAAAGCTACCTGTAGAAGGTTGGTGGTGTTCTCATACTACAGGCAGGCAGTTGATTTTGCTAGCTGCAGTATCAGTACATATATATATCCACCATGTCCTCCTGAGGAGTCCCTCGAACTGTTTCACCACAGTGTTGGGTACATGCTCCAGGAGGATGCCCAGCGTTTGGAAGGCTCTGATGATGATACTGAGCTCGATGAAGGCAGTAACATGAGCACGGACAGAGGGGGTGCCCAAGAAGGACAGCAATCTGGCAGTCATGCTCCCCCTGCTGCAGCATACTGCCAGGTTTGCTCCAGTGATGAGGAGGGAGGGGATGATGAGGTCACTGAGTCAACGTGGGTGCCTGATAGGAGAGAGGAGGAGGAGGAGGAGGAGGCGGCACATCACCAACGAGGCAGGATGCCCTCCAGGGGCCAGCCTAAGGACAGCACATTGACTGCATCACACCCCAAAGCTCCACATGTGCAGGGCGCTGCAGTCTCTGTGCGTTATTCAAAAAGTTCTTTGGTGTGGGCCTTTTTTGAGACGAGTGCATCAGATCGCACTGCTGCTATTAGCAACATATGTCTCAAGCGTATCTCACGTGGCCAAAACATCTCCCGCTTGGGTACCACATGCTTGACCAGACATATGTTGACCTGCCATGCAGTTCGTTGGCAAGCGTATCTAAAAGACCCACACCAAAGAACAAAGAGGACCTCTCCTTGCTCCTCATCAGCTGAGATTTCCAACCCCACTAGACCTTCAGTCCTCTCTGAGACCTGCACTGAGAGGAATGAAGGTGTAGAATTAGGTGTGTCACAGCCAAGTACTTGTGGGCAATCTGCTTTTAGTACACCGACGTCAGATTGTACCAGGCAAATTTCCCTGCCCCAGCTGCTGCACCGCCGAAAGAAGTTTGCTCCCAGCCATCCACATGCCCAGCGGTTGAATGCTAGCTTGGCAAAATTGCTAGCACTTCAACTGCTGCCTTTTCAGTTGGTAGACTCTGCCCCCTTCCGTGAGTTTGTGGAATGTGTGGTTCCTCAGTGGCAGGTACCCAAACGCCACTTTTTCTCACGGAAGGCGATTCCGGCTCTCTACCGGCATGTAGAAGGCAATGTCCATGCCTCGCTGGACAGGGCGGTCAGCGGTAAGGTGCATATTACCGCTGACTCATGGTCCAGCAGGCATGGACAGGGACATTACCTAAGTTTCACGGCGCATTGGGTGACTCTGCTGGCAGCTGGGAAGGATGCAGGACAAGGTGCAGTAGTGTTGGAGGTCGTTCCGCCACCACGCCTCCAAAATGCTAATGATTGTGACACACCTCTCTCCTCCACCCCCTCCTCTTCTTCTTCCTCCATGGCCTCTTCCTGTGCTTTGTCCTCTGAACCAGAGGTGCTCCGTAGCCGTTCAAGGGGCTACGCAAGTACGCAGGCCAAAAGATGCCATGCGGTGCTTGAGCTGGTGTGCTTGGGGGACAGGAGCCACACTGGGGCAGAGGTCCTGTCAGCTCTGCAGGGGCAGGTTCAGAGGTGGTTGACGCCACGCCAACTTAAGGCAGGAATGGTGGTTTGCGACAATGGCACCAACCTCTTCTCTGCCCTCCGACAGGGACAAATGACCCATGTGCCCTGTTTGGCTCACGTCCTTAACTTGGTGGTGCAGCGGTTCTTGGGCAGGTACCCGGGCTTACAGGATGTCCTGAGGCAGGCCAGGAAAGTCTGTGTGCATTTCCGCCGGTCATATAATGCCAGTGCTCGGCTGACGGACCTCCAAAAGGAGTTTAACCTGCCCAAGAACCGCCTAATCTGTGACATGCCCACCAGGTGGAACTCAACGTTAGCCATGCTGCAGCGGCTGCACACGCAGCAGAGGGCCATCAATGAGTATCTGTGCGACTATGGCACCGGGATCAGGGTCAGGGGAGCTGGGTTTTTTTTCCCCACGCCAGTGGGCCATGATCAGGGATGCATGCACTGTCCTGTCATCATTTGTGGAGGCCACGAGGATGGTGAGCAGTGACAGTGCATGCATCAGTGACACTGTCCCCCTTGTCCACCTGTTGGAGCACACGCTGCATGGAATAATGGACAGGGCACTTGAGGCAGAACAGAGGCAGGAAGAGGAGGACTTCCTTAGCTCTCAAGGCCCCCTTTATCCAGACAGTGTTCCTGCGTGCCCGCCGATCACACAGGAAGAGGAGGAGGAGGAGGAGGAGGAGGAGGAGGAAGATTGTGTCAGTATGGAGGTAGAGCCTGGCACTCAGCATCAGCAGCAGTCTTTAAGGAATCAGTCCCAAGAAACACATGGACTTGTACGTGGCTGGGAGGAGGTGGCTGCGGACCATGTCGTCCTTAGTGACCCAGAGGACTCCGGACCGAATGCCTCAGAAAACCTACGCTGCATGGCCTCCCTGATCCTGCAAAGCCTGCGTAAGGATCCTCGTATTCGTGGTATCAAGGAGAAGGACCAATACTGGCTGGCAACCCTCCTTGATCCACGTTACAAGGGTAAGGTTGCGGACCTTATCTTGCCATCGCAGAGGGAGCAGAGGATGAAACATCTTCGGGAGGCCTTGCAGAAAGGTCTGTGCAACGCGTTCCCAGAGACTGGGAGGTTACAAACTCCTGTTTCTGGACAACGTGTTGCTGAGGCTTCGGTCAGTCAAAGAAGGAGCGGTGGAGAAGGTGGCCGTCTGACCAATGCGTTCAGACAATTTTTTGGTCCGCAGCCCCAAGGTATGATCGGTTCCAGCAACCATCGCCAGCGTCTGTTTTACATGGTGCAGGAATACCTAGGGGCAAGATCAGACTTGGACACCTTTCCCACCGAAAATCCTCTGGGTTACTGGGTCTTGAGGATGGATCACTGGCCAGAGCTTGCACAGTATGCAATTGAGCTACTGGCCTGTCCTGCATCCAGCGTTCTTTCGGAACGCACATTCAGTGCTGCTGGAGGCGTGGTAACCGATCACAGGGTGCGTCTGTCCACCGACTCGGTCGATCGACTGACCTTCATAAAAATGAATCAGTCTTGGATCACCACCAGCTACCAAGCACCTGATGCTGATGTAACCGAATAATTTTTTTTGAAATCTCAGATCCCTTCAAAGACTGCCTATGCTGATGCTGAGTGACTATCCCTGAGTAATTATCCTCTTCCTCCTCAATCATCACGCTGCTAGCTTGTAAGAACATTTTTGGTTCTGGGCGCCACCACCAGTGCCTAAGGCACAATTTTTCAGCCCCTGTTTAACAGGGGCGTGTAATTACAATTTTTGATGTAATACTTTGCAGCAGGGCTCGTTCCTGCATTCCAACTAGAGTGTCTGTGAGGGGTTGCAGTGTTGTGGCACCAGCACCAGTGCCTAAGGCCCAATTTTTCTGCCCCTGTCTAACAGGGGCGTGTAATTACAATTTTTGATGCAATACTTTGCAGCAGGGCTCGTTCCTGCGTTCCAACTAGAGTGTCTGTGAGGGGTTGCAGTGTTGTGGCACCAGCACCAGTGCCTAAGGCCCAATTTTTCTGCCCCTGTCTAACAGGGGCGTGTAATTACAATTTTTGATGCAATACTTTGCAGCAGGGCTTGTTCCTGCGTTCCACCTAGAGTGTCTGTGAGGGGTTGCAGTGTTGTGGCACCAGCACCAGTGCCTAAGGCCTAATTTTTCAGCTCCTGTTCAACAGGGGCATGTAATTACAATTCTTGATCTAATATTTCACAGCAGGGCCCTGTGAGGGCTTACAGTGTTGTGGCCACAGCAACACCTAAGGCCCAAATTTCTGCTGAGTATATAGGGCAGGACCCTACTTTCAAACATCTAACTTACAAACGACTCCTACTTGCAAACAGAAGGAGACAACAGGAAGTGAGATGAAATCTACCCCTAGGAAGGGAAATTCTCTCCTGTAAGAGTTAATATGGGAAAAACATTTCTCCTTTCCACTGATGCTTTCCAATCCTTGTTCCACAAAAAAACCCCAAATTTTAAAAAAAACATTTTTCATTGGGACAAAAAATGAGGTGAAATCTTCTGAAGAGGAGGAAAGACAGCAAAATAAATGTCACAGGGGTGATAACCCTTCCCTATGTTTTCCAAAAAGCTTAAAAAAGATTTTTTGGCTGGAGCTAAACACGTTAAAAATGTACCCGTTCAAAATTACAAAGAGATTCTACTTAACAACAAACCTACAGTCCCTGTCTTGTTTGCACCGCCTGTATACTGCTGTTCAGAGTATATAGGGCCTGGTGGCCCCACACCTTTCCTTATTTTAATTTGGGTGCGGGGTTCCCCTTAATATCCATACAAGACCCAAAGGGCCTGGTAATGGACTGGGGGGTACCCATGCCATTTGTCTCACTGATTTTCATCCATATTGCCATGACCCGACATTACATTAAACCCGCAAGCAGTTTTAAATGAGATTTTTTCCTTTAAAAATGACATTTGGTGCAGGGACTGTTGTAAACACGGGAAACACGCGTCACTTTACAGGCATACTATAGACACCCCCCAGGTACGATATTTAAAGGAATATTTCACTTTTTTTTTTTTACTTTAAGCATCATTAAAATCACTGCTCCCGAAAAAACGTCCGTTTTTAAAAGTTTTTTTTGCATTGATACATGTCCGCTGGGGTAGGACCCGGGTCCCCAAACCCTTTTTAGGACAATACCATGCAAATTAGCCTTTAAAATGAGCACATTTGATTTCGAACGTTCGAGTCCCATAGACGTCAATGGGGTTCTAACATTCGTGCGAACTTTCGGTCCATTCGTGGGTTCTGGTGCGAACCGAACCGGGGGGTGTTCGGCTCATCCCTATTAAGGAGCTTAAAAAAAATGGCCGTGGAGGGGCCCCTGGTTGTGGAGGCCTAGCAGGAACCCTGTGCGCCCTCTCCACTGAGAATATGGGGGAAAACACCTCCCTGCCAAATATAGAAGTGAGCCATTTTTCAATAAAGTCCACCAGATTCTTGCCTTCCACTTTTTCAGGTAGTCCTACTCTCACATTATTTCGCCTCATCCTGTTTTCAAAATCTTCCAGTCGAGAGACGTGCTGTGCAGTGAGGTGGGTGTTGTAAGTGAGACCACGCTGCATGGGCACCATGTCATCCTCTATCTCATCCTCCAGAGCTGACGTTCTCTCCCGCAGATTTTGTGTATCTTGCCGCAGGAAAATTATCTCCGTTTTGACCCCTTTTATCTCAGCAGTAAGTGCGGCTATGGATATATTACAGTTGGTCACCGCTGTGAAAATGTCCCTTAGTGTGGGTTCACCTGCTGTATCTGTAGCGATAGGGTCTGGGGGCCTAGCAAAGATATCCCCCGGTGTACTCACTGTGTCCCAGTCAAATCTGCCTCATATATGCCTCCTGAGGAATCCTCCTGGTTGCTGGCAGAGGCTGGGGAGTAGGGATGAGCCGAACACCCCCCTGTTCGGTTCGCACCAGAACATGCGAACAGGAAAAAAGTTTGTTCGAACACGCGAACACCGTTAAAGTCTATGGGACACGAACATGAATAATCAAAAGTGCTAATTTTAAAGGCTTATATGCAAGTTATTGTCATAAAAAGTGTTTGGGGACCTGGGTCCTGCCCCCGGGGACATGGATCAATGCAAAAAAAAGTTTTAAAAACGGCCGTTTTTTCAGGAGCAGTGATTTTAATAATGCTTAAAGTCAAACAATAAAAGTGTAATATCCCTTTAAATTTCGTAGCTGGTGGGTGTCTATAGTATGCCTGTAAAGGGGCGCATGTTTCCCGTGTTTAGAACAGTCTTACAGCAAAATGACATTTTGAAGGAAAAAACACATTTAAAACTACCCGCGGCTATTGCATTGCCGACAATACACATAGAAGTTCATTGATAAAAATGGCATGGGAATTCCCCACAGGGCAACCCCGAACCAAAATTTTAAAAAAAATGACCTTCAGGTCTGGTATGGATATTAAGGGGAACCCCGGCCAAAATTTAAAAAAAAATGACGTGGGGTTCCCCTTAAATTCCATACCAGACCCTTCAGGTCTGGTATGGATTTTAAGGGGAACCCCGCGCCAAAAAAAAAAAAAAAAACGGCGTGGGGTCCCCCCAAAAATCCATACCAGAACCTTATCCGAGCACGCAACCTGGGAGGCCGCAGGAAAAGAGGGGGGGACGAGAGTGCGCCCCCCCTCCTGAACCGTACCAGGCCACATGCCCTCAACATTGGGAGGGTGCTTTGGGGTAGCCCCCCAAAACACCTTGTCCCCATGTTGATGAGGACAAGGGCCTCATCCCCACAACCCTGGCCGGTGGTTGTAGGGGTCTGCGGGCGGGGGGCTTATCGGAATCTGGAAGCCCCCTTTAACAAGGGGACCCCCAGATCCCGCCCCCCCTGTGTGAAATGGTAAGGGGGTACTTACCTCTACCATTTCACTAAAAAACTGTCAATGTTAAAAATGACAAGAGACAGTTTTTGACAATTCCTTTATTTAAATGCTTCTTCTATCTTCCTTCATCTTCTTCTTCTGGTTCTTCTGGCTCTTCTTGTTCTTCCTCCGGCGTTCTCGTCCAGCATCTCCTCTGCGGCGTCTTCTCTCTCTGCTTCTCCTCGGGCCGCTCCGCACCCATGGCATGGGGGGGAGGCTCGTTACGGCGCGTTACAGTCTGTGTCCTCAGGATATTAGAGCGGATTCTTGGCAGAGAGAGCTGAAGGTGTGCGTCCGGCTACATCCGCTGCCTGGCCATGCCCCCTAATAACAGTAAATTACAATATGACTTGTGTCAAATTGTATACGTTATATGATTATTACTATTATTTTTTTATATATATTTTTTCCCAGGAAAATGAAGTTACCGTTTCAGCCTGAAAATTAAGAGACTGCACTTGCTGTATGTTTTTATTCCAGCTCAGTTACTCGAAAAGATCTGAAATAACAGAAAATTTGAATGAAATACTTACCGAATTTTCATTTTCTGGCACCAATCCATGTTAGCATACTACCACATGAATGCTGCCATATTGGTGCCAGGAAAATTAGAGGAGCATAAAAGCCAGGTAATTAGAATTCTTAATGAAATCAGCAAAGGCAGCTTCTGTATTTGCCTTCATGCAGGGGTTTCTGCATAGCAAACCACAAAATCCAAGCAATCCCACTAGAATTGTATGCAGTAAAACATGAATAAAAATACAATACAGAAAAATTATTAATAAATGTAGAGATGTGGTTGAATAAATGGGAAATAGTATGAAAAGAAGAGGGTTCTACTGGTGCTGATAAATTGTACAACACTAATTAGCAGTCTGGTGATGCGCAGTCGGGAACAGATGGAGGTAATCCAGGGATCTGAAGGAAAAATCCAAGAGAGACCAACACAGAGAATCCTAAGAAATCTTGATCTTATATTCACAAAACATCATGTATAAAATAAAAAAAAAAATAGGATGATCATAAAGTGAAAATCAGATTTGCAGTTGATCCAACATAGCACTGTCCATTATACTTTTTTTGATTTGTACTAACAATTACATTTTTCAGGACAAGCTTTTGGGAATTTATCACTAGCAAAAATGTAAGAAAAAAAATCTGCAGTTGTTGGAAAAGACCTGGAGGACTGCTACATGTAGAAAAAAAATTTCAACACCAATCAGATGGTGAACATAAGTATAAGAATAAGGTCTCTTTCAGATGGTCGGTTGAGGAGGAAGGGGGTGGTAGAAACAGAAGATGGCTGAGACATGGTTTTACTGCTCTCTGGTCACCCACCCGAACTGGCAAAATACAGCCAGCACATGCTTTGCAATTGTGGCATTTTTAATATGGGGGGGCAGAGTTTGACAGGTGGTACCACCTGTCAAACTCGCCCATTGAGTTCAGTGAGGAAGTGCCGCACCCACCAAAAGTATGTAGGTATAGGACACACCCCCCTGCCACGCCCTCCTTAAAAGAGAATTATTTAAAAAAAAATTAGTTAAACCCACAAGTGCTTTTTTATCACTACTATTCCTTTATACTGGCTTTTGAAATTTACAAATGCAGCAATATATAAATTGGATGAAAGGTTTAGCACTGGGAAACACTTTTTGAAAAATAAAAATTGCATTTTATAAACTATATAGGTCATACATAAATGAGAGATAATTGAGGAGGAAAAAGGGACAGAGGGACTTTGTTCCAAATCAGGGAAAATCCCTCGAAATCGGGGACAGTGGGGAGCTACGACCACCACCACGTGTGGGCCCAGGAAGGCCATTGTGAGTGTTGGCAGATAGAGTGATAGTAATATCCCTGCTAAATGTTTCACTTCCTGCTATAGCCAAAGGTTTGACCCATTTAGTTCATTTGTGAAAAAGGAGTGGAGACAGTTGCAAAGGCTGTTCTCTACTAGGAGAGGAAAGAAAATGGACTGATAAGCACAATACACTTTGGAATAAAAAATTGTAATATATTTAAAATACTAAACATGATTTCAAAAAATCAATACATAAAAACACTTCTGGATGAATTCAAGATTTGGAAAGTCCTCACAGGACATATAATATTCGGATGATGGTAACCATTTTTGTTTACTATTTTAATTTGCCATGATGGGATCTCCATCCCAAGGCAAACTCCCTGATTTTTACATTTTGTTAATTTGCCGATCATCTGAACAAGCGACATTCTGTTACTTGTAGGACATGGGTTTGGACTGCACTTTAAGATTATCCCTATTCCAAAACAAAATCAAGGGTCTAAATTAGGAGAGCAGCCCAGAGTGACAACACTGCTGCTCCATAGGTATAGTCAGTGCCGGGACAAGATCATCTAGAGCCCAGGGCAAACATACCAAACTGCACCCCCCCCCCCAAGATGTATGCGCACTATGTGTCAGCAAAAATCCCCCCCCCCCGCAAAAAAATTGAGCATTAATCTGCATGTTTAACCCCTAAGCATACATTTCCCCTCCCCCAGTACAAATCTCCCCTGCCAGCCCTAATCTTTGCCCCCCATCCTCCCTCCAAGCTCAACTACTCCCTCTCTCTAAATCCCCCCAGCTCAACCCAAAAGAAATCACCCCTCCTAGAACTAATCCTCTACACCTCAAATTTCCCCTCCAAGCACAAATCATCTACCCCCACTCCAAATCCCACCTCCCAATACCTCCTCCTAGCACAAATCCCCCCCCCCCCAAATTTACCATCCTAGCATAAATTAAAAAATCATCTCTACCAGCAAAAATTCCCTCCCCCCAAAAAATATCCCCTCCTAGCACAAATTTCCTCCCCCTCTATCATATCACCTCTTCTAGCACAGACCCCCAAAATCCCCCTCCTAGCACAAATCCTCTTCCCCATCCCCCTCCCAACACAAATCCCCCCCAAATAACCTTTCCTAGCACACATTACTAATTTCCCATCTATAACAATTCTTAGCCCCTGCCACCCTCCAAATTCCCCCTCCCAACACAACCCCCCCCCCAATCTCTTGGAGGTGCCCCCCCACCCCAGATGATACCACAGTGATCAGGGGAGCCATCCCTTCTGTCCACCCCTTGTCCTGGCCCTGAGTATAGTACAGCAAGTGCGCATTGTCACCTAGGACAGGAAGTGTGTTACTGTGTCACCAGGTAAAAATAGAAAAAAAAGCCTGAAAAAAAGAAAGCACATTCAGCTACCACATCGAAGCACTGGTAATCTTCAATAAATTGATGTGCCCTGTGTGGCTCTTAAAACGTTGCCATATGTGTACCGTATGACTATGTAAAGAAAGCTTTGAGGAATCCTTGGTGTGCTGATGACATTTCTACCCTAAAGATAGGATCTGTCAAAATTAAAATAGACTGCCCACAATCTTTACCAAGTGGGAAGTGTAACAATGAACGTGTCCGACCAATTGTAAGGTCCAAAAGAAAAGTTGGTTTAAGATTAAAAGTCTATAAATGAGGTGACAAATTTCAGGGGCTGCAAAGGAGCTAATATCTTCAGGGCTGTAAGTTGCTGGACAACTCTTGCAACATCAGCCTTAGATGGAATGGCAGAACAAAGGTAAGTGAATGTCAATAAAAGACCGTCTGGAACCTAGTAGGGCAACAACAGTGCTGCTGTTTAAATGGCCATTTAAAGTGGCAACATTTGACAGCAGACTGACCTGAGCCATTGTTCTCCAATGTGTAGAATCTACTAATTCTATATCACACACCAAGACCCTTGTGTTTTGCTTTTTATATGTTAAGGTTCTTTGAGGTATAGGCAAGGAAGCAATTAAACCTCTGTCATGTACTAATGTGCTTTTACTAAACAAAAGGCTGTACATACAAACTATTACAATTATAGGAATATAGTATAAGAATAACAGATATTACAAAACATGCCTAAAATGTACACATGCACAAGCTATCCTTTCTAGTAAATTAGAATGGGCAATGTACGCAAGAGAGATACACTGAAAGTTACTTAACTTGGGTTCTAGATTTAGTGGACAGAGTAGGAGAGTTGACATGGGTCAGAGGATGACCCCTGGCAGAATAAAGTCTTTTGTGGCTTTATCCTCTGTACCCACAGCTATGAGTATCATGATTGAGGATTTGTTGCTGTTCATAACAGGGGAAGAACCACAGGATTATGTGGGAAAACTGACCCCATCTCAATCTGCCCTCTCAGAGGCTGCAGCTGATGGCACTGCGTTCCTACAGGCTGTTATGTTTGGTGTCAGCGTAGAGGAATTCAGGGGTTGTGCTGGCAGGCCTTCTGTTGAGGTAGAAAAAGTGTAGGATACAGGCCAAAGGGTGGAGGCCCTGGTACCCAGGCCATAGAACCAGGCCCAGACCACCCAAGGACGGCCTTATGCCAGGCTCAAACATCTGGGTGTGGTAGCTAATAGAGTACCACCAGATGGCCAGGGCCAATGGCTGAGAATGATGACAGCACACAATGACAAATTTGCCTGTAGCTTTTCAGTAGGTAGTCAGTGGCCAGTGGATGAAATGGATCCGGAGTGCAATCTGCTGGCCAATCCTGATCCAGACCCGTTAGGATCAGGGGTGCAGTCGCCCTCTCCTATCTGCAAAGGGACAGATTGAAATGTCAGCGGTGTCAAGCTTCAGTTGGGGGAACCTTCACCTCCAACCTAGGGAACCTTCAATGCAAACACATTAGCTGACCCGTTTAGGCTCAGCTGTGCGTCATCTGGAAGGGGGAGATGCAACGAAAATGTAAGCGTAGGATAGTTTTGCCTTAGCGAGATTTGATGTGATCTGTAGAAGTAGTGTAATTATAGATGTAGTTTAATTCTGGGTTATTAAAAATATAGTATGCAATGTCAGTCATGCACGTATGTTCTTTCATTAGCATTTGAAAAGGACAGAGCCAGTTTTTCTAGGATCGAAGTGACACCTAGATGCCAATAAAAGTTACCATTAGAAGTAAACATAGATTGCCACCTTCCTGAGGCCTCAAAGAAAACTGCTAGTCATCTTGGCTACACGAATCCGCAGGGGGCATTCACAAGGCTCCGGCCAGTCTGCAAACTTTGATTAATATCAACAGATCTAAGGAACCTAGTTTATCTCTCATAAAAGCTAAAATATTAGCGTCAGAGAGATGAAAATAATTCCTTTTGATCGTACACGTGATGGGTTACGCGTACATGTTATGCCGCGTACACACGAGCGGACATTACGGCGGACTTTGCCCGGCGGACTTTTCAACGTACTGTCCGACGGACTTTGTGAATGAACGGACTTGCCTACACACAATCCACCAAAGTCCGTCGAATTCGTACGTGATGACGTACGACCGGACTAAAACAAGGAAGTTCATAGCCAGTAGCCAATAGCTGCCCTAGCGTGGCTTTTTGTCCGTCGAACTAGCATACAGACGGCGGACTTTTCGACCGGACTCGATTTCAACGGATAAATTTAAAACAAGTTTTAAATCTAATTCCGTCCAACTTTTGAGAAAACAAAGTCCTCTGGAGCCCACACACATCGAATTGTCCGACGAAATCCAGTCCGCCGGGCAAAGTCCGCCGTAATGTCCGCTCGTGTGTACGCGGCATTACTCTGTATGTTTAGCAGGTGTGGAATCCTAGAGAACCACACAAAATCGTTATATGGTGCCTGATTGCCTCAGGCAGGCAGTGATTGGTACTGTTGCAATCGGACTGATGCGCTGGTATCGGAAATCCTATCCATGACCCAGCAATCAGCGCCGTTCTGAGCCAATTCGACTCTAGTAATTTCAGAACACAAAACATTCTGTGGGTTGAGACAGGAACAACCCCCAGGGTTGATTGGCCAAGGGCTAAAGTCCAGCCACATCCATATTTCAATAAATTGGGTAGCCTGAGATATGGACATCGTTCTTCCACGAAGCCAGTTCGAAACTGGGGAGTTCCCACATGTTCCAGTATGCTTCTACAAGATGATAGACTTTGGTAAAGTTAATTTCTGTTTTTATCCCTTTTTATTTTCAAAGCAAATTGCTAAATTGTGTGTCTTTCTGTATTTTTTGTGTGTATTTTTTGATAACTCCTTTTTCTTTGTATATCTTTTATGCACTGCCCACTTTCGGGATATTAAATGATAACATTAATAAGTGACTTCTGTGTACTAAGCTAGGACTCATATCTCTGGAGAGGTTGTTGTATTTTAGTGCCTAAGTACTCGGTCTAAGTTATGTGCCAATCAGTATGCAATTGAACTGCGTGTTGGCAGATTGCATGCAGATTGTAAGCTAACAGATCTTCCAGATGGAGATCTGTGTGTGTGGTGGCTCAGCAGACCAGTCTGTGGACAAACTGTTGGGTGGTGGCAGGCTATTGTTTATTGTGTGTCTGGTGTGTGGGTGTGGGGATAGTGGGAAGAGTGTTTAACACTGGGGTTCAAGCTTGCAGGATAGCTGGAGGAACCCTAGACGTGTATAGTAATTGCTAGACTGCTCCCCAACCCTTATGCCGCGTACACACGAGCGGACATTACGGCGGACTTTGCCCGGCGGACTTTTCGACGTACTTTCCGACGGACTTTGTGAATGAACGGACTTGCCTACACACAATCCACCAAAGTCCGTCGAATTCGTACGTGATGACGTACGACCGGACTAAAACAAGGAAGTTCATAGCCAGTAGCCAATAGCTGCCCTAGCGTGGCTTTTTGTCCGTCGAACTAGCACACAGACGGCGGACTTTTCGACCGGACTCGATTTCAACGGATAAATTTAAAACAAGTTTCAAATCTAATTCCGTCGAACTTTTGAGAAAACAAAGTCCGCTGGAGCCCACACACATCGAATTGTCCGACGAAATCCAGTCCGCCGGGCAAAGTCCGCCGTAATGTCCGCTTGTGTGTACGCGGCATTAGAGTACACCAGATTGTATGTAAGATTCGTATCTGCCTGTGTGTGGTCAGCTAGCTGGATTGAAGTGGAGTCTCCCTCTAGTGGTGGCCAAAGGTAGTGCATGCTGTGAAAGTACCACGGCCAGTCTTACACACGCAGTATAAGTTCCCCCTTATCCCCTTAGTTCCTCATATACCCCGGTCACAGAACGCACATCGCTGTTAGCTAGTCGCTGTGAGCGGGCATAATCTGTGACAGATTAACCCTTCTCTTCAGAGAAGCCTACCCTACCCACACCTAACAACTGTTTTTTTAATTTTCTCCATCAGCTCATCCCCCACAGTTATTACATTTTGTTTCCACTTGACCCTCCCCTCTAGATTGTAAGCTCTAACGAGCAGGGCCCTCTGATTCTTCCTGTATTGATTTGTATTGTAAGTGTACTGTCTGCCCTCATGTTGTAAAGCGCTGCGCAAACTGTTGGCACTTTATACATCCTGTTTAATAATAATAATAATAATAATAATAATAATAATAGTGTCATCCCCAGGTAAAGTTCCTATTTTCAGCCTTTCTTTATAATGGAGTCATCTTCCAGGATCCAGGATCTCTTTCCATACTTCTTATTTCTTCTCGGATTCCTCCAACACCAGTTTCTTTGTCTTCTCAGTGTGTGGCTTGTTCAAGTCCTCCGTTCCGTCCTTCTACTTCCTGTAGCATCATTTCCTGTCCTGAGCGTCATGAACCAGTCCAACCGGTTCATTAGCGGAGCAATAGGGGAATCTTACCTTCTAAACAATACATGATCTTACAATGTTATTCCATATTTTTGCTATAAAAATAACAAAAATAGCCATAGCAACACACCTTGAGGTAACTATTCTGCAAATATCTTAATGGCTTTAACTTATGTCCATATATTTGCTAGAGAGGGAAAAGTAGAGCCCTGGGTGGGTCAATGAAGGACGTATTTATTAAGCAGAGGGCAAAAGACATTCTGGCAGCTGGTGGCGTAAAAATGGAACTGGGGTTTAAATGATGGCCATTTAAAGTGTAAGTTTACCCTACACTGGACCCCCTTCCCAATCCCCCTGGTCCGCTATACTGACGTCACATGATCCTGCTTTGTCAGGGACCGGATTGCCATTTCACCGATCAGGGGATTTGAAATCCTCTTGGCTTTCTCTCCTCTTCTCGCAGCTTTGACATGATGGGCTAGATGGATTCCGATTGGTCAGCAACGTCCATTTTACGGTGCTGACCAATTATAATGCCACTTGTCCATACAGTGTCTTGAAAAAGTATTCATACCCCTTGAAATTTTCCAAATTTTGTCATGTTACAGCCAAAAATGTTAATGTATTTTATTGGGATTTTAAGTGATAGACCAACACAAAGTGACACATAATTGTGAAGTGGAAGGGAAATGAGAAATGGTTTCCATTTTTTTTTACAAATAAATATCTGAAAAGTGTGGCTTGCATGTGTATTCAGCCCCCCAATACTTTGTAGAACCACCTTTCACTGCAATTACAGCTGCAAGTCTTTTTGGGTATGTCTCTACCAGCTTTTTACATCTAGAGAGTGAAAGTTTTACCCATTCTTCTTTGCAAAATAGCTCAAGCTCTGTCAGATTGGATGGAGAGCATCTGTGAACAGCAATTTTTAAGTCTTGCCACAGATTCTCAATTGGATTTTGGTCTGAACTTTGACTGGGTTATTCTAACACATGAATATGCTTTGATCTAAACCATTTCATTGTAGCTCTGGCTGTATGTTTAGGGTTGTTGTCCTACTGGAAGGTAAACCTACGCCCCAGTCTCAAGTCTTATGCAGACTCTAACAGGTTTTCTTCCAAGATTGCATGTGTTTTTGGCTCCATCTATCTTTCCATCAACTCTGACCAGCTTCCCTGTCCCTGCTGAAGAAAAGAATCCCCACAACATGTTGCTCCCACCACCACATTTCACAGTGGGGATGGTGTGATCAGGGTGATGTGCAGTGTTTGTTTTCCGCCACACATAGCGTTTTGCTTTTAGGCCAAGAAGGTCAATTTTGGTCTCATCTGACCAGAGCACCTTCTTTCACATGTTTGCATGTTTGCTGTGTCCCCCACATGGCTTCTTACAAACGGCAATGGGGACTTCTTATGGCTTTCTTTCAGCAATGGCATTCTTCTTGCTGCTGTTCCATAAAGACCAGATTTGTGGAGTGCACAACTAATAGTTGTCCTATTGACAGATTTTCCCACCTGAGCTGTGGATCTCTGCAGCTCCTCCTAGGTTACCATGGGCCTTTTGGCTGCTTCTCTGATGAATGTTCTCCTTGCCCGGCCTGTCAGTTTAGGTGGACGGCCATGTCTTGGTAGGTTTGCAGTTGTGCCATACTCTTTCCATTTTCGGATGATGGATTGAACAGAGCTTTGTGAGATGTTCAAAGCTTAGGATATTTTTTTTTATAACCTAACCCTGCTTTAAACTTCTCCACAACTTTATCCCTGACCTGTCTGGTGTGCTCCTTGGCCTTCATGGTGCTGTTTGTTCTCTAACAAACCTCTGAGGGCTTAACAGAACAGTTGTATTTATACTGAGAATAAGGTGGACTCTATTTACTAATTAGGTGACTTCTGAAGGCAATTGGTTCCACTAGATTTTAGTTAAGGGTATCAGAGTAAAGGGGGCTGAATACAAATGCACTTTTCAGATATTTGTCAAAAAATTGGAAAACCATTTATCATTTGCCTTCCACTTCACAATTATGTGCCACTTTGTGTTGGTCTACCACATAAAATCCCACTTAAATACATTTACGTTTTTGGTTGTAACATGACAAAATGTGGAAAATTTTGAGGGGTATGAATACTTTTTCAAGGCACTGTACATGCTGAGAGGTATGGAAAGGGGATTAATCCACAGGGATTTCCATTTCCTGGACTGATGAAGCGGCGCTCCAGTCCCTGACAGAGCAGGATCGAGGCACTACAGTACAGCATGGGGGGGGGGGGGGGGGGGGGTTGGGTGGGATTCAAATGTAAGGTCACCTTACAGATTTTCTGTAAAGGTGAACTTACACTTTAAAGTGGCAACATTTGTTCCTCCACTTCGGTTTGAAATGGAGCCATTGTTCTCCAATGTGTTAGAATCTACTAATTCTATTACAACAGACCCCTGAAGTCCATTATTACCAATTCTACATACCAACAAGCCATCTCTAATGAAATGAAACATCCAGAGTTCCCCTTGATCTAGCTTGCCTTTTTTTGGGTCAGAGTGACATCTTTTTATTTATAGGGAGAAAAATGGACTTTATACTCAGTAAGAATAGTGTGATTTCAAAGTGCTTACTGGTATCCCATGGACTCTTGCAAAATGTAATTTTTGTAATGGGTCCAGTTAAATAATCAGCTTTTTATGTTATCTGTTCAAAAATGTATAACAAATTTCCATTGTTAATGCAGGAGAAGAATGAAAGTGAAGAATGTTGCTGGGAACCTCGCTCACGCAGAGATCTCAACGGCTTTAACTTCTTTCCATATATTTGCTAGAGAGGGAAAAGTGGAGCCCTGGGTGAGCCACGCTGGAAAGCATTAAAATGATGAATATGTTGCAAAATCCACTCAAGAGATGTGATGGTGTTTTGTAGAAAATGATATGGGTTTTCAAACCGACACCATGGGGAACCAGGAAAACACAAAACACTACACCAGCGATAAGATGATTGCATCTATCGAAGGGGCTCTAGAAGGAAAAAAGTCATGTTAGCATACGTAGCTTATACATGTAAATGCAGAACTGACTGCGATATACGTTATCCCAAAATGTCTTTGGGGCACCTTTCTCATCCGTTGTCATTAACCAAGCTTGTTTAAAGCTGAACTCCAGACAAACAGCTAAATGCTCTATTGAAATATATGCATAGGAGCTGTTTTATCTGCAATTTATACAGCCCTGCAAAACAAAACATCCAGAATGGGGACTAGTGTTGGGCAAATGGACAATGCTCGGCCCAAACTCATGCTCAGGCCAAACATTGGCTATTTGCCCATTTAATGAACACCCAAATTATCAGGGTGTTCAACCGTTTGTTCGGCCAGCCGAATGACCACATAGCACTGCACCGTGCCACAGTGCATTGGAAGCCCTGATTGGCTAAAGCAATGAAAGCTTTGCCAAATCAGGGCACATAGCACTGTCAGAGCCTTGATTGGACACTGTCATGATGACTCTATCCAATTATGTCTCATTGCTCTTAGTCCTACCTAGGGATGAGCCGAACACCCCCCTGTTCGGTTCGCACCAGAACATGCGAACAGGAAAAAAGTTCGCTCGAACACGCGAACACCGTTAAAGTCTATGGGACACGAACATGAATAATCAAAAGTGCTAATTTTAAAGGCTTATATGCAAGTTATTGTCATAAAAAGTGTTTGGGGACCTGGGTCCTGCCCCAGGGGACATAGATCAATGCAAAAAAAAGTTTTAAAAACGGCCGTTTTTTCAGGAGCAGTGATTTTAATAATGCTTAAATTCAAACAATAAAAGTGTAATATCCCTTTAAATTTCGTACCTGGGGGGTGTCTATAGTATGCCTGTAAAGGGGCGCATGTTTCCCGTGTTTAGAACAGCCTGACAGCAAAATGACATTTGGAAGGAAAAAACTCATTTAAAACTACCCGCGGCTATTGCATTGCCGTCAATACACATAGAAGTTCATTGATAAAAACGGCATGGGAATTCCCCACAGGGAAACCCCGAACCAAAATTTAAAAAAAAAAAAATGAAGTGGGAGTCCCCCTAAATTCCATACCAGGCCCTTCAGGTCTGGTATGGATATTAAGGGGAACCCCGGCCAAAATTTAAAAAAAAAAAGTGATGTGGGGTTCCCCTTAAATTCCATACCAGACCCTTCAGGTCTGGTATGGATTTTAAGGGGAACCCCGCGCCCAAAAAAAAAAAAAAACGGCGTGGGGTTCCCCCAAAAATCCATACCAGACCCTTATCCGAGCACGCAACCTGGCAGGCCGCAGGAAAAGAGGGGGGGACGAGAGTGCGCCCCCCCCTCCTGAACCGTACCAGGCCACATGCCCTCAACATTGGGAGGGTGCTTTGGGGTAGCCCCCCAAAACACCTTGTCCCCATGTTGATGAGGACAAGGGCCTCATCCCCACAACCATGGCCGGTGGTTGTGGGGGTCTGCGGGCGGGGGGCTTATCGGAATATGGAAGCCCCCTTTAACAAGGGGACCCCCAGATCCCAGCCCCCCCCCTGTGTGAAATGGTAAGGGGGTACTTACCCCTACCATTTCACTAAAAAAGTGTCAAAATAGTTAAAAATGACAAGAGACAGTTTTTGACAATTCCTTTATTTAAATGTTTCTTCTTTCTTCCTTCATCTTCTTCTTCTTCTGGTTCTTCTGGCTCTTCTGGTTCTTCCTCCGGCGTTCTCGTCCAGCATCTCCTCCGCGGCGTCTTCTATCTTCTTCTCCTCGGGCTGCTCCGCACCCATGGCATTGGGGGGGAGGCTCCCGCTCTTCTCTTCTTCTTCATCCTCTTCTCTTCTTCCTTCTTCTCTTCTTCTCTGTTTCTCTTCTTAATTTTCTTCTCCGGGCCGCTCCGCATCCATGCATGGAGGGAGGCTCCCGCTGTGTGATGGCGTCTCCTCATCTGACGGTTCTTAAATAACGGGGGGCGGGGCCACCCCGCGACCCCGCCCCCTCTGACGCACGGGACATGACGGGACTTCCCTGTGGCATTCCCCGTGACGTCACAGGGAAGTCCCGTCAAGTCACCGTGCGTCAGAGGGGGGCGGGGTCCCCAGAAGAGCCAGAAGAACCAGAAGAAGATGAAGGAAGAAAGAAGAAGCGTTTAAATAAAGGAATTGTCAAAAACTGTTTCTTGTCATTTTTAACTATTTTGACACTTTTTTAGTGAAATGGTAGGGGTAAGTACCCCCTTACCATTTCACACAGGGGGGGGCCGGGATCTGGGGGTCCCCTTGTTAAAGGGGGCTTCCAGATTCCGATAAGCCCCCCGCCCGCAGACCCCCACAACCACCGCCCACGGTTGTGGGGATGAGGCCCTTGTCCTCATCAACATGGGGACAAGGTGTTTTGGGGGGCTACCCCAAAGCACCCTCCCAATGTTGAGGGCATGTGGCCTGGTACGGTTCAGGAGGGGGGGGGGGCAGCACTCTCGTCCCCCTCTTTTCCTGCGGCCTGCCAGGTTGCGTGCTCGGATAAGGGTCTGGTATGGATTTTTGGGGGAACCCCACGCCATTTTTTTTTTTTTTTTGGCGCGGGGTTCCCCTTAAAATCCATACCAGACCTGAAGGGTCTGGTATGGAATTTAGGGGGAACCCCACGTCATTTTTTTTTTTAATTTTGGCCCATTCCCCTTAATATCCATACCAGACCTGAAGGGCCTGGTATGGAATTTAGGGGGACTCCCACTTCATTTTTTTTTTTTTTAATTTTGGTTCAGGGTTTCCCTGTGGGGAATTCCCATGCCGTTTTTATCAATGGACTTCTATGTGTATTGACGGCAATGCAATAGCCGCGGGTAGTTTTAAATTAGTTTTTTCCTTCCAAATGTCATTTTGCTGTCAGGCTATTCTAAACACGGGAAACATGCGCCCCTTTACAGGCATACTATAGACACCCCCCAGGTACGAAATTTAAAGGGATATTACACTTTTATTGTTTGAATTTAAGCATTATGAAAATCACTGCTCCTGAAAAAACGGCCGTTTTTAAAACTTTTTTTTGCATTGATCCATGTCCCCTGGGGCAGGACCCAGGTCCCCAAACACTTTTTATGACAATAACTTGCATATAAGCCTTTAAAATTAGCACTTTTGATTTCTCCCATAGACTTTTAAAGGGTGTTCAGCGGCATTCGAATTTGCCGCGAACACCCCAAATTGTTCGGTGTTCGGCGAACTTGCGAACAGCCAATGTTCGAGTCGAACATGAGTTCGACTCGAACTCGAAGCTCATCCCTAGTCCTACCCCACACTATAAAAATATTCTTCCCATAGCTGCTATTTGCAGTGTGATATTGGCGTGGAGAGCGATAGAATAGGGCCCTGTTCAGTGCTGCTAGAAAGTTATGCCCTGTACACACGATCAGACATTGATCGGACATTCTGACAACAAAATCCATGGATTTTTTCAGACGGATGTTGGCTCAAACTTGTTTTGCATACACACGGTCGCACAAAGTTGTCGGAAAATCCGATCGTTCCGAACGTGGTGACGTAAAACACGTATGTCGGGACTATAAACGGGGCAATAACCAATGGCTTTCGTCTCTTAATTTATTCTGAGCATGCGTGGCACTTTGTCCGTCGGATTTGTCTACACACGGTGGGAATTTCCGACAACAAGTTCCGATCGCACAATGCGGCAGCAAACTTTGTGACATCTGAATGATACTTGGCTGGGGTCACTGTGCAGGTGGACCCCCGGGCAACTGCCCAGCGTGCCCATGCGAAAAGACGGCCCTGAATCTAGTGATAGTGCAGTGTGAGTGTAGTGCGACTACTCATTTTTACTTTAGTGTCATTTTATTTTTTCAGGGCAGGTTTCCAGCAGTATATTTCAGTGCGTTGGTGCACGTTCACCACAGTATATTGCAGTACATTATTGCAGGTTTACCGCAGTATATTGCAGTGTGTTAGTTCACGGTTAACATAGTATATTTCAGTGCCTTGGTGCACGTTTTCCGCAATATATTTCAGTAGGTTATTGCAGGTTTACTGCAGTATATTGCAGTGCATTAGTGCACGTTTAACGCGGTATATTTCAGTGCGCTGGTGCAGGTTTGCCGCAGTATATTGCAGTGCGTTATTGCAGGTTTACCGCAGTATATTGCAGTGCATTACTGCATGTTTAATGCAATATATTTCAGTGCATTATTGCAGGTTTACTGCAATATATTGCAGTGCATTACTGTACATTTAACGCACTATATTTCAGTGTGTTACTGCACATAAAACTGCAGTATACAGTATTGTAGTGTGTCAGTGGAGTGTGTCTGTGTAGTAAGTACTCAAGTTAAAGTGCACCAAACACCACTTTTCATTGATTAAAGTGCATCAACGTACACATTTCCTCATCTTTATTACATTTTGTTAATAAGCCCCCCCCCCCCCTCCATTGGGAGGCCATCAAGGAGAGGCAGACATTCCCATGGCACTGTGAGGGGGCCACCAGTGTCTGTGTCCACAGGCAAACGTGGACGTGGTCTGTCTTCAGACAGGACATAATTTCCTCTGTTTAGTGATGTTGCCCATGCTATCCAGTCACAACATGCAGTGGAGGTAATGGACTGGCTTACTAAACCATCCTCCTCCTCCTCATCTTCCATCACCAAAGCAGAGACTAGTGCTCAGTTCACCGCAGCTGCCAGAGTGACTTATTCTGCCTCCTTGCCCACAGCTATTACTGCCATAGCCCCAGCATCAGGCATGGATGAGTCAGCTGAGTTTTTTTTTTTTTTTTAACACTTGCCCCTTGACAATGCACAACCATTATTTGATTCATCAAGAGTATCTCTATAGGGTTTCAGTGTGAAGGCACCACCAACACCCAAAGCCCAGTTTTTCCGCACATGTTACTTCTATCCAAAGTCTGCGAAAGAAACGTCAGAATTTATCCAAAAAATCTCTAATGTTGTTCCAAGTGCACTAAATTGTAGCCACATCATACAGACTTGCTCCCTAAGCCATTGTTTATAAAATAAAGAAAGCTTGCAGGGAAAATGTATTTTTTATTGGCTTTAAAAATGTCATCACTGCTGCAGCAGGTTCTATACAAAGTACATAAGTGCCACTTTACAGGCAGACTAATTAAGTAATTTTGAATTTTTATTTGTTATTTCTTGTTTTTATGGTTTTTCATTGATACATGTCCCCCGGGGCAGTACCTGGACTCCCATAACCATTATATGCCCAATTACTTGCATATAACACTTCAAAATGGGCACTTTTGATTTTTGCAGTTCAGGTCCAATAGACTTCAATGGGGTTCGTTATATGGTTCTGAACTTTTGCAATGTTCGAAAGTTCTGCCGCAATCCAAACCAGGGGTCGCACGGCCCATGTCTAATAGTGACCTTTGGTTGAAGCTTTAGGAATGTCCTCTCTGCCTTGAGTGCAGCCCATCTGGTCCAATATTTACCTTCTATTGTAGCAGTTCTGCTACAGAGATCTGTACTCTGCAGGACATCTGGAGGCCGCCATAAGTATGGTTCCCCATAGGAATAGATAAATCAACAGTGAGCATGTTCAGAATCAAAAATGCCCAGCAAAGATGTTTTTTATAAAGAAGAGTGTGCAGCATGGTGAGAATAGCTGGAACTGGGACAGAGGAATCTATTCTCTCAGGTGGACTCAAAGGAGGGGGGGGGAGAGTTGAAGGCATGCCTTAAAGAGAAAGTAAAGCCTGAAAACAAAATTCCAGCCGGTAGGGTTTTACTGTATGTAAGCAGGTGGAGTTCAGTGCTGCCCCAGCCATGGAGGCTAATGTTAATTATGTTCCTGGGATTTTCTTAGGTCCAACCCTCCCTTCCTGTGCACAATAAACAGGGACAAGGGCCCAGAGAGAAACGTGAGGGAATTTCTCATTGCTGTTGCCTGAGTCAGGATCGCCAGTGCTATGCCAAGTTCAGAGTTCCCACTATAAAGGAATATTGCTGGGACTTGCAGTCCTCCCTGAAGCTACCATCCATGGACTCTGCAAAGAATGGGCTCTTTCCTATGTAGATATGCTGGGGCAATCACAAACTTGAAGAACTAGGGATGCTTGGAAAAGACTGCACTTGTCAGAAACCATGAAATCAGGTTGAGACAGAAGTACAGTTAAATCACACAGTTTAATAATAAAAGTAAAAAGAACAAACGTAGACAAAACATAGCCAACGTTCAGTAACCGGAAGGGATAGTTAGCCAAGCCAGAAGTCAGGGATCAATGTAGTGTAACAGCAAGCAGGATCTGGAGCCAGAAGGGATGTCAGCAAAGCAAATCTTGAACAGGATCGCAGGAGATCTTTTCTGTGATGTTGACCAAGGCGAAGGAAGAGAACCACTGGACAGGATGGCTTAAGTAGGCAGGACTGACAAGCAGGATATCATCAACAGCTGAGTAACTGTGGAGAGATCGGAGCTGGCAATTAGCCGACAGCTGAGCGGCCAGCTCAGAGAAGGAAGGGCTGAGCCCAGCCCTGACAGCACTTTATATTGAACTGTTATGTTAACCCTTTTTATTTGTTTATATTTATATTTCAACATGTTTATATTTTTGTAACAATTTTATTATTCATTCAAGACATGACACCGTGATGTGATCACCGAGTGTGATGTGATTTACAACCAGAGTGCTTTTTGATATGCTGGCTGATTACATCACATGATGTTTTGCCACATGGCAGCATACCAGGGTGGGGCTTGGTTTTCGCTCTGTATTTATGATGTTTGTTTTCTGTTGCCGGACACCATTTTTCACTTTAGCACATGATGTTGTGTCACAAGGCAGTTGATCAGAGCAAGCTTGGTCCACACTAGGGGCGCCATCTTTAGCAAAACTTCATTGCTGGTTAACGTTCATACTGAGGCTTGTAACACATGCCCAACGCTGTGTCAAACTCACTTCCGGTATTGGGGGTGCATAGTTACAATAGCGAGGCTTGGTCCTTGCTATGGGTGCCATTCTAGGTTAAGCATCATTACTGATTTATATCTGTGTTGAGGCTTGAAGCGCACGCCTGACGCCATGGTGAATTCACTTCTAGTATTGCGGGCGTGCGGTTCCAGGCACAGTTACAGATTGGGTAATTACTTTTTGGTTATAAATATGCGCAGTTCATGGGGGGGCTAGCTTTTACCCCAGATGATGTCTTAGTGCATGAAACGCATCGGGTTGTTATGTGCTAGCTCCATGATATTGCGCCTTATTCAATTTCTGTGATCACATCGTTTTACAGTGCCTGTATTCATCTATATTGATGTAAGTGTTCTACTTTATTCAACAAAACCTTATCTTAAGGATTTTATGCTATGTGGCGAACTCTTTTTTCTATGACTGGTGGAGCCTAACGCTTTTTGGTATTGAGACGGTTTTGCTGTTCATCTGTCACGCTGAACCTAGAAGTCATATCTATTTACATGGACTCATTTTATTATGGGCATTTATTTTTGAATAAGATTAGTGTACATTAAGATTTTTCTCATAGGCACATTTGCACTGTATTTTTTTTTGTATAAATATATGTTTTTTTCTGTTTTTACAGGTGTATCTCATCATCCCTGTAAACTTTATATACCTATAGTGTTGCACTAACACTTTATTTGCCTTTTTGCACATCACGGCAAAGCACTTAAATTTTATATATTCATACACAATTTGTCTGATTGTAGTGCTAGCAGCATTCACATCTCACTTATCAGGTGGCTCAGTATTTATTATAATTTATATTAAGAAAGATTGCTGGGACTTGCAGTCTTCCCTGAAGATACCATCCATGGACTCTGCAAAGAATGGGCTCTTTCCTATGCAGGTATGCTGGGGCAATCACAAGCTTGAAGAACTAGGGATGCTTGGAATAGACTGCACTTTATATTGAGCTGTTATGTTAACTCATTCTTCAGTAAAGCTTTGATACTTTTCATTTGCCTGGTCTGAAGTTACTAAAGGGGTGTAATGCAAGTAACCAGCACATATAATCTACAGTTATGGTCAGTTAAAGCACATTGTGGTATGAAGACATCAGTGTATGTGTTAACACAGTGTAAATTACAAGCAGGTGGTTACCAAGGGCAACAAAGTTTTCCCTAGCAGCCTGTCATAAGCATGTACATAGGGCAGGTGGGATAGCTTCTTGCAGGAGGAGATGTTGTTAGTGCGACTTGTTGACGTGATCAGGTCCATCTCCCAAAGCAACAGGAACAGATCAGTAATGCAGAGGTCCTCAACCCATAAACAAGTACAGAAGAGGAAGAGTTCAGTGAAGTGCACGCATGGAGTCAGTGCTAGGTGCATGGCTGGGGTTTATACCATTACTGAGAGTGAGATAGCAGTGATATGCTGGACAGGTGGAGAGGGCAAGGGCTCTGTGTGCCATTGCTAAATACATTAGTGACCGTGGTGGTATTTATTAACATCAAGACAGTTTACTTAAATTCAGTCACCTGTTCAAGTAAAGGTACCCCGAGTGTAAGGCAGTGACCCTGTTCAAGGTGCTTAACATAGCCCAGAAAAATCCACCTCAGAGTAGGCCTCTCATGTGACCCTTGCTTGGCACCCAACAAGGAGTGAAACATGGAGGAAGTGTCACCCGCCTACCCTACATGTAGAGCAGACTTTATAAGTTTACATGCCAAAAAACTCTTTTACTTACCTGCTAGCATTTTTTTCATCAGTACTATGACTGAGAAGTATGTATAATACAGAGTACAGTGGCAGCACCTTCCAATAATGGAGGCTTGTACCAAGATAATGTAACTCCAGCATGTATGTATGGGATTTACATAATAATTGCCTGCCCAATGGGTGGATCAAGAAGGTGGTGGACTCAGAAGAAAAGGAGAAAGACATGGTACTGGCAGGGATTTAGTGGAAGCAGGAGCTTGGAACTCACATCATTGGAAAAGAACAGATCCACAGGTACTGTAAGTATTTCATAATGTGTAGGTATGCTATGGCAAATGCTGGACACCCCCACCACACTTTACTTCCACTTTAAAAGACAACTGGTATAAAAGGTACAACTAATCCTTGAATTAAAAACAGTTGGGTCCCCTCCCCAATCGCAACCTGTGATTGCAAAGTGATGGATCATCAACTGTCTGTCATCTATCTTCTCTCTCTTATCACCTGCCTACTCTTTTCTGTCTTCATGTCATCTGTCTTTTCCCTTCTGTCTTCAAGTCATTTTCCTTCTTTCTTCTGTCAACAAACTAAATAAAGTTTTTTGACTGAAGTTAAGCATTAAATATACCTGTCTAACATCCATGTTGGATAGTGTTGGAGCTTATATATTGTAGATGATGTTCCTCTACTCCTCATGTGACAATGTTCAAGCCTGGCAATTGGCTGCTCAGGCATGAGCCCTGCATGCTGGGAGGGGTCACATTCACCACCATACCCAGACGTATTAGGAATTTTTGTTGGTCTTTTCAGAAGGACAAAGTCAATAAGTTGAGTATAAGGAGAGTGAGTCACAAGAGACCTACAGTATAAGTGATTACTAATATTTATAAAACACACACAATACAGCCTTTCCAACAAGCAAAAAAAGAAAAGGAGAAAATTGCCTACCTTTATTCTACCATACTAAATATAAGTCAGTGATACAGGAAATCCCTCAGGCTCAGTCACTCTGCACAGCTCACAAGTTACCCCTATGAGCAACTCTGTTACTGGCACCTTGTTAGACAAATCTCAGATAGTCTCATTTTGGCATAATGAGCCCTTTATAGGTACAGCTTCCCAGTAGCTGCAATTTTTGGCAATTTTATGAGTAACATGTGCAGCACCATGTCAGTTGTAGATTTAACAGAGACCAAGATGGCAGCTTCCTTGGCTGAAAACAATAGGAGGGTCTACTTCCACCTTAAAACTCTAAGAAAAAAAAATAAAGTTTTTGCTTTAGACACACTTCTACTTTATATTGGAATTTATCTCTTTAATACATGTATTACATAATACATCATTAAAAATAATATTACAAATGTATTAAACATAGTAATTCTATCCATAGAGATTTGTTTGTATTTATTCTTTTGCTTTTGTAGTCTGGTTGCTGGCCCTTTAAGTAGTGCAGCAGAACATCTTCCCCTGGCCCTCCCTGCAAGGATTGGCTGAGCTGCAGAGTGAGAGAGAAGAACTCTTATTTATTGTTGAACTTTAACCCCACCCAATGGTACCAGGATCAATAAAAAAGAGTCCCCAGCATAGAAGGAGTGGGGGCCATCTTAGTGAAGATAGGAAGAAACCAGGACTCTGACTGTAACTGCAGTTTAGGACTTTAACCCCACCCACTGGAGCCAGCTAGAGGATGGCTGGTCTACAAATTTTAAGGAACTTTGGGTTGGAGACAGCCAGATGTGTTGTTTTTTTAAATTTTTTTCACAACATAAATTTTTATTGAACAATTTTAGAGACTACACATATGCAATTAATAGTATCATAAGAAAAAAAATAATGTACAAGGGAAACATGAACATGGGTTAGTTAAACTTGAATTAACATATTAGGATAAGATGATCTACATGGAGGTGAAATTTAACTGAATAAACCTCTTTGGGACATAAAAATAAAAAAAAAACGGGAAGGGAAGCTATGGAATAAAGTTTAATGGTATGACATGGCAGACACTTCAAGTGCCCATAAGACTTTCATAATCCTCAGAATACCTGAATTTAATCCAGGTGTTCCATGTATTGTAGTAACGTTTTCAAAGGTCGTCTTATATTGCAAGGGTTTTTTCCATAGTGTGAATAAAATTTACTTTTGAGAACCAATCTTTAATAGAAGGTGTGTACAAAGTTTTTTCATGATCTGGGGGATCAAAATGTTTGCAGCATTAAGCAAATGTTTCATTAGAGAGTTTTTTATCTGTGGCCTGGCTCTGAGGAAATATGGAGAAGATAAAAAGTTTTTTTTTTTTTTTATATATAATTCTTTATTCAATATTTTTCAGTATATAACAAAGCATATGAACAATATAAAACAATAACAATAACAACAAAGAGAAGAAAAGAAAAAAAAAAAAAAAAAAGAAATAAACCTGTATTAAAGTAGAGAACAAATCTAACCATCTGACCTCAGAATAATGACTAATAAACCAGCGATATCACCTATTAAATTCATACAATTAGGAGACAAAAGGTTGAGTCTATAGCCTCGTACACACGATCAGATTTTCCAGTAACTTTACCTTAATAGAACAGCGAATATTCACTTTCCTACCACTGAACCACCTCCCCGCCAATCAGGTGCGTGTGTCTGTTACCTGTTACCTGTCACCTGATTGGCTGAAAGGACAGGTGCTGCGATTGGACGCCTATCAGGAAGAGCGGAGGAGACGCATGGAGGCCACAGGAGCCGCTGTCTGACCCGCTGCAAAGTCCCACCGTTCGCCTCCGTCAATCGCATGCCTGACCCCCCACCAAGACAGGGTAAGTGTCGGGCAGACGACGAGCAGGTGGGGGGGTCACAGTGGCAGCATTTGATGGGGCACAGTGGCAGCATTTGATGGGGCACAGTGGCAGCATTTGATGGGGCACAGTGGCAGAGTTTGATGGGCACAGTGGCAGCGCTTGATGGGCACAGTGACTGCGTTTGATTGCACAGAGGCTGCGTTTGATGGGCACAGTGGCTGCGTTTGATGGGCACAGTGGCTGCGTTTTATGGTACAGTGGCTGCAATTGATGGGCACAGTGGCTCTGTTTTATGGCACAGTGGCTGCATTTGATGGGCACAGTGGCTGCATTTGATGGCACAGTGGCTGCCTTTAATGGGCATAGTGGCTGCATTTGATGGCACAGTGGCTGTGTTTGATAGGCATAGTGACTGTGTTTGATGGCACAGTGGCTGAAATTGATGGGCACAGTGGCTACAATTGATGGGCACAGTGGCTGCAATTGATGGGCACAGTGGCTGCAATTGATGGGCACATTGGCTGCGTTTGATGAGCACAGTGGCTGCGTTTGATGGGCACAATGGCTGCGTTTGATGGGCACAGTGACTGTGTTTGATGGCACAGTGGCTGCGTTTGTTCCCCCAAAGATTTTGAGCACCAGCCGCCACTGCCGGTGGGACACTGACAGAAGCAGAGCAGGTCTCATCATGCCGACAGTGTCTGTCTTGAAGGGTGTAATGCGGCTTGGCCAGTTATTACCCAAATGGGCACATGTCCAGGAAGGATTGTGTATCCCTGTCCTTTTCCTACTCGTCTGGAACCTCTCCCTGCTTCTAGTCACTGTCCCTATCAGACAAATGACCGGTCCCTACACTGCCCACATGGGTCAACACGGGAGGCTTAAAGGAGAAGTACAGCCAAAGCTCGTTTGGCTGTGCTTCTCCTGTGGATCATTCTGCACTCCTGTCAGAGGCGTATCTAGTGAAAATGACGCCTATGGCAAGCACTGAAACTGCGCCCCTGTCAAAACATTTGAAACCCATCTTTCAGATAACCTAAAGGGGGTGTTGTTAGAGTCTGAGATGAAAGAAGGAGAAGGGAAAAAAAGAAGGATAGAAGGACAGCAGGCCCAGATCCTAGACCACAATAGCAATACAGTATGTGTATTCCAGAAAGCTTAATAATCAGCAAATAAAGATACTCAAAACACCATCCCCCTAGGCAGATCCCATCAGATACAAGAGATGGTTAGAGAATGTGCAGACATGGTGCAGGAGACAGTCAGAGACTGCAGACATGATACAAGAGATCAGAGACTGCAGTTTCTGTCTTACTAACAGTCCATTTGCCAAGCACAGTTAGTAAGACCATAAATGGTTAATAAGTCTGTGAAGATCCAAGCCTGACCAGCCTAAATTCAGAAAGGCAAAATAAAAACAAACAAATCAGGCAGAGCACACTGCACTTTGGCACCAAGAGCTCTTCAGAAACAGCTGCAAATCATGATGAACACGGTCACACTTTTGGGTCTTCCAGAAGTCTAAACATTATCAGTGTGCTCACCTGTCCTGTGTGCAGTGTAAAGAGAAGAGCAAGGGCAATCATTTCCTAACCAGTGTGAGCATTGGCTGATCTGCATATAGGACAGGCGAGCTGCTGCTTAGACATCTGCAGCTGACATTTTGTGTGTGTTACACAGTGCGAGAGAGAGAGACTCAGCGCTCCTCCATCCTCTTTAGGTGTCACATAAACAATGGAAGCCCCTCCTTGTATCAGCTCTATAATGAGCTCCCACCTTCTCCAGCCATCACATTATCTAGCAGAGCTCCATCCCTGTCCTCACCTCTATGATCTTCCTTCCTCCTACAGTCAGCCTGTATTGCTCACCCTTTCTTCTGCTTGATGGTGTCAGGTGTCCTTCAGTGCAGCCTAGGCTACAGTGCCCCCCCTCCTCCTGGGCACAGTGCTGATGCTCCCGGAGAATGTATTACGGATAATAGACACATCAGGGCTGAGGGAACCAGCAGCATGCAGCAGGTGGCGGCCATCTTTCTTGTCATGTGATGGCAATCAGCTGACACCTGTGAGGGCGGAGCCTTCTGTATCCTGGGCACTGATTGACTAGGACACTGTGCAGCCCCTGCTATCTTTTTAGCTAGTAGCTGGCTGTTAGCATACTGTGTGGGCGGCGCCGGGTGATGACGAGCCGGAACAGTTCATCTTTTTTAGGGGGGGGAAATCAGACAACTCGGCCCAGTCCATCCTTGCCTGGGACAAAAACAATTTTTAGGGACACTACCCGGGATGGCCACAGCCCAGGAATGTCATAGCAAAATCTTGACTGTTGGCAGGTATGCCCTAGAAAGTGCCTTGCTGCCCAACCACTCACCAGCGCCCCCTTCAGGTGGTGCCCATGGCACTTGCCATATCTGCCTTACCCTAGATACGCCACTGACTCCTGTTACCTGTTTTCAACAGATAGTGGGCTGAAGCCTGCTGTCGGCTGATGTCCCAAAGCTGGTCCAGGCACAGGAAAGGTTGCAACCATATGGTCGGGATCCACCCACATGCCTGAACTCAGCCTCTCAGTGAGCCCATGAGAACCTAAGCTGGTCGCTCCCCCCCATCCACAGCCCAGCACTTCAGGGAGAATGGGGGGCAGAGCAGAGAACCAGTGACTGACAGTCACCAGCTTTCTGCTCAGGTATCTCTGATAAACTAAGCGATCAGTGATCTTTGATCGCTCGGTTCTCAATCTTAGAGCTGGCAGGGAACAGATGCAGCATTGGACTGATGCTGCATTCACCTAGGTAAGTATGATTCCCCCCCCCAAATAAAAAAATAAAAACCAAACTTCTCTTTTAAATCTTAGAATCCAAGGTGCCCAAACAACTGGGGTCACCAAAACAGCCAAAGACCAAGTGGTGTCACAGTAGTGATGGCATGATGTGTTCCAGCACAGACGGGAGTGTATAAATGGAGACTTAACCAGTAAGCCACCGCCCACCGTCATATGATGGCGGGACGAGGCTTCTGTTGTTCTGGGCGAACGTCATATGACGTCCTCGCCCTCCCAAGCCACTAGGGGGTGCCCGCTGTGTCGCTCGGGACCCAGTGCGCGTGCCCGGCGGCCGCGATGTCCGCCGGGCACCCGCGATTGCCGGGTAACAGAGCAGGACCGTGGATCTGTGTATGTAAACACAGATCCACGTCCTGTCAGAGAGGAGAGGAGACCGATGGCGTGTCCCTTGTACATAGGGACACCGATCGGTCACCTCCCCCAGTCAGTCCCCTCCCCCCACAGTTAGAATCACCTCCTTAGGTCATACATTAACCCCTCGATCGCCCCCTAGTGTTAACCCCTTCCCTGCCAGTCACATTTGCACAGTAATCAATGCAATTTTATAGCATTGATCGCTGTATAAATGTGAATGCTCCCAAAAATGTGTCAAAAGTGTCCGATGTGTCCGCCGCAATATCGCAGTCACAATAAAAATCGCAGATCGCCGCCATTACTAGTAAAAAATAAATAAATAATAAAAATGCTATAAATCTATCCACTATTTTGTAGACGCTATAACTTTTGCGCAAACCAATCAATATACGTTTATCGCAATTTTTTTTTAACAAAAATATGTAGAAGAATACATAATGGCCTAAACTGAGGAAAAAATTTGTTAAAAAAAAAAAAAAATTGGATATTTATTATAGCAAAAAGTAAAAAATATTGTGTTTTTTCAAAATTGTCCCTATTCTTTTGTTTATAGCGCAAAAAGTAAAAACCGCAGAGGTGATCAAATACCACCAAAAGAAAGCTCTATATGTGGGAAAAAAATGATAAAAATTTCATTAGGGTGCAGTGTAACATGACCGCGCAATTGTCATTCAAAGTGCGACAGCGCTGAAAACTGAAAAATGGCTTGGGCAGGAAGGGGGTGAAAGTGCCCTGTATTGAGGCGGTTAAAGTGGATGTAAACAATCACATATACCCAGTGATGTGAACAGCCTCAGATGATACACAGGGATGAAACAAATCTCCCTACATAACTTTTACACGTATATCTGCTAACTTCAGCTTTGTATATTCTTTAGAAAGTGCACATCATGTTACAAATTTTCTCTTCCTTTTCAGCACTTGGAGTGGATTATTTGCATACAGCCAAGACAGCTGAGTGGAGGAAAGGCACACACCCCCACTACACTTTGGCAAAGGAAGAAAGGAATGTGCAGAACTCTGCTGTGAGAAGGCAAGCTGTCTGCTAATCTATTTATAGCAACATCCCATGACACAAATTTCAGGCTGCTTTTATCAGGCTGATAACAGAGCCATGGAGCAGGAGAAAGCTACGGGACTCAGTGCTTTGGAGAGAGATAAGAAAATACTACAGATATATGTGCCCAGCTCAAATTTCATTAGTCGGGTTTACATCCACTTCAAAGAAGAGATAACAAAATGGTGGAACTGGTATCACACTGTAACAGCCATTGCCAAGCAGGGGGTGCCAATAGAGATCCGATAGAGTTGTCACCACCTTGTGTGCCGGCAAGCATCCTGTAATCCAGTACAGGAAACCATAGAGGAACCATGTTCCTTTTGACTTCCTCTCCAACTACAATGCCGCTGCAGATGAATGCCACCTACAGTGGACAAAGGAGACTGCACCTGCCTATACGCAGATTGTAATTGAGACTCCACTGGCCTGTTGTCGGAAACCATGAATCAGACCGAGACAGAAGTACAGTTAATCACACTTCTTTAATAATAATAAAAAGGTAAACAGAGTAAGCGTAGTCAATACATAGCCAGAGTTCAGTAACCAAATCGGGTAGTCAGCCAATGCCAATGTCAGATATCCGGAGATCAACATAGTAGTACAGCAAGCAGGATCAGGAGCCAGAAGGGACGTCAGCTGAGCAAGTTTTCAACAGGAACGCAGGAGAAAGACTCCGAGATGTGATCAAAGGTGAAGGCACAGATGAAGTGAGCTGAACGGCTTTAAGTAGGCAGGACTGACGAGCAGATCATCAACAGCTGAGTCACTGTGGAGAGAAAGCAGCTGGCAATTAGCTGACAGCTGAGCGGCCAGCTCAGAGAAGGAAGGGCTGAGCCCAGCCCTGTCACCTGTGGACTAGCTATGCAGCATACACACGAGTGGACTTTTCGACCAGACTGGTCCGACAGACTGAGTCCAGCGGACAATCCGATTGTGTGTGGGCTTCATCGGACCTTCAGCGGACTTTTCCAGTCGAAAATCTGACGGACTTTAGATTTGAAACATGCTTCAAATCTTTCCGACGGACTTGAGTCCGGTCGAAAAATCTGCTCGTCTGTATGCTAGTCCGAAGGAAAAAAACCCACGCTAGGGCAGCTATTGGCTACTGGCTATAAACTTCCTTATTTTAGTCCGGTCGTACATCATCACGTACAAATCCGTCGGACTTTGGTGTGATCGTGTGTAGGCAAGTCCGTTGGTTCAAAAGTCCGTCAGAAGTCCGTCAAAAGTCTGACAAAAGTCCGCCGGAATGGCCGTCTGACTTTTGTTGCCGAAAAGTCTGCTCGTGTGTACGCGGCCTTAGCATGTTGACTGTATAAATAACCACTTCAGCCCCGGAAGGATTTACCCCCTTGATGACCAGAGCACTTTTTACAATTTGGCACTGGGTCGCTTTAACTGCTAATTGTGCGGTCATGCAATGCTGTACCCAAACAAAATTTGCGTCCTTTTCTTCCCACAAATAGAGCTTTCTTTTGATGTTATTTGATCACCTCTGCGGTTTTTATTTTTTGCGCTATAAACGGAAAAATACCGAAATTTTTTAAAAAAAATGACATTTTCTACTTTTTGTTATTAAAAAAATCCAATAAACTCAATTTTAGTCATACATTTAGGCCGAAATGTATTGAGCCACATGTCTTTGGTAAAAATAAATGTCAATAAGCATATATTTATTGGTTTGCGCAAAAGTTATAGCATCTACAAACTAGGGTACATTTTCTATAATTTACACAGCTTTTAGTTTATGACTGCCTACGTCATTTCTTGAGGTGCTAAAATGGCAGGGCAATACAACCCCCCCCCCAAATGACCCCATTTTGGAAAGTAGACACCCCAAGGAAATTGCTGAGAGGCATGTTGAGCCCATTGAATATTATTTTTTTTTTGTCCCAAGTGATTGAATAATGACAAAAAAAAAATTACAAAAGTTGTCACTAAATGATATATTGCTCACACAGGCCATGGGCATATGTGGAATTGCACCCCAAAATACATTCAGCTGCTTCTCCTGAGTACGGGGATACCACATGTGTGGGACTTTTTGGGAGCCTAGCCGCGTCTGGGGCCCCGAAAACCAATCACTTCAGGATTTCTAAGGGCGTAAATTTTTGATTTCACTCCTCACTACCTATCACAGTTTTGAAGGTCATAAAATGCCCAGATGGCACAAACCCCCCCAAATGACCCCATTTTGGAAAGTAAACACCCCAAGCTATTTGCTGAGAGGCATGGTGAGTATTTTGCAGCTCTCATTTGTTTTTGAAAATGAAGAAAGACAAGAAAAAAATTTTTTTTTTCTTTTTTCAATTTTCAAAACTTTGTGACAAAAAGTGAGGTCTGCAAAATACTCACTATACCTCTCAGCAAATAGCTTGGGGTGTCTACTTTCCAAAATAGGGTCATTTGGGGTGGGGGGGTTGTGCCACCTGGGCATTCCATGGCCTCCGAAACTGTGATAGGCAGTGAAGAGTGAAATCAAAAATTTACGCCCTTAGAAAGCCTGAAGGCGGTGCTTGTTTTTCGGGGTCCTGTGCGTGGCTAGGCTCCCAGAAAGTCTCACACATGTGGTATCCCCGTACTCAGGAGAAGCAACAGAATGTATTTTGGGGTGTAATTTCACATATTCCCATGGCATGTTTCAGCAATATATCATTTAGTGACAACTTTGGGCAAAAAAAAAAATTGCCTTTTTCCCGCAACTTATGTCACAATATAAAATATTCCATGGACTCGACATGTCTCTCAGCAAATAGCTTGGGGTGTCTACTTTCTAAAATGGGGTCATTTGGGGGGGTTTTGAACTGTCCTGGCATTTTATGCACAACATTTAGAAGCTTATGTCACACATCACCCACTCTTCTAACCACTTGAAGACAAAGCCCTTGTGATACTTTTTGTTTACATGAAATTTTTTTTTTTTTTTTGCAAGAAAATTACTTTGAACCCCCAAACATTATATAGTTTTTTAAAGCAAATGCCCTACAGATTAAAATGGTGGGTGTTTCATTTTTTTTTTTTCACACAGTATTTGCGCAGCGATTTTTCAAGCGCATTTTTTTGGGAAAAAACACACTTTTTTAAATTTTAATGCACTAAAACACACTATATTGCCCAAATGGTTGATGAAATAAAAAAGATGATCTTAGGCCGAGTACATGGATACCAAACATGACATGCTTTAAAATTGCGCACAATCGTGCAGTGGCAACAAAATAAATACATTTTTAAAAGCCTTTAAAAGCCTTTACAGGTTACCACTTTAGATTTACAGAGGTGGTCTACTGCTAAAATTACTACCCTCGATCTGACCTTCGAGGTGATACCTCACATGCATTGTGCAATTGCTGTTAACATTTGACGCCAGACCGATACTTGCGTTCGCCTTAGCGCGAGAGCAGGGGGGGACAGGGGTGCTTTTTTTTTTTTTTTTTTTCCTTTATTATTTTTTTGCTTTTTTATCTTATTTTTAACTGTTCCTTTCATTTTTTTTTTAAATCATTTTTATTGTTATCCCAGGGAATGTAAATATCCCCTATGATAGCAATGGGTAGTGACAGGTACTCTTTTTTGAAAAAAATGGAGTCTATTAGACCCTAGATCTCTCCTCTGCCCTCAAAGCATCTGACTACACCAAGATTGGTGTGATAAAATGCTTTCCCAATTTCCCAATGGCGCTGTTTACATCCGGCGAAATCTAAGTCATGAAATGCTCGTAGCTTCCGGTTTCTTAGGCCATAGAGATGTTTGGAGCCACTCTGGTCTCTGATCAGCTCTATGGTCAGCTGACTGAATCACCGGCTGCATTCTCAGGTTCCCTGTTGGGACAGGAGAGCCAGAGAAAAATACAGAAGACGGTGGGGGGGGGCATTCCCTCCCACTGCTTGTAAAAGCAGTCTAGAGGCTATTTAGCTGCTAGGATTACTTTTACATGAAAGCTGACCGCTGGCTGAAAAGAATGATACCAAGATGATACCTAAACCTGCAGGCATCATTCTGGTATAACCACTCGTCGTGAATTGCGTACCTGAAGACAAAAAAAATGGTTAACAATAAAACACAGTAAACGGTAATGTATAAAAAATTGCATACCTGAAAAGCAAACATGATAAAACATAATAACAATAAAACATTGCAGACTAGAATACAGTAAAAAAGAGCAGAACAATAGAGAGAGAATAGAAAGAGAGAGAACAATGAAACGACAACTATTTTTTTTTTATTTTATATATTTTTTTGTGTTTTTTTGGGGTTTTTTTTACACTTTTTTTTGTAACTGCAACTTTTATAACTGTAACCGGTTCCAGGTTCGGGTCTCTCAAAATGCGATGGCATCTTGGGAGACCCTGTGAAAGTGTGCCTAGTTTGTGCAATGCTGTACCCTACGCTAATACGCAACTAGTGCATGGTAGCGTTCAAAACATTCACCAATGCAAAGACCAGGATTGTCAGGACAGGAGGGACAACGATAGCGGGTGTCACGCCTATATCCGCGCTTGCTGCAGACATGACATCTTTTTGGGGGGGGGGTTCATTGGGTAGGGGTACTCGGGAGGACATAAAAATGCCTCTCATGCAGCCGACTGCATTTGGTTGGGGATGTGAATGGGGGAAGTACGGGTGCTGCAGAAGCGGTGGGTTCCCAATTATTAGGATTGGCGAATGCAGCAGGAAGGGCATTATGGGCACGACGGGCCTGTTTGTCTTCTTCTTGGTGGCAGCGGGACACTACTTGTGCTTGCCACCTCACCAGCTTGAATTGCACTTATGGGACTCCCCACGTCACCAAGTGTTACTGCAGTGCTGGTTTGACTATGACCGGGGTGTACTAGGCCGCTGGTGCTTGCCAGTTCACCAAAACGCTACCAAAAAAACTGTTAGCGATCACAGGGGTCAGGCCTGACTCTGCGAACGCTGCAGTTATGTGTTTAGTGTTTTGTAAGTGACAGTGATCGATCGATACTGCACTTGGGTGGGCTGGGCTGGGCCGGGTAGAGAGGCAAAAAAGCAGGTGCTAGCAGGTATCTGTGCTGATCCCGCTAACACTGCGTTTTTGGGAACCCTAAACTGCTGGGGACGCTAGTATAGATCTGATCAGATCAGATATTGATCCGTTCAGATACTATACCACTAAGGGAGGTGTATGGTGCGTGCGTGGGTGTTAGCGGTACTGGCGCTAACCTGACGCTGCCTGGGGAGACGCATATCACCGCCGGGCGATCAGGGGGCTAAACCTTTATTAAGTAATAAACGGCGGGTGCCCTGACACTATAAAAAATAAACGAACTAACCAGCGTCACCCGTAACAGTTATACGGTGATCAGTGGTGAAAGGGTTAACTAGGGGGCAATCAAGGGGTTAAAACATTTATTAGGTAGTATATGGGGGTCCCTGTCGCTATAAAACGCTGACGGCGAACCTAAATATTTACCTCCCTAACTAGCGTCACCAGTGACACTAATACAGCGATCAGAAAAATGATTGCTTAGCGACACTGGCGACGGGGGGTGATCAAGGGGTTAAAACTTTATTAGGGGGGGTTAGGGGGGTACCCTAGACCTAAAGGGGGCCTAACGCTAACTGTCCTACCACACTAACTGTCACAAACTGACACCAATGCAGTAATCAGAAAAAAAACAAAAAAAAAAACTGCTTGGTGTCAGTGTGACAGGGGGGGAGGGGTGATTGGGGGCTGATCGGGGGGGATCGGGGGGTGATGTGAGGTGTAAAGTGTGCCTGGCATGTTCTACTGTGATGTGTAGTTGTCATGAAGATCCTGCCAGTAACCGGCGATCCAGGCGTCCGGGAACACGGCCACGGGTTCCACTGCGCATGCGCGCGCGTTCACGGGTGCGGTCACGCACGGGCACGCGCGCGCGCACTCCCGCTATCAGGCGGGCTATTTAAACCGGTCTATCACACACCATCTCCACTGTCTGCTCTACAGCGTTCTGTGAGTGTTACCTGATCTGATCTGTGTTTCCTGTTATCTGACCCGGCTTCCTGTTTGACGATCCTGCTATCTGCCTGCACCAGACCCTCTTGGCTTGCCTGACCATCCCTCTGCATTACCCCTGGTACCTCTGCTGTCCGAACGTTACTGACCACCGGCTTGTTGACCCTCCGCTGTGTTCATCAGCTTCCAGTCTGCTATTACCTGCTGTTGTTCCTGCTTCCAGTCCAGCGTTCCAGGCTACCTTCTGCTGTGTTCCAGTCCAGCGTTCCAGGCTACCGTCTGCTGTGTTCCAGTCCAGCGTTCCAGGCTACCTTCTGCTGTGTTCCAGTCCAGCGTTCCAGGCTACCTTCTGCTGTGTTCCAGTCCAGTGTTCCAGGCTATTACCTGCTGTTGTTCCTGGTTCCAGTCCAGCGTTCCAGGCTACCTTCTGCTGTGTTCCTGTCCAGTGTTCCAGGCTATTACCTGCTGTTGTTCCTGGCTGCAGTCCAGCGTTCCAGGCTACCTTCTGCTGTGTTCCTGTCCAGTGTTCCAGGCTATTACCTGCTGTTGTTCCTGGTTCCAGTCCAGCGTTCCAGGCTACCTTCTGCTGTGTTCCAGTCCAGCGTTCCAGGCTATTACCTGCTGTTGTTCCTGGTTCCAGTCCTGCATTCCAGTCTCTATCCTCAGTCTACACCCCAGACTACTGACTCCAGAGGGTGCCACCACTACTGGACCTTCAGCAATTGTTGATCCTGCCAGGCACCCATACCACTCTTCACTCCTGGCCCTCTGTCTCCATTCCAGGGGAACGGGAGTGGGAGCTGTAAGGGAGGTCTTTTCCTGCACTCCAGGCTCACACCTACCAGGTACGTGACAGTAGCAGACAGCCATGTCAGAGCCTGAGCAGGGAACCTCTCCTATGGAGGAACTTTGTGCACACCTGGCGGGATTAACCGAAGCAGTCAAGAATCTGCAGCAAGGATATACCAGGTTGGAGGAACGAGTATTAACCTTGTCCAGCCCCATGGGGGCTTCCTCTGCTCCTGCTCCTTCAGTCGGGCCTTCCTCAACGGTGGTGATGCTTCCCTCAGAACCAAAGGTTCCTACACCCGAACGTTTCTCCGGAGATCGCCATAAGTTCAGGGCCTTCCGTAACTCCTGCGAATTATTCTTCGCTCTTCAGCCACGTACCTTTTCCCTGGAGGCAACCAAGGTGGGCTATGTAATTTCTCTGCTGTCTGGGGACCCCCAAACCTGGGCCCATCGCCTCTTGGAGCAAAAGGATATATCCTTAAACAACCTCTCTACCTTCTTTGACACACTGGGTCAATTGTATGATGACCCCCAGCTGTCCGTAACTGCGGAGACTGTCCTGCATACCCTTCAGCAGGGTCGCCGGGCGGCAGAGGACTATGTGGCTGAATTTAGGAAGTGGAGTGCGGACACTAATTGGAACGATGCGGCTCTCCGCTACCAATTCCGGATGGGACTATCTGATTCACTGAAGGATGAATTGGCCAGGGTGGGTACACCACTGACTCTAAATGCCTTAATCGATCTGGCCATTCAGATCGATCGACGTCTACGAGAGCGTAGGTCTGAGAGAGCGATGGGGTCTTCCCGTCCAACTTGGGTTACCCCTAAGGTTCCCCATCATTCAGCACCCGCACCACCTGTCTCCATGTTTAATCGACCTGAGCCAATGCAAGTAGGAGTCCTACGGCCTTCTCTCACCCAGGAGGAGCGACAACGTCGTCGAACAAATAATCTGTGCCTGTATTGCGGGGAACCTGGGCACTATGTCAGGAACTGTCCCAGCAAACTCCGTAAGTGCTTATCTTTGTCCACAGACTATGTTGCACCTCTGGCTAGAAGTACCACTCACCTTGCCCTTTCTCTTCTGCTACAGCTTCCAGGAAGGACTCTGCAAATAACCGCTATTATTGATTCCGGAGCCTGCAGTTGTTTCATGGACTCTCTTTTTGCCACCCAACATCAGATACCTCTGTTACCCAAGGCCCACGGGTTCTCTATCCACTTAGCTGATGGAACCGCTATCAAATCTGGACCTGTCACCCAGGAGACCATTCCAATACCCGTCTTCATTTCTAACGTACATCAAGAACAGTTACGCCTGGATATTATCACTTCACCTCTGTTTCCCATAATCCTCGGTATGCCCTGGTTACAGGCACATAATCCGGACATTAATTGGATCACGGGTGAGGTTACTTTCCCTTCTTCTTATTGTCAGCAGTTCTGTAGAAACCAGAATGCCCAGGAAGACTCTGCTCTGCTCTGCCTGGATACAGACCCCGGTCTACATTCGTCCATCCCTGCTGCATATCATGACTTTCTGGACGTATTTAGCAAACAGAGGGCCGAGGTGTTACCTCCTCACCGGGCCTATGACTGTCCAATCGAATTACTTCCCGGTGCTGAAATTCCGTTTGGAAGAATCTTTCCTCTAACTGAGGTGGAACAAGGGGCCCTGAAAGAATACATTGATGAGAACCTTAAAAGAGGCTTCATTCGTCCATCCACGTCCCCCGCAGGTGCCGGCATCTTCTTTGTGCAGAAAAAGGACAAGACCCTCAGACCTTGTGTGGATTACCGTGAACTAAATAAGATTACTGTGAAAAATCGGTACCCTCTTCCCCTGGTGCCAGAGTTGTTCCAAAGGTTAGGGTCGGCCACTATATTTACCAAACTTGATCTCCGCGGGGCCTACAATTTAGTTCGTATTAGGGACGGAGACGAATGGAAGACCGCTTTTCATACCCGCTATGGACATTTTGAATACCTAGTGATGCCGTTCGGCCTGTGCAATGCCCCTGCCACATTTCAGTACTTTATCAATGACGTGTTACGTGACTTTCTTGATCTGTTTGTTATCGTCTATTTAGACGACATATTAATTTTCTCTTGTTCTCTTGAATCCCATCGCAGGCACGTCAGAAGTGTGTTGAGCCGGCTTCGACAACATGGTCTATATGCAAAGGCTGAAAAATGTGAATTCGAACAGGAAAGTATTCCATTTCTGGGGTTAGTCATTTCTAGTAAGGGCATCAAGATGGATCCTCAAAAGGTCACTGCAGTTCTAGATTGGCCAGTCCCAACAGACAAAAAAGGAATCCAGCGGTTTGTTGGATTCGCTAACTTTTATCATAAATTTATTAAGGGGTTTTCAGCTATCATTACACCTATCACCCAACTAACAAAACAAGGTACACGCTTCCATTGGTCAGTTGAGGCCCAAAAAGCTTTTGAGACTCTCAAGGGTCTTTTTACCTCCGCCTCTGTACTCAAACATCCAGATTCCTCTCTGCCATTCATATTAGAGGTGGATGCATCTGAAATCGCCGTAGGGGCAGTGCTATCCCAAAGACAGGGAACTAAGGCCCTGCTGCACCCTGTGGCCTTCTTTTCTCGTAAATTGTCCACAGCAGAAAGGAATTATGATGTAGGTGACAGAGAGTTGTTGGCAATCAAGTCAGCATTAGAGGAGTGGCGCTATCTGTTGGAGGGCGCCGCTCACCCAGTTCTGATCTTTACGGATCACAAGAACCTGGAGTATTTGAGATCTGCAAAGAGGTTGAAGCCACGTCAGGCCAGGTGGGCTCTCTTTTTCTCCAGGTTCTCCTTCCATGTCACTTATGGCCCTGGTTCCAAGAATACCAAACCTGACGCACTATCCAGGATGTTTCATAAACCCCAAGAGATTTCTCCTCCAGACACCATTCTGGCTCCGGGGAACTTTCTTTTGCTTCAGGGAGACCTGCTTTCCCAAATTAAGCAGGCTTCCGCAGGATTGGAATCTTCCATTAGAGCGGAACTCCAAGTTAAGGATGGGTTACTGTGGCATGAAAATAGGATCTTTATACCTGAGACATTACGAGTTGCAGTATTAGAACTCTGCCATGATCATGCATTGGCTGGACACTTTGGCGTGGCTAAGACCACGGATTTGGTACAGCGTACCTTTTGGTGGCCTCAGCTACGTGAGGATTGCAAAAGGTTTGTAGAGTCCTGTACCACCTGTATTAGGAACAAAGGGCACAGAACAAAGGCATGGGGACTCCTAAAGCCCTTGCCTGTCCCAGATAGACCCTGGAAAATGCTCTCAATAGACTTTATTGTAGAATTACCCCCGGCTGAGGGCTTCACTTCAATCTTTGTCATAGTGGACCGGTTGTCGAAGATGGCTCACTTTGTCCCAATGAAAGGCACCCCGTCAGCCACAGAGACGGCACAAGCTTTCATCAAAGAAGTCATCAGGCTTCATGGGGTACCAGTCAATATAGTTTCAGATCGGGGGGTACAGTTTACCTCCCGATTCTGGAGGTCTCTATGTAAAACTTTAAACATTGAACTTTCATTTTCTTCAGCTTATCATCCTCAGACAAATGGGCAAACAGAAAGAACAAATCAGACCCTTGAACAATATTTGCGATGCTTCTCTTCTTTTGCCCAGGATGATTGGATTTCTGTTCTTCCATTGGCCGAATTCGCCTATAACAACTCTATTCACTCTGCTATCAAACAGACTCCGTTTTTTGCAAATTACGGTTTCCACCCTTCATTTTTGCCTAACTCTCTTCCAGAATGTACAGTACCAGGAGAAATTGGATTTCTTTTCTTCCAACAACCAAGTTTTACAGGAGACCATGACCAGGACCCAGGAATATAACAAAGCAACCTTCGACAAAAAGAGGCGAGGTGAGCTATTACTTGCACCTGGGGACCAGGTATGGTTGTCCACAGTAAACCCCAGGTTAGCTTGCCCGTCCAAAAAATTGGGCCCCAAGTTTCTTGGGCCGTTTTCCGTTAAACGGAGAATTAATGAAGTTGCATATGAACTCGAACTCCCGGACTCACTAAAAGTACATCCAGTTTTTCACGTGTCTTTGCTCAGACCCTCAGTCTCCAACCCATTCCCGGGCCGAAGCACGGATCCTCCTGATCCAATCTTGGTAGATGGGGAGGAGGAATTCGAGGTGGAGGCTATAATGGACTATAGGAAAAGAGCTAACCAGAATCAATTTTTGATAAAGTGGAGGGGGTTTGGCCCAGAAGAGAATTCCTGGGAACCAGAAGATAATATTCATGCTGAAGATCTGTTACAATCTTTTAAAAGATCCCATCCAGAGAAATTTTCTCAAAGGGGCATCCGGAGGCTGCCCCTTGGGGGGGGGGCAATGTCATGAAGATCCTGCCAGTAACCGGCGATCCAGGCGTCCGGGAACACGGCCACGGGTTCCACTGCGCATGCGCGCGTGTTCACGGGTGCGGTCACGCACGGGCACGCGCGCGCGCACTCCCGCTATCAGGCGGGCTATTTAAACCGGTCTATCACACACCATCTCCGCTGTCTGCTCTACAGCGTTCTGTGAGTGTTACCTGATCTGATCTGTGTTTCCTGTTATCTGACCCGGCTTCCTGTTTGACGATCCTGCTATCTGCCTGCACCAGACCCTCTTGGCTTGCCTGACCATCCCTCTGCATTACCCCTGGTACCTCTGCTGTCCGAACGTTACTGACCACCGGCTTGTTGACCCTCCGCTGTGTTCATCAGCTTCCAGTCTGCTATTACCTGCTGTTGTTTCTGGTTCCAGTCCAGCGTTCCAGGCTACCTTCTGCTGTGTTCCAGTCCAGCGTTCCAGGCTACCTTCTGCTGTGTTCCAGTCCAGCGTTCCAGGCTACCTTCTGCTGTGTTCCAGTCCAGTGTTCCAGGCTATTACCTGCTGTTGTTCCTGGTTCCAGTCCAGCATTCCAGGCTACCTTCTGCTGTGTTCCTGTCCAGTGTTCCAGACTATTACCTGCTGTTGTTCCTGGTTCCAGTCCAGCGTTCCAGGCTACCTTCTGCTGTGTTCCTGTCCAGTGTTCCAGGCTATTACCTGCTGTTGTTCCTGGTTCCAGTCCAGCATTCCAGGCTACCTTCTGCTGTGTTCCAGTCCAGCGTTCCAGGCTATTACCTGCTGTTGTTCCTGGTTCCAGTCCTGCATTCCAGTCTCTATCCTCAGTCTACACCCCAGACTACTGACTCCAGAGGGTGCCACCACTACTGGACCTTCAGCAATTGTTGATCCTGCCAGGCACCCATACCACTCTTCACTCCTGGCCCTCTGTCTCCATTCCAGGGGAACGGGAGTGGGAGCTGTAAGGGAGGTCTTTTCCTGCACTCCAGGCTCACACCTACCAGGTACGTGACAGTAGTGTCGTGCACTCACATTGCAGTCTTCTCTCCTCGGCGCTGGAACGGAAAATACCGAGCCGAGGAGAGATGACATCATTTCCTTTGCTGCTGTTTAGCATACAGCAGCAGAGGAAGATTTTCATTGGCTGGAAGCGATCGCGAGGGGGGGGCACGAATGGATGGTCTCCCCCTCGCCTCTCATCGCTCCCAGTCACAAGCCAACCGCCTCGGGCACCGGGGGGGTCCAATCGGACCCCCCGCCCGCGGGAGGCAGATCACGTACAGGTACGTGATTCTGCCTGCCCGTGCCATTCTGCCGCAGTATATCTGCTTGAGGCGGTCAACAAGTGGATAAAAGCAGTAGAGCATTCAATGGAGGATTCTGCTAAGCTCAACGTGATACCAACATCTGTGTCTGTGTTACTTGGAGATATACAAGCGCGCTTTTCTGACATTATATAAGAGAGCTGTTTTTGTGCTTTTAAGCGCAAAGAAATTATTTGCTTGTAGGGAGAAGCTTAACATTTCCCGGACACACCTGCCTATACACAGATTGTAATTGAGACTCGACTGGCCTGTGGACTAGTTAGGGTTAGCTTTCTTTTATTTGTATACTGTATAGGATTTTTTCATTTGTAATTCAGCTGAGGCTTGAAATCTCTATTACATTTTATGTTGTATTATTTCTTTTGCCAACCCTTTTCTTGCTGGGTTTACTGTTTTGTTTTGAATAAAGCCCACTTTATGCTACAGATGTGTCAGTGAGTTTGGGTTCAGTCAAGGGGGGGGGGGGGGGCAAAACTAGGAGGCAGCAAAAGTACCCATCTATTCAGAACCATTATAAACTTTGCTTTTAATGGAATTGCTGTAAAAAGAAAAAAAAAACTTTTTTTTAACAGTATTGCATTTCAGCTTGTATACTGTCTGCAAACACATGAAAGAGCTCCATTTAGGCATATAAAGTACAGTTGATGTCAAATAATATGAGTATGGCCTGGGGTGTACCGAGGACACGTCTATTGTGTAAAAAGTTTGGAGCTGAAAGCTTTTTCCAGTATCAGAAAATTGTGGGGGTATGAGTCTGCATTAACGTTTTGTAAACTCTTTTTGAATTCTGCAGCGAGCATGTGAGCTCTTCCATGTGATCTGACTATGACCTTCTATAGCACTACAGGGAAATTGTAGGAGTATTTGGCCTTTCTGGTGTTATCCTTTCAAAAACCCGCACAAAGAATTGTTACCTTTTATGAAGATACAGAGGAAGAAAAGGCTTTTGTCTATTCTTGGAACTTTAGTGTACAAAAGCAGACACGCAGCAAGAAGTTTAGTGACAGCATGTTCCATACCCTTCATAACATCTAATGTATACTTTGAAAGTCAAGCTGCTGGGAATAATGCAACCTTATTATAATAAGAATTATGCCCCATACACACGGTCGGATTTTCCGACGGAAAATGTGTGATAGGACCTTGTTGTCGGAAATTCCGACCGTGTGTAGGCTCCATCACCCATTTTCCATCGGATTTTCCGAACCGCAAAGTTTGAGAGCACGATATAAAATTTTCCGACAACAAAATCCGTTGTCGGAAATTCCGATCGTGTGTACACAAATCCGACGGACAAAGTGCCATGCATGCTCAGAATAAATAAAGGGATGAAAGCTATTGGCCACTGCCCCGTTTATAGTCCCGACGTACGTGTTTTACGTCAACGCGTTTAGAACGATTGGATTTTCCGACAACTTTGTGTGACCGTGTGTATGCAAGACAAGTTTGAGCCAACATCCGTCGGAAAAAATCCTAGGATTTTGTTGTCGGAATGTCCGAACAAAGTCCGACCGTGTGTACGGGGCATAAGCGTATGTTTTTTAGAGCTGGTCAGGGACATGAAGTGTTACAGATCACGTGAAGTAAGCCGTGTCATCAGCCATGTCTTGCAACCTTTGGAACTGGGAAGGAGAAAGAACACAATCCCAACCAGGTGCTTTAAAGTAAAATTGCTTTTGACAAGTGTTAGCAAATTGGTATAGACAACAGGCTAAAAGAAAGAATTCAGAGAGTAGTGGTTAATAATTCTTGCTCTGAATGGTCTAAGGTCACCAGTGGTGTACTCCATGGTTCAGTGCTGGGACCCTTACTTTTTAATATCTTTATAAATGATATAGGGTCTGGAATTAAAAGTAACATTTCTGTCTTTGCAGATGAAACCAAGCTATGCAGTGGAATAACGTCCTCACAGGATGTCTCCAATTTACAAGCCGACTTAAAGGCACTGTCTAATTGGGCAACTAAGTGGCAAATGAGATTTAATGTTGATAAATGTAAAGTTATGCACTTGAGGACTGAGAATATGCATGCGTCATACATACTAGGGGAGTACAACTGGGGGAATCAATGATGGAGAATGATCTGGGGTTCTGGTAGATCATAAGCTTAATAATAACATGCAATGCCAAGCTGCGGTTTCCAAAGCGAGCAAAGTCCTTTCTTGTATTAAGAGAGGTATGGACTCCAGAGAGAGATATAATTTTGCCCTTGTACAAATCATTAGTAAGACCTCATCTGGAATATGCAGTTCAGTTTTGGACAAACAGTTCTCAAAAAGGATATCAGGGAACTTGGAGAAAGTGCAGAGAAGGGCAACCAAACTGATAAGAGGAATGGAGGAACTCAGCTATGAGGAAGGATTAGAGGAACTGAATGTATTCTCTATTGAGAAGAGGAGATTATGGGGAGATATGATCAACATGTACAAATACATAAGGGGTCCATATAGTGAACTTGGTGTTGAGTTATTCACTTTAAGGTCATCAGAGGACAAGGGGGCACTCTTTACATCTAAAACAAAGAGGGGTGGTGCTGCGCTAGTCCTAGTGTAAACGTATCTAAATAATGCCGAGTATTAATAGAGTGGCATATTGCCTAATGTAGAAGGTGGATAATAAAGACGAATCATGTGTTGTTAAAAAATACGCTGCATACGTAGATTAATAAGGAATGAGAACTACAGGTGAATGGAGTGAATTCACAACTAATTCCAGATGCAGACCCTACACCTATGGTGTGAAGAGCAATAAAAATGCATGTGGAAAAAACAAGCAAGTAAAGCAAATTGAATATAACACTAAAATATAATGTGAACCGCACTCAAGTACAGGGTACCTCTGAGTGTTGAGAGTGATCACAGTAAAGTGATATATATGCAGAGTGACAACACATAAAAATAAAATAATCAAGATGTAAAAATAAACCACACTTTAGTGCAAGGTTATTATGAGTGTCTTGAGGGATCAAGTTAGAAGTGATGAAATAAAATCAGAAAAGTGAAAAGTAAAACCTGTGCATAAATAATCTGAACTTATGGGTAAAGGTGTGACTAATCCTTCAGCTGCAGTGCAAACCTTTATATAAATACATTTAAACATAAACGCATATGAATAAAACTAAGAATAACATAGACCGCACTCCAGTGCAGTATAAAAATAATTGTCCTATAAAAACCTATACAGGGTGATGGTAAAGTGTCCAGTGTCAGCAATCCGTGCTCACAGAAATAATACAGCGTCCAAAAACAAAGTGACTTTGTGCAGCAAAAGTTACTTCAAAAAACTTCTTAAACGTGCTTAATAGGGAACGTGAAGGCAGCAGCTAGATTCTAGCGTTGCTTTCCTCAGATGGGTGAGAGGTGTGGAGTGAAAACAACAATCCTCTTCATGCAGCAATCCTATAATGGAGGGCAATGGTCCCTTACCTCACTGTGCTGAGGTTACAGCATGAAACAGTGTGTATGATGTCTCCTATGGGGGTCGATCCTGGGTCTCAAACTGTCCTTGAGTATGCCTCAGATCATGCAGGGGGGACAGCGGCCAGAAGGAAAACAAAAATGCCACATAGTGTAGTAATTTGGTAAAGTGAAGGCTTTATTAAAAGAATGAATGATTATGGTACTCACACAGCGGTGCAACAGGGGATGAGATGTATCCTGATGAGCAGCGAGCTCGTATGTTGTTACAGTAGAGGGTGCCGGTCCCTACGCGTGGCGTCACGGGTCATGTGGCTTCTTCAGGGGAAAAGAGGAAAAAAAATTTGATCTCCAAATACGGAAAGGTTTCTTCAGAATAAGAGCTGTGAAAATGTGGAATAAACTCCCTCCAGAGGTGGTTCTGGCCAGCTCATTAGATTGCTTTAAAAAAAGGCCTGGATACTTTCCTAAATGTACATAATATAACTGGGTACTGACATTTATAGGTAAAGTTGATCCAGGGAAAATCTGATTGCCTCTCGGGGGATCAGGAAGGAATTTTTTTCCCCTGCTGTAGCAAATTGGATCCTGCTTTGCTGGGTTTTTTTGCCATCTTCTGAATCAACTGTGGGTTAAGGATTATGTATATGGGATTGAATTTTTTTTTGGTTGAACTAGATGGACTTGTGTCTTTTTTCAACCTGACTAACTATGTAACTATGCTGGTATATATGAGTTAGCATCTCTCTGCCAGAGGCCAAAATACTTCAGTGAGCCCCACACTGGAAGGATAACATATTTTCACTTGTCGATGACACCTGTCCCAGCACTGACTACAGAGACATTCATGCCCCGTACACAAGATTGGACTTTCCGCCAACATAACCGTGGATTTTTGTTTGAAGGTTGTTGGCTCAAACTTGTCTTGCATACACACAGTCACACAAATGTTGGCCAACAATTACAAATGTGGGAACGTGGTGACGTACAAGACGTACAACGAGCCGAGAAAAAGGGAGTTCAATAGCCAGTGTGTCTCCTTCTGCTTGATTCCGAGCATGCGTGAACTTTTGCGAGACTTTTGTACACCCGATCGGACTTTCGAAAATTTGAGAACCTGCTAGCAAACATTTGTTGGTGGAAAGTCCGACAGCAAATGTTCTATGGAGCATACACATGGTCGGACTTTCTGACAACAGGCTCACATCCAACATTTCCCGTTGGAAAATCCGACCGTGTGTACGTGGCATTAGAGAGATACCACATTGAGAGTGGATTCTCTCCACCAGCTCTTCTACTATGCAATGTGTCGCACACCGTGGTCCAGGCCCCATCACTAGGAGGGTTTTGTAATGCATCGGGCCATAACATAGGGACCCAGCCGCTTAGAAGGGCAAACCATATTGCAACCATTTGGAAAAGGAAAAAAAGAAAAAAAATTGGACTATAAAGGCCAAACATGGAGAGTAGATCATGGATCATTAAATTTTATTGTACAACATATTTAAAAAAGAAACATACAACATGTATGCATATTAAGAACTTGTGTATACTGTAGCTGGTAAACGGACATTTAGGAGCATTTGGGCATTTTTTTCAGCAGCCCCTGAACTCTCCTCAGTGTTATCTTATGGGTACATGCACACTCAGGTGTTTATAGTAGTGTAGAAGCTGTTAAAGCTGTTGATTATCAGTGTCCTGATTATCAGTGCATTTCCAACAGTGCTCACCTTTGCTGCCAATCTGTGTCCACCAATGCTACCACTCAGTGCCCACCAGTGCAGTCAATCAATGCCCATCAGTGTCACCTATTAGTGCAGCCTACCAGTGCCTATCAGTGCCCACCAGTGCCACCTATCAGTGCCCACCAGTGCTGCTTAATCAGTGCCCATCAGTGCCACCTATCAGTGCCCCCTCAGTGCAGCCTATCAGTGCCCATCAGTACAGCCTCATCAGCGCACATCAATGAAGGAGACATTTTTTTTTTCAAAAGTTTCAGTCTTTTTTCGTTTGCTTAGAAAAAATAAACCCAGTGGTGATTATATATTACCAAAATAAAGCTCTATTTGTGTGAAAAAAAATGATAAAAAATGTGATTTGGGTACAGTTTCGCTTGATCACACAATTGTCAGTCAAAGTGCGACAGCTTTGAAAGCTGAAATTGGCCAGGGCAGGAAGGGGGTAAAAGTGCCCAGTAGGAAAATGGTCCTCGTATGTCAATGTGTTTTGCCAAAATTGCTTCATCGGAACACCTGAAAACATTACAGCAGTCACCTCAGCACCAAAGCATCATCATGCAGAGGACCCCCCTGGGCAGGCACCGGAGTGTCAAGGAGAACCCAAGGGAATATGGAGCATGTGCGGTAAGTCAATGATACATCTATTCAGAACTCCCTCACGTAGGTAACCATGTGCGTCCAAGTAAGGAAAGACCCTGATCAAAAGTTAGGATCTCAATAGAAACAGTTGGAAATTTAGGGGGTCTGTTCACTTAGCAAAATGGTACAAAGCCCAAATCCAGCCATATGAAAGTGAAGAGTTGGAAACCAAACATGTCCGCAGATCTGGGACACCTGGGCTTGTTTGGCTCGAAACATTTCTTTGGATACTCCCACGGTTGATCTGTGTGCCTTTGAGGGTAGCTATGCTTGGCCCTGGATCATAAGGACTCTATACATGCCCAGCTTGGTGTGTTTTGCTAGAACGTTTTTTGGTTTTATTGGGAAAGTGCATGTGATCAGCACAGGGCCAATCAGCACTGTCCAGGTGGAAGGTCATGGAGCCTCATAGGACAGTCAGAGGAGAATAAAAGCTCTTCCTTCAAGCTTTTACTAGACACTGATAGAAGTCACAAGACTGCTATATACTGCTGATGAGAAAAGGTATTTAGCAGTTTATATTTACTAAAATTATTGCATTTCCATGTTCTGTGTACTGTTGGAGACCAGATATAGTGAATGCAGGGTCCTGGGTTTAGTAACACTTTAATATTAAATTGCTCTCTTTGTGATGAGAAAACTCTCTACTCTCCTGGGAAGGCTTTCCCTTGCAATCAAGCCAGTAGTGATGAAATGAGTCAAGCAGGAGCAGCCCCTAGGCATGGGAAACATGGATACAGCTGCACTACTGATGGCTGAATAAAACATTTTTGGAAGAGCAGATTGGTGTCATTCATCAGTGATCTTGCCAGTGACACACTCTGTGTCCTAATGTGACAACACTCACTATATTATATCTACAGAAGAGCAGCGTTGTCAACCAAAAAAAAAAAAAAAGGAAGTGAGTTAGGTCTACAAAACCCCTGCCCCTCTCCTCACCTCCATAACATAGAGCAGACGTGTTCTGCAGTTCCCTAGCCAGGCCTGATCAGTGCAGAGGAGTTGTGGCTCCAGCAAAGAGAATTACGAGATCACCCGATTTTGGGCAGAATCAAGGGTATTTTTTTCACTTTCAATGGTAAATGTAACAGGTCAAAAGGAAGCAAATAACCAAAGTTCATTGGTAGGTTTTACATATGTACAGTAGACTGGAATTGCAATAGAAGTCCAGGACCGGACTGTCTTGTCAGGTAAAGGCTTTGGATCACAATACTGGCTGAATAGCAGGGATTTTTTTCTCAGAGAGTAGGTACAGGAACTCCCCCCTTCTGAGTTTCCCCTTGTCTACGCACCCTACGCTCCTCTGAGCACCGTCCCTTGGTCTACGCACCCTACGCTCCTCTGAGCACCGTCCCTTGGTCTACACACCCTGCGCTCCTCTGAGCACCGTCCCTTGGTCTACGCACCCTACGCTCCTCTGAGCACCGTCCCTTGGTCTACACACCCTACGCTCCTCTGAGCACCGTCCCTTGGTCTACACACCCTACGCTCCTCTGAGCACCGTCCCTTGGTCTACACACCCTACGCTCCTCTGAGCACTGTCCCTTGGTCTACACACCCTACGCTCCTCTGAGCACCGTCCCTTGGTCTACACACCCTACTCACCTACCAGTACTGTCCCAAGTATGATTTTGTGGTGCTAAATAATTTGTATGGATTTTGCTCTTATCTAATAACAAGAAAAGCAGTCAAATAGATCCCCTGGAGCCAGCAACAATAGATCCCCCAGTAACAATAGAACCCACCCCAGCAACAATAGATACTTCACACAACAATAGACTCTCCCCAGCAACAATGGGTCCCATCCCAGGAACAATAGGTCCCCTCAGAAACAATAGGATCCCACCCTAGCAACAATAGATTGCTAACACAACAATAGACTCCCCTAGCAACAATGGACTCCACCCAGGCAACAATAGGTCCCTCTCAGCAACAATAGACCTCACCACAGCAACAATAGATCCCTCACACAACAATAGACACCCCCAGCAACAATAAACCCCACCCCAGCAACAATAGACCCCCACCCCAGCAACAAAAGACCCCCCCACACACACACACACACAGCAACAATGGACCACCCACAACAAAATACCACCCCCAGCAACAAAAGATCCACCCCAGCATCATTAGACCCCCCAGCAGCAACAACAGATCTCCCAGCAGCCAGATCTCCCAGCAGCCAGAACCCATCAGCATAGAGCAACAATAGACCTCTCCCTCATTAGTAGATTCCTACCAGCAACACAAGACCCCCCCATCACCCAGCAACAATAGATACCCCACTAGCAACGATAGACCCTCACACAGAAACAGATCCCCACCAGTGACAATAGATCCCCCAGCAGCCAGCACCAATAGACCCTCCAGCACACCCCACACCCCTTACATACATTTAGTGCTGGAGGTGCCCGAACTGCGTTCCCCTGCGTTCCAGCTGAAAAAAATCCCTGCTGAATAGAATTAGAAACTAGCAGTATTTAGTTATAAAGAAAAAATGTGTTGCGCTGAAGTAGATCACACTAATACGTAAACTACCCAGACGTGAGTGTAAATATAAATCAAAATTGTATCAGAAAAATATAAAGACTAAAAAACCAGCACGTGATGCATTCACGAAATCACATAAAAGTGCAATGTGCATATAAATATAAATATAAAAAAATATATAAAAAATATATACATATGTGACAAATTCATAAAAAACATGTGACAAATTTATCAAAACCACACAAAGTGCGACATGCATATACATTTTCAATAAATCACAAAGTGCATAGGTAGATAAAAAGTGCCCAGTGAACAACATAAATAATAAATTATCATGTAGATTTCCTATAGAGTACATATAGAAGATCGCCAAAAAAGTGCATATATCAATGTCCAAAAAATGCATACAAAAATGTCCAAGTTAAGTGTCATCCAGCATGCTCATTCAAGTGCCGCAAAAGCATGCTCCACTGTGCCTTGGTGACCCCCCCAAAGTGGTTGCGCTCACCTCAGAGCGTGTGACACAGTGACTAGCTGTGTAAAAACACGCTGTGGAGCCACTCCCGGGCTCTATACTGCTAGTTTGGTACCGATCTCCAGCCTGGATCAATGCAGCTCCATGCCATAAACAGAAAAAGACTAGATAGTGTGATACCGTAAAAAATATATAAGAATAAACCCATTTCCCGCAAAGGGGTACTCACATTTTCCCGGTGCGTAAGTGCACCGTTCTATACAGGCTTAAAAAAACCTTCCGATCGGCGTGTAGTATGGTATGCGCTTCTCCCGATCAGGTTCAGTGCTGCTAACTCCGTCCTGGCCCCTCCCCTACGCGTGTTCGACACAGGGATCACGTGTCTTCATCAGGGGGATATGATTAGATGGATGCTCTTCTCTCCTGAGCTGGAAAGGCCTAGATAGCAATCCTGTGATGATGATGCACTGCTACCTTATCAGCAGTACTTCTGCGTTTATTCTTATATATTTTTTGATGAAGACACGTGATCCCTGTGTCGAACACGCGTAGGGGAGGGGCCAGGATGGAGTTAGCAGCACTGAACCTGATCGGGAGAAGCGCATACCATACTACACGCCGATCGGAAGGTTTTTTTAAGCCTGTATAGAACGGTGCACTTACGCACCGGGAAAATGTGAGTACCCCTTTGCGGGGAATGGGTTTGTTCTTAAATAAATATAATTTTTACGGTATCACACTATCTAGTCTTTTTCTGTTTATGGCATGGAGCTGCATTGATCCAGGCTGGAGATCGGTACCAAACTAGCAGTATAGAGCCCGGGAGTGGCTCCACAGCGTGTTTTGACACAGCTAGTCACTGTGTCACACGCTCTGAGGTGAGCGCAACCACTTTGGGGGGGTCACCGAGGCACACTGGAGCATGTTTTTGCAGCACTTGAATGAGCATGCTGGATGACACTTAACTTGAACATTTTTATATGCATTTTTTGGACATTGATATATGCACTTTTTTGGTGATTTTCTATATGTACTCTATAAGAAATCTACATGATAATTTAATATTTATGTTGTTCACTGGGCACTTTTTATCTACCTATGCACTTTGTGATTTATTGAAAATGTATATGCATGTCGCACTTTGTGTGGTTTTGATGAATTTGTCACATGTTTTTTTATGAATTTGTCACATATGTATATATTTTTTATATATTTTTTTATATTTATAAGCACATTGCACTTTTATGCGATTTCGTGAATGCATCACATGCTGGTTTTTTAGTCTTTATATTTTTCTGATACAATTTTGATTTATATTTACACTCACGTCTGGGTAGTTTACGTATTAGTGGGATCTACTTCAGCGCAACGCATTTTTTCTTTATACGTATTTGCACGGTTATGAAACGTGGTCTGCGTTTGCTGCTGGGTATTAATATCTATATACATTTTTCTTGGGCACTGGATCATTGTGGCTCGTAAGATTCTCTTTTTATTAGCAGTATTTAGTTGCCTACCTTGAGTTTTTCTTTACAATTATGTATTTTAGCTGACAATAATGTACAGTACACTTTTGGTTTTGAAAAGCAGGAATGTAATGTGTCTGGAATATTATTATTCACAGTTTCCAGTAATGAAGATTAGTTCCATAAATATCTAGAAGGAAGAGGAAATATGAATAGCGGCCCTTCGGTTTATGTATAGCACAGCTGTGTATTGGGAATTAGTTGTGAGCTCTGACCTACATAAACTAATTTCCTATAGTTAATCCTATGTGTTATACAGCGTTTTACATAAAAATATATGGGTTGATGTTGATAAACCCCAGTCCATGTTAAAATTATATTTAAATACGGCCAGGTTTAGTTACATATAATTGGCCCCTAAACCCCTTTGTCAGCCTCATTTTTATCATTTTTTCAGTGATCTATTACTGGTGGAATTTGCATTTTGAATTTATTAGTGTACTCCCAATGTTTTCTTTTTTTTTATTTCCTGCCCTAGGCTATCAATGGTAAGAATAATCAGACCTGTTTTTGTTGTTGTTGCTTTTTTTTTCTACCTGAAAACCAGTGAAAGAACCATATTTCGGAAGTGCACATCGCCAGGCTCTCTACTGCAATCACATGAAGAAGAGGATACTCTGGGCTCCAGTATGAACAGGGGCGATGAATGAAGCCTTATGCCCCGTACACACGGTCGGATTTTCCGATGGGATTTTCCAACACACAAAGTTTGAGAGCAGGATATAAAATTTTCCGACAACAAAATCCGTTGTCGGAAATTCCGATCGTGTGTACACAAATCCGACGGACAAAGTGCCACGCATGCTCAGAATAAATGAAGAGATGAAAGCTATTGGCCACTGCCCCGTTTATAGTCCCGACGTGCGTGTTTTACGTCACCGCGTTCAGAGTGATCGGATTTTCCGACAACTTTGTGTGACCGTGTGTATGCAAGACAAGTTTGAGCCAACATCCGTCGGAAAAAATCCTAGGATTTTGTTGTCGGAATGTCCGAACAAAGTCTGACCGTGTGTAAGCCCTATAATGCTGCGTATACACGAGTGGAATGTCCGACAGAAAAAGTCAGACGGGAGCTTTTCATCGTATATTCTGATCGTGTGTATGCCCCATCTGACTTTTTACGTAGAAAATTCTGACGGACCTAGAAAGAGAACATGTTCGAAATTTTTTCCAACGGAACCAACTCCTATTGGGAAAACCAATCGTCTGTATGCTGTTCCAACGTACCAAAAACGACGCATGCTCTGAAGCAAGTACGAGATGGAAGCTATTGGTTACTGGCTATTGAACTTCCGTTTTCTAGTCCTGTCGTACGTGTTGTACGTCACCGCGTTCTGGACGGTCGGAATTTGGTGTGACCGTGTGTAGGCAAGACCGCTAGAGCGGAACTCCGTCAGAAAAACCGGTCATGTGTACGCGGCATTACAGACCTGCAGTACCTAGATCAAAATACAGGAGGATACCATGATGACAAGTGCATAGCGGCCAGTATGGGTGGGCTTTTGTTTAAGTCACAATTGCTTCTATACCCAAACAAGTCTATGGCTTCATGCCCACACTAGTAAGCTAAAAAACTGCTTTAGAAACACTGGACGAAAAACGCTAATGTTTTAGCAATTTTTGCTGGCGCTTAGCAGTGTTTAGTCTAGTGTGTAAGCTACGTTTAGTATCTGCAGCTTAAAGGAGCATGGCCGCCGGCGTCAAAGCTATTCACTGGTTGTTAAGGTGGGGGATGAGAGGCCGGCGCCGCGTCCTTAACCACTTCACACCCAGGAAGTATTTACCCCCTTATAGGGCGTACACACGGTCGGACTTTATTCGGACATTCCGACAACAAAATCCTAGGATTTTTTCCGACGGATGTTGGCTCAAACTTGTCTTGCATACACACGGTCACACAAAGTTGTCGGAAAATTCGATCATTCTGAACGCAGTGACGTAAAACACGTACGTCGGGACTATAAACGGGGCAGTAGCCAATAGCTTTCATCTCTTTATTTATTCTGAGCATGCGTGGCACTTTGTGCGTCGAATTTGTCTACACACTATCGGAAATTCCGACAACGGATTTTGTTGTCGGAAAATTTTATCTCCTGCTGTCCAATGTTGTGTGACGGAAAATCCGATGGAAAATGTCCGATGGCGCCCACACACGGTCGGAATTTCCGACAACACGCTCCGATCGGACATTGTCCATCGGAAAATCCGACCGTGTGTACGGGGCATTCCTGACCAGAGCACTTTTTGCGATTCGGCACTGCATCGCTTTAACTGACAATTGCGCAGTTGTGCAACGTTGCACCCAAACAAAATTGCCATCCTTTTTTCCTCACAAACAGAGCTTTCTTTTGGTTGTATTTGATCACCTCTGAGGTTTTTATTGTTTGCGCTATAAACAAAAAAAGAGCGACAATTTTGAAAAAAAAGCAATATTTTTTTACATTTTGCTATAATAAATATCCCCCAAAAATGTATATATAAAAAAGATTTTTCTCCTCAGTTTAGGCCGATATGTATTCTTCTACATATTTTTGGTAAAAAAAAAAATCGCAATAAGCGTATATTGATTGGTTTTCGCAATAGTTATAGCATCTACAAAATAGGGGATAGTTTTATGGCATTTTTATTATAAAGTTTTTTTTTATTAGTAATGGCGGCGATCTGCAATTTTTATCATGACTGTGACATTATGACACATCGGACACTTTTGACACTATTTTGGGACCATTGTCATTTATACAGCGATCAGTGCTATAAAAATGCACTGATTATTGTGTAAATGACACTGGCAGGGAAGGGGTTAAAAACTAGGGGGCCATCAAGGGGTTAAGTGTGTCCTAGAGAGCGATTCTAACTGTGGGGGGGATGGGCTCACTACAACATGACCGAGATCACTGCTCCCGATGACAGGGAGCGGTGAACTCTGTCATGTCACAAGGCAGAACAGGGAAATGCCTTATTTACAAAGGCATCTCCCCGTTCTTCTGCTCCGTGACACGATCGTGGGCACCCGGCGGACATCAAGTCCGCGGGACCCATGGTCCCGGTCACAGAGCACGCGGCGGGCGCACGTGCGCCCACAATGCCGCATCTTCAAGGGAACGTACCTGTACACCCTTTTGCCCACCCGTGCCATTCTGCTGACGTGTATTGGCGTGCGGCGATCGGGAAGGGGTTAAAGGGGTTGTAAACCCTTGCGTTTTTTTCACCTCAATGCATAGAATGCATTGAGGTGAAAAAAAACGCAAGTGTACCAGCCCCCCAGAGCCCCCCCTTTTACTTACCTGAGCCCGATTGTTCCTGCGCTGGGGTTGAGCACACCTGATCCAGCCGGTGTCTCAGGTCCTGATTGGATAGATTGATAGCAGCACAGCATTGGCTCCCGCTGCTGTCAATCAAATCCAATGACACGGGAGCTGGGCGGAGCCGAGCCCTGGTGTCTGTGTCAATGGACGCAGCAGCAGGACATGGGAGTGCGCCCGTATGGGTGCCTCTAGGGAGATCGCTTCTCCGACGGGGCACTCGAGAAGAGGAGGAGCTAGGAGCACCATTGAGGAACCCCAGAAGCGCCTTGAGGCGATTCAGTTCGCATTTGCAGTGCTATACAAATCAAATCATTCATTCATTCATTCATTCATTCATTCATCCAGAAGAGGAGGATCAGGGCCACTCTGTGCAAAACCAACCGCACAGAGGAAGTAAGTATGACATGTTTGTTTTTAAGCAGCACAGTGGTGTAGTGGGTAGCACTTTCACCTATCAGCAGTAGGGTGACTGGTTCAAATCTCGACCACAACATCATCTGCCTGGAGTTTGCATGTTCTCCCTGTGCCTGCGTGGGTTTCCTCTGGGTACTCCGGTTTCCTCCCACGCTCCAAAGACATGCTGGTAGGTTAATCAGATCCTGTCAAAAAAATTGTCCAAATATGTGTATGTGATTGTAAGGGTGTTGAGACCCCATGGGGCAAAGGACCGTGCTATACCACAGATGGACAGCGGTGGCAAAAGCGCCCTGAGGCGATTCACTTCGTATATGTAGCGCTATACGAGTCACTCATTCATTCATTAAAATAAATAAAAAAGGAATCTTTAGTTATCCTTTAACAATGGATTAGTCATCAGCTGAATGTAAAAAAAAAAGTGAAAATAATGGCACGGGGTCTCGTTCCAATCAATGCCAGGCCCTAATTAAAAAAAAAAAAGGCCAGGCCAGCCCCCCCCCCCCCCCCCTCTCCAAAGGTCTTAGGTCTGGTATAGATTTTCAGGGGAACATTTTTTAAAAATTTAACAAGGGGGCTCCCAGTTCCCGGCCCCCTCCCCATGTGAATGGGTATCTAGTACATTGTAACCCTACTCATTCACCAAAAAAGTGTAAAACGTAAATAAAAACACAACACAAGTTTTTGACAAGTCCTTTATTAAAAAATCAAACATAAAAAAAAAAATCCCCTGCTGCAGATCCATCGTCAATCACCATGTTTTTTTCTTAATTTTGGTGTGGGGTCCATACTACAGGAAGTCCCCGAGTTATGAACATCCGACTTGTGAACGACTCCTACTTACGAACGGGACGGGGGGCACATTCGACTGAACCTTTTTCGATGGCGGGCACATTTGACAGACCCTTTGCGACGGCGGGCACATTAGACGAAACATCGGAAAACGACATATCTGCCGTTCTGCCTATGCTGTTTTCCGACTTACGAACATGTTCGACTTAAGAACAAACCTACAGTCCCTAGCCCGTTCGTAACTCAGGGACTGCCTGTAAACTTAAGAGTTTGGTATAGATTTGGTGGGACCCCCACGCCATTTTTTCACATTTTTATATTGCCAGCAATGTTTTTTTTACATTCAGCTGTCAGCGGGGAACCCCCCCCCCCAATCCATGAGGCCTATTGTATTGCAAGAGCAGTTTGCAGCAGGTCAAGTGCATATCAGAAGGGGGTCATATGTACCTGCCAATGAACTCTGGATGGTCTCAGAACCATCTTAAGCAGTAAGCTTCATTTGCAGCTGAAAGTCCATCAACACCTCCCTAGAGGTTTCTCTCCCTGTGTAAATAATTGCCAATTTTTCCAAACAGGAGCAACACCAACGCCATATTTTGGAGTACCAGAAGTGGTCAAAAATGGCCATAGCTCCACAGCTTGTAGTATTTTATCCTTCATAAAATGTGGGATTGATTTACTAAAACTGGAGAGTGCAAAATCTGGTGCAGCTATGTATGGAAACCAGTCAGCATCCATTTTTTTTTTGTCCAAGTTTAACTGAACAAGCTGAAGTTAGAAGCTGATTGGCTACCATGCACAGCTGCACTAGATTTTGCACTCTCCAGTTTTAGTAAATCAACCCCTGTGTGGGAGACCCCTTCTAACATTTCTAATAGGAGACTGAAATTACGAGGGTGGCTTCTTGTATCTTTGGTTCTAGCACCTCTGGACGTGGAAGAGATGGTGCCAAGGGACAGGGGGAACATTAATACTGGTAGATGTTGATAGCAGAACTTTAGACTGGAGATGCTGACCTAGAAGATCCAGCAGAACAGGCCTGGAGCGTCAAAAGAAGGAGAAGCAGGTTGAGCTGCAGATTTGGGAGCACAGAGTCCACAAGCGATCCCAGTGAGTCATACTGGCCCCTTTTATAGCTATGTAAAACTTTAAATAAAAGAGCCCATACTGTTTAAAATCCACACTGTCTCACCCTGCTTTGCACATGATCAGTTGCCCTCTATTTTTTGGCACTGTGCCGAAAATATAGAGGCCGATGTGATGACAACCTAAAGATTTACTGCTGCTCAGGGGCTCTGGGCTTCAGCAAAATGGTAGCCTCCAGCAAGAAGAAAAAGGAACAATGCCGGAGGCAATTTAAAGCACATACTAATTTTGGTAGCACAATTACTAATGAGGAATGTACAGTATGTTCCTTGTTAAAGAACATTGTCTTTTATGAAGTTGTTGTGGGTAAAGCTTTGCTTACTGTACAGTTGCACAAGTAACATTAACACTTTACATCTAGGTTTCACATCAGAAGCAGGATACTTGGGTATTTTTGGGCTTCTGGGTCACATAACTGCAGAATTCACAGCTCCTAGATCATATACGATTTCCATGTGTCCAGGTGTACTGAAAGTAATGTAAAAGTGGGCATAGGTTTTTCAAATGTTGATGAAGTAACTTCTTTTTCATTGCAGGTAAATAATGAATTTCAAGCAGAAGCAATGTACTGTCATAGCGTTCTTGATGAAGGAGAGGTGCAGGTTGTCCCACACTGGTGGTCCCCCACTATGTGGTTTGTCTTTAGTGCTGGTTTCCCTCTTGACAGTACAGTAAAACCTTGGATTGGGAGCATAATTCGTTCCGGAAGCATGCTTGTAATCCCAAGCACTTGTATATCTACAAGTGAATTTCCCCATAAGAAATAATGGAAACTCAAATGATTCGTTCCACAACCATTTATTCATAAATCCTTCAGTTTTCAGTCCATATAGAAAGATTATACAGTAGCAATGTGATAGGTTGTCTAACTATAAAATGTTCATCCACAAATGGAAGCCTCCACAAGGGGATTAGAAGCAAAATCCAGCAGGAGCTACAGAGCATAAAAGAGAAGAGAGGCGCCTCTAAGTGTAGCAATATTGTTACATTTAATGAAGTTGCAACATTTAACAACTCACATGGTTGATGATTAACTACTTCAATACCAGGCACTTAGACACCTTCCCGCCCAGGCCAATTTTCAGCTTTCAGCGCTGTCGCAATTTGAATGACAATTGCGCGGTCATGCTACACTGTACCCAAACAAATTTTTTATCATTTTGTTCCCACAAATAGAGCTTTCTTTTGGTGGTATTTGATCACCTCTGCGGTTTTTATTTTTTGCGCAACAAATAAAAAAGACCGAAAATTTTGAAAAAAAAAACAAGTTTTTCTTTGTTTCTGTTAAAACTTTTTGTAAATAAGTATGTTTTCTTCTTCAATGACGGGCACTGATATGGCTGCACTGACGGGCACTGATATGGCGGCACTGATGGGCACCGATGAGGTGGCACCAATGAGGTGGCACTGATGAGGTGGCACCAATGAGGTGGCACTGATGAGGTGGCACTGACGGGCACTGATGATGGGCACTGATAGGCGGCACTGATGGGCACTGATAGGTGGCACTGATCTGCACTGATAGGTGGCACTGGTATGCGGCACTGATGGGCACTCATAGGTGGCACAGATGGGCACTTATAGGCAGCACCGATGGACACTCATAGGTGGCATTGATGGGCACTCGTAGGTGGCATTGATGGTTACTTATGGGTGGCACTGATAGTTGGCACAGATGGGCACGGATGGACACTGATAGATGGGCACGGATGGGCACTGACAGGTGGCATGAATGGACACTGATGGGTGGCACTGATGGCACTGCTTGTTTTCAGTGATGCCCCTAAGGGTGGCATTGCTGGGCATCACTGCAACATGATGGTGCCAATCAGTGCCCATTTGTGGGCACTGAGTGGCACAGATTTGGCACACTGGGCACATGTGGATGGCCATGGGGTACATACCTGGCCATCCACATGTTGCCCCTTCCCTGGTGGTCCTAGTGGCGATCCCTGGTGGTCCAGTGTGGTGATCTGCGGGGGGGCTGCGCTGATAAACAATCAGCGCAGACCCCCCCTGCCAGGAGAGCCGCCGATCGGCTCTCCTCTACTCGCGTCTGTCAGACGCGAGTGAGGAAGAGTCGATCAACGGCTCTTCCTATTGACAGCATGATCAGCCGTGATTGGACACGGCTGATCACGTGGTAAAGAGCCTCCGCCGGAGGCTCTTTACCAAGATCGGTGGAGCGGTGTGTCAGACTGACACACCGCTCCACCGATCGCCGCGATGCGCGCCCCCGGGGGCGCGCTGCGGCATGTTATCCTGCTGGGCGTCATATGATGTCCAGTCAGGATAACAGAACCACTTCCCGGACGTCAATCCGCCATAGGGCGGGCGGGAAGTGGTTAAAAGAGAAACATCTAACTACGTAGGCATCCGGGGTAAAGCTGTCTGCAATCGTGACCGAGAAGTCTACCCTTCAGTAGAGCAATCTGAAAATGAGGCTTGAAGCGCTCTTGGAGCACAGCGTGGAAGGGAGGACGTCAATGGCAGTAAGGAGGATGATCTATGATGACAGCTTTACCCGGGATGCCTGCATACTTAAATGTGCCTGTTTTAATCATCAACCATGTGAGTTTCTAAAAGTTTTACCTTCATTAAATGTAACCATATTGCTACACTTTGAGGTGCCTCGCTTCTCTTTTATACTCAGTTGTGACATGACGCTACTTGTATATCAAGACATCGCTTGTATATCAGGTCAAAATTTATTTAAAAATTTAGCTTGTCTTGCAAAATGCTTTCAAACCAAGTTACTCTCAAACCAAGGTTTTACTGTAGTATCATCTCTGTAAGCATTCTGTAGCCTTCTGTGGATGTGGTCACCAATCTAAGGAATGGTAGATGGGGATGATCTATATGTTAAAAAAAACACCAAACCACCAATTTAAGCAATAAATTCACTATATAGCCCAACGTTTTTAGACAATCATCTAAATTATTTAATTGTGGTGCACAAATCCAGATCCATAAAAACATAGTTTTCTGAGTGTGGTGTGGAGTAAGTTGAGTGGCCTGCTCAGAGCCCTGACCTCAACCCTACTGAACACCTTCAGAATGAATTGGAATACCATTTGTGATTGACTGAATGGGTAAAGTTCCCACAGGAATGCTCCAAAATAACGTAGAAAGCACAAACAGTGGAAGCTGGTATAGCCACATAGTGGTTGGGGGGTGTGCAACTCTATATTAATGTCCAAGGGTCTGGATGGGTGGATCTGGATGGTCAACAGCCTGATCAAAACCCTGATTTCAATCCTTCTGAACACCTTTGGAATGAATTGGAATGCAGGTCATGATTGACTGAATGGGCAAAATTTCCAAAGGCATGCAAAAAAGTAATGTGGAAAACCTACCCGGTATAGTGGAAGTTGTTATAGCCACAAAGGGTTTGGGTGTACAACTCCCATATTAATGCCCATGGCTCTGGGATTCGATGTTCAACAAGCCCATATATTGTAAGTGTTAAGCCGTGTACACACGGGCGGACTTTTCAGCATCAAACGTCCGACGGTCTTTCCGACGGACTTTCAACGGAGTTACAACGGACTTTCGGACGACTGGACTTAAAGTCTAAAGACTAAAGTCCGTTCGAAAGACCGTTGGTATGAACGTGATGACGTACGAAGGGACTAGAATAAGGAAGCTCATAGCCAGTAGCCAATAGCTGCCATAGCATCCTTTTTTGTCCGTCGGACTAGCATAAAGACGAACTGATTTTTTGACCGGACTCGAGTCCGTCGGAAAGATTTAAAACATGTTCCAAATCTAAAGTCCGTCTGATTTTCAACAGAAAAAGTCAGCTGAAGGTCCGATGAAGCCCACACATGGTCGGATTGTCCAACGGATTCGTTCCGTCGGACCAGTCCGGTCGAAAAGTCCACCCGTGTGTACACGGCATAATGGTCAGCGGTGGCCATACTTTTGGACCATATGAGAGCTTCTGTCAATATTTGGGCCCCTTTAACTGCCCTAGGCTAGAGATGACCCATCTTCATACCTTCCCTCCTTACAACATGCCCCGTTTTTCCATTTGTTTCACTGCTTATGGACTGTATTGTTATCCTTCAGCCACATGCAATATTGGGTTCCCAATCACAAATCTTGGTGTTTTTCTGAGCAAGGATCAGTGTTCCGTTCCTTTTATTTATTTATTTCCAGGATATTACATACCTATTTTATATGAGATAACTGTAGAACACAGACAGGCCATATATTGTTCACAATGTTTTCCAGCTCGTTCGCCCCTTTTTTTTTTTTTTTTTTTCTTACATTTTCACACTGATCTTCTAGTCTTGTTCTTCACATATAAAATTTAACAATCTATATCCAAAAGGCAATAGATTCTACGAAGAAATACTTTTCTTGTCACTGTGGCTCGCAAACTTACATTCTAAATGTTCTGTGACTCGCGTGTGCTGTGTTTTTAAATGGTTTTCCAATTCCGGTGACATATTTCACGGAGACTAAAAGTCATGGTAAAATATTTTGCAATGGAACAAAAAGTGAAATGCTTTTTTTTTTGTTGAAAAACAACAAAAAAATAACTCTTTTATCTTTTGTTTGGCTGAAAAAAGTTGCTAGTCTACACTTAAAGGGCAAACGTAACAAAGTTCAGCAAGATTATCTGTATATTTTCAAATGTATTTTTTAATTTTTAATTTTTTTTTGGTTAAAGTGAGGAATTATTATGATCCTTATCACATTTTAATGTTTGTCTGTGTCTCTGCTGGGGAGATTCACCATTTTTAGTTGTTCCGGTGACCACGGTCTTAAAGTGTTACTAAACCCACAACAGTAAAATCAGGCTGTATATGCAGTAAAGCGTGATTGTTATACTCACTTTGGAACCTAAGAGGTTAATCCTCCACATTGTGTAAAAAAGGCTGTTTGAGCCTGTCTTCTCTGATCCTCTCCTTTTTCCACTGTCCTCGATCCATCTGCTGATAGAACACAGCTCTTTGGGGGCACTCTGCACATGCTCAGTTTGGTTTGTATTGCTATAGTTTTTTCTTTTCTTGGGAGGGAGCATGTGATCAGCACAGGGCCAATCAGCACTGTCCATAAAGAGGGTCAGGGGTCCTGCCCCCCTAAAGGACAATCAGAGGAGAATGAAAACTCCTCCTACAAGCTTTAACCAGACACAGATAGAAGTCACAAGACTGCTATATACTGCTAAGACCCCTTTCACACTGGAGCACTTTGCAGGTGCTACAGTGCTAAAAATAGCGCCTGCAAAGCGCCCTGAAACAGCTGCTGCCTACCGAGGGCTTTCACACTGGAGCGGTGCGCTGGCAGGTCGCTCAAAAAAGTCCTGCTAGCAGCATCTTTGGAGCGGTGAAGGAGCGGTGTATATACCGCTCCTAAACCGCTCCTGCCCATTGAAATCAATGGGGCAGCGCGGCTATACCACCAGTAATGCGCTGCTGCAGCAGCACTTTGCGGTGGTTTTAACCCTTTCTCGGCCGCTAGCGGGGGTAAAACAGCCCCGCTAGCAGCCGAATACCGCCGCTAACATGATGGTAAAGCAGGGCTAAAAATAGCGCCGTTTTACCGCCGACGCCGCCCCCGCCCCAGTGTGAAAGGGGCCTAATGAAAAAAGGTATATAGCAGTTTATATTTCTGGGAGACCAGATATAGTGAATGCAGTGCCCGGGGATTTGTAACACTTTAAAGTGACACTATACGATATTCGTATTCTCCAAAAATAATCCATACAAAGCCACTGCTTGATGGCCCTGTAATTTATTTGTCATTATTAAACTGTCTCTTTGTCTTTCTGCCATCTTCCTCCATGAGTTCCAACAAACATCTCCTTTTCCTCCTCACTTCATTTGTTTGTAATGAGCACTGCATGTTAGGTACGGTTATGTGCACTACAAATCCCATAGTCCACCTTGAGAGAGAGCAAGAGAGGGTGGCTATGCTCCTACATTGGGGCCATGGAGAACAAATGTAGCCATGAAGTCTGCTTGCAAAAGCAAAAAAAAAAAAAAAAAATGGAGATCTGGAAGAGGCTCAGAGGAGCTGAGGGGCTTTTTAAAAGTTAAAGTGGTTGTAAACCTCAGACATGAAATATAAACAAAACATAACCCTCTACAGTGTGTACTTGTCTCAATTAAAAGCGCTAAGTGTCATTTGTGTCTGCTGCTTCCTTACTCTGCTATCAGCATGAGTCACTTCTGACAAGTTTTCCTGACACCAAGAGAATAATGGTGACAGGGGAGGGAACTCTAGCTTAATGACAGCCTCAGCTCTGTTCCTGTGTGTTGTGTGTGTGGGTGGATGAATCCCTTTACTCCAATTGATTGGCTTTGTTTGAATGGATTGAATGAACCTTTCTTTGTGCACTGGTCCAAATCATTTACTGGAGGGGGGGTTATGGTGGGGGGGTTGTTTTTCAGGGGTTGGGCTTGACCCTTCAGTTTCAGTGAAGGGAACTTTCATGCTTCCAACTTTGTGGGAACAGTTTGGGGCTGGCCCCTTTCTTTTCAAACATGACTGCGCACCAAGGCACAAAGCAAGGTCCATAAAAACATGGATGAGTGAGTTTGGGGTGGAGGAACTTGAATGGCCTGCACAGAGCCCTGACCTCTCCTTGATAGAACACCTTTGGGATGAATTAGAGCGGAGACTGCGAGCCAGGCCTTCGCGTCCAACATCAGTAGCTGACCTCACAAATGTGCTTCTGGAAGAATGGTCAAACATTCCCAATAGACACACTCCTAAACCTTGTGGACAGCCTTCCCAAAAGAGTCGAAGCTGTTATAGCTGCAAAGGGTGGGCCAACTCAATATTGAACCCTACAGACTAATGCCGCGTACACACGGTCAGAATTTCCGACAACAAATGTTCGATGGGAGCTTGTTGTCGGAAATTCCGACCGTGTGTAGGCTCCAACGGACATTTGTTGTCGGAATTTCTGACAACAAAAATTTGAGAGCAGGTTCTCAAATTTTCCGACAACAAAATCTGTTGTCGGAAATTTCCGATCGTGTGTACACAATTCCAACGCACAAAGTTCCACGCATGCTCGGATTCAAGCAGAAGGAGCCGCACTGGCTATTGAACTTCATTTTTCTCGGCTCCTCGTACGTGTTGTACGTCACCGCGTTCTTGACGTTCGGAATTTCCGACAACATTTGTGAGACCGTGTGTATGCAAGACAAGTTTGAGCCAACATCCGTCGGAAATAAATCCAGGATTTTGTTCTTGGGAATGTCCGATCGTCTGTACGCGGCATAAGACTGGGATGCCATTAAAGTTCATGTGCGTGTAAAGGCAGGCGTCCCAATACCTTTGACAATATAGTGTATATGCTGCCAGAGAATGCCTTTGCTGAGGCTGTCCATGAAAATTCTACTGTTATGTAAAACACAATTTTAAGGCGTCCTCTAAACCTGTATTTTAAAGGATTTTTTTTTTAAATTTAGCTCTTAAATAATCATGATTTGCTAATAGGATTCAGCTCCCACAGACTTCAATGGTATTCTCTTCTGAGCTCGGGATCGCCAAATTTTATACAGGATTTGCCAAACTGAATAAATTAAGCTAATGTATTTTTCACAGCAGACATTTCCTATTTAGATCACTGCATTTCCTGTCTTAACTTTTTGATCGGCGCAGATAACTGGTGCCTGGCCCACCACCACCTTCCTCTTACTTGCCGCCAGACCTGCTTTTCATCCTTTAGTTCAGTGGTTACCCAGAGTCATGCTGTTATAAGATCTTCCTTCACACTTCCTGCAAGCGTCGGACTCCGAGAGAAGTCATTTATCTCGCACCTAGAAACTCCCGACTCTCCAGGACAATCTGTGGAAAGCCCACATCCCATTAATAACAATCTGATTGAGTCAGGGATGGGGATGCTAATTGCAATTACTATCTCCTCTTTAGAAGTAAGCTGCGGTATGCATTTCATAGGAATATATTTGTATGTACGAGGGCTGCACCTTCGTAATGCAAAAATGGACATAACTATTTTTTTTTTATCAAAGTGTTACTAAACCCACAACAGTAAATTCAGTCTGTATATGCAGTGAAGCATGCTTGTTATACTCACTGTGGAGGCTAAGGGGTTAATCCTGTGTAAAAAGGCTGTTTGATCCTGTTTTCTCTGATCCTCCTCTTCTTCCACAGTCCCCAATCCATCTGTTGATAGTACAGAGCCCTAGGGGGCACTCTGCACATGATCAGTTTGGTGTGTATTGTTTGAGAGGTTTTTTTTTTTTTTTTTTTTGGGAGGGTGCATGTGATCAGCACAGGGCCAATCAGCACTGTCCAGGCAGAGGGTCAGGGGTCATGAAGCCTCATAGAATAGTCAGAGGAGTATGAAAACTCCTCCTACAAGTGATTGTAAACTCAAAGAAAGATTACTGCCAGCCCCTCTCTTCTACCTAGCTATACTACACATTGTACATGTTTGTCTAAAATTATGCTTCTAAATACCTTATTTATGATAATAAAGATAATAATAATAATTATAATAATAATAATAATAAAAACAAACTTTTTCACGACTTATAGATTGGACATTTAATTCACATGGGTAAGGTTGGGTTAAAATTTAAAACACGTTAAGTAATACACAATTGAATAAAGGGATATGGGTACCACAACAGTATAATTTTTTGAAGGACACAATCAAATTAACAATCAACGTATTTAAGATATTTAAGAGTCTTGCTCTACAAGACTCTGGTCCGGCCGCACCTGGAGTATGCTGTCCAGTTCTGGGCACCAGTCCTCAGGAAGGATGTACTGAAAATGGAGCGAGTACAAAGAAGGGCAACAAAGCTAATAAAGGGTCTGGAGGATCTTAGTTATGAGGAAAGGTTGTGAGCACTTTCCTTATTCTCTCTGGAGAAGAGACGCTTGAGAGGGGATATGATTTCAATTTACAAATACCGTACTGGTGACCCCACAATAGGGATAAAACTTTTTCGCGGAAAGGAGTTTAACAAGACTCGTGACCACTCATTAACATTAGAAGAAAAGAGGTTTAACCTTAAAGGGGTTGTAAAGGTATACATTTTTTCACCTTATTGCATTATATGCATTAAGGTGAAAAAACTTTTGAAAATACCGCCGCCCCCAGCCCCCCCGTTTTGCTTACCTGACACCTCGAAACTCGGCCGCTCGCTCCCGACCTCCATTCAGCCGATCAGCCTGGTCGCTGATTGGCTATAGTGGATGGATTGAAAGCAGCGCAGCCATTGGCTCGCGCTGCTGTCAATCATAGCCAATGACGCGGCGCGCCGGGGGCGGGGCCGAGTGATACAGCGAGCGGCTATAGCCGCCGGCTGTATCACGGGAGCGCGCCCACAATAACTAACCACCATGCGAGAGAGCTCGCATTAAGGTGGTTAGTTATTGCGGGGAGGAGCTGAGACAGCCGCCGAGGGACCCCAGAAGACCAGGTTTGGGGCCACTCTGTGCAGAACGAGCTGCACAGTGAAGGTAAGTATAACATGTTTGTTATTTAAAAAAAAAAAAAAAGTATCTTTACAACCCCTTTAAACTACGTAGAGGGTTCTTTACTGTAAGAGCGGTTAGGATGTGGAATTCCCTTCCACAGGCGGTGGTCTCAGCGGCGGGCATTGATAGTTTCAAAAAATTATTAGATAAGCACCTGAAGGACCGCAACATACAGGGATATTCAATGTAATACCAACAGTGACACATAATCACACACAGAGTTTGGACTTGATAGACTTGTGTCTTTTTTCAACCTCACCTACCATGTAACTATGTAACTGTATGGGATTTGAAAAAACAAACAAAGGAAATTGAAATATAATTCACCACTAATACCATTCACAGGGACACATCTTTTTTTTCCAGGGAACGAGACACTCTTTGGAGTATGGATAAAGGATAAAAAACGCACGATTAAAGGATATTATGAAAGAGAGAGCGATATACACAATCCAGGAATTAAGACACAAAGAGGAGTTACTAGTGATAGATGAACCAAGATACCATCCGTTTAGACATTTTATAAGGACACTGCCACATCCAACAAGATCAGGAGAAAGTTTATTACCATTTGAAAAATTGCTCAACTTACAGGAAGCACCAAGACATGGAATTTCCCAGATTTGTAAGATTCTTACTATAGGGTCGGAACCATTGGTACCGCCTTTCTTGGATAGGTGGGAAGCAGAACTTGGGGCAACTTATGCCGCGTACACACGACCGGTTTAGACGTCATTAAACTCCGATGGTTTCTCCGACGGAACTCCGACGGAATTCCATTCAAGTGGTCTTGCCTACACACGGTCAACCCAAAGTCTGACCAAAGTTTGACCTTCCAGAACCCGGTGACGTACAACACTTACAACGGGACTAGAAAAAGGAAGTTCAATAGCCCAGTAGCCAATAGCTTCCATCTCGTACTTGCTTCAGAGCATCCGTCGTTTTTGGTCCGTCAGACCAGCATACAGACAATCGCTTTTCCTGATAGGAATTGGGTCGGAAAGATTTAGAACATGTTCCCTTTCTAGGTTCGTCAGTTTTTTCGAAAAAGAAAGTCCGATGAGGCCTACACACGATCGGTATATACGATGAAAAGCTTCCATTGGACTTTTTCTGTCGGACAGTCCGCTCGTGTGTACACGGCATTGGAGTGAGCAAGAGAAAGAGAAAATGTTGAAATTAGCAGACGGAACAGCAGTAGATATACTGTCTGCACGATAGAAACTAATTTTAAATGCCTGTCAAGATGGTATATAACACCTATCAAAGCACATAAATATCAAAAGGAAAAAACACAGCTTGGCTGGGGAGTGTGTATGAAAAGAAGAACAAAGTCTATGTGAAGCCTAATGGGTAGACAGTGCAAGGACTCCAGGATAGGGGTAGTAAGATCACTTGTACCAGACCTAGTCAGGATTCTGGCTGCAGAATTTTGAACATATTGAAGCTGATTTATAGTGGATTTAGGTACACCAGCAAGTAGAGCATTGCAGTAGTCAAGTCGGGAGAACACAAATGTATGGATCAGCTTTTCAGCTACTGTGTATGATAGCATAGGAAGCAGCCAAGCAATGTTTCTCAAGTGGAAAAAAGAGGTTCTGACAACATTTTGTACATGTGGCTCAAAGGTTAAAACTAGCATTATCATTATTTCAGTTAGTTTCTGGCCTGTCACATGACCTTCGGCCGCTCTCCTCCCCGGATTTAAGGGCTACAGTATATGTGGTATTCTGACATCTAGGGGCGGTTTTGGGCCATTACAACTTGTTTACTATGTGATTTTGGCATCTTCCACTGTCTTCTCCTCCTTTTTAGTGCTAAATTAGTTTAGACCAACTAAGCCCTTTCTGCTGATTTCATGGCTTAGGAAGGTCATTTTCCTCTTACACTTCAAAGACTAGAAAAACATCCTCTATGCTGTAATTAGTAAAATTGCACTGGATTCAACTTCTGTGTCGTAATGATAAGTTAACTTGCGTCTGGATGGTTCCGAGTCAGCAGATGACCATTCTGTCTGGACAGACTGAATGTAAGGAGGTATGTCAATGCATAAATCAGTATGTTAAACAGAACACTTGGTTAATCTACTGAATTCTCTCATTTACGGAAATTGCTTACTCTGATTTCACTGCACACTGTGATCTGCTCAAAATGTGCATTAGCAGGTGCAGTAAGTCAGATAGAGCCCACCTCATTTCCTGGACTGGAAGACAGACAGCACCATCTAGCCCTTTTCTGTACACAACCCCTTGAGCCTTTAACCCAATACCTAAATTGAGCCAATAACACTTAAATTAAGCCCTTAACCCCTTCCCGTCGAGCGTACGCAGATGTGCATACTCGGCTTTCGGAGGTTATACCGGGATACTGCCCACAGCTGCAGGCATCATCCCGGTACTGTTTTTTAATGCCGGCGATCGGCTTTCCTGGTATAACAACCGTTGCAGCTAAAAGCCGCTCGGCTGTTATACCGGAGGAGCGGGAGGGGACATCCCCCCTCCCTCTGCCTCCCGCCGCTCTTACTGGGCCTCCTGTTCCATCGGGAGGCCCGATGACCAATCGGCCGCCCTCGGCGGCTGGGGACGGACTGGAACGAAGCCGTGAGTGGCTTAGTTCCAGCCTCCTAATAGTAAACACGGAAGCGACGTCATGATGTCACTTCCCGTTTACTCGGCTGCCAATGGCGCCGGTTTTAAAAAAATACACAGTATTCAGAATCGCCGAAAATGGCGATCTGAATACTTTGAAGTGCAAAGGAGGGATCTGGGTCTTTTAGACCCCCGATCCCTCCATAAAGTGTACCTGTCACCACCTATTACTGTCACAAGGGATGTTTACATTCCTTGTGACAGCAATAAAAGTGATCAAAACATTTTTTTTTTTTTAAAAACACAATTTATAAATATAAAAATAAATAAAATAAATAAGAATTTTTTTTTTTAAAGCACCCCCGCAAGCTCGCGCAGCAAAGAAAACGCATACGGAAGTCGAGCCCGCATATGTAAACGGTGTTTAAATCACACATGTGAGGTATCGCCACGATCATCAGAGCAAGAGCAATAATTTCAGCCCTAGACTGTAACTCTAACCTGGTAACCGTAAAAAAAATTTAAAGCATCGCCTATGGAGATTTTTAGGTACCGTAGTTTGTCGCCATTCCACGAGTGCGTGCAAATATAAAGCGTGACATGTTTGGTATCTATTTACTCTGCGTAACATCATCTTTCACATTATACAAAAAATTAGGGTAACTTTACTGTTTTTTTTTTAATTCATAAAAGTGTCCCTTTTTCCAAAAAGTTGCGTTTAAAACACCGCTGCACAAATACTGTGTGACATAAAATATTGCAACAATCGCCATTTTATTCTCTAGATTCTCTGCTAAAATATATATATATATAATATTTGGGGGCTTTAAGTAATTTTCAAGCAAAAAATAAGGATTTTAACTTGTAAACACCAAATTTCAAAAATAGGCTTAGTCATGAAAGGGATTTATACAACCAAAATTTCCCCACAAAAATCATTACTCTAACCCTAATTAAAACCTACAACCCTGGTCTTAACCCATCTCCCACTTACCTGTTAGGGGGTAAAAGTATCATTCTGAATACTGCTCACGCCAAACCCAACACCACCTGCCCCAAGAGTCCAGCACCAAATGCAGCTGTACCACACTTCACACCTCACACTAATACAGAAACACAGCTGGTGGTGAAAGGACTTGACTTTATACACTGAAGTCACAAATTGCATAACAAAGTGCTCTGAGTTTCAGAGGTCCCAGAGCACTCCAGTATACATTTTAATGGATAAACAACCACCTATAGGTACCTGTCACTTGCCACCAGTTTAAAGGGTCACTAGCATGAAAGGTTTGCTTTAAATGCTCTTGCTTCACTACTGAATGAACTGCGTATGGACCTATTGTTATCTCCCGATTCATCCTCTACAGCAGTGGATCTCAACCTCAGTCTTTAAGTACCTCCAACATGCCATGTTTATGGAATTTCTCTTAGATAAAATATAAAATAGCTGTCTGAAATACCAAGCCATTGACTCTGATTTAAAGCACCTGTGCAAGATAAAGGAAAACCTGCAAACGTGGCCTGTTGGGGGTACTTGAGAACTGAGGTTGAGAACCACTGCTCTACAGCACAGCTCCTGTCTGATTTACCCCCCCCCCCCCCACCATCTCCACTAAATAATCCAAATAGATGGTGCTTTATTTCAGAACATTTCCAAGCCTCACCCTAGATACAGTCTAAGTTCCCCCAGGGCCCACTTTACTGGAAACCATATAACCGGTATGTTTGGGGTGTGCAGTGAAAATCAAATAGAGGGAGAGTTAAAAAAACTCCATCTTGAGGACTGAACCAAGGACCATTTCAGAGTCAACCTGACACCCATTTTTTTTAAGTCTCTTTATAATATTTAGACTCAGAACCTAAATTAAAGGGATATTAAAGGCAGATTTTTTTTTTTGTTTTAAAAATAACAAACATGTCATACTTACCTGTTCTGTGCAGTGGTTTTGCACACAGCAATCCTGATCCTCCTCTTCTTGGGTATTCTGTTGGCACTCCTTGCCCCTCCTTCCTGCCTAGTGCCCCCCATAGCAAGCACCCAAGCAGGGTTGCACCCGAGCTGCTTTGTGTGTCCATTCACACACGGAGAATGTTTTGGCCTCGCCCCCACTCTCTCCTTATTGGTTCATTGACTGTGATTGACAGTAGCAGGAGTTAAGGGCTACCACTGCTGTCTCAGCCAATGAGAAGGGAGAGAACCAGGTGAGTCAGAAACTCTCTTGCACATCGCTGGATCGGGCTCAGGTAAGTTTTTTAGGGGGGCTGGGTGGGTGCTGCAAAAGGTTTATCACTTTCATGCAAAGAATACATTAAGGTAAAAATCCTTGAGCCTTTACAACCACTTAAAAAAGGAAAAAATAAGTTAGCATTAAGCTGATCTCCATCTTTTAGGGAAGGCTTAGAAGTTGTCCTCCATTGAGGTCACTAAGATGGAAAGTGAGCAAAGTATTTCCCATGAGGTTATCGTTGTCTTTGATTGCTGTCTGCATCCCATTGGGCCAATTCTCATCACTTCTTGTGAGGTCCCCGGGGACTGCAAACGAGAGTAGAGCTCCCAAGTTGGGACAGAGCCATCAATAAAGACTGAACAGAGGTTACTTACCCCTCTCTTTCAATATAAACGGAAAAAGATTTGTTTAATTCCGCTTTAAATAGCATACTATACTTGCCTAAGCACTACCATACTGTGAAGATCAAATAATTATAGGGAGAGCCTAAAAACTCCATGTTAAGAACTGAACCGAGCTGTGACGGACCCCATACTCTTAAGGAGTATGTGCATATAAGTTTCCCTTGTCCAGTACCAGCACTATCCAAGATCCCTCAGCTCACTCAGTCACTTGTCGAGACATCAGTGTAGGGTGAATAAAAGCATAAGACTTTATTGAAGAACAGACACAAGTATATATCTCTGGAGACAATCCCCCTTGTTGCTGGCATAGAGACACAGGGTGGGATAAACTGTACATCCAATCACATGAGGCACAGGTACATTCAAACATTTCAACACATCTATAAACAAAAACTGGTCATGCAGCCAACAAATGGTGGTACTGAAACATTTAACCTTTCAACAACTATCTAAAACAGTAACTGGGCGCATAGACTTCTTTCATGGAGAGACCTGTTAAAGCAGCTTCTCCTCTCCTATGACTTGGGTCAGGTTAGGATAGACCAGACTGAGCTTCTCAGGTCATCATGTGCCCCTAATAGACATAGGGTTACTTACACAAAAGAGGGGATCTGAAAAAAGGAGTTTCCTGACCCTGGAAGCTGGGTTCCCTCCGCCCAAAGAGACTCCCGTCACACGGCTTCAAATTTGTCCTCCATTGAGGTCACTGAGATAGAAAGTAAGAGGAATAAAAAAGCATATTGATGGTTGTTCTATTAGGGTTTTGTTGTACCATTTATGACATACCGTATATACTCGAGTATAAGTCGTTCCGAGTATAAGTCGAGGCCCTAATTTACCACAAAAAAATGGGAAAAACTTAGTGACCCGAGTATAAGACGAGGGTGAGAAATGCACAGCCACTGTAAGTGGAAAAAAGGGTCAACAATGCCCATTTGCAGCCTCACTGTGCCCATTTGCATGCCTCACTGTGCCCATTTGCAGCCATAGGTCCCCCGAACTTCAAACTCGGTAGTTAAGGGTTCCTAGATGCCCTCTAGCTGCAGCCAAAATTTGGGATCTCTGAACCCAAATGGTCCCGAAATGACATTGCTGCAGATGGACACAGCTGACTGATTTTGGGGCCCCGTGTCTCGGGGCCACCTAGTGCTAGGGACCCTAAATTTGGTGTGCAAACTCAGTGGAACTAGCACCATAAAATATCCAAAGCTGGGGTTTCTAGCACTAAGTGTCCCTGAGATACAGGGCCCCAAATATCGGTTCGGAAAATGTCAAGCACTTTTCTGCAGCAGAGAATGACATTTTCCGAACCGGCTTTGGGGCCACGTATCTCGGGTCACTTGGTCCTAGGAACCCCAGCTTTGGAAATGTTATGGTACCAGTTCCACTGGGTTTGCACACCAAATTTGGGGGTTCCTAGCACAAAGTGGCCCTGAGATACGGGGCCCCAAATTCGGTTCAGAAAATGAATTTTTTTGCTGCAGAAAAGTGCTTGACTTTCAGCACAAAAAAATGTGCTGAAAAACTCGACTTATACTCGAGTATATACGGTAGTTGTTTTTTTTTAATAGTTCTTTCAACCTGCATGTCCATTTATTTAGACATATGTGCATTTTTGACGAATTTCATTTAATATTAAGTAGTTTGTTTTCATGTGTATTATTTCACTTATATGTATAATGGTATAATGGCATCTACTAACCATGTAGAATCTAAAAATATTAGTAATTACAAAAATGTACTCATTACACATTATCACTTAATATCTGATATTTCTTTACCTTCATTTCTATGCATGTATATATGGTTGTGTATATGTGGGTATTTTTGGATGCATGTATGTGTGCACATATGTATTGTATATATATGTTATCTGCAGTGTTTTATGATTGTTGGGCTCATGTTTGTATCCATCACAATTATATTTCCATTATATTACATTCTGTTGTAGCCCTCATGAAGGAGAAGCGCATTTTACCCCCAAAAATGCATTGGCTGTCTTTTTAGCACAGTTGTCAGGGAACTAATGCAGCTAATGCTAATTTTCATACAGCTAGGGGCCACTTTCACACATGCGGACTGTCCAGGTCTACCTGTCAGTTTTTTAGGCGGACCTGAACGGGCACTCCAGGCAGTTCTATGGAGTGATGGATGTCAGCGGTGAGTTGTCCGCTGACATCCGATCCTGCTCCAATCCATTACACTTAATTCAGACGGATAGGAACCCTATTTTCCATCCATCTGGTGGATCGGATTGGATGAAAACTGACAGATGGATCCGTTTTCATGCGATCCCCCATAGCAGGAGAGCGAAGGTCTGACAGGTCTGTCTCTCTACAGTGAGCAGAGATGGACCTGTCATTCGCCGGTTCAGTGGGGATCAACGGAACGATCCCCGCTGAAAAAAATGGAGTCCGTGAAAACAGACATTAGTGTGTGAAAGAGCCCTAATGCTCATTCCCATGCAACTACTTCTCATTCCCATGCAGCTAATGCTTGTGCACATGTATATCAGCACATAGACAAGCTTGGGCTAATATCCATCGTTTACTGACTCATTTGTGTGTGCCAGCGCATCAGCGCACATTTCCACTCGCATCAGCACACATGTCCACTTGCATTGGCGCACATGTCCACATGCATTGGTGCCAAGCTGCCTATTTAAAGGAGATCCTGGTGTGTGCTAATAGCTGGATGTTCTTCTTCCTGCTTTTGCTGACTCATCTTCCATTACTGACCTGGCTCATTCCTGGCCTTGCTCTGTGTATTCTGAACATTGACCTTGGCTTGCCTCTAACTTTTCTTTGCCTGCTTCCCTGGTACTGACCTTGGCTTGCTACTGGACCTTGCTCTGCCTGTTTAATTGGTACGGACCTCGACCTGCTACTGGACCTTGCTCTGCCTGCTTCCCTGGTACTGACCTCAGCCTGCTACTGGACCTTGCTCAGTCTGCTTCCCTGGTACTGACCTCAACCTGCTACTGGACCTTGTTCGCCTGTTTCCTGTCCATGCAGCTGCCTCACTGAGAATGACCCTAGCACACCTTTCTGTCCATGACAATCACCTGCTACCAAGCTACCAGCACCCGTGCTTCCTTGAGCCTTGTACCTCTGTCACCACATTTAGGAGTGCTTGAACCAGAGCCGCTAAGGAAGCTCTCTCGTCAACTTGGCCTCCAACCAAGGTCCGTGACAGCAATACCGATAAATTAATTTGCACTCTTTTATCTTTTGGTTTGGAGCTCCTTTCACCTATGCATGTTTTTTTTTAGAAGTAGCTTAATAGTTTGCTGCCCAATTAGACCACTTCCCCTCTGGAATCACTAAGGCAGTGTTTCTCAACCAGGGTTCCTTCAGAGGTTTCTGGGGGTTCCTTGAGCAATGAGCAATTTTTGCCTCTTAGAAAAGATCCCACTGACACCATTGATCTTTTTTGCTATCTGTAAGGGGGTGATTCTTCCCAATGACCACAAGTGTAAGGAGCCATCACACTAATGTATCATGAGCTGTAGATATAGTCATTTTTGGCAGGGGTTTCCTGAGACTGGAAAGTTATTTCAAGGGTTCCTCTGTGTTGAAAAAGTTGAGAAAGGCTGCACTAAGAGATCAATTGCTTAATGAGACATACAACGAGACCTGCAGGCAGGAAGATTAATTGCACTTACACTCGCTATACACAGATGGGAAAAAAAAAGGGACAGGGGTTATAACCCTCCCTTACTCTATCCAAAAAAAAGTTTTTCCTTTAGTTGTACTTTAAGTAAGACTAAAGACTCTTCTGAATTAGATTCATGCAATATCCATGCAATATCCATTGATTGTATTGTATTCAATGCTCTGTCTAACAATACATTACATGATCATGACTTGGAAAAGGATAAGGTGACTTTTAAGGCTTTGAATGTGTTTTATATTTTTAGCAAGTATCTCTGCCAACAATACCTACAAATGGAAGAAAAAGATGATAGCCCAATATTTGTGATGTATTTCTTGCTCGGTATTTTCCAGGGTGTTTTTAGCTTTCTATAGAGGAAAAAAGAATAATGTTTTCATTATGGTTTTAGACAAGGTATACATTTTAAGTGCTCACAATTTGGGGAATAAGAAAAAACATAGCCAGAGCACAAATGACTTCTTAATAGTTCAGGGTAATTTAGAGGCACTTAGACGTGACATTGCTGCGGCTGCAGACCCATCGTAGAGGGATGTATCATTTATCAAAATGGTTTCCAAAACGTTCCGTTTGCAAGCATTCAGCAAACCTACAAATCAGTGTCAATCTCAAGTGCTTTTGTAAGTGTTTAAAGGAGAAGCGATGCATTTATGTCATTTTAGAGGGTGCTTTTGGTATTACTATTCTCAAAGGTTGTTTTGTTTTATCTTCTGATATTACCACTTATCTTAAAGAAGAAAGTGAGACAAACCGCTAAGATTCGATTCATCTATGGCCGGCTTAAGACCAGTTCAACAGAATGAGAAATCCTTTAGCAGGTATAAAAGTTCACATACAAACACTTGCTAAAGGATTTCTCATTCTGTTGAACCAGTCTTAAGCTGGCCATAGATGAATCAAATCTTGGCCGATTCAGCAGGGATCGGCCGAGATTTGATCCATCTCTGGGCATGCTGGTTGTACTGAAGTCGATCCATCGATTGACTTGATGTATCCGAATTTCTGAATGAAATAGTATTTTGTTGAAATTAATTTAATGTTGTTTCGTATAATTGTTTTCTAACAAATTCCAAATTTTCGTAACGAGTTGAATTCTGTGTGAAGAATTGCTGGATGTTTACATTTCAGCTGTCAGTGGCGAAGCTCGCTGACAGCTGATGAGTCATCGGTTGCTAAGGACATGGCGGCCGGCTTCCCGGCCCGCCCCTTAACAAACAGCTATTCTTCACACAGGGTTTGAATCGGTCGATCATTTTTCGATCAAGCCAAATTCGAGTTGTTCTGAAAATTTGAAATTAGTTGGAAAATTAATAAACAAAATGAAATTAAACTAAACTAAACTTAGCAAATTCCAAAACGAATCAACAAAACGAAATGTACATATAGTAGGTGAGGTTGAAAAAAGACACAAGTCCATCAAGTCCAACCTATGTGTGTGATTATGTGTCAGTATTACATTACATATCCCTGTATATTGTGGTCATTCAGGTGATTATCTAATAGTTTCTTGAAGCTATCAATGCTCCCCGCTGAGACCACCGCCTGTGGAAGGGAATTCAACATCCTTGCCGCTCTTACAGTAAAGAACCCTCTACGTAGTTTAAGGTTAAACCTCTTTTCTTCTAATTTTAATGAGTGGCCACGAGTCTTATTAAACTCTCTTCTGCGAAAAAGTTTTATCCCTATTGTGGGGTCACCAGTACAGTATTTGTAAATTGAAATCATATCCCCTCTCAAGCGTCTCTTCTCCAGAGAGAATAAGTTCAGTGCTCGCAACCTTTCCTCATAACTAAGATCCTCCAGACCCTTTATTAACTTTGTTGCCCTTCTTTGTACTCGCTCCATTTCCAGTACGTCCCTCCTGAGGACTGGTGCCCAGAACTGGACAGCATACTCCAGGTGCGGCCGGACCAGAGTCTTGTAGAGCGGGAGAATTATCGTTTTATCTCTGCAGTTGATCCCCCTTTTAATGCATGCCAATATTCTGTTTGCTTTATTAGCAGCAGCTTGGCATTGCATGCCATTGCTGAGCCTATCATCCACTAGGACCCCCAAGTCCTTTTCCATCCTAGATTCCCCCAGAGGTTCTCCCCCCAGTGTATAGATTGCATTCATATTTTTGACACCCAAATGCATTATTTTACATTTTTCTACATTGAACCTCATTTGCCATGTAGTCGCCCACCCCATTAATTTGTTCAGGTCATTTTGCAAGATTTCCACATCCTGCGGAGAAGTTATTGCCCTGCTTAGCTTAGTATCGTCTGCAAATACAGAGATGGAACTGTTTATCCCATCCTCCAGGTCGTTTATGAACAAATTAAATAGGATTGGTCCCAGCACAGAACCCTGGGGGACCCCACTACCCACCCCTGACCATTCTGAGTACTCCCCATTTATCACCACCCTCTGAACACGCCCTTGTAGCCAGTTTTCAATCCATGTACTCACCCTATGGTCCATGCCAACGCACCTTATTTTGTACAGTAAACGTTTATGGGGAACTGTGTCAAATGCTTTTGCAAAATCCAGATACACCACGTCTACGGGCCTTCCTTTATCTAGATGGCAACTCACCTCCTCATAGAAGGTTAATAGATTGGTTTGGCAAGAACGATTCTTCATGAATCCATGCTGATTACTGCTAATGATATCATTCTTATTACTAAAATCTTGTATATAGTCCCTTATCATCCCCTCCAAGAGTTTACATACTATTGATGTTAGGCTAACTGGTCTGTAATTCCCAGGGATGTTTTTTGGGCCCTTTTTAAATATTGGTGCTACATTGGCTTTTCTCCAATCAGCTGGTACCATTCCAGTCAATAGACTGTCTGTAAAAATTAGGAACAACGGTCTGGCAATCACCTGACTGAGTTCCCTAAGTACCCTCGGATGCAAGCCATCTGGTCCCGGTGATTTATTAATGTTAAGTTTCTCAAGTCTAATTTTAATTCCGTCCTCTGTTAACCATGTAGGTGCTTCCTGTGTTGTGTCATGAGGATAAACACTGCAGTTTTGGTTACTGAAGCTCCCCGATTCACTCGTGAAGACTGAGGAGAAGAATAAATTCAATACCTCTGCCATCTCCCCATCCTTTGTAACCAGATGTCCTTCCTCATTCTTTATGGGGCCAATATGGTCTGTCCTCCCTTTTTTACTGTTTACATACTTAAAGAATTTCTTGGGATTTTTTTGCTCTCCTCCGCTATGTGTCTTTCATGTTCTATCTTAGCCATCCTAATTGCACCCTTACATTTCTTATTGCATTCTTTATAAATTCTGAATGCTGTGGATGATCCCTCAACCTTGTATTTTTTGAAGGCCTTCTCCTTTGCTTTTATATGCATTTTTACATTGGAGTTAAGCCATCCAGGATGTTTGTTCGCTCTTTTAAATTTATTACCCAATGGGATACATTGGCTAATGCCCTTATTTAATATGCTCTTAAAGCAAACCCATCTCTCCTCTGTATTTTTTGTTCCTAATATTTTATCCCAATTTATGCCTTTTAGCAAGGTTTGTAGTTTAGGGAAGTTGGCTCTTTTGAAATTCAGTGTCTTTGTGTTCCCTTCATGTCTCATATTTGTGTGATTTATACTGAAACTAATTGACCTGTGATCGCTGTTACCTAAATTGCCCCGTATTTCCACATCTGTTATCAGGTCTGTATTGTTGGTAATCAGTAGATCTAGTAATGTTTTATTTCTAGTTGGTGCGTCATAGTTACATAGTAACTATGTAACTATGTAACAACTCTATTTGAAACAAAACAAATTTGACCATTCTGCACATGTCTAGTATCTGCTGCTTTATAATCCAGGCACTCCTGCCAGACAGCAGAACGAAACCAGTGGCCTCACTTTTCCCCACTGCAATTAAAGCCTATCCATGGTTAAAATGTAAAATCATATATTTATTTCCACATTATATTTCAATTATTTCTAGCCCCCCGTCAATTAATCTGAACGATCTTGAAGTTTCTAAACGTACTTTGTGAAGATTCCCACACCTTTACTAGCTTGAATCTTGTTACATGTAAGGAGGAGCCAACAGTTAGGTCCAAACTTTGGCTGTCCAGGCAAACTTTGGCTGTCCAGACATAGCCTGAACTTTTGCCCTGTTGGATCTTTGTTCGGCGGGAGCCTAAAATCTTGTATAAAAGTGGTATTTCTTCTGCTTCTATATTTGATAGCTTCCCACTGCCACTGGTTTCTAAGGAATCAGTGGGTGCTTGTACCTACCACACCTCTAAGAACCACTGATGTTACTAGGAATCCCCGCCACTTAAGCAAAGGGAGGATAGCAGTAAAATATAGCCACTGGGTGTGGCGGTATCTTGTGGTCCCCTTATTATTAAAAGGGGATTCCAACAAGCCCCCCACCTGCAGAGCCCCCAAATCACCGGGCAAGAGTTGTTGGGAAGTGGTCCTTGTCCTCATCAACATGGGGATAAGGTGCTTTGCCAGGGGGGGTCCCACCTGGCTACATACCCCCATGTTGAGGGCATGGGTCTGGGTATTGTTTAGGAGGGGGGCTGTATGCTCATCCCCCACCCATATACTGGCAAGCCAGGCTTCATGCTCAGGTTTTGGTTGTCTAATATAGACTTCCAGGGAGTTCTTTGAAGTTTGCTGAACCCTGCTTGAGCCAAACTCAGGGCAGTTTGACTCATCCCTAGGGACAAGTATTCACTATGTCTTGCTAATAGGCACTGCTGTGTCACACATTTCACATTCTTCTGAACGACAGAGGTGCTGAGAGTTGGAGTTTCAGGAAGTACAGAAATCACTGCCTTCAGGTAGCAAGTCACCATGGGATATGTGGTCCTTAGAAATTGAGAAAAAGCTGAAAAGCATGAAAAAAGATTTTTCAAGTAAGCTTATTGTCATGAATCTGCAGTAATGTTTCAATTCCCTGACTGCTTACCTCTCTGGTCTGTGTATCAACTTTAGGGACCATGCTTTCACACCTGTGTGTTTAAGTAATCTCCTCTCAGCATGGCTCCACCTCAGCCTCTAACAGGAAACACTATATAACCCCAATTGTGTGAAGGCTTCCCTGGGTGATTCTTGCAGTGTGCTCTACGTTTGATTCCTGTGTATTGACTTTAGCTTGTTCTCCTGACCATCCCTGTCTGCTTGTTGCCCCAACCTTTGGCTTGTCCTCCTGATTATTCCTTCCTGCCCTGGACTGCTGGCTCCTCTCCATTCACCAGAGCTAGCCGTAAGTGTGAGCTGGGAGACCCTGGGGGCAGCGACCTGGAGTCAGCTGCAGCCAAGTCCATCCTCACCATCAGAGGCCCTGGTGAACACCTGCTGGCTCTTAGACTCCATGCCCTGGGGGATCTTATGCTCTAGCTCTCTGTCCCGGACCATGGTTGCAACCCTGTGTAGCTGCTTCTCAAGAACCATCGACCCTCAGCAGTTATCCCTTGGGTCCACAACCTCCGCGGTGCGCTCCTAGTAACTTGGTCCCGCAGGTGACCTGACATTGATACTGGATTGTTAAATATAACTATTGTTTTTATTGTTTTTACAAGGCGGATATTATGAAATGAAAGTTTATGCGGTTACCATAGACTCCCTTTATGTAATACAGTTTGGTTGCCAACCACCCCACCAATTATTGGATAATGATGAAACATTGCTACACTGATAAGGTAATGACTTTCCTTTCTATTCCTGTCTATAAGGATTGGAATAAAAGGTAAGAAAGGTTCACAGTTTAGGATTTTCTACTTATTTTTAATGTCAAATAAAAATGAAGGCACTATGCACTGCATAAGACCCTGGTTCTTTACTGCCCCTAGCATTTCCTTCCTTCTACCAAAGTAAGTCTTGTTGAATTACAAAAGGATAGTATGAATACAAGTTCAATTACTTAGCCCTACTGCATATTAAGACCTAATTGTATTATTTCTTCTGCTTTTTATATTTGCACATGTGTATGTTTAACCACTTAAAGTGATTGTAAAGTCATAAGGTTATTTATCTTAATGCATTCTATGCATTAAGATAAAAAAACATTCTGGGTGCAGCAGCCCCCCTAATACTTATCTGGGCCCCATCTCGATCCAGCTATGTTGCAGGAGTTTCTCGGCTGCCCGGGACTCTCCCTCCTCATTGGCTGAGATGGCAGTGTGGCACCATTGGCTCCTGCTGCTGTCAATCAAAGTCATTGAGCCAATGAGGAGAGAGAGAGGGGGTAGGGCCGAACTGTGGCTCCGTTTCTGAATGGAAACACAGAGCAGCGTCACGGCTTGGGTGCCCCCATAGCAAGCTGCTTGCTATGGGGGCACTCAAAAGGAGGGAGGGGCCAAGTCCTTTACTCCTAAACACATAACAGAATACTACACCACTTCCAGCTTGATGACGGGGATTTGTCTTGGAAATACTTGTAGCTCACATTTAAGAGAAATGAGGCCGAGGTGTAGTACTCTGTTTTGGAGTAAAGGACTTTGTGGGACTTCATGTAATATAGTTGAATGATCATAATATGGATGGAGAAGTTCTTTACATTTTATATTAAAAACTCCCCAAAAAACAGGATCTTTGCTTGCATATAATTTGATGATGGAAATCAATAGGGCTTCACCTCATTCACTAAGCTCTGGGGAAAATTCCCTTGCAAAGTGAACAGCTTGTTTGCCTTTTGTAAATCAACCCTGCTGCATGCATGATGTTAGTTACGCTGCCAACAAAACCACATATTCTTGCCGCCAGCTGGGCCCTTTAGGCATTTTGGGAGCTCTCTTACCTGACCCTAGGAGTCATTGCCTCTTACAACTTTGCGGTAACACGTGTTAAAACTGATTTAAACCTAATTACTAAAATCTCACTGTAATTGCAAAAATAGTTTTTCTTTTAACCTGTTTTCATGAAAATAGTACCTGCTGAGCCCACCATGAAGGTACTTGTTCAGGAACTTCCTTACATGAAGTTACATTTTTCTCCCTGTTGCTCCTACGTTGTCACCCTGTCACATGCATGTCCAGTGGAGACTTTGAGCCACCATGCCCATATAAATTGCTCAGGCATGGTCCACCATTGTCACTATTAGGAAGCTGGTCCAAAACAATGATGTTCTTCCACTCTTGGAGTGAGGACCTTTAGACAGGATGTAGCTTAATGTGGTTCTGAAGGCTCAAGCTTTTTTACCTTCATGCATTCTTTGCATGAAAGTAAAAAAACCTTGTGTGTGCAGCAGCCCCCTCCCGCCTCAGCTCTCCTAATACCTACCTGAGCCCCATTGCGATCCAGCGATGTGCACAAGAGCCTCAGCCCTTCGGGGACTCTCCCTTCTCACTGGCTAAGACAGCAGCGAGAGCCATTGGCTCCAGCTGCTGTCAATCACAGCCAGTGAGCCAATGAGAAGAGAGAGGGGGTAAGGTCAAGCCGCGGCTATGTGTCTGGCTGGACACGCATAGCAGCGGCTCAGGATTAGCCTGCTTGGGTGCCCCCACAGCAAGCTGTTTGCTGTGGAGGCACTTGGCAAGAGGGAGGGGCCAGGAGCACAGAAGATTTACCTGAAAAGAGGTGCTGGGCTGTTCTGTGTAATATCACTGCACAGAGCAGGTAAGTATAACATGTTTCCTTTTAAAAAATAAACAGAACAACAACCTGCCTTTAACCGCTTGCCGACCGGCTCATGCTGATATACATTGACAAAGTGGCACGGGTGCGCAAAACAACATACCTGTACGTCGCTATGTCATCCGCAGCTAGCGAGCGCACACCCCGCTCATCATGGGAGTGTGCCCGCGGGTCCCGTGGACTCGATGTCCATCAGTGGCCCGCGATCATGGCACAGAGAGGTAGAACGGGGAGATGCCTAAGTAAACAAGACATTTTCCTGTTCTGCCTAGTGACATGACAGGGATCTACTGCTCTCTCTCATCGGGAGCAGTGACCTTTGTCATGTTCTAGTAAGCCCATTCCTCCCTATAGTTAGAACATGCTGAGGGAACACAGTTAACCCCTTGATCGCCCCCTAGTGTTTAACCCTTTCCCTGCCAGTGACATTTACACAGTAATCAGTGCATTTTTATAGCACTGATCGCTGTATAAATGTCAATGGCCCCAACATAGCATCAAAAGATTAAACAAAAAAGAGGAAGGGCGGGACTTTAAATGAGGTCATGACTTGATTACCATCAGGTACCTCCATCCCTAAGCGTAATGGTCAAAGAGGGGGAGTCGGGACTTTAAATGAGGCATTGGCTGACAACCAGATAGAATAGATAACAATAATGTTTAATAAATAGGTATATACAAATATATTCATATAAAACAGATAATGAATATGTACCATACCATAATCATACATAATTGTACATTTAATAATTTCCATTAACACAATTAATCCTCCCTGATTCCACATGGGCAATATATAAAAAAAAGATATAAAATCATTCATAATCCTAAAGAGACCCCAATGGGTATTCAGGTGATATCAGTATGATGACGTTGCATCTAAGAAGCTCTACGCGTTTCGTGGAACCCTCCACTCATCAGGAGCAATGCGATGTACGTCTAGTTGCATCTGGAAAATACATAACCAGAAAACTAAGCCTTAAGTGGAGGGGAGAGATGGGTTGATTGGAAAAATAATAAAAAAATATAAAAAAAGGGGCAAGACCACAATAGATGCACCACCACTGTACCTGGCAAAACCACCCTGTATGCCAACCCATGAACATGGAGCCGAGAACAAGGCGGAGGCATCCAACCGGGAGCTGAGGTAATGGTCCGGCAGTAAGATCAGCACACACAGCAATGGGCAAGCAAATGTGAAAGGGACCTGAAATGCCAAGAGAAGTAAAAGATAATAAATAAAATGAGGTGAATCCAAGATTGGAAAAATAAGGAGACTGGTGAAAAATGGAATGGGAATGTGATAAGACCAAGAGCCCAAAAGGATGTCAGAAATAGTAGGCTAAGTACATAAAGTGGGGTGCATAAGAATGGTGACAAGTGATTGTTGTTTACCATATGTGAAATAAAGATATAAGCACCAAATATAGCCTGAGATAGCCCGATGAAGGGGAACAAGGATGACTGAAATATTGTAGCAGGAAACATAAAAACATGTGCAAGTGCTGGAGGATAGATGGAGGAAGGTGAAAATAGCTGCTTCCCAAGATGTATGTATGCGCGTCAGGTGTCCGCCCCCACCACTCATTTAAAGTCCCGACTCCCCCTCTTTAAACATAGCATCAAAAGTGTCCGATTTGTCGCCGCAATGTCACAGTCATGATACAAATCGCAGATCGCTGCCATTACTAAAAAAAATAAATAATAAAAATAAGATATTAATAAAAATGCCATAAATCTATCCCCTAGTTTGTAGACGATAACTTTTTCGCAGAGCAATCAATACACGCTTATTGTCATTTTTTTTTTACCTAAAATATGTAGAAGAATACATATTGGCCTAAACTGTGGAAGAAATTTGTTTTTTTATATATTTTTGGGGGATATTTATTATATTATATTTATTATAGAAACAAGTAAGAAATATTGCTTTTTTTTCAAAATTTTCGTTCTTTTTTTATAGTGCAACAAATAAAAACCGCAGAGGTGATCAAATACCACCATAAACAAAAAAGAGCGACAATTTTGAAAAAAAAAGCAATATTTTTTACTTTTTGCTATAATAAATATCCCCAAAATATATATAAAAAAAAACAGTTTAGGCCAATATGTATTCTTCTAAATATTTTTGGTAAAAAAATATTGCAATGAGCGTATATTGATTGGTTGATTGGTTTGAACAAAGGTTATAGCATCTACAAAACAGGGGATAGATTTATGGCATTTTTATTATGAATTTTTTTTTATTAGTAATGTGATTTTTATCATGACTGCAACATTATGGAGAACACATCGGACACTTTTGACACTATTTTGGGACCATTGGCATTTATACAGCGATCAGTGCTATAAAAATGCACTGATTACTGTGTAAATGACACTGGCAGGGAAAGGGTTAAACACTATGGGATAATGAAGGGGTTAAGTGTGTCCTAGGGAGTGATTCTAACTCTGGGGGGGATGGGCTACCTAGGACATGACAGCGATCACTGCTCCCGAAGACAGGGAACAGTGATCTCTGTCATGTCACTAGGCAGAACGGGGAAATGCCTTGTTTACATAGGCATCTCCCCATTCTGCCTCTCTGTGCCATGATCGCAGGCCACTGGCGGACATCGAGTCCCCGGGACCCGCGGGCACACTCCTGCGGCGCGCGGAGGGTGCGCGCCTGCTAGCCGCGGATGAAATAGCGAGGTACGGGTATGTCGTTTTGCGCACCCGTGCCACTTTGCATTCTGCGGCTTGTTACACGATCGCGGGACACTGGCGGACATCGAGTCCGTGGGACCCATGGGCACGGTCACGCCGTAAGCTGTGGGCGCACGTGCGCCCGATAGCCCTGCCAATTAAAGAGGACGCACAGGTACAACCATTTGCCCACCGCTGCCATTGTGCCGACGTTTATCGGCGTGCAGCGGTCGGCAAATGGTTAAAGTAACGCAGTGCCGAATCGCAAAAAAATGGCCTGGTCATATGGGGAGTAAATCTTCCGGAGGTCAAGTGGTTATAGAAGCTGTAGGAGATCAGAAGTGGTTATAGAAGCTGTAGGAGATCAGAAGCAGTGAGGTGCAAAGAATAAATAAAAAGGTAAAAACTGCAAAAAAAAAAAGATAACAATTGTTACAATACACAGTGGTTTAATGAAGTAAATATAATTTGCTTTGGATTTTAGAAGTACTTTTATATAGGTTGAGAAAAGACACATGTCCATCAAGTTCAACCCAAAGTCAAAAAATAAATAAATAAAATTGAAAAATATAAACTACTATGTGTTTTGATAGATATACTACAGGATATACCTAATATGTTTACACAAACGATAAAAATAACATATAGTCAGCTCTTTGAACAGCCAGGTGACTCCTGGTCTCACCGGTATCCATTTGGGCATGATAGACATTCCTCATCTGATTACATTTATATCCTGTCTGAATTTTTTAAATTTAGGAATGAAAAAAAATTCTGTAGCTGCAATATTTTCCTCCCCCCATCCATTTTTCTACAGGGAAGAAAATAAAATGACTAAAATACGTAAAGCTGGTCCAGAGAGAGTGAATCCACATCTACTTATCTTGGCATTATAACGAGCTCTGCTGTGAAGTCATGGCTGAGATCGTGCTGTTCAGGTTATTTTTAAAGTTTATTCATTTGACATATATCGTTGGAGCTTCTGCCTTTGCACTTTCATTACCCTCACTATGACAGACCATTGACATTAGTGGTGGTGGACTTTAAGGAACTCGTCACATGTGCCAGCTTCGTAAACTAGATGCTGTCATCTTCTATAAAATTTCCATTTGCTGCTCCATATATTGGTTGTCAGATTCAGATGTTGCAATGTCAATATTTTTTAAATTCCAAGTCAGAGGTCTGTGTAATTGGATTGCCTGGCCGGGTGCCTGTTGAGGAATTTGTGCCCCCGGCTTTCTGGGCTGAGTAAGATCACGTTAAAGACTCCCCCACAGGGTTGTCCAAATGTGCTGTGTTTGTTCTAGAAGAGTTCATCAAATGATGTATTATTTTTTTTTTCTTCTTGGGGAGAAAAAGAAAAAAAGAAAAACTCAGATGAGTTTTTTGACAAGGTTTTAAAGCAGTTCAATATTCTTTATTTTCTTTTATGTACATCATTTTTTTTTTAAATAAAATAACTGGCAACTGACCTGATACTTGTTTCCAAGTCAAGGCAGTGATGTCACAAGCATCCTCTAACATTCTAATGCCCTGTACACACGAGCGGACTTTTCGACCGGACTGGTCCGAAGGACCGAATCCGGCGGACAATCCGACCGTGTGTGGGCTTCATCGGACCTTCAGCGGACTGTTTCTGTTGAAAATCTGACAGACTTTAGAATCGGAACATGTTTCAAATCTTTATGTCGGAACTCCGCTGGACCCAGTCCCTATCGAGAAATCCGCTTGTCTGTATGCTAGACAAAAACCGACGCTAGGGCAGCTATTGGCTACTGGCTATGAACTTCCTTATTTTAGTCCAGTCGTACGTCATCACATATGAATCCGTCGGACTTTGGTGTGATCATGTGTAGGCAAGTCCGTTCATTCGAAAGTTCATTGGAAGTCCGTCAAAAGTCCGTTGAAAGTCCGTCGGAAAGACTGTTGGACCTTTGTTGCTGAAAAGTCCGCCCGTGTGTACAGGGCATTACTTCTCAGTTTTTCTCCATATTTTTTTATGATTTTTTTTGTAGGGGGAAGGATTTTTTAAGTAGAACTATAGGCAAAACTTTTTTTTTTTCATTTTGGATAGAGCAAAAGAGGGTTATAAGCCCTGTCAGATTTATTTTCACCATCCATGTCCCGTTGTGGAGGTTCACCTTCACTTCCTTTGAATTCCTTGGGGACCCCTAGGTCACCAAAACTAGCATCCATTTTGGAAGATTTCCCTGCTATTACTTTTCTGGGGACAACCCAAAATTGGGGATTTTCTTTTACTTTCACTTTCAATGATAACAGCAAACAGGAAAAATTGAAATAACACTCCTAAATAGGGATGAGCCGAACACCCCCCCGGTTCGGTTCGCACCAAAATTCGCACGAACGTTAGAACCCCATTGACGTCTATGGGACTCGAACGTTCGAAATCAAAAGTGCTCATTTTAAAGGCTAATTTGCATGGTATTGTCCTAAAAAGGGTTTGGGGACCCAGGTCCTGTCCCAGGGGACATGTATCAATGCGAAAAAAACTTTTAAAAACGGCCGTTTTTTCGGGAGCAGTGATTATAATGATGCTTAAAGTAAAAAAAAAAAGTGAAATATTCCTTTAAATATCGTACCTGGGGGGTGTCTATAGTATACATGTAAAGTGGCCCGTGTTTCCCATGCTTAGAACAGTCCCTGCACAAAATGTCATTTTTAACCCCCCTGGCGGTATTCCCGAGTCTGGCTCGGGGTGGATTTTTAATACCAAAAGCGGTATCCCTGAGCCAGACTCGGGATCGCATCGCAGGATCCAGGAAGAGTTTACTTACCTTGTCCCCTGGATCCTGCAATGTCTCCCCGCTGTGATCGGCGAGCCGCCGTGTCTCGCTCGATTCACAGTGCCGAGCTCCGTTCCCTGCGAGCGTTGCGACGCACTGGGACGGAGTTCGGCGGCAAATTCAAAAGTGAAACACACAATACAGATACAGTATACTGTAATTACATACATAGTAGGTGAGGTTGAAAAAAGACACAAGTCCATCAAGTCCAACCTATGTGTGTGATTATCTTACAGATTACAGTACTGTATCAAATAATTACACATCCCCTTTGTCCCTAGTGGTCTGTCCAGTGTCCTGCATGCAGTTTTATATTATAAAAACTGTTCTTTCTGCCTGGAAACTGGAGATTGTCCATAGCAACCAAAACTGTCTCTTTACATCAAAAGTGTCTTTAGACCAGCTAGAAAACAGCGATAATAAATTAGAATCACTCGCAGAATTGAGTGATAGTGATTTGTGGGAAAATCCGTCACCAAACACTAAAAGTAATGACAGCAACAATTCTGCAACTGAGCAAATTTCAGTGTTTTTGATTTGATTACATTATTGAATAATTTTTATTATTATTATATTATTATTTGTTATAATTATTTATAGTTATTTATTAAATTATAATTTTTTATTTCGTTTTTCAAACTTTATCATACCCGGGATGTCTACTAGACTCTGGTTTGGACAGATTTAAGTGAACTATTCCTAAGAATTACAGGCCTACAATATAAAACGCCAAATTTCTGTGCAAAATAATGGTACCGCTTTCAGCACCTAAAATCTGAAATAATCATACCGCCAGGGAGGTTAAAGGAATAAAAGTCATTTAAAACTGCTTGCGGCTTTAATGTAATGTCGAGTCCTGGCAATATGGATGAAAATCAGTCAGACTAACGGCATGGGTACCCCCCAGTCCATTACCAGGCCCTTTGGGTCTTGTATGGATATTAAGGGGAACCCCGCACCCAAATTAAAAAAGGAAACAGCAGTATACAGGCTCTGTACTCTGAACAGCAGTATACAGGCGGTGCAAACAAGACAGGAACTGTAGGTTTGCTGTTAAGTAGAATCTGTTTGTAATTTTGGTACATTTTTAACGTGTTTAGCTCCAGCCAAAAAATCTATTTTAAGCTTTTTGGAAAACATAGGGAAGGGTTATCACCCCTGTGACATTTGTTTTGCTGTCTGTGCTCCTCTTCAGAAGATTTCACCTCCCAATGACAAATGTTTTTTGAAAATGTGGGTTTTTTTGGGAAACAAGGATTGGTTATAAAGCATCAGTGGAAAGGAGAAAAGTTTTTCCCATATTAACTCTTACAGGAGAGAATTTCCCTTCCTAGGGGTAGATTTCATCTCACTTCCTGTTGTCTTCTTCCGTTTGCAAGTAGGAGTCGTTTGTAAGTTAGATGTTTGAAAGTAGGGGCCTGCCCTATATACTCAGCAGAAATTTGGGCCTTAGGTGTTGTTGTGGCCACAACACTGTAAGCCCTCACAGGGCCCTGCTGTCAAATATTAGATCAAGAATTGTAATTACATGCCCCTGTTGAACAGGGGCTGAAAAATTGGGCCTTTGGTGGTGGTGCTGGTGCCACAACACTGTAAGTCCTCACTCGCTCTTGGTGGGCGCAGAAACGGGCCCTGCTGTGAAATATTAGATCAAGAATTGTAATTACATGCCCTGTTGAACAAGGGCTGAAAAATTGGGCCTTTGGTGGTGGTGGTGGTGCTGGTGCCACAACACTGTAAGTCCTCACTCGCTCTTGGTGGGCGCAGAAACGGGCCCTGCTGTGAAATATTAGATCAGGAATTGTAATAACATGCCCTGTTGAACAAGAGCTGAAAAATTGGGCCTTTGGTGGTGGTGGTGGTGCTGGTGCCACAACACTGTAAGTCCTCACTCGCTCTTGGTGGGTGCAGAAACGGGTCCTGCTGTGAAATATTAGATCAAGAATTGTAATTACATGCCCCTGTTGAACAAGGGCAGAAAAATTGGGCCTTTGGTGGTGGTGCTGGTGCCACAACACTGTAAGTCCTCACTCGCTCTTGGTGGGCGCAGAAATGGGCCCTGCTGTGAAATATTAGATCAAGAATTGTAATTACATGCCCGTGTTGAACAAGAGCTGAAAAATTGGGCCTTTGGTGGTGGTGGTGGTGCTGGTGCCACAACACTGTAAGTCCTCACTCGCTCTTGGTGGGTGCAGAAACGGGTCCTGCTGTGAAATATTAGATCAAGAATTGTAATTACATGCCCCTGTTGAACAAGGGCAGAAAAATTGGGCCTTTGGTGGTGGTGCTGGTGCCACAACACTGTAAGTCCTCACTCGCTCTTGGTGGGCGCAGAAATGGGCCCTGCTGTGAAATATTAGATCAAGAATTGTAATTACATGCCCCTGTTGAACAGGGGCTGAAAAATTAGGCCTTAGGCACTGGTGCTGGTGCCACAACACTGCAACCCCTCACAGATACTCTAGTTGAAATGCAGGAACGAGCCCTGCTGCAAAGTATTGCATCAAAAATTGTAATTACATGCCCGTGTTGAACAGGGGCTGAAAAATTAGGCCTTAGGCACTGGTGCTGGTGCCACAACACTGCAACCCCTCACAGATACTCTAGTTGGAACGCAGGAACGAGCCCTGCTGCAAAGTATTGCAGTAAAAATTGTAATTACACGCCCCTGTTAAACAGGGGCTGAAAAATTGGGCCTTAGGCACTGGTGGTGGCGCCCAGAACCAAAAATGTTCTTACAAGCTATCAGCGTGATCATTGAGGAGGAAGGGGATAATTACTCAGGATAGTCACTCAGCATCAGCATAGGCAGTCTTTGAAGGGATCTGAGATTTAAAAAAAAAAATATTCGGTTACATCAGCATCAGGTGCTTGGTAGCTGGTGGTGATCCAAGACTGATTCATTTTTATGAAGGTCAGTCGATCGACCGAGTCGGTGGACAGACGCACCCTGTGATCGGTTACAAAGCCTCCAGCAGCACTGAGTGTGCGTTCCGAAAGAACGCTGGATGCAGGACAGGCCAGTAGCTCAATTGCATACTGTGCAAGCTCTGGCCAGTGATCCATCCTCAAGACCCAGTAACCCAGAGGATTTTCGATGGGAAAGGTGTCCAAGTCAGATCTTGCCCCTAGGTATTCCTGAACCATGTAAAACAGACACTGGCGATGGTTGCTGGAACCGATCATACCTTGGGGCTGCGGACCAAAAAATTGTCTGAATGCATCAGTCAGACGGCCACCTTCTCCACCGCTCATTCTTTGACTGACCGAAGCCTCAGCAACACGTTGTCCAGAAACAGGAGTTTGTAACCTCCCAGTCTCTGGGAACGCGTTGCACAGACCTTTCTGCAAGGCCTCCCAAAGATGCTTCATCCTCTGCTCCCTCTGCGATGGCAAGATAAGGTCCACAACCTTACCCTTGTAACGTGGATCAAGGAGGGTTGCCAGCCAGTATTGGTCCTTCTCCTTGATACCACGAATACGAGGATCCTTACGCAGGCTTTGCAGGATCAGGGAGGCCATGCAGCGTAGGTTTGCTGAGGCATTCGGTCCGGAGTCCTCTGGGTCACTAAGGACGACAACATCCGCAGCCACCTCCTCCCAGCCACGTACAAGTCCATGTGTTTCTTGGGACTGATCCCTTAAAGACTGCTGCTGATGCTGAGTGCCAGGCTCCACCTCCATACTGACACAATCTTCCTCCTCCTCCTCGTCCTCTTCCTGTGTGATCGGCGGGCACGCAGGAACACTGTCTGGATAAAGGGGGCCTTGAGAGCTAAGGAAGTCCTCCTCTTCCTGCTTCTGTTCTGCCTCAAGTGCCCTGTCCATTATTCCATGCAGCGTGTGCTCCAACAGGTGGACAAGGGGGACAGTGTCACTGATGCATGCACTGTTACTGCTCACCATCCTTGTGGCCTCCTCAAATGGTGACAGGACAGTGCATGCATCCCTGATCATGGCCCACTGGCGTGGGGAAAAAAAACAAGCTCCCCTGACCCTGTCATGGTGCCATAGTCGCACAGGTACTCATTGATGGCCCTCTGCTGCGTGTGCAGCCGCTGCAGCATGGCCAACGTTGAGTTCCACCTGGTGGGCATGTCATAGATTAGGCGGTTCTTGGGCAGGTTAAACTCCTTTTGGAGGTCCGCCAGCCGAGCACTGGCATTATATGACCGGCGGAAATGCACACAGACTTTCCTGGCCTGCCTCAGGACATCCTGTAAGCCCGGGTACCTGCCCAAGAACCGCTGCACCACCAAGTTAAGGACGTGAGCCAAACAGGGCACATGGGTCATTTGTCCCTGTCGGAGGGCAGAGAGGAGGTTGGTGCCATTGTCGCAAACCACCATTCCTGCCTTAAGTTGGCATGGCGTCAACCACCTCTGAACCTGCCCCTGCAGAGCTGACAGAACCTCTGCCCCAGTGTGGCTCCTGTCCCCCAAGCACACCAGCTCAAGCACCGCATGGCATCTTTTGGCATGCATACTTGCGTAGCCCCTTGAACGCCTACGGAGCACCGCTGGTTCCGTGGACAAAGCACAGGAAGAGGCCATGGAGGAAGAAGAAGAGGAGGGGGTGGAGGAGAGAGGTGTGTCACAATCATTAGTAGTGGCATTTTGGAGGCGTGGTGGCAGAACAACCTCCAACACTACTGCACCTTGTCCTGCATCCTTCCCAGCTGCCAGCAGAGTCACCCAATGCGCCGTGAAACTTAGGTAATGTCCCTGTCCATGCCTGCTGGACCATGAGTCAGCAGCAATATGCACCTTACCGCTTACCGCCCTGTCCAGCGAGGCCAAGACATTGCCTTCCACATGCCGGTAGAGAGCCGGAATCGCCTTCCGTGAGAAAAAGTGGCGTTTGGGTACCTGCCACTGAGGAACCGCACATTCCACAAACTCACGGAAGGGGGCAGAGTCTACCAACTGAAAAGGCAGCAGTTGAATTGCTAGCAATTTTGCCAAGCTAGCATTCAACCGCTGGGCATGTGGATGGCTGGGAGCAAACTTCTTTCGGCGGTGCAGCAGCTGGGGCAGGGAAATTTGCCTGGTACAATCTGACGTCGGTGTACCAAAAGCAGATTGCCCACAAGTACTTGGCTGTGACACACCTAATTCTACACCTTCATTCCTCTCAGTGCAGGTCTCAGAGAGGACTGATGGTATAGTGGGGTTGGAGATCTCAGCTGATGAGGAGCAAGGAGAGGTCCTCTTTGTTCTTTGGTGTGGGTCTTTTAGATATGCTTGCCAACGAACTGCATGGCAGGTCAACATATGTCTGGTCAAGCATGTGGTACCCAAGCGGGGGATGTTTTGGCCACGCGAGTTATGCTTGAGACATATGTTGCAAATAGCAGCGGTGCGATCTGATGCATTCTTCTCAAAAAAGGCCCACACCAAAGAACTTTTTGAATAACGCGCAGAGACTGCAGCGCCCTGCACATGTGGAGCTTTGGGGTGTGATGCAGTCAGTGTGCTGCCCTTAGGCTGGCCCCTGGAGGGCATCCTGGCTCATTGGTGATGTGCCGCCTCCTCCTCCTCTCTCCTATCAGGCACCCACATTGAGTCAGTGACCTCATCATCCCCTCCCTCCTCATCACTGGAGCAAACCTGTCAGTATGCTGCAGCAGGGGGAGCATGACTGCCAGAATGCTGTCCTTCTTGGGCACCCCCTCTGTCCGTGCTCACGTTACTGCCTTCATCTAGCTCAGTATCATCATCAGAGCCTTCCAAACGCTTGGAATCCTCCTGGAGCATGTACCCAACACTGTGTTCAAACGGTTCGAGAGACTCCTCAGGAGGACATGGTGGGGCTAGGGAAGGAGTCACTAATGACATTGAGCAGAGGAAAGAGGCCGCTGCTTTGCCAGACAAAGTACCCTGAGCATGGGTGAGCGAGGATGAGGACGGCTTGGTCATCCACTCGACCAAGTCTTCCGCATGTTGCGGCTCAACACGGCCAGCTGCCGAAAAAAAGGCCAAGCGTGTCCCACGGCCACGTGCTGATGAGGATGCACCGTCTCCACGACCAGCACTAGACACAGAGCCTGCTTGCCCTCTTTTATTGGCTTGTGGCTGTCTGCCTCTCCTTGTTGGCCTTCCAGACATACTAATGGCCTGTAGCTGCACTAAGCTGGGATATATATATATATATATATATATATATATATATATATATATATATATATATATATATATATGCACTGATACTGCAGCTAGCAAAATCAACTGCCTGCCTGTAGTATGAGAACACCACCAACCTTCTAGAGGTAGCTTTAGGTGAACACTGTGCAGAGCTCGCAAAATAATAACTTGCAGCTTATTTAGCTGCCTGCGGTAGTGATAGGATCAGGAAAACACCACCAACCTTCTACAGGTAGCTTTAGCTGAACACTGTACAGAGCTCGCAAAAAAATAACTTGTATTTTTAGCTGAACACTGTGAGGAGGACGCACCACACTAACTTGTAGTTTTAGCTGAACACTGTGAGCAGGACGCACTACACTAACTTGTAGCTTTAGATGAACACGGTGCAGAGGTCTCACTACACTAACTTGTAGTTTTAGCTGAACACTGTGAGCAGGACGCACTACACTAACTTGTAGCTTTAGATGAACACGGTGCAGAGGTCTCACTACACTAACTTGTAGTTTTAGCTGAACACTGGGAGCAGGACGCACTACACTAACTTGTAGCTTTAGATGAACACTGTGCAGAGGTCTCACCTTACTAACTTGTAGTTTTAGCTGAACACTGTGAGCAGGACGCACTACACTAACGTGTAGCTTTAGATGAACACTGTGCAGAGGTCTCACTACACTAACTTGTAGTTTTAGCTGAACACTGTGAGCAGGACGCACTACACTAACTTGTAGCTTTAGATGAACACGGTGCAGAGGTCTCACTACACTAACTTGTAGTTTTAGCTGAACACTGTGAGCAGGACGCACTACACTAACTTGTAGCTTTAGATGAACACAGTGCAGAGGTCTCACTACACTAACTTGTAGTTTTAGCTGAACACTGTGAGCAGGACGCACTACACTAACTTGTAGCTTTAGATGAACACTGTGCAGAGGTCTCACTACACTAACTTTTAGTTTTAGCTGAACACTGTGAGCAGGACGCACTACACTAACTTGTAGCTTTAGATGAACACGGTGCAGAGGTCTCACTACACTAACTTGAAGTTTTAGCTGAACACTGTGAGCAGGACGCACTACACTACTAACTTGTAGCTTTAGATGAACACGGTGCAGAGGTCTCACTACACTAACTTGTAGTTTTAGCTGAACACTGTGAGCAGGACGCACTACACTAACTTGTAGCTTTAGATGAACACGGTGCAGAGGTCTCACTACACTAACTTGTAGTTTTAGCTGAACACTGGGAGCAGGACGCACTACACTAACTTGTAGCTTTAGATGAACACGGTGCAGAGGTCTCACTACACTAACTTGTAGTTTTAGCTGAACACTGGGAGCAGGACGCACTACACTAACTTGTAGCTTTAGATGAACACGGTGCAGAGGTCTCACTACACTAACTTGTAGTTTTAGCTGAACACTGTGAGCAGGACGCACTATACTACTAACTTGTAGCTTTAGATGAACACAGTGCAGAGGTCTCACTACACTAACTTGTAGTTTTAGCTGAACACTGTGAGCAGGACGCACTACACTAACTTGTAGCTTTAGATGAACACGGTGCAGAGGTCTCACTACACTAACTTGTAGTTTTAGCTGAACACTGTGAGCAGGACACACTACACTAACTTGTAGCTTTAGATGAACACGGTGCAGAGGTCTCACTACACTAACTTGTAGTTTTAGCTGAACACTGTGAGCAGGACGCACTACACTAACCTGTAGCTTTAGATGAACACGGTGCAGAGGTCTCACTACACTAATGCCGCGTACACACGAGCGGACTTTACGGCGGACTTTGCCCGGCGGATTTTTCGACGTACTTTACGACGGACTTTCTGAATGAACGGACTTGCCTACACACAATCCACCAAAGTCCGTCGAATTCGTACGTGATGACGTACGACCGGACTAAAACAAGGAAGTTCATAGCCAGTAGCCAATAGCTGCCCTAGCGTGGCTTTTTGTCCGTCGAACTAGCATACAGACGGCGGACTTTTCGACCGGACTCGATTTCAACGGATAAATTTTAAACAAGTTTCAAATCTAAGTCCGTCCAACTTTTGAGCAAACAAAGTCTGCTGGAGCCCACACACGATCGAATTGTCCGACGAAATCCAGTCCGCCGGGCAAAGTCCGCCGTAAAGTCCGCTCGTGTGTACGCGGCATAACTTGTAGTTTTAGCTGAACACTGTGAGCAGGACGCACTACACTAACTTGTAGCTTTAGATGAACATGGTGCAGAGGTCTCACTACACTAACTTGTAGTTTTAGCTGAACACTGTGAGCAGGACGCACTACACTAACTTGTAGCTTTAGATGAACATGGTGCAGAGGTCTCACTACACTAACTTGTAGTTGTAGCTGAACACTGTGAGCAGGACGCACTACACTAACTGTAAACAGTCTAGCTGCCTGACTGTGGTACTAATAGGATCAAAAGAACACCAGCAATTTTCTTCAGGTAGCTGTAAATACTGTAACAAGACAAGCCTGCCTGTCAGTAGGAAGATAACAGGAACGGATCTAGCTAAACTGACTACAGTGTATATATATATATATATATATGCAACACCTGGGATGCATATATATATATACACAATACACTGTAAGTGCAGCTAACTCACTGACTGTCCTGCCTAATCTAGCTAACTCAAATGAAATGACACTGTCTCTCTCTCTCTCTATCTAAGCACGCCGGAACACACTACACAGGGCCGCCATGCAGGCGGCCTTATATAGTGTGGGGCGTGTTCTAAACCCCCTGAGCCATAATTGGCCAAAGCCACCCTGGCTTTGGCCAATTACAGCTCTCTCTACCGACGACGCTGTGATTGGCCAAACATGCGGGTCATAGTGCATGCTTGGCCAATCATCAGCCAGCAATGCACTGCAATGCCGCAGTGAATTATGGGCCGTGACGCGCCACACGAATTTGGTGCGAACGGCCCATAACGTTCGGAATTCGACGAACGACCGAACAGCCGATGTTCGAGTCGAACATGGGTTCGACACAAACACGAAGCTCATCCCTACTCCTAAAGCCACATCCGTATAAACTTGATTGGAGGAGAGAAAGGGTAAAGGACCACAGGGCCCTAATTCAGACTTTACAGGCAAGATGGACAATGATATAGTACAAAAATAAATTTTATTAACAATAAGTCATATCAAACAGGTCAAGTAAAAAATAATTAAAAACATACGATAGGCATATGATAGTAATGAGTATCTAGTGTAAACAAGAGAGTTGACACCAAATAAACTGCAGTGAGCCCCTGTGCGTCAACAGGTTTCGCTGTTTTGCTTTGTCAGGACACACTTAGGGGTAGTTGGAAGGAACAGGTCTCACTATCAAAGATAAAATAAATCCATAAGACATTATATTACAATAAAATATGATAAAAAAAATTACAAACATTGCTATATCCAGAGGACATACGCACATCAGATACAAATAGCTACCTTGTCAGCATAGACATATCTCCACATGGAGAGCTTCCAGATGATCACCCAGGAATCACAGTGTAAAGCAGGAGGCAGTTTCTTACTAATACCAGTGACCGTGTATAGGGCTGCAATAATCAGCATGTTAATCCAAGTTACTATCCAAAGAGCAGCCAAATTGAACATTAAAATAGGTGATATTATATAAAAATAGATTTTTTGTTTGTGTCTCTCTTGGAGAGATTTCCATGATGTACTATATATGGCCAAAGGTATGATGCTGTCGGTCAACAAGATCAAGGAATGGTCATCCCTGAAGATCTGAGCATTCGCATATTATAATAACTGACTCAGTACACAGGGTTATATACTGTACATGCATACTCATGCAGAACCAGCTTTGGTGCCAATCAACCTATTTAAAGCGCAGCACACCAAGGAGAAGTTGTAGAGTGGTCGTCAGCTCTTGTGTTCCATGACCTAACCTGTATTCTGCCATTCTATGCTTGATTTGGCTTGCTTCTCAATTTGTGAGAACAAAATAGCTCATGTCCTGACTTTGCCTGTTGCTGCTGCTTGGAAACCTTTGCTGCCCATCTGGTCTTTGACCTTAGTTTTTGGACCCTGGCTTTGCTACTTCTTGATGAATTGATCTTGAGTATGCTGTCCACTTCTGGTTACCAGTCCTCAGGAAGGATGTACTAGAACTGGAAAGAGTCCATAGAAAGGCAACAAAGCCAATAAGAGGGCTGGAGGATCTCAGTTACGAGGAAAGACTACAAGCATTAAACTTATTCTCTCTGGAGCAGAGACGCTTAAGAGGGGATATGATAGCGATATACAAATATTTTAATGGTAGTTCCAGCATTTGGTGGAAACTCTTCAGCCTCAGGTCACTCTTGAAGAAATGTGGCCACTCAATGAAGTTGGAGGGCAAAAGGTTCAACCTTAAACTGCATAAGGTTTTTTTTACTGCTAGCGCGGAAAGGATGTTGAACTTCCTTCCACAACCGATGGTTTCAACGGGAAATGTAGCTAATTTAAAAAAATCCTTAGATGGACATCTTATTGAACACAATATTCTTGGATATGGGAAATGGTAGGGACAAAATACTTACACACACCCACACAGATTGAACTGGATGGACTAATTTGTTTATTCAACCTTAAAGTGATTGTAAAGGCAGAAAATTTGTTATCTTAATGCATTCTATGCATCAAGTTAAAAAGCCTTCTGTGTGCAGCAGCCCCCCTCACCCACCCTAATACTTACCTGAGCCCCTTCTCGATCCAGCCCATTAGCTCCCGCTGCTGTCAAAGTCAGTCAGCCAAGGAGAAGAGAAAGGGGGCCGGGCCACAGCTCCATGTCTGAATGGACACGCAGAGCCGTGACTCAGCTCTGATGCCCCCATAGCGAGCTGCTTGCTGTGGGGGTAAGCAACAGGAGCGAGGAGCAAGGAGCACCGAAGGGGGATACAAGAAGAGGAGGGTCGGGGCTGCTCTGTGAAAAACCAATACACAGAGCAGGTAAGTATGTTTGTTATTCTTAATTAAAAAAAACCCCAAGAACTTACAATCACTTTAACAACTATAAAACTATGGTACCTCTTCTGCCTTACTGTTGCTGACCTGTTTCTTCATGCTGTCAGTGTAAACAAAAGAAGAAAGCCATTAACCGGCTTCTATTAGAGGGACATCAGTCCCCTTAGTGATTACTAGTGCCGCTAATCAGTGCCCACCAGTGCCCACCAGTGCCACCTATCAGTGGCCATCAGTACTGCTAATCAGTGCCCACCAGTGCCAACTATCAGTTCTTACCAGTGCCACCTATCAGTGCCCATCAGTACTGCTAATCAGTGCCCACCAGTGCCACCTATCAGTTCCCACCAGTGCTGCCAATCAATGCCTATCAGTGCCACCCATCAGTGCAGCCTCATCAGTGCCTCCTGATCAGTGCCCACCAGTACCATCTCATCAGTGCCCATCAGTGCTACCTATCAGTGCCCATCAGTGCATCCTATCGGTGCCCATTAGTGCCTCCTCATCAGTGCCCATCAGCGAAGAAGAAAAATTACCTGTTTGCAAAATGTTATAACAAAATATGAAAAACTTTTTTTTTTTTTTTCAACATTTTCAGTCTTTTTTTATTTGTTTAGCAATACAATTAATTCCCAATGGTGATTAAATACCAACAAAAGAAAGCTCCATTTGTGTGAAAAAAATATATAAAAATGTCATTTGGGTACAGTGTGGCAGGACCGAGCAATTGTCATTCAAAGTGTGAGAGGGCTGAAAGCTGGAAAATGGCCTGGGAAGGAAGGGGGTAAATGTGCCCACTAAGCAAGTGGTTAAGGCCCCATTCACACCTCAGCATTTTGTAACTTGAAGCTCCAAAACGCTGGAGGGGAAAAAATAAATTATTCTCGATGGAGATGGTTCACATCTCCACTACAAGTCACCTGAAGCTCAAAAAAGTTCTGGAGCTTTTTTTTTTTGTAGCTCAAAGCAGACAGATTGATGCATTTTTGAAGCATTCTTTGTCCCATAGAAATGCATGGAAAGGCTTGATTTGCACGTTTTTGAGCATGTTATGTAGCACATTTTTGAGCGTTTTTCTGCTCAAGGGCAATAATAATAATAATAATAATTGATAATAATAAATACATAAATAAATAATAAATCAAATGCATAAATAAATAATAAAAAGAAAAAAGAAAATTATCCTAGTCACAGCTTCGGCTACATACAGTATATAACGCTGAGCCAATCCCGGTGAGCGATGTATTCAAATGAATACAGAGCCTGCTCGGATTGGAGTAACAACCTCTGCCAATCCGAGCAGGCTACATAGAGTAGCCTGCTCGGATTGGCTTTGAGAGTCAGAGAGGCGCGGACTAATGATGTTACAGCCTCTGCTAATCCAAGCAGGCTTTGTATGCATTAATAGAATACATCGCTCGCCATGATTGGCTCCGGCTCCAGCAAGAAGGAAGAAGGATATGGCTCCAGCAAGAAGGAAGAAGGATATGAAGCGTCGGAAGACTCGGAAGGGGGGGTCGTCTTAAAAACCTGTAAAATTAGGGGGTCATCTTATACACCAGGTCGCCTTATACACCGGGAAATACAGTAACCCCTAAACCCATAATTAACTCCTAACCCTAACCCTATGATTAACCCTAACCTCTAACCAAATCAATAAATACGTAAATAAATAATAATAAGTAAATAAATAATAATAACAAATAAAAATAATTATTTCACCCCTAAGCATAACATTTAACCCCTAAAGTAAAAACTAAAAAAAAAAAATAATACATAACAAAAATTGTAAATAATAAATGAAAGTGGATGAATAAGCTGAAAAAACATAGCAACAAATTATACATTTTTCTCTACTGGCTAAGAAAAAAAACCACAAAGCTCAAAAATGCTTTAAAAACACTTTAAAAATGCTGTGCAAAAATGCTCAAAAGTGTGCATACAAACGCTCAAAAACGCAATGCTCAAGTGTGAATGCAGCCTAATAATTTGTGCATGCAGAATTTTGCCATTTGTACTAATAATGCCATGCAAAGGATGAAAGGCTGTTCCAAAAAACATGATATATATCACGTAATGCTAATAGAAGTTTTTAAAGTATTTGCCATCTCTAACTTCTTCTGCTAATATTAATTTCCCTGCTGGGAAACTCTTTTGGAAGCTTGTTGTAACCTAGCTATATCTACTACATTGTACAGCGCTATAAGCAACTTCAGCATTTTGTTCATAGTTTATCACCTACAATTTTTCTACATCCACCTTTAAAGTGGTTGTAAACTTCAAATATGAAATACTTGCCTTAGATCAAAGCTGTTGCAGTGGTCCTTGTACACCGCTGTGACCGGCGACATGTCTCCCGGAGTTATTTACGGGTTCGCGGGCTCTGGCACTGTGGTTGGCCGGAGCCGCAATGACGTCACTCCCGTGCATGCTCACGGGAGCCGCCGGTCATGACACGGCTCCTGAAGAAAGCATGCAGTTTCTTCCGTGCGCATGTGCCGATGACGTCGGCACATGCGGATACAGTGAACATCTGTATACGTTTAGGAGATATTCACAGTACCTACAGGTAGGCCTTATTATAGGCTTCCCTTTAGGTAAAAGTGGTCTAACAGAGTTTACAACCACTTTAGAGAAACCTTTGCTGCTTACAGTTACCATTCCGGCTCCGGGGACCTAAAGACCAGTGAAGAACTAGCTTGGGTGAGGATGGCACTGGATTCCTGGACAGGTGAGTGTCCTTTTATTAAAAGTCAGCGGCTACAGTTTTTGTAGCTACTAACTTTTAATTTTGTCCGAACTGACTGAAGAACCACTTTAAGCTTTACAATAATTTCAGTATCAAACAGAAACTTTACCAACACAGTGGCAAAACAAGACTCCAATAAGGCAAACATGTTGGTTTTTTACAGGCTAACTCTGGTGCTCAGTTATGCCGCGTACACACGGTCGGACTTTTCGTCTACAAAAGTCAGACGGACAAAATACTGCTGACAATCCGATCGTGTGTGGGCTTCCCCGGACTTTCAGCGGACTTTTCCAGCCGCAAATCTGACGGACTTTAGATTTGAAACATGCTTCAAATCTTTATGTCGTAACTACGCCGGACCCAGAAATCCGCTCGTCTGTATGCTAGTCCAAAGGACAAAAACCCACGCTAGGGCAGCTATTGACTACTGGCTATCAACTTCCTTATTTTAGTCCGGTGTACGTCATCACGTATGAATCCGTCTGACTTTTGTGTGATCGTATGTAGGCAAGTCCGTTCATTAGAAAGTCCCCCAAAAGTCTGCCATTAGTCTCTCTTGTAGAGGAAACTTCCAACCTGACTTTCCCAAATATCTTTCTCTCATATAGAAGACATCTTCTCCCAAAAGGGTACTTATGGAACATTGTGCAATTCCTTATTCTGGCCCATTTTAACAGGGAAACCTTCTCCATTCGTTTTGTGGGCCAAACTCTCCTACTTTTTCTCCACTCACTGTCCATTTATATTCTATCGGCAAGGGCCTAAAGTGACAAGCCAGCAACCAACCAGGGCCTACATAGTTCTACAGCAAAGCTGTCCTTTGCTTGTCTCTTTTTCAGTTCATCTTTCAAAGTACAGGTCCTCTTTATCTAGGCAGATTTTTTGTTTTACTGTTTTATTACATCTTTCCATGCTATTGAAAGTAGAATAAGTTTTACTGAGAAAATATATATATATATTGTTGTTATAAATACCTGACATAGCCTCTACTTTAATTTCATGTTTAATGTTCCTAGTTTGGCTCTTTATTATTATTCAAGAAAGCAGAAAACAGCACCGGCAATACATATACGCATCTCTCTTTTTTTTTTTTTTTTCTTTTGAAACATCTGCTGTTCTGACACAAAGACTTGATTTTATAGATGCTGGAACATTTTGAAATGATTTCCACTGCAGTGAGCAACTCAGAATGGAACTAAAAAAAGATTCCATGGAGGGGGAGTCAATTGCACGAGACAGCTGCTATCTTCTCTGATACATTTATTAGGATTGTCCAAACATTAAATGACCGGCTATTGTGGACAGGTGACCCATGATGAATCATACCATTTTCTCTGTATTTTTCACTACCAGAAAATAATGGTGCAAACATGGAAGCTGTGTCTATCTGTTGGAGCTCGAAGCATGAGTAAATGACCATAGCAAGTCATTTCTTGAAGATCATGTTCTTCCTTTGTCTGCCGCTACTTACTGTTTTATAGATTTATATTTTTTGGGGGCTGATTTGACTTCACTTTCAATTGACTTGATGACATTTGTTTCATGGATGGATGGTCAACTATTATGAACTTGATCAAATCAATGCTCTTGTTATTAGAATCTATAAAGAGTGCACTGAAGGTATGAGCCCCCTGTTGTTTACATACTTTTTAGGACCACAACATAGAAATTATTTCCAAATCTCAAAATTACTGTAATAGGTGTTTCTGATAAGCTCCTGGTACATGCAAGTTGCGTTCTCCAAACATTTTTGATACAAATCTAACTCAGACGAAGAATCGTTTCCACTTCCTTAGCCTTTTAGTGTACCAATAATGATCTGGTGGGAGATTGAACACATCTCTTTGTTACAAAAGTTGAAAAATCCATATTAGGTGGCAAACATAAAAATGGATATTGCTCTCATTTTGACTGAAAGTTAATGAGAGACTGGAAGATTGCAGACCTGGACAGAACACAGGATCCACTAGTTATGTTGTAAGGGTTCCAAAGGGCATCTATATTATCTCACTATGGTCTAGGTCTGGGATCTACAAACTTTCTAAACATTGTCCCAGTTTACTGTCCTTCAGACTTTAGGTGGGGCAGACTGTGGCCAGGGGAGTATAAAAAGTATCAGGCTTGGTGGTCAGAAGAAGGAGGACTAGTGCCCCATCATTAGTGTCAGTGGAAGAGCTAGTGCCCCATCATTGGTGTCAGTGGGAGGAATAGTGCCCCATCATTGTTGTCATTGGGAGTAATAGTGTTCCGCCATGGGTATCAATAGAAAGAATAGTTTCCAATAATTTGTGTCAGTGGGAGGAATAGTGCCCATCTTTGGTATCAATGGGAGAAAAAGTGCCCCATCATGTGTGCCCATGGAAGGAATAGTGACCCATTGTTGGTGTCGTGGAAAAAAATAATGCCCATCTTGGTTATATTTGAAGGAATAGTGCCCCTTTGCACTGGAAGAAATTATTTTGCATCATTGGTGTCAGTGAGAGTAACAGTGGCTTGTATCAGTAGAAGAAACAGTTCCCAAGGGTCAGATAAAGGCAGACAAAGGGCCTCATCCAGCCAATGGGCCAAAGTCTGGAGACTCCTGGTCTAAGTAGATCTAAATGGATACAAATATTGACCCAACTAAAAAGCCACTGTATTGGGTTCACTTCTTAGTGGTGTAGCCCTGTTCTTTGTCAGTCAGAAGGGCCCATTACGCTGTCTTCACAGGAAACCACTCTGGGAACAAGTCTCTCACCAAATCTCACTACCAGGTAGTCCATTGGTAGGGAAGCAGATTAGAGTCAAGTGAATGCCATGCTGTGCTAGTGCTCGAAATCTTGCAGCTTTGGCAAGTACAGCCACTTTAAACTCCAGTGCCTGTCAAATGTTTACCAGGCAGCACCTTTTTTGAAACCCAACAGGGTCAGGATCTGTATGTAGCGATACCCCGCAAGAAGCAGCTGGTAATTAGGGTCCTCTGCTCTGGCCCAGCTATATGTGAAGGCTCCCCCTCATTGACCCCACCAGAATACCTTTTCTGTAAGTCCCCGTAGGCACACAAGAATAATACTCACAACCCTTTAAAAAATTAGCAAACTGTATTGGAAGATTAGCGGCCTAAAGTATAACAGAGAATATTGACACATGAATGTCAATCAGCATTAACACAATAGTAACTGTATAATTAACCTCACATGGATGCTGATGGAAGGTCAGATTCCAGCTTATACTATGACCCCAAGAGCATAAACAGTAACTCTCCGTATGAGATGATACACCCCAAGTGACCAAAAAAGGGTAACAAGCGTAGGCCAGTTATGCCACTTGGAAGCTAGGTTTAGGCCTGCAAGATAGGAACTTAAAGTCAAACACAGTTCTGCCATTAGGAAAGAGTGATTTGGAAAGCCTTTTTGATACATCTTCTGCTGGCTATGTTGGGGCCCTTTAAGAACATTGGCACGCAGGGTGGTGAGAGTTTGTCAATAAGGTGAGTATTTCAGCAATATATCACAGGTGTTGAACTTAATGAAAGAGGGAACTCCTTTGAAGTAGATACTTAGAAGGGGCAGGTCCAGATGCAGCAGCCAGATGCCAAGATGTGCACTGTAAAAAAAAACAGTTTGTTGTAATGGCGGGCACAAGTGCCTCCACAGGATTTCAAAATTTAGAGTTAGGACTACAGAAAATACTGGGGTGCCTTGATGGGGATCTGTAGTGTACACATGTATTTGCAAATGTGTGCAGACTAACACCCTGTTTTTAATGCAAATTATTAAACAGGATAATTTTGTTGTTTGCAGGCTGGTCCGTAAGTTGAGCAAGGAATTTCTCTGGCTTTATTTTGTTTAAGTCGTAATACAAACTTTATGATGCACCTAAACTATCTGCACTGCTAATGATCCCAAAAGACATCTGATTTCGACCATGTACTCTCCCTTTTTCTCAGACTGCAGCCCTAAGTCTGAACGGAATTAGCCAGCGCTGGAAACTAGACCTGACATTAGACTTATCTAACGCTGAATGGGAACGGATCTTTGAACACATTCATAAAGGATCCATCAATGTCTCAGCACAAGAAAAGGCATATAAGCTATACTCTAGATGGTACAGAACCCCGATCAGAATACATAAATACCACCCTAGCATCTCTCTACTCTGCTGGAGATGAAATTTGACTCAAGGATCCCTACTCCACATATGGTGGGAGTGCCCGCTCATACAACCTTTCTGGAAGGAAGTACACCGCCTCACCACCCAAATTACTACTTACACACCAGACTTTACCCCCGCCCAATATATGCTCCACCACACATCTATACCCTACTCGGCCTACAAAAAACCTCCAACTCATCAACGCTGCCAAACAATGCATACCTATGTTTTGGAGACAGACCAACCCCCCTACTACTTCTCACTGGTTTCGCCGCATAGAAAACATAGCAGAAATGGAGGCCCTCATTCACCAGACTAGAGAGAACCCAAAAAAATTTCAACAAACCTGGGTATGCTGGTCACACTTTAAAGAATCTACCGATTACCTCTTACCTATTAACTCTCTACAATGACACACCTTTACTCAATCCGGCTTATTCCACAAACTGCTACCTGCCTTTAATATACACCTGAAAGATACATGATCCCGCATACCCCTATCCACCTTCTCATACTACCCCTACCTGCTATAATCCTTAATTGTCTTGATGGCATCTGGCCCATACGAGCTTCTATTCCCTTCACTGTATTGTCATTTAGTACCACAGAGGTCTCCCCGGTTATACCCTCTTTGGAGCTAACCACCCAAAATTATTTTTGTCCCACTGGCATGACATACAACAAACTATTGTACAGGTAAAATACTCCTCTACTGATAACACCGGCCGAGATCCATAGCTCCCCCCTCCGGACACAGTTAGAGCCCGTCAGGGGTGTTTGGATGTCGTGGGAGCATACCTGAATATACCTGTACTTAACCCTCACCAAGTTATACACACAAGACATCGTGCCATACTCAAATAGCAGCCAGTAGAGATGCCTTATTAACATACATGTCAACTTCCTTATTTGTTCCTTTCTTTGGTTTGGTTCTTCATCTTAGTTGTGTAGTCTATTGATTACTGAACATTTTATGTTGTACTGTAATTATACTGTATACATCCAAACCGTGTTATTCTTGTAACATTTCAATGCTGCACTGCACTATCCTTGTTGTAATGAAGACTTCAATAAACAATTTGAAACAAAACTTTATGATGCACCTATATTCACATGATCGCAAAAGAAGAAACATTTTTTGAATCAAATGTTAGGAAACAGCTATTCTAATCGAATTTCCTTGTCGATGCTTTGGGGGACCTTAGTAGTGTTTCAGATCTTCCAGCAATAGTAGCTCCACAGCTTAGTAGTTTATACTTAACTTTGAGAACAGAAGAAAAAATATGCAACCAGAGAAAAAGGCTTTAGGGCTTATTTACATAGAATTATGCAAAATACATCCACATAAAACACAGGATCTTGTTGGCAGTGGCAATATGCATATAATGTTTGCATAATTTTTGTACAATGTTTATATACATCCAGCACGCAGGAATCTTATTGGCCGCTGCCTGTGCCTGGGCTGACAGTTCAATATCAGCAATGTGGAATCAATGGTGCCTGTGTCCTTAATTACACACTCTTGATCTGAATAAGTCATTGATATGCCAGTGGTTCATGTGCAAAATTACCTCGAACAGTCATTCCTGCCATCCTCAGGTGCCACTGATTACACATTGTTGATTTTGACATATCGGTCAGGAGCAGCAGCCAATTATGTTCCTCTATGCTGCCTGCTGTACACATGTAAATATTTGCACAAACATTTACATGTATGCTCCATATAATACACCCAAAATGATGGCCTCGAAGCAGCTTTGTCTTGTTTTACGCAGAACATTTTTGCTGCAATTGTAGCACCCTGCCCCAAAACAGGTTACATTTCGTTTTTGGCTTTGCTGTACTCAGCTGAGCAGCAATTTGTTTTTTTGGTCTGATCTGTTCTCCCTACACCTGGTGGTTGATTGCTACTGCCTGCCTCTGGCAGAATCTTACAAAAATAGGGCAGGAGGGTCTGCCACTGGGTTATTAATATGTATCTGACCCAAGCCAATCCCTGGGAAGGGGCACCTCGAAGGTATGGCTGAGAAGAAGATACATTTTTGGGAGGGCTGTTCAGCTCTCTCTCCTGGGGTCTCTGGTCTGGAAGGCAGCCTGTGAGATCAATTGTTGTCAGGCAACAGCATGTGTTTGACTGAGGGCCTGCAGGAACCGGGCTTTAAAGACATTTGCTGAAGGACATTACCTTAGGGAGCTGGCCTGGAGAAGGACTCCCTTTCACTGAAGGGTGTCACATGGAAGCTGGTTGGAGATGACTGTCCTTGGACATGGGATTAGGACCATTTTTGCCCTGCGCTCCAGGTGTGCCTGTCAGGACTCAGGTTTGAACCTGCAACCTCTGCTGTGTCTGGTGGCGTCTCTTCTTGCTGAACCTTCTGGAATGCTGGACAGAAGCCTGGAAAATTCCTTGAACAATCTTGCCCTGAACCTTGTTTCTTTTAAATTTGAACCCTTTGCTTCTCCCAAGAACCCCCTATTTTAGCAATGCCTTTGCACTTCCTTTTTGCCAGATTATTGTGCTCTCTACAGCCAATATCTCACTCCCATCACTCCTCCTGCATTTCGTACCTTCCCTACCATTTATTACCGAACTCTGGCTTGTTCCTTGACTATGCTTCTGCTTAATCCAAACCTGCAACCACAGGTTATTGACCTTTGGCTTGTTACTGACTATTCTTCTGCTAGATCCCTACTTGCTTTATCTGCTACTGGACCCCAGCTCGCTCACCTCCTTATTCTGTACTTATCCAACTAGTCGGTGGGAGCCTCGTTACTGCTGTAGCTACTGGTTTCTGCCGGACATCCGACCATGAAAGTGCCTGTGCTTTGGGGGTTAGATGTTAGAGGTTACTATAAGGACTATAACTGCTTTAACAGAGTCTAAGTTGAACTGGCTTTCCCCCTACCTCCAGAAATATTCAAAGTGATATTAACCACTTGCCGACCAGCCACCGTCATTATACTGCGGCAGGTCAGCACGATCCCGCGAACCATCGTAGCTGTACGTCGGTCCCTTTAAGCAGGATAGCAGGCGTGCGCTGCACAGCGGGGGTGCCTATGCTCATGACCGGCGGTTGCGATGACCGCTGGTCACGAGCGATCGTGGGCACGAGAGGCAGAACAGGGAGGTGTGTGTGTAAACACACACACCTCCTAGTTTTGTGAGGAGAGGAGAGAGAGATCATGAGTTCCTACCAGCTGGGAACCACAATCTCTCATCTCCTATAGTCAGTCCCCTTTCCCACAGTTAGAACACACACATAGGGAACACAGTTAACCCCTTGATTGCCCCCCTAGTGTTAACCCCTTCCCTGCCAGTGACATTTACACAGTAATCAGTGCATTTTTATAGCACTGATCGCTGTATAAATGACATAATGTTGCAGTCCCGATAAAAATCGCAGATCACCGTCTTTACTAGTAAAGAAAAAAAATAATAAAAATGCCAAAAATCTATCCCCTATTTTGTAGACTCTATAACTTTTGCGCAAACCAATCAATATACACTTTTTGCAATTTCTATTACCAAAAATATGTAGAAGAATACATATCGGCCTAAACTGAGGAAAAAAATCGCTTTTTAAAAAAAAAATTGGGGCTATTTATTACAGCAAAAAGTACAAAATATTGTGTTTTTTTCAAAATTGTCACTCTTTTTTTTTGTTTATAGCGCAAAAAAATAAGCAGAAGCATAGTCAAGGAACAAGCCAGAGTTCGGTAATGAGTGGTAGGGAAGATACGAAATGCAGGAGGAGTGACGGGAGTGAGATATTGGCTGTAGAGAGCACAGTAATCTGGCAAAAAGGAAGTGCAAAGACATTGCTAAAATAGGGGGTTCTTGGGAGAAGCAAAGGGTTCAAGTTTCAAAAGAAACAAGGTTCAGAGATGATCAAATACCACCAAAAGAAAGCTCTATTTGTGGGAAAAAAAGGACGTCAATTTTGTTTGGGTACAGCATTGCAGGATTGCGCAATTGTCAGTTAAAGCAACGCAGTGCCGTATCACAAAAAATGGCCTGGTCATTGAGCAGCCAATTCTTCCGGGGCAGAAGTGGTTAAAGGTTCACTTGAAAAAAACAAAACATGTCATACTTACCTGCTCTGTGCAGTTAGCCCCGATCCTGCTCTTTTCCGGTCCCTGACTGGTGCTTCTGGATACTCTTCTTCAGCCAGTGCCCCCAATAGCACGCTGCTTGCTCTGGGGGTACTGGTGCATGCTCACTCCCGAACCCCGCTTTATGCATCCAGAAGACACAGAGAGCCGTGGCCCCACCCCCACTTTCTACTCATAGGCTCACTGACTGTGATTGACAGTAGCAGAAACTAATGTCACCTACTGCTGTTTCAGCCAATGAGGAATGAGAGACCCAGGAGAAGCTCTGCTCTTGTGCCCATCGCTCGATCAAGAGAGAGCTCAGGTGAGTATTAGGTGGGGCTGTGGGGGCCTCTGCACACATAGAATGCATGAAGCTAAAAAAGCGTAAACCTTTACAACCACTTTAAGGCTGCTACTAAAGTATTTTTGCTTGAAAATCTGTCCTGTACCTGCTGGTGTTCTTGGAGTATCCTGCACCCTCAGCCCTCTCTCCTGTTCAATTACTGCAATAATTCTGCAATGCACAAAAGGACATCCCCTAGGCAGAGCCCATGTTTGTTGGTGTGCTCTGGAACTGCTACCCGTGCCTGGCAACTTCTGGACAGGTAAGTGAGACCTGGGTTATTTACAGTGGCTCCTCTGGGGCTAAGTGCTACACTATATAAAGCTGTGTGAATGGGCCCATAGACTAGTATAGGTTTATAGATGCATAAAAAACTATACACTATGCACATATCTTATTATGTCCATGCGAACAAGTTCTTAATCTTGCCAATCCAATAATCATACTCATCTTCCTTGTGGGTTCAACTAAATTAAATACTGTAAGTAGACTCTTTAGTAGGGATGGGCCGAACACCCCCCTGTTCGGATCGCAGCAGAACTTCCGAACAGGGGAAATGTTTTAACCCGATAATGCAAACCCCCTTGAAGTCTATAGAAGCCGAACAGGAAAAATCAAAAGTGCCCATTTTGAAAGCTTATATACAAGAAATTGGCCATAAAAGGAATACAGGGTACTGGATGCTGCCCTAGGGGACATGTATCAATACATTTTTTTTAAACAATCAAATTTTCAGGAGCAGTGATTTTAATTATGTTTAAAGTGCAACAATAAAAATGAAAAATTGCTTTAAATATAGTGCCGGGGGGGGGGGGGGGGGTGTCCCCTTTATCTGTAAAGTGGCACATCTGTAGCTTGTATAAAACATACTACAGCAAAAATGACATTTCTAAAGAAAAAAGGATGAGTCAAATCCCATTTAAAATGTCTCACGGTTACAATTGCCGACACCCGGCTATTTAAAAAATAAAGAAATAAATGGCATGGGGTCCCCCCCAGTCCATACCAGACCCTTATCCGAGCATGCAGCCTGGCAGGTCAAGAAAAAGCACCCCCCCCCCTCCTGAACCATACCAGGCCACATGCTCTCAACATGTAGGGGTGGGTGCTCTGACCCCCCCCCCCCCACCCCAGTGCACCTTGTCCCCATGTTGATGGGGACAAGGGCTTCTTCCTGACAACCCTGGGCTGTGGATTGATGATATATTTACATCGAGGGACACTATTTTTATATATATATATATATATATATATATATATATATATATATATATATATATATATATGTGGTTATAAATTTTTGACACTTTTTTGGTGAATGGGTAGGGGTTTGGATTCCGATGAGACCCCAACAACCACAGCCCAGGGTTGACGGGCAGAGTCCCTTGTCCCTATCAACATGTTGAGGGCTTGTGGTCTAGTATGGTTCATGGGGTGAGGGCATGGGCACTCTGCCCCTCCCCTTTCCTGATCTGCAGGGCTACATGCTCGGATAAGGGTCTGGTATAGATTGGAGGGGAACCCCACATTGTTTTTATTTTTAATTTTGGCATGGGCTTCCCCTTAAAATCCACACCAGACCTGAAGGGCCTGGTATGGACTGGGGGGGGGGGGCATGCTGTTTTTTACTTTATTTTTTTAACAACACTTTTTTTTCAGCTGTCAATGGGGAAGCCCATTGACAGCTGATGACTCATCGGTTGTTTTGGACACCGCGGCCTGCTTCCCGGCCCCACTCCTTAACAACTAGCTTAAACTGCGTCCTGATTGGGCAAAGCTTTGCCCAATCAGGGTGCAGAATGCACTGTGTAGCGCTCAGTGCATTGTAGGGTGTTTGTCGGGGGGGGGGGGGGAAACCCTGCAAATTCGGGTGTTCGGTGAACGACTGAACAGGCAAATGTTCGGCCCAAACTCATGCTCGGGCCGAACCGTTTTTGTGAATTTTTTCTGCAAATATGAATTTCATAAACAGTTGTGCAACTATTGTGCAAAATTAAAAATTGTCACTATTTTATTCTCCAAGGTCTCTGCTTTCAAAAAAATATATCATTGTTTGGGGGTTTAAATTAATTTCTAATTAAAAAATGCAAATATTAAGTGTACAAAATTGTAAAAAATTCCCCGTAGACAAGAAGTTAAAATAGACCCACTTATTACACACTTACATACATTTACATTCTTACCATTCATGTCCAGCTTTAGCCTTAGGTCAGGTTTTCTTCCAGCTTGCTATTTTACATACAATACAGCACACAACGAAAATGATTTCAATCATGTGTGCTCCGTTATAAAGAGATGCCAAAGAATCTGATGTCTTGAGTGCCAAAGTTTGAACAGCACTTAATGGTTTATCAAAGAAGAAAGAGTTTAAACTTCAGTTTTATCAAAGGAATATAACATAAAGCTTAAAAGGTATTTCATCTCAATTTGCTTAGCATCTGGCAAGATAAATTAAACACATTACTTACAATTACAAAGTAAAATAACAATCAACGTGACTAATTTAACTAATGTATACATCTCTTCATTCACCATATGGAAACACGTTAGTTACGGTTATTGGTAGCGGTGATAGCTCAGACTCCTGTTGAAAGTAGTTCAGATTAATAAAGTTTCTTCATCAAAACACTGTTATCTAGTAAAAGTGGAGTCCTCTCATCCAAGGGATTGGAACAAAAAATAATTATAAAAAAACAGTAATGTATAAAACATTCTAAAGCTAGAATCCAGCTGCGGTATGTACAGAGATAGAATATAAAATGTTACTGTGCTACCCACTGTGCTACCCACCAATGTACTATATAATTCTGCGATCCATATTTCCTGCCAGTCAGCACAGTTATGCCGCGTACACATGATTTGGATTTTCCTCCGGGAAATGTTGGATGTGAGCTTGTTGGCGGTAAGTCCGACCATGTGTATGCTCCATCGGACATTTGTTGTCGGACTTTCCACCAACAAATGTTGGCTAGCATGCTCTCAAACTTTCAGCCAACAAATGTGTGTTGTCGGACTTTCCGATCGTGTGTACACAAGTCAGTCGGACAAAAGTCCAAAGTACAAACCCGCAAGCTTGGAAGCAGAAGCGGTCGGTCTTGTAAACTAGCGTTTGTAATGGAGAATTAACATTCGTGACGCAGCAAATGATGAAATCTCCAAATGCAGCGCACAATTCTCTTCTTCTTTAATGGGATGATAATGAAGCTGCTTTGCTGGTGATACTGATGGTATTGTTGCAAAGGAATTTTCAAAGGCTTTTTTTTTCTAGTGATATCAAGAATAATATTATTATGTTTTTTTTTTTTTTTAAATTTGTGCAAGTTACCACAACAGCATTATCCTGTAGTTTTTAAGAACAAAGATACAACTGAGTTGGTGTCCCTTGTCAATTTTACATTGTATTTTTTAAAATGTAACTGCCATTTGAAGTAAAACACATAGCCAAGTATTATTCTCCACAATTTTTTTTATTGTACATTAAAAAAAGAAAACAAATAGAATTAGACATGATATCTGCCAATAGAACTTAACCAAAAAGTGCATCTATGCATCCAAAAATATAGAAAATATAACAAATCAAATCATTATTCAACCAAAAGAATAATGTCAAAGTAATAACTCCAAGGCCAATAATAAATAACACGTTACTTCCTCCGATTCTTCAACATGTATGGTTGACGAACGGATGTTCAGGAATGAACTGAAAAGCGCAAAATGATAAGTGCGAATCAACACTTACCAAATTTCTACTAACACAAAATTAGCAGAAGGAGCCCAAAGTGCTAAAGAGCTGAAAAACCACGTAGTACGTCTAGTACGTCACTACGTTGGTAATTGTTGGCCAACATTTGTGTGACCGTGTGCATGCAAAACAAGTTTGAGCCAACACCCTTCGAACAAAATTCCACAGTTTTGTTGTCGGAAAGTCGGATCATGTGTATGGGGCATTATGCCCCGTACACACGGTCGGATTTTCCGACGGAAAATGTGTGATAGGACCTTGTTGTCGGAAATTCCGACCGTGTGTAGGCTCCATCACACATTTTCCATCGGATTTTCCGACACACAAAGTTTGAGAGCAGGATATAAAATTTTCCGACAACAAAATCCGTTGTCGGAAATTCCAAACGTGTGTACACAAATCTGATGGACAAAGTGCCACGCATGCTCAGAATAAATAAAGAGATGAAAGCTATTGGCCACTGCCCCGTTTATAGTCCCGACGTACGTGTTTTACGTCACCGCGTTCAGAACGATCGTATTTTCCGACAACTTTGTGTGACCGTGTGTATGCAAGACAAGTTTGAGCCAACATCCGTCGGAAAAAATCCTAGGATTTTGTTGTTGGAATGTCCGAACAAAGTCCGACCGTGTGTACGGGGCATTAGTGTTACGATACCCTCGTGATGCAGGTTGTCCCAGGGAGAGAAATCTAAGTGCCAGTTGGTCTTCACCAGAGCTCCAGATGGTAGAGATGGGCTGGGAAAACCTAGCTGTTCCCTGAACTCTTTGCTGCAACTGGCACCAGGTTGTGGCCCCTGGGATTTCGTTATAAGGAGACAGGCGTCCAAAGCTCAGTTGGAATCAAGCAGGGGTCTTGACAGGTGGCAAGCAGAGAAAAGACAGACAGTCCAGATCACCAGCAAATAGGCAGTATACTAGGCTGAAGACGAGAGAGTGGTCAAGTTCAGGTAGGGGATTGTGGCAGGTGGCAAGCAAAGGGTAGTCAGACAGTCTGAGTTGGCATCGAAGAAGAAGGTGAACTGGGCTGTAGAAGAGAGAGTAGTCAAGGTCAAGTAAGACTCTTGGCATGTGCCAATAAAAGGGTAGTCAGACTAGGTTGGTATTAGGAAGGCAGCAAAATAGGCTGGAAGCCAGAGAGTTGTCAAGTTCAGGCATGGGTCTTGGCAGGTGGCAAGCAAATGGTAGTCAGACAGTCTGGGTTGGTATTGAAGAAGACAGTAAACTTGACTGGAGGCAAAAGAGTAGTCAAGTTCCCAGAACATCCCTTATGTTAGGGTCCCCAGAGTTCTCCCTTACATCAGAGTCTGCAGGGTCCGGCCTTACAGTGTAAGGGAACTCTGTGGATTCAGATGTAAAAGGGGAACTCTGCGGACTCTGATGTAAAGGGGGACTCTTGTGATTAAAGTGGAGTTCCACCCACTTTTGCAACTCTTCAGCATCCCTCACTAAACTGTGCACTGTAAACGAATTGGATATATATATTTTTTTTTTCTCAGCACTTACTGTATATCTGCTGTATTCATTTTTTCACTTTCTCCTCCCTGGCCGCGGCCCATTGCATCATTTCCTGTTTGCAATGCCTTCTGGGAAGGGGCGGCAACTTCCTCTGACACTGCTGTTGCTATGAAAACCTGACCTGAAACCTATTACACTGCTTGTGCTGCACTGAGCATGTGCGAGATCTGCAAGGATGAGATCCGGGAAGAAATACAGTCTGGCTTCAGATGCCCACACTTAAGATGGCCACGGCCTGCTGTAAGTTTATAAAATAACAAACTACTGCTATAAACAAACAAAACAGACCTTAGTTTACAGACTAACTTTACTAGAATACATTATGCTTGTGTATTATAGGGGTATTTTTATTTAAAAAGTATAATTTCAGCCGGAACACCACTTTAACTTCATATGATTAGAAATGTTATTTAATTGAAAAATGTATGTTTCCTGACAGACTCCATGGCAGAGTACATGTGGGTTAACCTCGCCTCATCTCCAATGCTATAGGACCCCACTCCCAAAAATTTGAGCTCATCACTAGAGACTGCATTTCCTTTTTTGTCTGCCTCTTCGGACAATATTATTTGGGTGCAGCGTTGCGCGCCCGCAAAATTGTCAAAGTAACGCAGTGCCGTATCACAAAAAAAAGGCCTGGACAGGAAGGGGGGTAAATCTTTTGGGGGTCAAGTGGTTAAGCTTACTCTTCAGCTTTATGTACAACTTTGTGTAGATTATTGACCTAAATTTCCAATGAAATCCATTTCAATCCAAGGATATAATACTCCAAGGTGTTGAATACTGACATAGCAACGTATTTTCATTTGCAGGAACTTACTTTAAATTGAAAGTACCATTTCTGTATTGGAGGTTTTTTTTTTTTTTCTTCTGGGGTGAATTATCATTTTTTCCACAATTTTTTTACTCTTGATTCGGTCTTTCCATTTCATCAAATATTTTTTTTTTATCTAAATCCATTTTCATATGTGTTAGGTGTTGCCCTTACCCATCACCTTCTCACTTATTAACTATCACACCTAGCAATGTGCTATTCTTATTCTTGGCATTTTAACCGCATACTCTGATTAAAAACAGCAGGTATTATAGTACATCATAATGTGGATTCTTCCACTGCTAGATTCAGTAAGATATATTTTTTTTTTTCAACCAAATTCACGGACTGTAAAAATAATATAACACACTGGTTGAAGAGTATAAAAAAAAAAATCAAGATAACATATTTCTTTTAATGGAGGGTCAAATGTCACCCAGATGCGATAATATAATTAATTTCTGTGACACGATAGTGGTTGGTTATCGTGGGACTAATGGAATGTTAACGATGCATGGGCTTTGTAATAAAAATCAAACACTTTAAACATCATGTTAATAATAAAAATTAAAGGTCACTGTATGAATAGAATAGAACTGAAATATCACTGACGTTTCAATTTGATATATCTAGCATGCAGGGTAATTTAAATTGCGTATTAAAACGTGCATCACAAAGCCTGTGCAGTTGTAGGGCTTGCTTTATATTCGCTTTTATTTTTATTTTTTTATTCTGGGAACGTTGAGCCTCTCGTTGGGCTTCTGATCTGTAAGAGAAAATTTCTTTACAATGGAGACAAGAGACACAAAAATCAAGAAAGAAAAAAAAAACGTTTGATGTATTTAGAGGACAAATCAGAACATTGTCACAGGTTTCGGTAATAAAAAAAAAAGGTTAATTCAGACTATTTTAGCCATATTTCTAAAGCAGTAAATGTGAAAGTCACTAGGGATGAGGTGAATGTACCTGGATTCAGTTGGAGGCAGGTTCGTAGACTGCATTTTGGGTGAGGAATCTGAATCACACTGAGGTTGACGGGAGCCAAATGTTAAATTGTTAAATAAAAAACAGTTTCAGGCTCAAAGGCAAAGGATTATCAAAAAAAGCATAAGGCAAAAAACATTTTGTGGGGAATGATGATTTTAATTCCTTTAGGCAGTTGTTTCCAAACTGTGGCCCACGGGCCAGATGCAGACCTTTATTTAATGCCTATATTTGGCCATTGTAGCACTAATTCTGTCACTGACACCAATGATGGGGAACTATTTCTTCCACTGACACCAGCGATGAGGAACTATTCCTGCCACTGACACCAATGATGGGGAATTATTTCTTCCACTGACACCAAAGATGAGGAACTATTCCTGCGACTGACACCAATGATGGGTAACTATTTCTTCCACTGACACCAAAGATGAGGAACTATTGATCTTTTATTGAAAAGAATCAAGCAACCAATTTTATACAAAAGTAAAAAACAAAACCATAGTACAAAACTTCAACAGAAATCCAAGGAATACACATCCATGTTCAGAATATATACAATATATACATAATCCACTACCAAAATTATTTACATAAAGCAGCAGAGAGGGCCTAAGAGGCACAACCCATCACCTATGTACGCAGCCATTTATCAAAATTAATCCAAAAAATAATCTAGGGTGAAAAGAGACAGACAGCCACACCCGGGAAAGAGACTCCTGGCAGTCAGGGAGGCCTGAAACCCCTCCACGCCTTTAACCAAGCCCCCTGACTCCGCTTGTCTCTCTCAAGCACCCGAATCTTCTCCACCTCATGCAAAATGTCATAATGTCATACACCACCACCTGAACAGGAAGGATTTTACGCCGAATGCAGACCTGACACCGTGCGTTCCAAGTGAAATAACGGACTACTAGGCTAACTAAAAAAAGTGTATCTAAACAAAAAACCCCACCAGTATTGAATGCTCCATACACCCACTCAGCATAACCCAGCCTGGAGAGGAAAGGAACACCGAGGGCCCGCCCCACCTGTTTGTACACCTCTATGTTAAAAGGGCAATGAAGCAGAAAATGGTCCATAGTCTCCTCCTCACCTGCACACTCCTCCCGAGGACAGCTACGATCCATCCCACTGCGGAATTTCAAATTGCCCCTAACATAGAGCCTCCCATGGAAGCACATCCAGGCCAGATCCCTGAATTTAGGAGGTACTCTGTCCAAATTAATAAGTCTTAACCCTGCCCTCAAAACTGGGCCTGGGCAATCCCTTAAGGCCAGTGGGTCATGAAAGACTTCGCTCAAGACTCGACTCATAAGGACTTTCCTCGGAACCGATCGGAGATCTTCAGCCGACAATCGCCACTGCCGTAGTAACTTCAGGCACGGAGCGACATAGGCTGGTAGCTGACCACGATGACCCCTGAGATTCTTCACTTGGCCACCTTCTTCCCAAAGTCGTAGAAAAGGCCTAAACCAAGATTTAAATATGCCTGCCCATCCAGGAGGTTCCACTGCAAGCATATTACCAATATTAAACTTGAGAAAAAGCAGTGAAAAGAAAAGAACTGGGTTGTCCATACCTAAGCCACCCTCCCTCCTGGATAGATAGGTGACATTCCTCTTGATGGGGTTCAGTCTGTTCCCCCACAACATCTGGAAGAACACACTACTGACCCTAGCATAGAGAGACACTGGCAAGATGCAGACAAAGCTGACATACAAGAAGATCGGAATCAGGTAAGTCTTAATCAGATCAACCCTTTCCCTCATAGATAACTTCCATCTCTTCCAGCTGACCACCTTAGTATTGGCAATTTCCAGTCTGCCTTCCCAGTTTTTGAGGCCATAATCGCCGGGTCCAAATTCAATGCCTAGAATCTTAATTCTTTCCTGGGGCACTGGAAAGGTGTCCGGGAGATCAAAACCCTCACCTTCCTTTCCCATCCAGAAAACTTCACTCTTCTCCTGATTGATCTTGGAGCCTGATGCTTCAGAATATCGTGATGTCAGAGAGACCACCTCCTCTGCTTCATCCACCCCAGTGACAATCACGGACACATCGTCTGCATAGGCAACAACCCTCAAAGGCCGCTCACCCGGGAGCCCCACTGGCACCCCACACAACATGCTGCTCTCTAGCCTCCTGATGAAGGGGTCGATTGCAAACACATAGAGCAGGGGACTCAGGGGACAACCCTGGCGCACCCCGGAGCCAACCTCAAAGGACTGCCCAACCCAACCATTAACAAGAGGAAAGCTTTCTGCCCCCTTATACAAGACTTTTAACCAATCGACAAAATCACCCGGCAGACCGTACTTACTAAGGAGCAACCACAGGTACTCATGGTTAACACGATCAAAAGCTTTTGCCTGATCCAATGTCAGCAAATACTTTCCCCAGCCTGCAGCCCTGCACCGCTCCAAGGCCTCCCGGACAGCTAAAACTGCTGTAAAGGTGCACCTACCCTGGACCGAACAGTGCTGATGGCGAGAAAGCAAAGACTCTGCTACTGACGATAGGCGCCAGAAAAATATCTTTGCCAGTATCTTTCTATCGACATTAAGAAGGCTGATGGGGCGCCAATTCTCAATCATCGAAGGATCTTTACCCTTTGAAAGAAGAATCACAGCTGAGTGCCTCATGGAAGGGGGAAGTACCCCCTCAGCAAGGCAACTGTTAAAAACTTCTACCAAATGTGGGGCCAGAATAGACTTAAAAGCTTTGTAAAACTCAGCCGTCAAGCCATCTGGTCCAGGTGACTTTTTGATGGCAAGCTGTTCAATTGCCCTCATCACCTCTTCAACTGTGATCTCCTCTGTCAAATTCATCAATGGGACATCTTCATCATTTAGACCTGGAGTAGAGTCCAAAAAGCTTTCCATCTTGTCACGGTCAAGCTCTTTCCTCCCAAGAAGGTCAGCATAAAAGGACCTCACGACCTCCAGAATCCCTGACCTGGACTTTGTCAAGGAACCTGTACTGTCCTTAAGGCCAACGACCGTTTTAACAGCTACACCTTGTTTGCAGTTCTGGTAAGGGTCAGGCGAGTGGTACTTCCCATAGTCCCTCTCCAGAACCAAAGAGGCATGCCGGTCATATTGACACTTCCTGAGAAGGAGTTTCACTTCGGAGATTGCCCCAGGATCTCCTCCTCTCGAGACAAGAATATCCAGCTTCCTCCGTAAACGTTGGTAGGTCATGTATTTATTAAACTGCTTTCTATTGGCTAGGCCCCTGAAGAATCCAGCGATCCTCTTTTTGGTCAGCTCCCACCACTCAGCCTTGCTGCTACAAAAGTCCAGGATGGTCACCTGTGCCTGAAAGAATTCCTCAAAGGATTGTCTAACATGTTCTTCCTTGAGTAGAGTCGAATTCAATCTCCAGATGCCCTTACCCCTCTGAGGGGCGTCTGAAGCATTCAGGACCACAGATAGCATACAGTGATCAGCGAACTCTACTGCCTGCACCACTGGGGGTGAGAAAGCAGAGGTCTCCTTCAAAAAAAAACCTATCTATTCTACTCTGACTATTACCTCGATGAAAGGTGAATCCAGTGTCATCTGGGAGGTGCTTAATGTGCACATCCACAAGACCAGCATCCCTAACCATACTATTTAAAAAAACGCTATCATATCCCAGCCTGTCCTTGAAGTCCTTCCTGTCCTTGGGCCTAGTTACTGTATTAAAGTCACCTCCAAAGACCACTTGCCGGGATGTAAAAAGAAATGGCTTGATCCTTGTAAAAAGGCATTTCCTGTCCCACTTTGTGTGCGGCCCATAAACATTAATTAGGCGCAGGTCCTGCCCTCCCACAAGGACGTCTAAGACCATACATCTCCCAATCTCCACCTCAATAACCCGCCGGACAGTTACCATGCCGGTTTTAAACAACACCGCCACACCGCCGTAAGGCTCGGCCGCAAGAGACCAGTAAGATGGACCATACCTCCACTCTCTCTTGGCCATATGAATATCTGCCAAGGAGGTGAGCCTAGTCTCTTGCAAAAATAAAATTTCAGCATCTAATTGGCTGAACAAAAAGAAGGCCATAGAACGAGCTCTTACTGACTTAATGCTGGCGACATTTATTGTCACCACTTTTAACGGAGGGGGAACCGCCGTTTGGGTTATTGGGTGGATTGCTTCTTAGCTCCCCTCTGCTGCTCATCACCAGATGCCTCTCTCTTTCTTGAGGCCGCCTCAAACTCCATTTCAGAATCAGAACTTCGCTCCGAAGAAGCTCCAGATGAAGAGATATCCCAATTAGAGGACCTATAACGGTTGGAGACAGACACTGGAGCCTGTTCCGTCCTCACCACCTGCTTCTTCCGCTTCCCAACCTTCCTTCTCTCCTCCAGGTACTGCAGGTCAGCTTCAGAGATGCCCTCATCTCTTACTTTTTCCTGTGAAGTCTTTACAGAAGACTTCTTTACAGAGGAAGAAGCGACCTTTTTAGTACCCACTACCACTCCTGGTAGGGGGGGTGCTCCCTTTGAATCAGACTTAGGAGGGGTAGACTCCTGGGGGGGAACTGACTCGGGGGGCACAGACTTGGAAGGTTCTGACACAAGAGGAGGGGATACAGTAGGCTGGGGGGACACAGAGACAGATACAGAAGGAATACTTACAGACACAGGAGGGGTGGCCACAGGAACTGGGGAGGGACCCTGAGCAGGACCAGGGGAGTCAGTCACCGCAGAGGAGGACGGTACACCAGGGGCCTCACCCTCCATCCTATCCAGCCTTGACAAGTCATCTATTACCTCCTTTTCCATATTGTGCCAGGCTTCAGGACATCTGCTGTAGGGGTGGCCAAGGCGCAGGCACAGGTTGCATCTGATCATCTCGGTGCAGTCCTTGGCCATATGACCCTGACCCCGACACACTGAACATATCAAGGCTGAACAGGAGGAACTCAAATGCCCCTTTTCTCCACAGCGGTGACACAGCTTCGGCTGACCAGGGTAAAAAATAGTCATCCTATACCTCCCTATAAAAGCTGAGGAGGGCAGGTGACGGACAACATTCCCATCCCTGGCCAACCTGACTGTAACCGACCAACCCCCAGTCCAGATGTTACGCTCATCAAGGATTTTGCTGGGCTTAGTCAAAACCTCACCATAGTTCCTTAACCAGACCTCTAGGTCCCGAGCAGGAACACTCTCATTGGTGAGTATGATGGTGATCTTTTTCACGGTTGACCTTTGCGAAACTGCAACTGGGGCCAGACCTTCCCATTCAGATCTTGACCTGCACCGAGCCTCATATCGCTCCCAGAACAGGTCAAGACCCTCTGGCCTGGTGAAACTAATGGTATAATCCCGTGTCCCAGCTACATGTATTAGAGCATACAGATCGTTTGCCCCAAAACCTATCTCTAAAATCAAATCCACCACTGCACGCCATGCTGGAGGGATTGCACCACCTTCCCATTTGAGAATTACTACATTTCTTCTCGGACCCCCAGCAGAAGCCAGAGACCCAAGACCAGATCCCGGGGTGCCCAAAGTGGTAGGCTGCAGGGGGGAACCCCGCTTGGGGGCGGAGCTACCAGGAGCAGAGTGTACCACCTGAGCAAACGTGGGTTTATCAGGGCCAAGGCCCCACACTGAAGTTACAGTAGTCTGTACATTACTATTATTATTCACTGCTTGAACGGAGTTGGTAGGACTGTCTATCACACTTGAACTGGGACCATTGTTCATCACACTTGTACTGGGATGATTTTTATCAGTCACACAAACATTTACATTCTCATCAGGAATAGTCACAGTATCTGCTGCAATACCAGCTGTCTCCTGAAGCTGTGCTGTAGAGTCTTCAGCAGGTCTGGGGCAAACAGCTTTAGACTCAGCTAAAGGGGGGTTAATTGGCTCTGCTGAATCTTGTAGTTCATCTGCAGGAATGTCATTTTTTAAACGCAAACTTTGCTGCACTGCAGCATCAGCAGGTACAGCATTGCTACACATAGGACTAGCAGCCTGATTGTCACTGGGCACATTGTCAGTATCAGTCACAAAAACTGTTTTATGCACCACATGGGGCTTGACGGGCTTTACCTTGTCAGGAATATTATCTGTCATGTCCTCCTCATGGAACACCAGCCGATCACCCCGCAAAGGAGACTCCATTACCTGGATTACCCTGAGCATGCCTCCTGAGTCCTGGGAAGGCATGGGGCTGCTTACCTCTCCCTGAGGGGGCAGGGGGTCTGAACTGGGGGTCTCCTCCTCCACCTCCATCTTTGTCATCCTGGCAAACCTTCGGTCATTGCAAAATTTTTCTTTGAAGCGCCCATCTCTGCCTTCCATCATGGCCACAATGGTCTCCTGGTGTTCAACCCGGACCTTGGCCAGTTGGATCTCCGGATCTCCGGATCCATGGATCCACGTTTCTGGCTATGCAAGCCCTCACGCTGCCTTCTCAGGCGCTTCAGCTCCGCTCTGAGCTTATACAGCTTGTCTCTTTCCCTATTCAGGACCTTAATCCCGGCCACCACTCGCTCCCGGATGGCCTCTGAGCCTTCATCCTCACCAGGGGTAGAGAGATCCCCAGCCATGGTTTGTACAGGGGCAGGTATGTTACCTGATGGCCCAGGAGATGGCTGAGAGCTTCCAGCAGGAGAGGCCCTGCTGGCCTCCATGGCTTCCCCAGAAAGGGGCCAGGAGAGCTGGGAGAGATTTCACCACCACTCCCCTCTCACACGGATCACCTGCAGCAGCTCCAGAGAGACAGCCTCCTCCTGACACACCTGTGCTCCAATGATGGGTGGGGCACTATTCCTCCCACTGACACCAAAGATGAGGAACTATTCCTGCCACTGACACCAATGATGGGGAACTTTTTCTTCCACTGACACCAAAGATGAGGAACTATTCCTGCCACTGACACCAATGATGGGGAACTATTTCTTCCACTGACACCAAAGATGAGGAACTATTCCTGCCACTGACACCATTGATGGGGAACTACGGTATTTCTTCCACTGACACCAGCGATGAGGAACTATTCCTGCCACTGGCACTGATGAAGGGGAACTATTTCTTCCACTGACACCAACGATGAGGAACTATTCCTGCCACTGACACCAATGATGGGGAACTATTTCTTCCACTTAAACCAACAATGAGGAACTATTATTTAAGTAGTGATTATGTGGCGCTCCCTCTGAAAGTGACTACGTGATTGTAAATAGTGCAATATTACTCCTAATGTATAAAGTAAACATATATACAACATTTAACATTGCAAAAATAAAGTGTAAACGACACTCTGCATAGATATGAAAATCAAATGACATAACTAAATCATCCATGGTGTGGGAAAAGAAAGTCCGTAGCGATAATGACATCAAATTTATTTAAAACAAGTCCCAAAGTGGAGAATCCACATTAACTCCTTCTTCGCTGTGAGCACAATCACTGTAATGTCTTATCAACGTCATGCAAGTGTGATCCCAACACCTTCACTACAATGCACTCACCTCAGGGTGTGGACCTAAGAACTTACGTTCTTAGGTCAAATGCTCTTAGTCCCTCCTTGGAGTATGGATTTGCTGGTCTCCTCAAGGTTGCAACACCTTCCTTGGTGGTGGTATGTAGTTGGTACTGCTTTAAGAGACCCTCATTCTCTATTCCTCTTCTCTTCCATATGTGTGATGGATATCTATCAAAATAATCCAAATATGTAATCAAAGGCTTGAGTTTTTGACTTTGTTTTTTGTGCTAAGTTAGCTACTATTTCTAGAGTCTTCAAGGTTATTTCTGCTTTGATAACATATTTGGATTATTTTGATAGATATCCATCACACATATGAGAGCAAAGGAATAGACAACGAGGGTCTCTTAAAGTGTAAGTAAACCCTGCTATCGTTTTCAGCCAAGGAAGCTGCCATCTTCACCTCTGTTTAATCTATAACCGCCATGATGCTGCACGTGTGATCAGTTATGACACCAGCTACTGGATGGTTTGACAGTTTGGATGAGAGCACATCCAATGGGAGTATTACACTTCCGGCATGTGCCGTAAATGAAATTTTTTTTTGTGTATGGGTTTAATTCTGCTTTAAAGCAGTACCGACTACATACCACCACCAAGGAAGGTGTTACAACCTTGAGGAGACCAGTGGAAAGAGACACCAGCATATCCAAACTCCAGGGAGGGACTAAGCGCATTTAACCTAATAATGTAAGTTCTTAGGTCCACACTCTGAGGTGAGCGCATTGTAGTGAAGGTGGTGGGATCACACTTGCATGACGGTGATAAGATATTACAACGATTGTGCATACAGTAAAGGAGGAGTTTATGTGGATTCTCCACTTTGGGACTTATTTTAAATAAGTTTTCTTCTATTATCCCTATGGACCTTCTTTTCCCACACCACAGATGATTTGGTTATATCATTTGATTTTCATCTACTGATACCAACGATGAGGAAGTATTCCTTCTACTGATACCAACGATGAAGGACTATTCCTTCTACTGATACCAACAATGCTATACTTTTCCTCTTACTATCAAGAATGATGAGACACTATTCTTCCACTGACATCAACAATGGGGCACTATTTACACTGGCACCATTGATGGACACCATTCTTTCCACTGATGCCAATTTCTACTCACACTGGTCACAGTCAAGCCCCCCAAAAATCTTATGGGCAGTAAACTGTCCCTTTGTTTTGAAAGTTTGGAGACCCCTGACTTAAGAGCAATGTGAAAAATACTAATTTTATTTAAAAAACATTCTCAGAGGATGCCCTTGACCTGCCTGTAAAGTGGTGCATGTGTACACTGTGTAAAACAACCCCCGGAAAAACATAAATCTGCAGTTTAAATGTGTATCTATACCCTAACAATGAAAGTGAAAGTCTGGTCTAAGCATATTTAAAGCGATTGTAAAGTTGTTGTTTTTTTCTTTTTTTTTAAATAACAAACATGTCAAACTTACCTCCACTGTGCAGTTCATTTTGCACAGAGTGGCCCCAAACCTTGACTTCTGGGGTCCCCCGGCGGCGCTGGTAGCTCCTCCCCGCATTGTATAACCCCCTAGGAGAAGCACTCTCCTTGGGGGTTACCTTGCGGGCGTGCTCCTGAGTTCGGAATCTGCGGCCATAGGCGCAGAATGCCGGACTTGGCCCCGCCCCCGGCGCCCGCTTCATTGGATTTGATCAAGAGCAGTGGGAGCCAATGGCTGTGCTGCTATCAATCTATCCAATCAAGAGCCGAGACAACGGGCAGAGGGGAAGAGTGCGTCTCCGGCGTCTCAGTAATATGTTTCCCTAGTAAACACTCCAGACCAGATCCTCAGGGAATTTTCTTGATTAGTTCCAGAGATTTTTCACCAAACAGGCCCCCCAGTTTTAGCATAACTAGCACCTCGATGAGCACAGGTAGATATTCAGCAGGACTGCCTAGAAGGGCAAAAGCCCTTCAGGTTGGGGACTACTCCTTCTAGATAAGAACAGGGCTGCCCAGCCTGTGTATGCCCTCTCCAGCCAAACACTCTCCCCCAGGGATTGGCTGTGACAATATAAAATATTCAACCTGCTGTTTTCCCTCATTCCAACTCACTATATTCAGAAATCCACCAGAAGACAAGGGGAAGCAATCAAACCTGCAGCCTGCAAAGCCCAGAACCGCCCATAACAATCACAAACTGCTCCACTGATTATAGGGGAGCTGAAAGGTGCAGTTTCACCTTTACTAGTTCTGACTATCATCTTATTACCTAATTATAATTACCTTTCATCAGCCGATTCCGTTGCTTCATATCGAAGTACAGGGGGTCCCCTACTTACAAACATCCGACTTACAAACGACTCCTACTTACAAACGAAGGGAGACAACAGGAAGTGAGAGGAAATCTACCCCTAGGAAGGGAAATTCACTCCTGTAAGAGTTAATATTGGAAAAAGGTGTCTCCACTGATGCTTTATCACCTATCCTTATTTCCCTAATAACCCCAAATTTTAAAAATCCAATTGTCATTGGGACAGAAAGTGAGGTGAAATCTTTTGAACAGGGGCACAGACAGCAAAACAAATGTTACAGGGGTGATAACCCTTCCCTATGCTATCTACAAAACTTAAAAATAGATTTTTTGCTGGAGCTACACTTAAAAAATGTACCTGTTCCGACTTACAAACAGATTCAACTTAAGAACAAACCTAAAGTCCCTATCTTGTTTGTAACCCGGGGACCCCCTGTATATCTCTATATATCGGGGACCCAATGATTGACACAAGACAAGTTGCTCTACAAAACATTGTTCTGCTTTTATTATGCCCGCCATGATGTTAAGTATGGATAAAACCTGGGCGTTACCGGCCACCTTCCACCAATAAGGGGTACATATTCAAATGACACATTTCCTTTTTAACATACAATCAACCAATCACAGTCATTAACTCTTTATCTAAGCAAACCCTTCATGTCACATTATTATTATGTCAGATTTAAATGCAGACATCTCATGACATATACGTAACTTCCTATGTCTGGTTTCATTTTCAACACAAGACCCATATATGCATCAACACATATTTTGCCTAAATCAGCAACAATGATAACATTTAAAGGAGCAGCTCGTATATTAGATTACAAAACACAAGGGGGCTTTTCCATGACCCTTACAATCCTCTCTATTGTCACGAACGTGACAATCACAAACCCTGTAGTCCCCAATATGCCCCCGACATTCACCTGGACTACTTTCCCATAAATGTACCACTATCTTAAGCATGTAGAAACAGAACAATAAACACATAATCTCAGCTGCATAGCAATTGTCCATGAAATATAAAGGGGGAAGGGGCGTGACAGTCCATAGAAGCAAGTGGGAGGGGCATGACAGCCATTAAGCCAAATAAAAAATAGTCCCAAAGAAAAGCAAAAAAAAGTCTCTTGTATGGCTTCTGAATGTCCATAAAATTCAAAAAAGAAGGAAAAGGAAAAAGTCCACATTATAATTCTCATTCTCCTAAACTTTTCCCAAACTTTTCCCCAAAATTTTCCCAAACTTTTTGTTCGATTCTGTGCTCATCCATATTTACCGTCATGAATTCTCCACCCCAAACCCTGCCTCTTTGTAAGGACAGAACTCGACATCCACAGACAGACTGGAACTGATGCATTGGGCTGGACTTGGATCTTCGGGCTGGCATCTGGATCTCTCTCTTGTGATGCTCACTGGAATTTCATAGACCTTGGGCATGCATCATTGGCTAACCCTCAAGGTGTCATTCCCAGGAACATTTTCCATCAGGAGTGCACCTTTACTCATCTCAGCACCTTCCATGGCATTTGAACAACAAAGATGAACAACAAAGATTTCCATGTAAAAGTGGTATTCGTTTCTTCAAGTAACTTGACATCCAGATAGGATATAGGGCAGGGTATGAATGGGGTATAGGGTATGAATGGGGTGGGCATTTCTTCACGTGCATGGGGCTAGGAGTGAATGCTGGCTGGATGGGGCGGATACTCCTCATCCAACATGAATAATCACAGAATCTACCTGATCAGTATAGGCCTTAACTATTGGAGGTATTAAAAATAATATTCCATCATTACTACAGAAAATCTATCCGGAAAAGACAAATGTCCTTCTATAACACTATAATGCCATTTACTGAACACCTCGGAGCCCAGGGCAATTATATCAATCCAAAATATATCACATTTGTTGATACTGAAAAAATACCTTTAAACTTCAATAATGTAAGGATAGGCAATTACACAATTAAAACATTCCTTAAAGTCAGACTTTAATCAAAATAATGGAAATATCCCATGTATAAATTGAAATGTTACTCTTAAAAAATTGTATCTTGCAATTATTTTAAACCTTTGTTAACCTAAGTATCTGATCAGATTACTCAAAAAAACATCTGGTACCAGCACACACATGTAATTTATCAGTGATGTGTCGCATTCCCCTTTTAATGTTTCCAAATAACTATGCATTGGGCATGGGCTTAATGTGTCCCAACACATTTCATGAATAGACTGACGATAGTTGCAACATTTTAACAATAAACATGTAATAACATAGTTTAAATTAAACCCTTCTTAAAGAGGAGTTTCACCCGAGGTCCAGTAAAAAAAAAAAAAATTAAAAGTCAGCAGCTACAAATACTGCAGCTGCTGACTTTTAATTGGACACTTACCTGTCCCAAGGTCCAGCGATGCGGGGGATCGAAGCCCCGCTTGTCTCCCCCTCCATTCAGCAGTGCCGGCATTGCAACTGTGGGCGCCGGGCTGTGGCTTCACAGCCTGGAACCCACTGCGCATGCGCGAGCGGCGCCGCGCACCGTGATTGGCCGCTCAGTCACCTGGAACCTGTAATGGGTCCCAGATGATTGACAGGAGGGAGGGAGCAGAGCTGAGCCCTTCCTGTGCCAAGGGGGAAGTGATGTCACCAGCCCAGGCACTGGAAGAGGCAGACTACGAGGAACCCCCTAGCAACAGGCATTTAGAGGTAAGTAAAAAAATATATATATCCAAATGTTTTTTTGTATTTTTTTTTTTAATTTTTCATGTAGTTTTTTCTTTTTTGGGTGGAACCCCACTTTAACATTCACTCTCCATTTCAGCAAGTTACTCAGACTCGCTGAATGTGGAATGCAAATGTAGCAATATGCCTGCATTCTCGAGTTACACATGATAATGAAGTGCACCCATAAAATACATTTTTTAAGAATCAATTTTATCATATGATCACCTACCTTAATTATTATTATTATGTATTTTAACCACTTCCCGCCCAGCCTATAGCAGATTGACGGCTGGGCGGTGGTTGAGTTATCCTGACTGGGCATCATATGACGTCCAGCAGGACAACATGCCGCCGTGCGCCCATGGGGGTGAGCATCGCTGCGATCGGTGGAGCGGTGTGTCAGTCTGACACACCGCTCCACCGATCTTGGTAAAGAGCCACTATGTTACCAGTGATGTAATACTAATTTGCATAAACTTCTAAATACTTTCTAAGTACAGTGGCTTGCGAAAGTATTCGGCCCCCTTGAACTTTTCAACCTTTTGCCACATTTCAGGCTTCAAACATAAAGATATAAAATTTTATTTTTTGTGAAGAATCACCAACAAGTGGGACACAATTGTGAAGTGGAACGAAATCTTTTGGATTTTTGAAACTTTTTTAACTAATAAAAAAATGAAAAGTGGGGCGTGCAAAATTATTCGGCCCCCTTGCGTTAATACTTTGTAGAGCCACCTTTTGCTGCGATTACAGCTGCAAGTCACTTGGGGTATGTCTCTATCAGTTTTGCACATCGAGAGACTGAAATTCTTGCCCATTCTTCCTTGCAAAACAGCTCGAGCTCAGTGAGGTTGGATGGAGAGCGTTTGTGAACAGCAGTTTTCAGCTCTTTCCACAGATTCTCGATTGGATTCAGGTCTGGACTTTGACTTGGCCATTCTAACACCTGGATACGTTTATTTGTGAACCATTCCTTTGTAGATTTTGCTGTATGTTTGGGATCATTGTCTTGTTGGAAGATAAATCTCCGTCCCAGTTTCAGGTCTTTTGCAGACTCCAACAGGTTTTCATCCAGAATGGTCCTGTATTTGGCTGCATCCATCTTCCCCTCAATTTTAACCATCTTCCCTGTCCCTGCAGAAGAAAAGCAGGCCCAAACCATGATGCTGCCACCACCATGTTTGACAGTGGGGATGGTGTGTTGAGGGTGATGAGCTGTGTTGCTTTTACGCCAAACATATCGTTTTGCATTGTGGCCAAAAAGTTCGATTTTGGTTTCATCGGACCAGAGCACCTTCTTCCACATGTTTGGTGTGTCTCCCAGGTGGCTTGTGGCAAACTTTAGAAGAGACTTTTTATGGATATCTTTGAGAAATGGCTTTCTTCTTGCCACTCTTCCATAAAGTCCAGATTTGTGCAGTGTACGACTGATTGTTGCCCTATGGACAGACTCTCCCACCTCAGCTGTAGTTCTCTGCAGTTCATCCAGAGTGATCATGGGCCTCTTGGCTGCATCTCTGATCAGTCTTCTCCTTGTCTGAGCTGAAAGTTTAGAGGGACAGCCAGGTCTTGGTAGATTTGCAGTGGTCTGATACTCCTTCCATTTCAAAATGATCACTTGCACAGTGCTCCTTGGGATGTTTAAAGCTTGGGAAATCTTTTTGTATCCAAATCCGGCTTTAAACTTCTCCACAACAGTATTACGGACTTGCCTGGTGTGTTCCTTGGTCTTCATGATGCTCTCTGCGCTTTCAACAGAACCCTGAGACTATCACAGAGCAGGTGCATTTATACAGAGACTTGATTACACACAGGTGGATTCTATTTATCACCATCAGTCATTTAGGACAACATTGGATCATTCAGAGATCCTCGCTGAACTTCTGGAGTGAGTTTGCTGCACTGAAAGTAAAGGGGCCGAATAATTTTGCACGCACCACTTTTCAGTTTTTCATTTGCTAAAAAAGTTTAAAATATCCAATAGATTTCGTTTCACTTCACAATTGTGTCCCACTTGTTGGTGATTCTTCACAAAAAATTTAAATTTCTTTATGTTTGAAGCCTGAAATGTGGCAAAAGGTTGAAAAGTTCAAGGGGGCCGAATACTTTCACAAGCCACTGTAATTTACCTGAGGCGTTTGTTCTATAAGGGTGGACAACTAAGTGCAATTTAGAAGTTAATCAATTCTGTCACAAAATGGCCTGCACCCTTCCAACAAAAAATACTCTAGAAACTAAAACCATTCTCCTTCTAATATAAGAATCAATCTCCTGAGTATTTAAAATTCTGACACCACAGAAAGGTGCATTTTCACCTTTAATTACTAGTCCTGACTATCATCTTATTACCTAATAATAATTACCTTTCATCGGCCGATTCCGTTGCTTCATATCCAAATATATCTTTATATATCGGGGACCCAATGATTGACACAAGACAAGCTGCTCTACAATACATTGTTCCACTTTTATTATCCCCGACATGATGTTAAGTATGGATAAAACCTGGGCGTTACCGGCCACCTTCCACCAATAAGGGGTAAGTATTCAAAATGACACATTTCCTTTTTAACATACAATCAACCAATCACATTAATTGACTCTTTATCTAAGCAAACCCTTCATGTCACATTATTATAATGTCAGATTTAAATGCGGACATCTCATGACATATACGTAACTTCCTATGTCTAGTTTTGTTTTTAACACAAGACCCATTTATACAACAACACATATTTTTGCTTAAATCAGCAACAATGATAACTTTTAAAGTCGCAGTTCGTGTATTAGATTACAAAACACAAGGGGGCTTTTTCATGACCCTTTCAGGAGCCAAAAAACCCCCAGATATTTACCTAGCCTATCCAGCAACCTACATAGGAGGGTACTACATACGCTATATTACCAAAAGTATTGGGACACCTGCCTTTACACACACATAAACTTTAATGGCATCCTTAGTCCGGAGGGTTTAATATTGAGTTGGCCCACCCTTTGCAGCTATAACAGCTTCAACTCTTCTGGGAAAGCTGTCCACAAGGTTTAGGAGTGTGTCTATGGGAATGTTTGACCATTCTTCCAGAAGTGCATTTGTGAGGTCAGGCACTGATGTGGAATGAGAAGGCTTGGCTCACAGTCTGCACTCAAATTCCTCCCAATTCTATCGGGTTGAGGTCAGGACTCTGTGCAGCCTAGTCAAGTTCCTCCACCCCAAACTCGCTCATCCATGTCTTTATGGACCTTGCTTTGTGCACTGATCCAAATCATTTGCCGGAGGGGGGATTATGGTGTGGGGTTGTTTTTCAGGGGTTGGGCTTGGCCCCTTAGTTCCAGTAAAGGAAACTCTTAAGGCGTCACATACCAAGACATTTTGGACAATTTCATGTTCCCAACTTTGTGGGAACAGTTTGGGGATGGCCTCTTCCTGTTCCAACATGACTGTGCACCAATGCACAAAGCAAGATCCATAAAGACAAGGATGAACGAGTTTTGGGTAGAGGAACTTGACTGGCCTGCACAGAGTCCTGACCTCAACCCGATAGAACATCTTTGGGATGAATTAGAGTGGAGACTGCGAGCCAGACCTTCTCGTCCACATCAGTGGCTGACCTCACAAATGCGCTTTTGAAACAATGGTTAAACATTCCTATAGACACACTCTTAGACCTTGTGGACAGCCTTCCCAGAAGAGTTGAAGCTGTTATAGCTGCAAAGGATGGGCCAACTCAATATTGAACCCTACGGACTAATGCCCCGTACACACGGTCGGACTTTGTTCGGACATTCCGACAACAAAATCCTAGGATTTTTTCCGACGGATGTTGGCTCGAACTTGTCTTGCATACACACGGTCACACAAAGTTGTCGGAAAATCCGATCGTTCTGAACGCGGTGACGTGAAACACGTACCTCGGGACTATTAACGGGGCAGTGGCCAATAGCTTTCATCTCTTTATTTATTCTGAGCATGCGTGGCACTTTGTCCGTCGGATTTGTGTACACACGATCGGAATTTCCAACAACGGATTTTGTTGTCGGAAAATTTTATCTCCTGCTCTCCAACTTTGTGTGTCGGAAAATCCGATGGAAAATGTGTGATGGAGCCCACACACGGTCGGAATTTCCGACAACAAGGTCCTATCACACATTTTCCGTCGGAAAATCCGACCGTGTGTACGGGGCATAAGACTGGGATGTCATTAAAGTTCATGTGCATGTAAAGGCAAAACATACGCAAACTGTTCTGAAAGTTTTCAAGGTTAAAAAAGAAAAAAAAAAGAAAAGAACTTAAATTGGAACCATGGGAAAAATAAATGCCATATTACCAAAAGTATTGTGCCATATTACCAAAAGTATTAATTTTGGTAATATGGCATTTATTTTTCCCATGGTTCCAATTTAAGTTCTTTTCTTTTTTTTCTTCTTTTTTAAACTTAAAAACTTTCAGAACAGTTTGCGTATGTTTTGTTGACTCCTAATCTTATGTGAAATTGCTATTAGGACATTAAAGAGATTCACTAACACCACATTTTTTCATGGGCTCAGCCTTTCCAAAAATCCACTAATAGCTTCTGCATGGATTTAATTACCAAACAACTGTGTTACCTATCGAAAATGTCATCGCTGACCAATAATTTGAAACTATTAAACCCGTTATTCATCATACAAATGTCTTATTACCTTGCTACAGTCTTTGTTCATAATTTGGACTGCTGATATTCAGTTTTTACACCGACGTCGATAAATTGTCCGGGGGAAAAAAAAAAAAATTCTCAATCACCGGTGGAAAAAACAGTCCATTAAAATGACAAAAGCTCCCCGAGGACTAATTAATATTGGGAACAGTAGCCAAGACTAAGCATTCGTTTGATGTGGCTTACAGAGGAGTAAACTGCGCTGCATTAATATGCCTTGTAAATATTGTAAAAATGTCAGTGCAAAATGAAGTGGTTCAATACCAGTTTTGAGCTGAACAGAGTTTCTAAAAAAATGAATTAATATGTGTTAGAGCAGCACTGGAATGTATACTCATATTGACTATATAAGTGTTAAACTTAGCATATATCAAAGAAGGTTACTGCACTAATGGCCGGGTGGGCTTACAGGTTCAGGCTATCTCCATGGTGTGAGTGGCTGCTGCTTATGTTGAGACTTTGATTGCAAAACCTGAAATAAGGACCTTTGTTAGTAAAGAAGCGGTCTGTCTGTTGCCCAGTGTGGTAAATGAACACTAGGTTATTCAACTTGATGCCTGGTTCCTATGGTCCTTTGGCTGGTCCAGTAATATCACAAGTCCTTCCTCTTCTCTTACGGCGGTGACGGTGGGTGGTCTTTCTTCCTGGACAGATCAGACCATGCATAATGACATGTGAACATTGTTTTGAGTAGTAGTACTTGACTGACATGATGACATGACCTTGACAAGCTGGGCTTATGCACACGATCGGAAATTCCACCAGCAAAAGTCCGATGTGAGCTTTTGGTCGGAAATTCCGACTGTGTGTATGCTCCATCGGACTTTTGCTGGCGGAATTTCCGCCAGCAAAAGATTGAGAGCATGTTCTCTATTTTTCAGACTGAAAAAGTTCCTATAGGAAATTCCGATCGCCTGTAGCAATTCCGACGCGCAAAATTCCTACGCATGCTCGGAAACAATTCAACGCATGCTCAGAAGCATTGAACTTCATTTTCTCGGCTCATCGTAGTGTTGTACATCACCACGTTCTTGATGGTCGAAAGTTCAGAGAACTTTTGTATGACTGTGTGTAGGCAAGGCAAGCTTGAGCGGAATTCTGTCGAAAAAACCATCCAAGGTTTTTCCAATGGAAATTCCGATTGTGTGTACGGGGCATAAGAAGAAGTGGGTTGAATGATGCTGGCCACTTGTATGGAACTTCAGTGATTAGGTTAAAGCTAATGTTTAGGTATGGCAATATTTAAATATTTAAGTTGGTCAAGGCTGCCCTGCTGCTTAAAAAATACAAGGGGTCGCTTGCTCAGCATGGGTGTCAACTGATCCCCTGATGAAGTCACGTGTGGTGTGACGTCACGCGTAGGGACGAGACAGGCTGCATTCACCATAGAGGCACACGAGTTCGCTGCTCGTTGGATTACATTTGCTGTTGTCCAATTTTAAATGTGAGTACCTACATAATTTTAATAAAAGAGGTTCAATTACACCTAAAACGGGATTACACTATTGGCCTTTTCCTTTTTTGCCTACCATCCTCCATACCCCCCGCCCTGGCACTATACCTGAGGGAACTCCATCCCAGGACGTAGGCTGGTGAGGGACGCGCTGGAGCTAATAGGAGGACCCTAAAGAGTCAATTTTGCTACATGCTGTTGCCCTATTACCTAAAGGTAAGGGGCCACTACCTAACCTTAGTGGTGTCACACGAAGAAGCACTGGATGTGTTGCACTTGAGCACTTTAACTGCAACGTGTGCATGCCAAGACGTTGTCATCACTTTTTGTGGAAATTTCTATGGACATTTGTGTGTTTTTTTGGTTTTATAAGACTTTCTATCTGTCAAACCTTTTACAAGGATTTGAGATACTTTATTATTCATCCTTAAATATTCATTTTTATATATTGAATTTTTTGCACATATGCACAGTATGAACTAGCAGTCCACCACTACCTCACTGCCTTAAATAGGCTTGTCACGCTGCACCTTATACTAGCACAATTAGCACTGGTTACCCCCCACTGTGAATGTATTTATTTCCAATGGTAATGCATTCTTTTATTTATGATTGACAGTCACCTAAGTTTAATATCATCTTTTAAAAGTACTGTTTTTATGTTACGCACCTATCCATTATTGACAGTCACCTATGTTATTTATTATTTCTTACTAGTACTGTTTTTTATATTGTATATCACCTGATCCCACTCAATCCTACTGATTCCATTCAAACATTACCACCGCCCCCTTATGTTGGATATAGACCCCTGCTCAGATCCCAGGGGGTACTCTTATTGTAAATAAATATTTTGAGCTACATCTTTAATTAATACCATCGTACATCTATCCGACTGTAACAAATAGCCACGCATTAAAGCTCTGTATGTATACCACTGATTATACACCATTTTGATAAATACCTAGGATTAGCGCAGCACTACCCATTTTCTAGATTTATTCACGAGGTCAGGTGCCTACCTTTAAACAGTGCATGCAGCTTTTCTATTTCTAGCCGATTCCATATATGATAGCGCGGGAATAATCCATCTCCTCTATCAAAATAAGGAAAGGCCCTATATACTCTGAACAGCAGTATACAGGCGGTGCAAACAAGACAGGGACTGTAGGTTTGTTGTTAAGTAGAATCTCTTTGTAATTTTGAACGGGTACATTTTTAACGTGTTTAGCTCCAGCCAAAAAATCTTTTTTAAGCTTTTTGGAAAACATAGGGAAGGGTTATCACCCCTGTGACATTTGTTTTGCTGTCTTTCCCCCTCTTCAGAAGATTTCACCTCACTTTTTTGTCCCAATGAAAAATGTTTTTTGAAAATTTGGGTTTTTTTGTGGAACAAGGATTGGAAAGCATCAGTGGAAAGGAGAAATTGTTTTCCCATATTAACTCTTACAGGAGAGAATTTCCCTTCCTAGGGGTAGATTTCATCTCACTTCCTGTTGTCTCCTTCCGTTTGCAAGTAGGAGTCGTTTGTAAGTTAGATGTTTGAAAGTAGGGTCCTGCCCTATATACTCAGCAGAAATTTGGGCCTTAGGTGTTGCTGTGGCCACAACACTGTAAGCCCTCACAGGGCCCTGCTGTGAAATATTAGATCAAGAATTGTAATTACATGCCCCTGTTGAACAGGAGCTGAAAAATTAGGCCTTAGGCACTGGTGCTGGTGCCACAACACTGCAACCCCTCACAGACACTCTAGTTGGAACGCAGGAATGAGCCCTGCTGCAAAGTATTGCTTCAAAAATTGTAATTACACGCCCCTGTTAGACAGGGGCAGAAAAATTGGGCCTTAGGCACTGGTGCTGGTGCCACAACACTGCAACCCCCTCACAGACACTCTAGTTGGAATGTAGGAACGAGGCCTGCTGCAAAGTATTACATCAAAAATTGTAATTACACGCCCCTGTTAAACAGGGGCTGAAAAATTGTGCCTTAGGCACTGGTGGTGGCGCCCAGAACCAAAAATGTTCTTACAAGCTATCAGCGTGATGATTGAGGAGGAAGAGGATAATTACTCAGGGATAGTCACTCAGCATCAGCATAGGCAGTCTTTGAAGGGATCTGAGATTTCAAAAAAAATTATTCGGTTACATCAGCATCAGGTGCTTGGTAGCTGGTGGTGATCCAAGACTGATTCATTTTTATGAAGGTCAGCCGATCGACCGAGTCGGTGGACAAACGCACCCTGTGATCGGTTACCACGCCTCCAGCAGCACTGAATGTGCGTTCCGAAAGAACGCTGGATGCAGGACAGGCCAGTAGCTCAATTGCATACTGTGCAAGCTCTGGCCAGTGATCCATCCTCAAGACCCAGTAACCCAGAGGATTTTCGGTGGGAAAGGTGTCCAAGTCTGATCCTGCCCCTAGGTATTCCTGCACCATGTAAAACAGACGCTGGCGATGGTTGCTGGAACCGATCATACCTTGGGGCTGCGGACCAAAAAATTGTCTGAACGCATCGGTCAGACGGCCACCTTCTCCACCGCTCCTTCTTTGACTGACCGAAGCCTCAGCAACACGTTGTCCAGAAACAGGAGTTTGTAACCTCCCAGTCTCTGGGAACGCGTTGCACAGACCTTTCTGCAAGGCCTCCCGAAGATGTTTCATCCTCTGCTCCCTCTGCGATGGCAAGATAAGGTCCGCAACCTTACCCTTGTAACGTGGATCAAGGAGGGTTGCCAGCCAGTATTGGTCCTTCTCCTTGATACCACGAATACGAGGATCCTTACGCAGGCTTTGCAGGATCAGGGAGGCCATGCAGCGTAGGTTTGCTGAGGCATTCGGAGTCCTCTGGGTCACTAAGGACAACAACGTCCGCAGCCACCTCCTCCCAGCCACGTACAAGTCCATGTGTTCCCTGGGACTGATCCCTTAAAGACTGCTGCTGATGCTGAGTGCCAGGCTCCACCTCCATACTGACACAATCTTCCTCCTCCTCCTCCTCGTCCTCTTCCTGTGTGATCGGCGGGCACGCAGGAACACTGTCTGGATAAAGGGGGCCTTGAGAGCTAAGGAAGTCCTCCTCTTCCTGCCTCTGTTCTGCCTCAAGTGCCCTGTCCATTATTCCACGCAGCGTGTGCTCCAACAGGTGGACAAGGGGGACAGTGTCACTGATGCATGCACTGTCAGTGCTCACCATCCTCGTGGCCTCCTCGAATGGTGACAGGACAGTGCATGCATCCCTGATCATGGCCCACTGGCGTGGGGAAAAAAAACCAAGCTCCCCTGACCCTGTCCTGGTGCCATAGTCGCACAGGTACTCATTGATGGCCCTCTGCTGCGTGTGCAGCCGCTGCAGCATGGCCAACGTTGAGTTCCACCTGGTGGGCATGTCACAGATTAGGCGGTTCTTGGGCAGGTTAAACTCCTTTTGGAGGTCCGTCAGCCGAGCACTGGCATTATATGACCGGCGGAAATGCACACAGACTTTCCTGGCCTGCCTCAGGACATCCTGTAAGCCCGGGTACCTGCCCAAGAACCGCTGCACCACCAAGTTAAGGACGTGAGCCAAACAGGGCACATGGGTCAGTTGTCCCTGTCGGAGGGCAGAGAGGAGGTTGGTGCCATTGTCGCAAACCACCATTCCTGCCTTAAGTTGGCGTGGCATCAACCACCTCTGAACCTGCCCCTGCAGAGCTGACAGAACCTCTGCCCCAGTGTGGCTCCTGTCCCCCAAGCACACCAGCTCAAGCACCGCATGGCATCTTTTGGCCTGCGTACTTGCGTAGCCCCTTGAACACCTACGGAGCACCGCTGGTTGCGAGGAAGAGGCCATGGAGGAAGAAGAAGAGGAGGGGGTGGAGGAGAGAGGTGTGTCACAATCAGCATTTTGGAGGCGTGGTGGCGGAACAACCTCCAACACTACTGCACCTTGTCCTGCATCCTTCCCAGCTGAAATCAAGTGAGATATAGTGAGGCTTGTTTCAAGCATGTATATAGTCTGTATCCTGAATGTCTGCTTGTCCTTCAACCCCTAAACAAGTATGCACAAAATTGTCCCAGACAGGAAGGGACCAAAAAGAAAAGCGGGGCTCAAGGAAGGACAATGTGAGTAAACATGTCAAAATAAGTATTGTATTTATTATAGGTTACAGGTGGAGATACGGTAGCTTGCATCACAAGTGAACATTGCTAAAATAAAATCAATTGATCGATAATAGCTAATCGATCAAAACTGATACACAGACAAGGAGGACAAAACAACATGTAAAAACAAACATATGCGTCCGGACGTCTGGGCTATTGATGTCTACGCAACCCGCTACAATGAGAAGTGTTCAGTATATCTGAATGGGGTTGTACAGTAGACATCAATCCCCCCGGGGGGGCGGCTCAAAAAAAGGGGGGGGGGGGAAGGGGAGAAAAAGGAGGGACTCTCTTTCTGCGGAAGGTCTTCTTACGTTTCATTCATACCGGCAAACCGGTACCTGAAACGGACACAAACACAGAAAAACAAGACGATGAAATGTTAGCAATCCTTAATTCCCTTTTGGAGGAGAATGAGGGTGAGGAAACTGAACAGGGCCCCTATAAAAGACAGTCTAAATTAAACATCAAATCTACCAAGATGCCACCACTCAATAAAAACAGATGGCTAAGCCTATTCTTGGATATGGTACGTACAGATCTATCCAAGATAGACTGGAGCATTAAAAGCGAGGATAACCTCTCCCCAGCAGAGCGCAAGGCCATTCGAGAGCTTTCGGAAGCTCCACAGCTGGTCATAAAAAGGAGTGACAAGGGTGGGAATGTAGTACTCTTAGATGAGAAAAACTACGAAAAGGAGGTTTTCCGCCTACTTAGCGACACCATGACATATAAAAAATTACCCATTGACCCATTTCCCACCCTGGTCACGAATCTAAACAATAAACTTAAACTAGCGGGAGAGGCAGGACTATTAGGTAAGCGGGAATTAGACTACCTTACAGTCCACGAATATAATGTACCGATATTTTATATCATCCCGAAAGTACATAAATCACTGCTGGATCCTCCGGGGAGACCAATTGTCTCCGCAATAAGAGGTCCCCTAGAAAGAGTTGGTAAGTACTTGGATAACTTACTCAAAGAGATGGTCTTTGACCTTAAGTCCTATGTGAGAGACACAGGAGATGTCTTGAGACATATCTCCCAGATTAGTGCACAGGGAGAATTTCTCCTAGTGGGGATCGACGTGGAATCCCTTTACACGTCGATCCCCCACGACTGGAGGATCAAGGCGGTGGAAATTTTCCTCGATAGACATTTTCCCAGTCATGGCCCACAAAATGAATTTCTGGTAGATCTGTTAACGTTCGCTCTTAAAAACAATTTCTTTCAATTTCTGTCCAGGTACTACCAACAGATTAATGGCACCTCCATGGGAGCCCCGTGGGCCCCAGCATACGCCTGCCTCCATCTGGGACTGTGGGAGGAGGAGGTGGTCTACACCTCGCCGATGTACCTGGGCCATGTCCACACGTGGCTCAGGTACATCGACGACGTGTTTGTCATCTGGAAGGGCAATCATCTAAATTCCAATGATAGGAATATAAAACTGACTTATACCTGGGATCAGGAAAGAATCTCCTTCTTGGATTTGTCTATCAGTAGAAAGGACACATCACTGGTGACCAATACCTTCCGCAAGGAGACTTCAGCGAACACACTCCTAAGAGCAGACAGTCACCATCCGAAATGGCTCAAGGACAGTATTCCTGTGGGCCAATTTCTTCGCATTAGGCGCAACTGCTCCAATAAAGATGACTACAAACGGGAAAGTGATGAACTATACAAACGTTTCCGGGAAAGGGGCTACTCCCATAAACAACTTAGGAGGGCCAAATGTAAGGCAGCGGCACGTGACCGCCCCTCACTCTTAGATAAAAAACCAACAAAGAACTCACAACCGACCCTCCCCTCTTCAACCACTCCCGACCCAGTGAGAATTATCACGGAATTCGGGACCCTATGGGACACGATTAGATCCATTCTGGAAAAACACTGGGATATACTCACCAATGCTCCTGGTATAGCTCAGATAGTTGGACCCGCTCCCAAAATGGTAGCACGAAGAGCGAGGAACTTGGGCGACTGCCTAATCCACTCTGAGCATACCAGGAGCATTGACAGCTCCTGGTTATCACAATTTCCCAGAAGCAAAGGGATGTTCCCGTGTGGACACTGTCAGGTATGTCCATACGTCCACAGGACCATAAACTTCAGTGACTCCCTGAATGAAAAGAATTTTGAAATAAAAAGTCTTATCAACTGTGCAACCACTAGGGTCATATATATGCTAACCTGTCCATGCAAAAAGATATATGTGGGTAAGACCAAACGCCAATTTAGGATTCGTCTGGGAGAACACATGAGGGAGATCCTTGAAAAAAACCCTGAGAAACCAGTGGCCAGACACTTTGCCCAATACCACCAGGGCAGGCTGTCTGGCATGCTGGTGAAAGGAATTTATGCGTTGAACCTCTCCCCCAGAAGAGGGGATTTTGATCAGATTCTACAACAGAAAGAAAAAAGATGGATCTTCCGCCAGGGCTCTCTTGCCCCTCGGGGCCTGAATACAGAACTGAATTTACAGCCCTTCCTGACAGCATAAATAGATACTTGATATGGCCTGCATAGGGCACCGACCTTACAAATGCAGTTTAGTCTGTCATTATGTTTACTTTAGAAATACTGGTACTGCCTTGTAGCACCACCATTATTATGCACTCTTCCATCATGACATCTATGACGCATCACTTATATAATATACAATAGTGGACTCTTCACTCCACCTTGAGTTGGCCCAATATGTTTTAGTGCCTTCTTCCTCCTCCCCTCTCCCCCTCCTCTTTCCCTCTTCCCTCCCCGGTTTTTCCTTCCCCCCTTCTTTCCATTCCCTCCCCCCCCCCCACCCCCCCTTTCCTTCCCCCCTTCTTTCCATCCCCCCCCCCTCTTTCCTTCCCCCCCCCTTCTTCTTTCCCCCTTCGTTTCAAATATAAAAAACTCTTATTATTATCAATGATTTTCCTTTCCTATCCCTGATTTTACCTGACTGAATGTCCTATATGGAACCCAAATATTAATGACATCTGGTTATTTGCTATACGTGTGGGCAGGAATAAGCTGAACCTACATGGATTCAAGGCATATTTGTCGTTTGCCTTAATGTAGGAGATATGATTGGCAACTATATTATTATATTATTTTTTCTGTTGATAAACCCCACTATTGTTTTGTTTTGTATTGCTTTAATCAATGCTCTTTAATGTTGGCCATGTATACCGATGTCCATATACTAGGACCATGAAACGACAAACAATCATCATCACCAAATGAGACACACACAGCTTGGATATCTCTCCTTATGTTTAAATCTAAGAGAGGGGCGTGTACGAGGAACGGACGGTATAAGAAGGAGCCCTCGCACGCCACCTACACGTCCAGACGAAGCTACACACCCTTGTTTGTGAAACGCGTTGACGTCACTGCGCCCGGACGTCACGCCCGCTGTCATCCCCCGTTGGGGCTAGCCGGCTCACCGACTGAGAGGTCGTTCCGCCTGTCCGCGTGGAACCACCGCGGTAGTGACTACAAGCACAACCAGATGGCCGGCCATCTACATACTTGATCACATACCTGCGGAGTCACCAGGATTCTATGGGAAACACCCAGTACTATACGTGGTGAACAGCGGTGCAGTCTACAGCACGGGGGACATCACACTACGGAAGTACCTGTGGATTTCTGAACGGGACCCGTCAGTGGTAAAGTACCCAGCCGCCCGTACTGAATGTTATCTGCTTAACGTTGAATCACTGTTTGACTCACTTATACAGCACGCACTTGTGCATTGATCATATATCAGTTTGCTCATGATAGCAACAGTGTCTCATCATCCTGGACTCCTGCCACTTCAGCATCGTATTTTTTGATCATGGCCTTACCATCTATTTCCACTCCATGAATACAGATGCCTGACCTCTGATCTTGCATCTGTGCCCCACTCCACGGTTCATACCTCTCTTCCCTCCCCCATCCCACTTGTCACTTCACATCACCCCTTCCTGCACACCTTCCCCCTCCCTCCCCCTCTCCCATCCCTGTCCCTCCTTTTTCTCCCCTTCCCCCCCCCCTTTTTTTGAGCCGCCCCCCCGGGGGGATTGATGTCTACTGTACAACCCCATTCAGATATACTGAACACTTCTCATTGTAGCGGGTTGCGTAGACATCAATAGCCCAGACGTCCGGACGCATATGTTTGTTTTTACATGTTGTTTTGTCCTCCTTGTCTGTGTATCAGTTTTGATCGATTAGCTATTATCGATCAATTGATTTTATTTTAGCAATGTTCACTTGTGATGCAAGCTACCGTATCTCCACTTGTATATTTCTGTAACCTATAATAAATACAATACTTATTTTGACATGTTTACTCACATTGTCCTTCCTTGAGCCCCGCTTTTCTTTTTGGTCCCTTCCTGTCTGGGACAATTTTGTGCATCCTTCCCAGCTGCCAGCAGAGTCACCCAATGCGCCGTGAAACTTAGGTAACGTCCCTGTCCATGCCTGCTGGACCATGAGTCAGCGGTAATATGCACCTTACCGCTGACCGCCCTGTCCAGCGAGGCATGGACATTGCCTTCCACATGCTGGTAGAGAGCCGGAATCGCCTTCCGTGAGAAAAAGTGGCGTTTGGGTACCTGCCACTGAGGAACCGCACATTCCACAAACTCACGGAAGGGGGCAGAGTCTACCAACTGAAAAGGCAGCAGTTGAAGTGCTAGCAATTTTGCCAAGCTAGCATTCAACCGCTGGGCATGTGGATGGCTGGGAGCAAACTTCTTTCGGCGGTGCAGCAGCTGGGGCAGGGAAATTTGCCTGGTACAATCTGACGTCGGTGTACCAAAAGCAGATTGCCCACAAGTACTTGGCTGTGACACACCTAATTTTACACCTTCATTCCTCTCACTGCAGGTCTCAGAGAGGACTGAAGGTCTAGTGGGGTTGGAAATCTCAGCTGATGAGGAGCAAGGAGAGATCCTCTTTGTTCTTTGGTGTGGGTCTTTTAGATACGCTTGCCAACGAACTGCATGGCAGGTCAACATATGTCTGGTCAAGCATGTGGTACCCAAGCGGGAGATGTTTTGGCCACGCGAGATACGCTTGAGACATATGTTGCAAATAGCAGCGGTGCGATCTGATGCACTCGTCTCAAAAAAGGCCCACACCAAAGAACTTTTTGAATAACGCGCAGAGACTGCAGCGCCCTGCACATGTGGAGCTTTGGGGTGTGATGCAGTCAATGTGCTACCCTTAGGCTGGCCCCTGGAGGGCATCCTGCCTCGTTGGTGATGTGCCGCCGCCTCCTCCTCCTCCTCCTCCTCCTCCTCCTCTCTCCTATCAGGCACCCACGTTGAGTCAGTGACCTCATCATTCCCTCCCTCCTCATCACTGGAGCAAACCTGGCAGTATGCTGCAGCAGGGGGAGCATGACTGCCAGATTGCTGTCCTTCTTGGGCACCCCCTCTGTCCGTGCTCATGTTACTGCCTTCATCGAGCTCAGTATCATCATCAGAGCCTTCCAAACGCTGGGCATCCTCCTGGAGCATGTACCCAACACTGTGGTCAAACAGTTCGAGGGAATCCTCAGGAGGACATGGTGGAGCTAGGGAAGGAGTCACTGATGACATTGAGCTGAGGGAAGAGGCCGCTGCTTTGCCAGACAAAGCACCCTGGGCATGGGTGAGAGAGGATGAGGAGGATGAGGACGGCTTGGTCATCCACTCGACCAAGTCTTACACATGTTGCGGCTCAACACGGCCAGCTGCCGAAAAAAAGGCCAAGCGTGTCCCATGGCCACGTGCTGATGAGGATGCACCGTCTCCACAACCAGCACTAGACACAGAGCCTGCTTGCCCTCTCTTATTGGCTTGTGACTGTCTGCCTCTCCTTCTTGGCCTTCCAGACATACTAATGGCCTGTAGCTGCACTAAGCTGGGATAGAACACCTGTAATTTTCTTCAGGTAGCTTTATATACTGTAACCAGACAAGCCTGCCTGTCAGTAGGAAGATAACAGGAACGGATCTAGCTGAACACTGTGAGCAGGACGCACTGCACTAAATGTAAATAGCAGGAACGGATCTAGCTGAACACTGTGAGCAGGACGCACTGCACTAAATGTAAATAGCAGGAACGGATCTAGCTGAACACTGTGAGCAGGACGCACTGACTGCACTAAATGTAAATAGCAGGAACAGATCTAGCTGAACACTGTGAGCAGGACGCACTGCACTAAATGTAAATAGCAGGAACGGATCTAGCTGAACACTGTGAGCAGGACGCACTGACTGCACTAAATGTAAATAGCAGGAACAGATCTAGCTGAACACTGTGAGCAGGACGCACTGCACTAAATGTAAATAGCAGGAACGGATCTAGCTGAACACTGTGAGCAGGACGCACTGCACTAAATGTAAATAGCAGGAACAGATCTAGCTGAACACTGTGAGCAGGACGCACTGCACTAAATGTAAATAGCAGGAACGGATCTAGCTGAACACTGTGAGCAGGACGCACTGCACTAAATGTAAATAGCAGGAACAGATCTAGCTGAACACTGTGAGCAGGACGCACTGCACTAAATGTAAATAATTTACAATATTTTGTTGCGCTAGGGGACGACAGCTATGGATGGGGGTGAGCAATATACAAAGGGATAGTAAGTTATATAAAATAAAGAATTAAAAGATATTAATTTAAATAACAGTCATCTGTGAGTTACAATACATTTATATGTTAAAAATAATGATAATAGAAAATAAAAGATGAAAAATAAAATATGAAAAATGGTAAAAAAAAGTCCAGGGATGGTGCTGGGTTGATGAACAAAAGTCCAGGCATAAAAACTGGGATAAAATGAGTGGAGGGGGGAATGCAGAGTATAGGTCTATGACCTCAGGGGGAGAGATGCAGATACAAACACAGGAGGCAGCTTGCTTGAAGGGCAGAATTCACCTTTGGAGGGAGATAAAAAGGAAGAAAAGCAGCGCCGACCTAAGTGCAGTACTGTAGCATAAACATTTATTACAGGTTAAAATGCACTCACTCAGAGTAAGGTAGATACAGGCACATCAAGTAAAAAATCCATCCGGGAAGCTGTGTGGTGGGCAGCAGGGCTCCACAGGGGGCGATCCTGAAAGCTGGAGTGTGTTACACTTGTCTCCTTGTCCCGTCTGACGGCGCAGGTGGTAACCAGTGTCACAGGCTGGGTTGAGACAGGCACAGCGTGGATCGTCTGTTAAGTTGTATTTCCCGGGTATCAGTGACGCTGGGGGCGTGCACGCGTTCGGAGCATGCGTGCTCCTTCATCAGGCATAGCGTCCATTAATTTCGGAAGAGGTATAAGAAGGGCGGGCGGGCCAATTGCATCATTGGCTCCGCCTACCTCGTATTAGGCTTAAGGGAACCGTGGGAGGGGTGGACAGTGTTGAGGAACATGATGACAGAATAGGGGGTGGAGAGTGGAGGAGACAAGGAGGAAATAGCAAGGGAGGTGAACAAGTGTGTGGAGAGAGGGGGAGGGAGAGAACAGCAGAGGGACGTGATAGCATGGATATGTGCTTATTAGAAGGCAGTTGCTGAGAGGTGGAGTGATCTCATGGCAATGGGATGACGAGGATAATATGTGGATAATATGTGGAAAAAAGGGAAAATTAGAAAATTGTAAAAATTAGAAAATAATCTAAGAAAAATCTATATATGTAGTAAAATAAAAATAAATGGGAGTGATGATGGGATGAAAATGGGAGAAATAGGAGGGTTTTTTTAAAAAATGAAGGGAGTTGTGGACTTATAAATGGGTAGGGAATTGTATATAAAAAAATGTGGAAAAGAAGGAATGTATATATAAAAATATACATAAAAAAATACATAAAAAAGATGTACATAAAAATATATATTAACCACTTGACAACTGGGCACTTAAACCCCCCTCGTGACCAGACCAATTTTCAGCTTTCAGCGCTCTCACACTTTGAATGACAATTACTCAGTCATGCAATACTGTACCCAAATGAATTTTTTGTCCTTTTTTTCATACAAATAGAGCTTTCTTTTGGTGGTATTTGATCACCTCTGGGTTTTTTATTTTTTGCGCTATAAATGAAAAAAGACCGAAAATTTTGAAAAAAAACGCATTTTTCTTAGTTTCTGTGATAAAATTTTGCAAATTAGTAATTTTTCTTCATAAATTTTGGCCACAATTTATAATGCTACATATCTTTGGTAAAAATAACCCAAATTAGTGGATATTATTTGGTCTTTGTGAAAGTTAGAGAGTCTACAAGTTATGGTGCAAATCATAAAAAATTGATCACACCTGAAGTACTGGTGGCCTATCTCATTTCTTGTGACCCGAACAAGTCAGGAAAGTACAAATACCCCCCAAATGACCCCTTTTTTGAAAGTAGACAATCCAAGGTATTTAGTAAGATGCATGGTGAGGTTTTTGATGTTGTCATTTTTTCCCACAATTCTTTGCAAAATGAAGATTTTTTTTTTTTCCCCACAAAATTGTCATTGTAATAGGTTATTTCTCTCACATGGCATGTATATACCACAAATAACGCCCCAAAATACATTCTGCTACTCCTCCTGAGTATGGGGATACCACATGTGTGGGACTTTTTCACAGCCTGGCCACATACAGAGACCCAACATGCAGGGAGCGCTGTCACGTGTTCTAGGAGCATAAATTACACATCTAATTTGTTGACTACCTATTACACTTTTGAAGGCCCTGGAGCACCAGGACAATGACACGTGACACTGACGTGGCACTGATGACAAATGGCACTGATACGTGGCACTGATGTGGCACTGATGACAGATGGCACTGATACGTGGCACTGACGTGGCACTGATGACAGATGGCACTAATACATGGCACTGATGACAGATGGCACTAATACGTGGCACTGACAGATGGCACTAATACGTGGCACTGACAGATGGCACTAATATGTGGCACTGATGACACATGGCACTAATATGTGGCACTGATGACATGTGGCGCTGATGACAAATGGCACTGATATGTGGCACTGATGACACGTGGCACTGATGAAAGATGGCACTAATACATGGCACTGATGACAGATGGCACTAATACGTGGCGATGACAGATGGCACTAATACGTGGCACTGATGACAGATGGCACTAATATGTGGCACTGATGACACTGATGACAGGTGGCACTGATACGTGGCACTGATGACACTGATGACAGGTGGCACTAATACGTGGCACTGATGACACGTGACACTGATGACAGATGGCACGTGACACTGACAGGTGGCACTGATGACAGATGGCACTGATGACAGATGGCACTATGTGGCACTGATGACAGATGGCACTATGTGGCACTGATGACAGATGGCACTTATACGTGGCAGTGGGGACAGATGGCAGGGACAGATGGCAGGGGCAGATGGCAGGGGCAGATGACAAGGCAGATGGCAGGGGCAGATGGCAGGGGCAGATGACAGGGGCAGATGACAGGGGCAGATGACAGGGGCAGATGGCAGGGGCAGATGACAGGGCAGATGACAGGGCAGATGGCAGGGGCAGATGACAGGGGCAGATGACAGGGCAGATGGCAGGGACTGTTAACAGCGGGACACCTTTTTTTTTTTTCTTTTACACTCACCGCCGCAGCAGTTCCGCTCTCCCTCCTCACACGCTGTCTCTGTGTGAGGAGGGAGAGCCGGCGATGAGAGATGATCTCATATGTTTACATATGAGATCCTCTCTCATTGGCACCGCCGATCGCACCGTAAACGGCCGCTGTCATTGGCCGTTTACGGTGATCTGTGACTGGCTGTGTCCGAGGGACACGGCCAGCACAAAACTTCCGCGATGCGCGCTCGCGGGAGCGCGCAATGCGGAAGTAAACAGGAGGCCGTCCAGGGACGCCCTCCCGGCAATTGGAGTCCGCGCTGTAGCCGTCTTTCGGCTATAGCGCGGACGCCTAGTGGTTAAAAAAAAAATGTATATAGAAAATGCATAAAAAACGCATAAAAAAACGCAAAAAAAATAAATAAATAAATAAATAAAACGTATGAAAAACATATACACATATATATACACATACATTACATATATATATATATATATATACATACACATACATATATATACATATATATATATATATATATATATATATATATATATACACACATACACATACACATATATACACACATACATACATACACACACATACATGCACATGCGCATGCGTTGGGTGGAACCAGGACATGTATGGGCACATGCCGTGGTGGGTGTGGGTTTCCAGTGGGATATAGGGGTAGAACCTTAGAGTGGAAGAATTATAAAGGGGGAATGGAAAGAGAAAAAAGGGGGGGCAAAGGGGAGGAGACACATCAGGGTGTAGAGGGGTGTTATTGTTGGGGGGAAGGGTGGTGGGTGAGGTGTGTGTTGTTGGGGCTGTGAAAGAGGGGATCTGGGCATGATTGAGGATGGATTTTTAGAGGACTGGGTTGACTTCTATTTCTTCATTCAGGCCTCCAGGCGCAAGGGCGTCAAGGGTATATATCCAAAAAGTTTCTCTTTCACAGAGACGCTTGAAACGCTCTGTGGGGGGGAGGGTCCTGGGTATTTGTTCGATGACCCATACTAGTATACCATTGGTGGAGCCTTGGTGGTACTCTTTGAAATGTCTGGGGATGGTTAGATTAAGGTTTTCTTCTATAGATCTGCGGTGTTCGCCAAATCTTTTCCTAAGTGTTCGGATGGTTCGACCAATATAGAGTAGGTTGCAGGGGCAACGGATGCCATAAATTACAAAGTCTGAGGAACAATTAAAAAATTCTCTGAGTTGGTAGGTGTTTCCTTTTGTGGTGAAAGATTTTTGGCGATGGGGGACAAATTTGCAGGTGAGACATTTGATCTTTTTGCATTGATACATGCCGTTTAATGAGAGGAAGGTCCGAGATGGGGTGGGTCTGTTACGTGTAGTTTTAAGCTTGCTTGGGGCAATAAGGCTTTTTATGTTTCTGGCTTTGCGGTATGTGATCTTGGGTACAGTGTGGATGGATGATTTTAGCATGGGATCCTCCAGTAGAATGTCCCAGTGCTTTTTGAAGATTCTTTCCATTTTTTTGTATTTTGAGTGAAATTGGGTGATGAACCTGGTGGTGTGGGGCTGGGGGGGTGGTGGGTTGGGTTGGTGGTTCTGTATGGGAGGGAGAGTCATTTTCTAGAAAATTGGCGAAAGCTTCTTCTATTAGATCTGGGGGGTATCCTTTTTCTAGGAATTTGGTTTTGTAAAGGTTGCCTTGTCTGATGTACTCGGAGTTGTGGGTGCAGTTGCGTTTTAGGCGGTTGAATTGGCTTTTTGGGATATTAGAGATCCATCTGGGGTGATGGCAGCTTTGGTAGTGTAGATATGAATTGCCTGCTGTGGGCTTTATGTAGTTTTTTGCATAGATCGTATTTTCGGTGTGACAGAGCTTAAGGTCCAGAAAGGCCAAACTCTCTGGGCTGCATGCGGATGTGAAGGAGAGGCCTAAGTTGTTGGAGTTGCAATAAGTTACAAAATTGTCAATGGGTGGTCCGGTTGTGTCCCATATGATGATAATATCATCTATATATCGACCCATGTATATGATGAATTCAGAAAAAGGATTGTTGTTCCAGATGAACAGATGTTCCCAAAGGCCCATGGTGAGGTTGGCGTAGCTGGGCGCAAAATTGGCGCCCATTGCCGTCCCTTGGGTTTGGAGGTAGAAGTTATTGTCAAATGAGAAATAGTTGTGGGTCAGGCAGAATTGGGTGGAGTCTATGATGAAGTCTGCCTGTGAAGTTTTGATGGATGGGTCTAAGGATAGGAAGTGTTTAACAGCTCGAAGACCAACGTCATGGGGAATGGAAGTATATAGGGAGTTGACATCTAGGGAGACCCATTGGTATGTGGGTTCCCAGGTGTAGTTTTTAAGGATGTCTAGGAGATGGGTACCATCACGGATGTATGTGGGTAGGTTTTGTGCTAATGGTTGTAGGAAGTGGTCAATGTATATGGAAAAAAAGCTGGTGACGCTGTCCATGGCAGCTACAATTGGTCGACCTGGGGGATTGGCTGGATCTTTGTGTATTTTTGGGAGATGGTAAAAATAGGGAGTGTTATAGTATGATCTGGATAGGAAAGAGGCTTCGGCTTTTGTAATTATGTGGTCGTTGAGGGCTTGCTTTACGAGGGTATCAGCCTCTATGGAAAAACGGGGAAGAGGGTCACTGGTGAGGCGGGTGTATGTTTTGGTATCCGAGAGTAATCTTTGGGCTTCACCAAGGTAGGCCTCACGATTTTGGATGACAATGCCACCCCCTTTGTCTGCAGATTTGATGATGATGGATGTATTATTGGTTAGTTTTTTGAGGGAGGTAGTTTCTTGGGGAGTGAGATTATTATTTGGACGTTGGGAGGAGGTGGATTTGCACATTCGCTGTATGTCCGAGAATACGACTTGATAAAAACTCTGTATGTAGGGGCCTTTGGCGTGGCTGGGATTGAAAATGGACTTGGGTCGGAAGGGAGTGTGTTTTATGGGGGGTGAATCATACAAATATTGTAGGAGATGGTGAGTGTCTGGAACAGTGGAATCTTCATCAAAGTTATAGAGTTCCTCTAGGATCGCTAGACACGGATCCTCCAGATCATGTTCAGAGGGGGGTGTGAATGTGATGGTGTTTGGATTTATACCGTCTTGATTGTCATTTAATTTCTCTTTGTGGGATTTTATATTGAAGAAGTGTTTGACTGTGAGGTCGCGAATAAATTTGTTTAGATCCACAAATAGAGTGAACGGGTTAGGTTGTGTGGTGGGTGCAAAGTTTAGGCCTTTGTTAAGTAAGGAGATTTCTTCAGGAGTAGGGACATGGGAGGAGAGATTGAAGATTTTTATAGTTTGGCAATCTTTTCTTTGGGCTTTGTGTTTGATTCTTCTACCCCCTCGTCTGCCTCTTCTAGTTTTCTTTTTAGGACAGAGAGGGGGGTTTTGGCTAAAAAAGACTGGTCAGTGGTTTGTGGGAGTGGGTCCATACAGTGGCCCGTCTGTGGTTGGGAGGCAGTGGCATCTTGAGTGTTGAGTTTGAAAGGGTACATAGATGGGTTAGGGGGATCTGTTGGGGATTGGGTGCTGGATGTGCCATGGGGGGCAGTATTGTGGTTGGGAGGGGGTTTGGCAGAGGGTGGTGAATGGGAGGTCTCTATGGAGGGGATGTTTGGATTGGTGGTGGCCACTGTTGTGGTTGTGGGTCTGGTATTAGTGGGAATGGCGGAAGTTTGTTTTTTGTTGTCAGACTGGTTAGCTGGAGGAGTTTTATTGGGTTTCCTATATCTTTTGGGTTTGGGCTGTAGTGAAGGGGGGTGATGTTCATATGGCGATGGCCGGGGATGAGTGGGGGGGGGTTTAGTGGGTGGGGGGTATATGGTTGTGGGATGTGGACGTGGGTTAGGATGATCGGATTGGAAGGGCTGGAAGGAGGGAGGGAAGGAGATTTGCATCAGGGGTATCAGTGTGGAATTTTTAATTTTCCATTGGAAGACTTTTTTATTATTATAGTCGTCCAGGTCTCTTCTCATTTTTTGGAGTTTGGTTTGGATAAGTTTGTCTTCATCTTTTTTAACTTTCTTTTTAAGGAGATCTAGCCAGGTGGTAGGGAGATTGGGTGTCTGGTTGGTGAGAGTGTGGATCAGTTGTTTGAGTTTCTCTAGGAGTGTACAGGTTTTTTGGTCTCATTGTTGTATGATAATATTGATCCATTTTTGGGAGCAAAATTCAGAGATATGTTCCCATTCGTTTTGGAGGTCAGGAGAGAGGAAGGAGCATCTGGTTTTTATTCTGAGGCCCCTAGGGGTGACTTTGGACGAGAAATATTCCTCGAGGAAGAATTTGTCCCATTTTTGATGGTTTAACAGGATAATATTATCTTCGATTTTTCTAAAAAGTGCACAGAGCTTCCCATACAGGTTCTCTTTAACTGTGAATTTTGGGCTGAAAAATTCAGTTGGGAAGTGTGAAAATAGTTCGTCCAAAAGAACATATTTGGACTGTTCCAGGGATAGCAGCATATCCATGATGGAAAATGAGAGGGTGAAAGAATAGAGGGGGAAGGAGAGGTAAAGGACAAGCTAAAAACAGTGTGGCTGGAGAAAAAGAACAGTGATTGTTAGGGATATTTAGGTGAGTGCCTGTGTCTAAAAGAGGGGGGGGGGGGGAGGGGAGGAGGTGGAGTAAGGGAAAAAAAAAAAAAAAAAAAAAAAAAAAAATAAACACTAATGCTAGCAGTAATCACCAAGCAGCAAACAAAGGTTTCTGAAGATATACAAGATAATTTACAATATTTTGTTGCGCTAGGGGACGACAGCTATGGATGGGGGTGAGCAATATACAAAGGGATAGTAAGTTATATAAAATAAAGAATTAAAAGATATTAATTTAAATAACAGTCATCTGTGAGTTACAATACATTTATATGTTAAAAATAATGATAATAGAAAATAAAAGATGAAAAATAAAATATGAAAAATGGTAAAAAAAAAGTCCAGGGATGGTGCTGGGTTGATGAACAAAAGTCCAGGCATAAAAACTGGGATAAAATGAGTGGAGGGGGGAATGCAGAGTATAGGTCTATGACCTCAGGGGGAGAGATGCTTAATCTAACCATCCCCAGACATTTCAAAGAGTACCACCAAGGCTCCACCAATGGTATACTAGTATGGGTCATCGAACAAATACCCAGGACCCTCCCCCCCACAGAGCGTTTCAAGCGTCTCTGTGAAAGAGAAACTTTTTGGATATATACCCTTGACGCCCTTGCGCCTGGAGGCCTGAATGAAGAAATAGAAGTCAACCCAGTCCTCTAAAAATCCATCCTCAATCATGCCCAGATCCCCTCTTTCACAGCCCCAACAACACACACCCCACACCTCACCCACCACCCTTCCCCCCAACAATAACACCCCTCTACACCCTGATGTGTCTCCTCCCCTTTGCCCCCCCCCCTTTTTTCTCTTTCCATTCCCCCTTTATAATTCTTCCACTCTAAGGTTCTACCCCTATATCCCACTGGAAACCCACACCCACCACGGCATGTGCCCATACATGTCCTGGTTCCACCCAACGCATGCGCATGTGCATGTATGTGTGTGTATGTATGTATGTGTGTATATATGTGTATGTGTATGTGTGTATATATATATATATATATATATATATATATATATATATATATGTATATATATGTATGTGTATGTATATATATATATATGTAATGTATGTGTATATATATGTGTATATGTTTTTCATACGTTTTTTTTTTTTTTTTTTTTTTTTGCGTTTTTTTTTTTTTTTGCGTTTTTTTATGCGTTTTTTATGCATTTTCTATATACATTTTTTTTTTAATATATATTTTTATGTACATCTTTTTTATGTATTTTTTTATGTATATTTTTATATATACATTCCTTCTTTTCCACATTTTTTTATATACAATTCCCTACCCATTTATAAGTCCACAACTCCCTTCATTTTTTAAAAAAACCCTCCTATTTCTCCCATTTTCATCCCATCATCACTCCCATTTATTTTTATTTTACTACATATATAGATTTTTCTTAGATTATTTTCTAATTTTTACAATTTTCTAATTTTCCCTTTTTTCCACATATTATCCACATATTATCCTCGTCATCCCATTGCCATGAGATCACTCCACCTCTCAGCAACTGCCTTCTAATAAGCACATATCCATGCTATCACGTCCCTCTGCTGTTCTCTCCCTCCCCCCTCTCTCCACACACTTGTTCACCTCCCTTGCTATTTCCTCCTTGTCTCCTCCACTCTCCACCCCCTATTCTGTCATCATGTTCCTCAACACTGTCCACCCCTCCCACGGTTCCCTTAAGCCTAATACGAGGTAGGCGGAGCCAATGATGCAATTGGCCCGCCCGCCCTTCTTATACCTCTTCCGAAATTAATGGACGCTATGCCTGATGAAGGAGCACGCATGCTCCGAACGCGTGCACGCCCCCAGCGTCACTGATACCCGGGAAATACAACTTAACAGACGATCCACGCTGTGCCTGTCTCAACCCAGCCTGTGACACTGGTTACCACCTGCGCCGTCAGACGGGACAAGGAGACAAGTGTAACACACTCCAGCTTTCAGGATCGCCCCCTGTGGAGCCCTGCTGCCCACCACACAGCTTCCCGGATGGATTTTTTACTTGATGTGCCTGTATCTACCTTACTCTGAGTGAGTGCATTTTAACCTGTAATAAATGTTTATGCTACAGTACTGCACTTAGGTCGGCGCTGCTTTTCTTCCTTTTTATCTCCCTCCAAAACTAAATGTAAATAGCAGGAACGGATCTAGCTGAACACTGTGAGCAGGACGCACTGCACTAAATGTAAATAGCAGGAACGGATCTAGCTGAACACTGTGAGCAGGACGCACTGCACCAAATGTAAATAGTCTAGATAGAAGATAACAGGAACGGATCTAGCTAAACTGAATACAGTGTATATATATATATGCAACACCTGGGATGCATATATATACACAATACACTGTAAGTGCAGCTAACTGACTGACTGTTCTGCCTAATCTATCTAACTCAAATCAAATGACACTGTCTCTCTCTCTCTCTATCTCTCAGCACACCGGAACACACACTACACAGAGCCGCCGTGCAGGCGGCCTTATATAGTGTGGGGCGTGTACTAAATCCCCAGAGCCATAATTGGCCAAAGCCACCCTGGCTTTGGCCAATTACAGCTCTCTCTACTGACGGCGCTGTGATTGGCCAAGCATGCGGGTCATAGTGCATGCTTGGCCAATCATCAGCCAGCAATGCACTGCGATGCCGCAGTGAATTATGGGCCGTGTCGCGCCACACTAATTTGGCGCGAACGGCCCATATCGTTCGCAATTCGACGGACGGTTGAACAGCCGATGTTCGAGTCGAACATGGGTTCGACTCGAACACGAAGCTCATCCCTACCAGTGAGTGGCTTAGACCCTGGACCAGTGGCAGCTGGTAGTATTTTTTTTTTTGGGAGGGGGGCAGCAAACAATTTACCCACAGTCACCTCCTCCCCGGTCAGTCGGTCACCAGCCCCGCACTTACCCCATCTAGGTCACAGCAGCGCTTCCTCCGGGAGGCGGTTTCCCCTGCATCTCCTCCTCCTCGGCATCACGGCAGCTGTCACGTACCTGGTAGGTGGAGCCCGGAATGCAGAGAACGGCCTCTCGTATACCTCTGACTCAGGAACCCCATAAAGTGTGAACAGGGGCTCGGGAGTACAGAGGGGCACAAGTGCCTTACTGGAACACTGGAGTAGAAGGCTGGATCCTGTAGTCAGCAGGGAGGTGCACTGTAGTCCTGTAGCAGGTTGCAGACAGCAGGGAGGTGCACTGTAGTCCTGTAGCAGGTTGCAGACAGCAGGGAGGTGCACTGTAGTACTGTAGCAGGATGCAGATAGCAAAGAGGTGCACTGTAGACCCGTAGCAGGATGCAGACAGCAGGGAGGTGCACTGCAGACCCATAGCAGGATGCAGACAGCAGGGAGGTGCACTGTAGTCCTGTAGCAGGTTGCAGACAGCAGGGAGGTGCACTGTAGTCCTGTAGTAGGTTGCAGACAGCAGGGAGGTGCACTGTAGCAGGATGCAGATAGCAGGGATGTGCACTGTAGACCCGTAGAAGCATGCAGACAGCAGGGAGGTGCCTTGTAGTCCTGTAGCAGGTTGCAGACATCAGGAAGGTGCAGACAAGCCGGGTCAAGGTACTGGTGGGCAGATCAGGTACAGGAGGGCAAACCAAGAGAATAGTCAGAGTCCAAGCCCAGATCGGGACGGGCAGCAAACAGGTAAGTCAGGAACAAGCCAAGTAAGTACTGGATACAGGAAAACTGGTAACAAGGTAGCAGGGGTCTCAGGAAACGCTGTAGACCGGACAGCAAGGCAGCATTGGAACAGTCCTCTTTAAATAGCCTATCTTTGGTGCCAAGTGTTGTTACAGGGTGCGCGCGCATGCACCCACGCGCGCCCGTACACCGCTATTGCGCATGCGTGTGCGCCCGTGCGCGCCATTAGCGCTATTGGCGCTATTGCGCACGAGTGCCGGATGGCGCTTCTATGCACAGGCATTCGTTTAACCTTCAATTTGCTGGGATATTTGCAAGAGGGCTTTTCCTGACAGCGGCTTCCACCTTTCGTCTCCTTCCTCCTCCTCCTAGGCAGCCAATACGATTGCTTCTCAGGACCCACTTCCTGATTGGCCGGGAGGAGAATCAAGAAGACAATAGTGAATATTAATTTGCTTTTGTCACACAACTGGGTGGGTTTGGAGCGCAGTGCTCTGCACCCCAAGCCCATCCTTTTTTGAAGCCAATTAGAGCCTCGGGCTCTAATCATATGCTTCTAAAATAAAAAAATAAAAAAAACATTGGAGACCACGCATCCGGCACCCTGCATGTAGATTAGGGGCCGAGTGCATGGATTAGGGGGTGGCGCCCCTATGCCCCATATGGATGGGCCACCACTGCCCCGGACCTTGGGTGAGCATGTGTCATCCGTGACCTGCTTGTATATCTGTCCTGCTGGTTGGTGGGTGCTTCCCTACTGCTATAGCTACTGATCTCTGAGCCTGACCCCTGACTGTGACAGAATGTAAGAGGAGCATTTGTCCCACTGACCACCAATGTAAGGGACATTCTTCCAAATGACCCCAATTAATTAATTTTAGCTGGGAATCACTGAGACCTGAAATCATTTTAAGGGTTCCTCTAGGGTAAAAAGGTTGAGAAATGGTGTTCTAGAGGGTTCTCACAGGTGTGGTATATGCATAGTTAAAACATACACAGTTCTAAGCTGGACTCCTGCAACTATGTACAAAATGTCATAGTTGGAATTCTTCTTTAACATTTTTGAGTCACCAGCCAACAGGCTACTTGTGCTGGGTTTCCATTGTATTGGCTAGTTATTCACATTTATAGAGAGATTTTTAGAACTGAATGGGATGTCTATGAAAATAACCAATTTCTCTAATCTTCAGGTTCTGACTGGTTGGTGCTCAGGAAGCAGGAATTTAACACAGAATCAGAAACTTCTTTAATCTAAGAGCTGTACTTTTAGAAATCTCTAGGATTATATATATTATACTTTTGCAACTTTCAATATAAAACTGTCAATAAAGTGGATTGGGCAGTGGATCAAACCTACAAACCAGGGTTTTCTCTAATCCGGAACATAGTCTGAAAGCACCCTTCCCCTGCTTCTGCCCCATTGTGTCATTTTATTGCTTTCTTCTGACTCAAGTCTAGTCTCTTCCCAGTCCACTTTGTTATGTTCTATTTAAAATTATTGTACTTCTCCCCCCCCACCAAAAAAATGTTTATCCTCCTTTACTAAATATACTTTAAAAAAAATATATATATAAAGATGTTTCAGCATCCTGTTATTGTTTTACCTTGGAAAGATAATTTAGTACATTTTTGGAATGTATATCGTTACTTAAAGTGACCGATTGTATTTTCCTTTTTTTTTTGTTAATGAATTGTCAATTGGCTCCTCCATGTTAGAGACAACTATATGTAGACACATATAGTTACATAGTTACTGTACATAGTTAGTCTGGCTGAAAAAAGTCCACCTAGTTCAACCAATAAAAGGAAAAAAAAAAAAAAAGTAATTTATATATATATATATATATATATATATATATATATATATGTATATAACAAAGACACACACACACGCACATATATATATACACACACTATATTACCAAAAGTATTGGGACGTCTGCCTTTACATGCACATGAACTTTAATCTGGCATCCCAGTCTTATGCTGGCCATTCACTATACGAAAAATCGTTCGTATAGACACTTCGTTCGTTTTTCGGCAAGTTAATGGGCACAAATCGATAATCGTTCGTGACGTTTTTGTGGAAAAAAAACTAACGGGAAGTTTGGAAAATTTCTGCCGAACGAACGATAAATTGCAAGGTTAATGTGTTTCCCGTCCGAACTGTCTGCACTAGGTATATGTAAAAAAACGAACAAAAAATGTTTTATTCATGCCCACTGAACAATTTATCGGTCATTACATGATGGCATGATCGTTTGCGGTCACGGTCGAACGTTCGTTTTTCGAAAATGTGTTCGGCCGATTTTTCGTATAGTGTATGGCCAGCATTAATCCGTAGGGTTCAATATTGAGTTGGCCCACCCTTTGCAGCTATAACAGCTTCAACTCTTCTGGGAAGGCTGTCCACAAGGTTTAGGAGTGTGTCTATGGGAATGTTTGACCATTCTTCCAAAAGTGCATTTGTGAGGTCAGGCACTGATGTTGGACAAGAAGGCCTGACTCACAGTTTCCGCTCGAATTCATTCCAAAGGTGTTCTTTTCTGTTGAGGTCAGGACTCTGTGCAGGCCTGTCAGAGTCTTCCACCCCAAACTCTCTCATCCATGTCTTTATGGACCTTGCTTTGTGCACTGGTCCAAATCATTTGGTGGGGGGGGATTATGGTGTGGGGGGTTGTTTTTCAGGGGTCGGGCTTGGCCCCTTAGTTCCAGTGAAGGGAACTCTTAAGGCGTCAGCATACCAAGACATTATGGCCAATGTCATGCTCCCAACTTTGTGGGAACAGTTTGGGCATGGCCCCTTCCTGTTCCAACATGACTGCGCACCAGTGCACAAAGCAAGATCCATAAAGACATGGATGAGCGAGTTTAGGGTGGAGGAACTTGACTGGCCTGCACAGAGTCCTGACCTCAACCTGATAGAACACCTTTGGGATGAATTAGAGTGGAGAGTGCAAGCCAGGCCTTCTTGTCCACATCAGTGCCTTGCCTCACAAATGTGCTTCTGTTATAATGGTCAAACATTCCCATAGACACTTCTAAACCTTGTGGACGGCCTTCCCAGAAGAGTTGAAGCTGGTATAGCTGCAAAGGGGGGGCCAACTCAATATTGAACCCTACGCACTAAGACTGGCATGCCATTAAAGTTCATGTGCGTGTAAAGGCAGGAGTCCCAATACTTTTGGTAATATGTCATTTATTTTTCCCATGTTTCAATTTAAGTCTTTTCTTTTTTTTTCTTTTTTTTCTTTTTTAAACTTGAAAACTTTCAGAACAGTTTGTGTGTGTTTTTGTTGACTCCTAATCTTGTGTGTGTGTGTATATATATACTGTATATATATATATACTGTATATATGTATATATATATATATATACTGTATATATATATATATATATATATATATATATATATATATATATATATACTGTATATATATATATATATATACTGTATATATATATATATATATATATATATACACACACACGTATAGTCCTATTTATACATTCCTATACCCAAGGTTAATCCACAGGAAGGCAAATAAAAACCCCAATAAAGCATGATCCAGTTTGATCCAGCAGGGAAAACAATTCCTTCCTCTTCTCCAGAGAGAATAAATTGAGTTCCTCCAATCTTTCCTCATAGATGAGCGCCACACATAGCATTTAGCTTTTAGGCCAAAAAGTAAAATTTTGGTCTCATCTGACCAGAGCACCTTCTTCCACATGTTTGCTGTGTCCCCCACATGGCTTCTCGCAAACTGCAAACGGGACTTCTTATGGCTTTCTTTCACCAATGTCTTTCTTCTTGCCACTCTTCCATAAAGGGCAGATTTGTGGAGAACACGACTAATAGTTGTCCTGTGGACAGATTCTCCCTCCTGAGCTGTGGATCTCTGCAGCTCCTCCAGAGTTACCATGGGCCTCTTGGCTCTTCTCTGATGAATGTTCTCCTTGCCCGGCCGGTCAGTTTAGGTGGACGGCCATGTCTTGGTAGGTTTGCAGTTGTGACATACTCTTTCCATTTTCGGATGATGGATTGAACAGTGCTCCGTGAGATGTTCAAAGCTTGGGATATTTTTTTATAACCTAACCCTGCTTTATACTTCCCCACAACTTTATCCCTGACCTGCCTGGTGTGTTCCTTGGCCTTCATAATGCTGTTTGTTCACTAAGGTTCTCTAACAAAACACAGAGGGCTTCACAAAACAGCTGTATTTAAACTGAGATCAATTTACACACTAGTGGACTCTATTTACTAATTAGGTGACTTTTGAAGGCAATTGGTTCCATTCGATTTTAGTTAGGGAGATCGGAGTAAAGGGGGCTGAATACAAATGCACACCAAACTTTTCAGATTATTTGTAGAAAATGTAAAAAACATTTATCATTTTCCTTCCACTTCACAATTATGTGCCACTTTGTGTTGGTCCATCACATAAAATCCCAATAAAATACATTAACGTTTTTGGTTGTAACATGACAAAATGTGGAAAATGTCAAGGAGTATGAATACTTTTTTCACTGTACTGTAAATTATACATCTTATAGCAATTCAATATTACCCCAGCTTCTCATGTCAAGAACCAATTACGATCAAAATAAATGTCAAAAAAGGATAAAATTCTGATCCAACATATAACCTGTATACAATAAATCACCAGGATGGCAGAGTCTTCACCCTGCTGAAGTTGTTTTTTAATACTAGACAGAAATGGGTGAGCAAAGAAGTTAGAGATAAAAAAGGAGAAAAAAATGGGAGGGGGGTAAAGAAGGGAAGGGGAATTAGGAGGAGGAGAAAAGTGGGTTGGGGCAGGACAGGGAAGGCCCAACTCTTGCCTCTAGCCACAACCCCCATCCTGGCTCAAAGGCCTGTTTACAGAGAGTCCAAGTATAACCACCAAGGGCTCCAAATCTTAAGATGTTTCTCGGACTGGTTTTTAGTAAGCGCGGTTAACTGTTCCATAAGTTGGATATCAGATCCCCTGGTACGCCAATGTTCGAGCGTGGGTGGACTCATTTGTTTCCAGAGGGCCAGTATGCATGCTTTTGCTGCATTCAGAAGATGTTTTAACGGTGGATTTTTATAGCGTTTGATAGATAGATGCATAGCATGCAAGGGATATGTGGCTGTCAAGTCTGCAAGGCACCATCCTGTTAGGCTTTTAATAGAGTATTCAACTTCTGACCAGAAAGTGTTAATCATTGGACAGTTCCAGAAGATGTGTAAATGAGAACTACCTGCATTTTGACAGCACCAGCACAGGGGGGACACTAGGGGGTTGATCTTAAAGTTGTGGCGTTTTATACCACCTGATGAGTATTTAATAACTGTTCTCTTCATATGTGTTTGCCAATGAGGCTTTGTGAGCAAAAAAAAAAAGGATTTTAGCTTTTTGAGGGGAGGAGAACACAAAGTTCAAGTCCTGTTGCCATTTTGTGAGAAAGCTTGGATGGTCTTCGGCTATCAGCAAAGCATAGGCTTGTGATAGGGCATGTCTAATTGGCACTGCTTCATTACAAATCCCATTAAATGCTGTAAAAGAATAAACAATATGATATTCCAATGGAAGGGCTCGCAAGTCTGAGCCAAACGTATCCTGTACTCTTGCAATGGATATGGGTTTATCTTATGTTATGGAATAATCAAAATATTCCTTTTGGTAAAGAGATTGCTGAATTGTGCGTCAGTAGAGCTGTACTTCAACAAATCAGAGTTGAGAATTGAGAAGTGGACTAGGATGTGGTGAAAGAGAAGTTGTTTTGATAATCAATTTGTCAGTTTGAAGAGTGGCCCTTACGAGAAGCGCGGGTCGTAATGTGTCTATTCAGAGAAGAGGCAGGATACACCCAGATAATACCTTCCAATGGGACAGTAGTAGCAGCCTTTTCTAATTTTAGTCATGGTTTACTTTTGTTCTGGGTACACCAGTCAATCAATCAAATGGACTACAGCATAGTATTTAGTAGATTCTAGAAACCCAATACCATCCCTTGGTTTAGGAAGAGTCAAGATTACCCTCCTGCTTTTAGCCTTCTTTCCTCCCCAAAGATAGTGCAGGATTTGGGTCCTTAGATTCTTTAGAAAGCTGTGTGGTAAGGACACTGGGAAGGTTTGTAAAAAAAAAAAAGAAAGCGCAGTACGTTATTAATTTTCAAAACACTATTTTTGTTCAAACCAAGTTAGGTCTGCTTTGTTCCAATTTCGTAGATCCGCTTTAATCTTTTTATCTGTCTTAATTTGCCAGAAATCAGCGTGCCCAGATATTTAATATAAAAAAAAGACCACTTAAATGTGAATTGACATTGCAGGCTCCTTAGTTTTTGAAGGGATAACAAAATATTAAGAGCTTCTGATTTTGAAACATTTATAGTTAGAAAACACCCCGTAATGCCGCGTACACACGAGCGGACTTTATGGCAGACTTTGCCCGGCGGACGGGATTTCGTCAGACAATTCGATCGTGTGTGGGCTCCAGCGGACTTTGTTTCCTCAAAAGTTGGACGGACTTAGATTTGAAGCATGTTTTAAATTTATCCGTCGAAATCGAGTCCGGTCGAAAAAAGTCCGCTCGTCTGTATGCTAGTTCGACGGACAAAAAGCCACGCTAGGGCAGCTATTGGCTACTGGCTATGACCTCCCTTGTTTTAGTCCGGTCGTACGTCATCACGTACGAATTCGACGGACTTTGGTGGATTGTGTGTAGGCAAGTTCGTTCATTCAGAAAGTCCATCGTAAAGTCCGTCGAAAAGTCCGCCGGGCAAAGTCTGCTGTAAAGTCCACTCGTGTGTACGCGGCATTAGTCTCCAGTTCCTGTAATAAAAACGGAAAGGGAATTTAAGGGGACAAAAGAAAGAAAATCAAATCATCTGCGTATTCTGCGACCTTGTGGACAAAATTAGAAATATTAAATAGTTTAATGGATGTACAGTGCCTTGCGAAAGTATTCGGCCCCCTTGAACTTTTCAAACTTTTGCCACATTTCAGGCTTCCAACATAAAGATATAAAATTTTTATTTTTTGTGAAGAATCACCAACAAGTGGGACACAATTGTGAAGTGGAACGAAATCTTTTGGATTTTTGAAACTTTTTTAACTAATGAAAAAATGAAAAGTGGGGCGTGCAAAATTATTCGGCCCCCTTGCGTTAATACTTTGTAGACCCACCTTTTGCTGCGATTACAGCTGCAAGTCGCTTGGGGTATGTCTCTATCAGTTTTGCACATCGAGAGACTGAAATTCTTGCCCATTCTTCCTTGCAAAACAGCTCGAGCTCAGTGAGGTTGGATGGAGAGCGTTTGTGAACAGCAGTTTTCAGCTCTTTCCACAGATTCTCGATTGGATTCAGGTCTGGACTTTGACTTGGCCATTCTAACACCTGGATACGTTTATTTGTGAACCATTCCTTTGTAGATTTTGCTGTATGTTTGGGATCATTGTCTTGTTGGAAGATAAATCTCCGTCCCAGTTTCAGGTCTTTTGATGACTCCAATAGGTTTTCATCCAGAATGGTCCTGTATTTGGCTGCATCCATCTTCCCCTCAATTGTAACCATCTTCCCTGTCCCTGCTGAAGAAAAGCAGGCCCAAACCATGATGCTGCCACCACCATGTTTGACAGTGGGGATGGTGTGTTGAGTGTGATGAGCTGTGTTGCTTTTACGTCAAACATATCGTTTTGCATTGTGGCCAAAAAGTTGGATTTTGGTTTCATCGGACCAGAGCACCTTCTTCCACATGTTTGGTGTGTCTCCCAGGTGGCTTGTGGCAAACTTTAGACGAGACCTTTTATGGATATCTTTGAGAAATGGCTTTCTTCTTGCCACTCTTCCATAAAGGGCAGATTTGTGCAGTGTACGACTGATTGTTGTCCTATGGACAGACTCTCCCACCTCAGCTGTAGTTCTCTGCAGTTCATCCAGAGTGATCATGGGCCTCTTGGCTACATCTCTGATCAGTCTTCTCCTTGTCTGAGCTGAAAGTTTAGAGGGACAGCCAGGTCTTGGTAGATTTGCAGTGGTCTGATACTCCTTCCATTTCAAAATGATCGCTTGCACAGTGCTCCTTGGGATGTTTAAAGCTTGGGAAATCCTTTTGTATCCAAATCCGGCTTTAAACTTCTCCACAACAGTATTACGGACCTGCCTGGTGTGTTCCTTGGTCTTCATGATGCTCTCTGCGCTTTCAACAGAACCCTGAGACTATCACAGAGCAGGTGCATTTATACAGAGACTTGATTACACACAGGTGGATTCTATTTATCACCATCAGTCATTTAGGACAACATTGGATCATTCAGAGATCCTCGCTGAACTTCTGGAGTGAGTTTTCTGCACTGAAAGTAAAGGGGCCAAATAATTTTGCACGCACCACTTTTCAGTTTTTTAATTGCTAAAAAAGTTTAAAATATCCAATAGATTTCGTTCCACTTCACAATTGTGTCCCACTTGTTGGTGATTCTTAACAAAAAATTTAAATTTTATATCTTTATGTTTAAAGCCTGAAATGTGGCAAAAGGTTGAAAAGTTCAAGGGGGCCGAATACTTTCGCAAGCCACTGTATGCACCCTAATTTCCAGTTTGGCTCTCACCGCAGTGGTCGGGCCCTCACCCCTTCAACATCCTCCATTCTTCTGGCAAGGCATACCATAAGAATGCATCGGTGTAAATACTACTCAGCCAAAATAATATTTGTGATGTCAACTACTGATTTTGGACAAGGCCTGGCTCACAATTGCCACTACAATTTACCCAAAAGGTGTTCAGATGAGTTGTGTTCAGGGCTCTACACAGGCTACCTGAGTTCCTCCACACCAAAATGGTCAAGCCATTCAAAAACATATCTTTAGGGATTGGCTTTGTGAAATTGGAAGCGCACTGTTGTTTATTTAGATGCATTAGCATTAGGGGTGACTGAACTGCCTTGGGTTTGGTTCGAGCAGGGTCAAATGCGAAACCCAAACCCCATTGCAGATAATGGAAGCCAAATCTGTCAAATAAAAACAACTCAAAGAAAACCAAAGAAACAAATAAAAACAAATTGTGCACAGACCCCTCCAAGGGTCTGCTTTGTATTTTGGGGGATCTTTGGAGGGACAGCTTATAGCAAAAATAAAAAAAATGCTTAAAGTGGAGTTCCGCCTAATTTTTTTTTTTAAGTCATCAAATACTGCAGCTGCTGAGTTTTAAAATAAAGCCACTTACCTGTCCAGGCCGCCCACAATGTCGGCACCCGAAGCCGACCCATCCCTCGGCTCTCGGGTGGAGGAGATGCCATCTTTGGAGGGGGAATCAGGAAGTGGTGCCTTGCGGCTTCACTTCTTAGTTCCCTACTGCGCATGCGCGACTCACGCTGCGCTATCCCACTGGTCCCTGCTGTCTTCTGGAACCTGTGTGTCTCCCAGAAGACAGCGGGGGGTGGAGAAGGTGCCGGAAGTGGCGTAGATACCCGCGGGTGGCTCGGCTATCTATGCCCGGAAGTGAGAGCAAAATACCTGTATTAGACAGGTATCTGCTTCCCCCTCCCACCTCAAAGGTGCCAAATGTGACACAGAGGGGAGATTCTGAAAAGCAGAAGTTCCATTTTTGTGTGGAACTCCGCTTTAACTACTAGCCGCCCAGCTGCCACAGTTATACTGCAGCAGGTAGGCACGGCTGCGCAAATCACCGCAGCTGTACGTCGCTCCTTTAAGACATCACAACAGGCGCGCGCACCGCTGTGTGTCCTCGGAGTCGATGCGCGTGTCCGGTGGGCACGATGACCGCCGGGCACCCGCGATTGCTCGTAACAGAGCAAGAACCGAGATTTGTATGTGTAAACACACATATCCCGGTTCTCTCAGCGGATAGGAGACAGATACTAGGTATGAACACCGGTTGCTCTCCTCCCCTAGTCAGTCCCATCCCCCCCACAGTTAGAACACACCCAGGGAACACCATTAGGCCCTTAATCGCTCTCTAGTGTTAACCCCTTCCCTGCCAATGACATTTATACAGTAATCAATGGCTATTTTTAGCTCTGATCGCTGTATAGATGTCAATGGTCCATAAATAGTGTCAAAAGTGTCCGATCTGTCCGCCGCAATGTTGCAGTCCTGATAAAAAAGTTGCAGATCGCCGCCATTACTAGTTAAAAAAATAATAATAAAAATGACATAAATCTTTCCCCTATTTTGTAGATGCTATAACTTTTGTGCAAACAAATCAATATACGATTATTGCGATTTTTTTTACCAAAAATATGTAGAAGAATACATATCGGCCTAAACTGAGGATTTTTTTTTTTTTTAATGGGATATTTATTATAACAAAAACTACAAATATTGTGTTTTTTTCAAAATTGTCGCTATTTTTTTATATATAGTGCAAAAAATAAAAACCGCAGAGGCGATCAAATACCATCAAAAGAAAGCTCTATTTGTGGTGAAAAAAAAAGGACATACGTTTTGTTTGGGTACAACGTTGCACGACTGCGCAATTGTCAGTTAAAGCGACTCAGTGCCGTATCGCAAAAAATGGCCCGGTCAGGAAGGAGGCAAATCTTTCGGGGCTGAAGTGGTTAAAGTCCCCCCCATAATACATACCAGATCCTTTATGTTTGGAATGGATTTTAAGGAGGATCTCTGCACAAAAAAATGCACGAGATTCCCCTAAAAATTCATAGCAGACCCTTGATCTGAGCAAGCAGCCTGTCTGGTCAGGAAATAGGGAAGGGGACAAGCATGTGCCCCCCCCTCTTGAACCATAACAGACCACATGCCCTCAACATGGGGGGGAGTTCCCCCTAGCAAAGCACCTTGCTCCCATGTTGATGGGGACAAAGGCCTCTTCCTCACAATGCTGGTTTTTAGTTGTGGGGGCCTGCGTGTGGAGGCTCACCTGAAATGGAAAGCTCCCTTTAATAATAAGAGGGCCCTTAGATACCAGCCCCCCTCTACGTGAATAAGTATGGTGTACATAGTAACCCTACTCATTCACAAAAAAAAAGGTTGTCGCCTGGAAATAAAGACACCCAAATGTTAGGAAAGTCCTTTATTAAAAAAAAAATAGAAAATCCAAAAACCAAATCCTTGTTGTAAATCCTTTATCAATCATGATGCCCACCTCCCACAGTAGTGAAAAACCCAACAACTCCAGTTGTCTTCAGCTATGAAAGGGAAGGGGCGTGGATAGTGAAGACATCCTACACATTTGCTTACATGGCTGGGGATTCCTGGCCATGTAAGTGAATAGGCTAAATGATGTCAGAGATTGATGAGGACACAGTGGGTGCAAGCACCCGCTGCTTCCTTAGCAACCATTGACAGCCAGAAGCTGTCACATTCAGCATTCAGATGAACATTGAGTTCATCCCTAATTAGCATTTACAATATCCTTTATTGGAAATATCTGAACTCAGTCATTTTGGTAGGGTGTCCACATGCCGCCTTTGATAACGCCCTGTGGGATGGGCGAAACGCGTCAATTCAGATTCCGGTTCCTCAGTGACATCACGTCGGACGAGCGGTGGAAAGCAGGCGAGGTTTCAAGAGAACCAAGCTGCTTCCTGGAGCGAGTGGACTGCCACATTTAGAATGATTAACAAATGCACTTTTTACTCTGCAACATTGTGAGTTTTTTATTTCTCTATTTAAATAAACCAAACGTTCTATACTATATATATTATGCACGAGTTCTAACTGCAAAGGAAGATATAAATGAAGTGTCATCTCATCTCCCTCCTTACCAGACTAATGCCCCGTACACACGGTCGGATTTTCCGGTGGAAAATGTCCAATCGGAGCATGTTGTCGGAAATTCCGACCGTGTGTGGGCTCCATCGGACATTTTCCATCAGATTTTCCGACACACAAAGTTGGAGAGCAGGAGATAAAATTTTCCGACAACAAAATCCATTGTCGGAAATTCCGATCGTGTGTACACAAATCCGACGGACAAAGTGCCACGCATGCTCAGAATAAATAAAGAGATGAAAGCTATTGGCCACTGCCCCGTTTATAGTCCCGATGTACGTGTTTTACGCCACCGCGTTCAGAATGATCGGATTTTCCGACAACTTTGTGTGACCGTGTGTATGCAAGACAAGTTTGAGCCAACATCCGTCTGAAAAAATCCTAGGATTTTGTTGTCGGAATGTCCGAACAAAGTCCGATCGTGTGTACGGGGCATAAGCCTGATTGCCCACATGCACTATTGCTATGGGGTCCATTCCATCTGGTGAGTTCAAGCACAAAGGGGGTGTGTGAAGCACTGTTCATTGCATGGTTTTGGAGCACTACAGCACTTCGTGAATATGAAATTTTTTGTTCAGGAGCATCTTTGAAGATTATTGTGCTGGGGACTGTCTAAAATTCTAACACATACTTTCACTGGCTACATACGTGTCAGTTTTTTTTTATTGATTTTCTATTGTGATTATGATTGCGTAATTTTATATGCACAGCACTTGCACCTTAGGAATTTGTATTATACTTTGGGATTGTTTGCGCTGTGGGTTATGGTTTAATATAGAGTACAGTGCCTTGTAAAAGTATTCACCCCCCTTGGCATTTTTTGTGTTTTGTTGCCTCACAACCTGGAATTAACATGGATTGTTTGAGGATTTGCATCATTTAATTTTGAGAACATGCCCACAACTTTGAAGATTTTTTTTTCTTGTGAAACAAACAACAAATAGGATAAAATAACAGAAAAAGTCAATGTGCATAACTATTCACCACCCTAAAGTCAATACTTTGTAGAGTTACCTTTTGCGACTATCACAGCTCCAAGTCACTTTGGATAAGTCTCTATGAGCTTGCCACATCTTACCACTGGGATTTTTGCCCATTCCTCCTTGCAAAACTGTTCCAGCTCCTTCAAGTTGGATGGTATGCGCTTGTGAACAGCAATCTTTAAGTCTGACCACAGATTTTCTATTGGATTGAGGTCTGGGCTTTGACTAGGCCATTCCAACACATTTACATGTTTCCCCTTAAACCACTCAACTTTTGCTTTAGCAGTGTGTTTGGGGTCATTGTCCTGCTGGAGGGTGAACCTCCATCCTAGCCTCAAATCACACACAGAGTGGTACAGGTTTTGCTCAAGAATATCCCTGTATTTAGCACCATCCATCTTTCCCTCAACTCTGACCAGTTTCCCAGTCCCGACTGCTGGAAAAACATCCCCACAGCATGATGCTGCCACCACCATGTTTCACTGGGGGGATGGTGTTCTTTGGGTGATGTGATGTGTTGGGTTTGCGCCAGACATAGTGTTTTCTTTGATGGCCAAAAAGTTCAATTTTAGTCTCATCAGACCAGAGCACCTTCCTCCATACATTTTGGGAGTCTGCCACATGCCTTTTTGCAGACTCAAAACGTGCCATTTTGTTTTTTTGCTGAAAGTAATGTCTTTCTTCTGGCCACTCTGCCATAAAGCCCAACTCTATGGAGCGTACGGCCTATTGTCGTTCTATGTACAGATACTCCAGTCTCTGCTGTGGAACTCTGCAGCTCCTCCAGGGTTACCTTAGGTCTCTGTGCTCCTCTCTGATTAATGCCCTCCTTGCCCGGTCTGTGAGTTTTGGTGTGCGCCCGTCTCTTGGCAGGTTTGGTGTTGTGCCATGTTCTTTCCATTTGGTTATGATAGATTTGATGGTGCTCCTAGGGATCATCAAAGATTTGGATATTTTTTTTATAACCTAACCCTGACTTGTACTTCTCAACAACATTGTCCCTTACTTGTTTGGAGAGTTCCTTGGTCTTCATGGCAGTGTTTGGTTAGTGGTGCCTCTTGCTTAGGTGTTGCAGCCTCTGGGGCCTTTCAAAAAGGTGTGTCTATGTAATGACAGATCATGTGACACTTAGATTGCACACAGGTGGACATAATTTCACTAATTAAGTGACTTCTGAAGGTAATTGGTTGCACCAGAGCTTTTTATGGGCTTTATAACAAAGGGGGTGATTACATACGCACATGCAAATTATCAGTTTTTTTATTTATGAAAAATAGTTTTATGTATATATTTTGCTAATTTTACTTCACCAACTTAGACTATTGTGTTCTGATCCATGACATATAATTCAGATTAAAAAAACATTGAACTAAAGACTGTAATGTAACAAAATAGGTAAAAAGCCGGGGGGGGGGGGATGAAAACCTTTGCAAGGCACTGTATCTGGTGTGACGTGCTTTTGGGGTAATTGTGTTTATCTACAAACTGAGGGGATAATAAAAAAAAATACAGTTTTTACTTTTGTAAACTATCTACTCCCCTTTCATTTATTGCTTCTATTTAAAGTTGTAAAATAAGTAGTTATGTTTGTTTATATAATCAAGTGGATTCTTTCCTTTACTTTCCTACATAATCAAGTGGCTGCGAAACATTCAGTTTTAGTGTTTGGAGTGCTTCCCTTCAAGTTTTTACAGTGATTTTGGCTTCATTAAATAATGGAGAACATCCAATGAGGAGATAAAAAAGAATCATCCCCAGTTTTTATGGTAACAAAAAATATATATAGTATTTGGATATGCATAAGAGACTTTGCAGTGTGATTAGCATTACTTTAGAGTACTTTTGCTTTTTTTTAGAAAGTACAATTTTGGATCAATGTGACAGATGAAAAGAGACTGTACAAGAACTTGGAAAGGAAATTTGTTTTCCCAAGTTCATCTATTTCTATTATCAATGCAGAGTAAAAATGAATGCATCCAGTGCATCACTCATAATTGCCTAGCCTTAATTATCAGATCCATCTTCATGACAAGGTTCTTCATTGGACATATCATAAAAGCTTGGATATTATTCATTTTATTAAAAAAAAAAAAAATAAACCACAAAGCATGCACAAGATTTAAGTATGCAAATACAGTAATATACTCAATATCTATTTGATGTCCCCATGGAGGTTTAAAAAAAGAAATGTGTGGTTGAATGAAGCCCGATATCCAAAGACAGACTGAGAGTGCAGGGTGTAATGAATTTTTGGGGGGGGATTTTAAGTATTTTTATGCTTACAGTACTGCAGCATTTCTTTGACTACCAAGCATACAAATGAGAAAGATATGTAATCCAAGAAGCAACCTTGACCATGGAATGATTGTTGGCCCCAGACATTGTGGCTGCAGCATTTCTTCAACTGATTATCCCAGGGTTGTCAGACACTCTGGTCAGTTTACAGATGTAAAATAAAAGAAAGAAGAAATCTTAGTGAGGTAGGTCAAAAGAGAACATCCATACATGTTTAAGCTAAAGAAGTCCACAATTGCTCGCTAACAACCCTTTACAAGAGTGGGGTGCCAAAGTAAATCTCTGCATGTGGCAGTGGATTAATTGCACTGCACCCTCCATTTTTATTTTTTGCAGTTCATGGAAATCCCCCTAGATTATTTGGCTGATGCATAAGGGTCAGTGTACACAGACGTCTGAGTTTAGTGAAATATTTGGAGGACAGTGCTAATTTCTTTAATTGGATCTTATGTAGTGTTTGATTTTTATTTAGAGATGAGTTTTGAGTTTGTTGCTACCATGCATTTGGCGAAATTTTAGCTTAAAAATGTTTAGGTGCATTGCCAGAAATAAGGAAAACCCTATAATGTAGTTTAAAGCCTTTTCCCTTAGTCAACGTTTTGACAGAAAGGATAACCCAGACCTTTTCCTATAAGAAGGTGGGCTCACAGTAGGCATATTGTCAGCGTGTGCTGGAGCTGTTAGAGAGAGCTCACAATCTTAAGTAGGGGGAGATGTTTTCTTTGATTTTATTTTTCGTTTTTAAATTGGCGTTGGTACATCTCCCCCATGGCAATGCCTGGGTTCCCATGTCTTTGGTTTGGCAATAGCTTGCTTACTGCCCTTAAAAATGGCCAGATTTAAGTAACATGTCCTCCCTCCCATCTGTTTTCTATCTATATTCAGTGTATTCCTATTGTACAATCTTGTCCTGAAGAAGCCACCCTAGCCCGTGAAAACCCTTTGACACATATGAAAGGGAAGCTCTCATCTACTATGTGAATATAAAATATGTTGTAATTATATGTGATATGAGTCTATGCCACTTCCATTATATATCTATATATAGATATATATATATATAGATCTATAGATATAGATCTATATATATATATAGATCTATATCTATAGATCTATATATAGATATATATCTATATAGATATATATCTATAGATATATATCTATATCTATATACATATATATATATAGATATACATATAAATCTATATCTATATCTATCTATCTATCTATCTATCTATCTATCTATCTATCTATCTATCTATCTATCTATCTATCTATTCACACACAGTATCTCACAAAAGTGAGTACACCCCTCACATTTTTGTAAATATTTTATTCTATCTTTTCATGTGACAACTCTGAAGAAATGACACTTTGCTACAATGTAAAGTAGTGAGTGTACAGCTTGTATAACAGTGTAATATTTGCTGTCCCCTCAAAATAACTCAACACACAGCCATTTATGTCTAAACTGTTGGAAACAAAAGTGAGTACACCCCTAAGTGAAAATGTCCAAATTGGGCCCAAAGTGTCAATATTTTGTGTGGCCATCATTATTTTCCAGCACTGCCTTAACCCTCTTGGGCATGGAGTTCACCAGAGCTTCACAGGTTGCCACTGGAGTCCTCTTCCACTCCTCCATGACGACATCACGGAGCTGGTGGATGTTAGAGACCTTGCACTCCTCCATCTTCCATTTGAGGATGCCCTACAGATGCTCAATGGAAAGAGAGAAAGTCTGAGAGCTGCTCCCTAACATGAGACACCTCCATCCCTATATTGCATACAAAAACAAAAAATTTGCCCGTGGGACTTTAAATGAAGTGTCCATGGTGATCCCATATAAATAGAGAGAGTATAGAAGTAGCAAAATTTATTGAAATAAATATCATCCAGTACAAGTCAAGAGCATGGGTGACAATTACATAGGAACAGCAACATGATAAAATGGTCCTAAAAACATAACCATCATGACATAACATCAAAGTAAAAAATAGTACAGATATACATGATACATCTCTAACCCGACGCGTTTCGCAAGCTCTCCTCGCTTCATCAGGGGCTGATGTGTATATCTGATGTCTGTAATAACAAGTAAAAATGTATTGAAGTATAGTTTGTAATTGAACAACAACATGAAGCCAGAGCTAGTAATCCGATACCTACTTGTCAGGCACTTGACCCCAAAGAGGGCGGCCCCAGGCAGGGGGCGGCGGGAATGCATCTCCCCCGGGAGCTGAGGGGGAGGAGACCACGAAGTGGACGTCCAGGATCAGGCATAGGGCAGGCATGGCAAATAAATAGAGAGAGAAAAGGGATGGACCCGACTGTCACCCACGATGGTTACAGAGCGTACTCACTGTAATAAAATATAACAAAAATATATGTATCTAAGATAATGGCAGTATCCATATCCAGAAAAGGGTTTGCAGTAGTATGATTGAGTATGGTGGGTGTAGGGTGTCCAGCAGAGCATGGAAAAAAGAGTGAGAGTAGAACAAGAACCAGAGAGAAAGTAAAAAAGATGTGAGCCCAGGTGTTACCCATGAATCTAGCAGGGCATAGTCTCTATAATAGAATATATAGATGTATATATATTATATATTGAAGTGATGGATAATGTGGTCTCCTAAATAGCCTAAAAATCCTACATGGCATGTACACCATGATAAGGTACATGAATATGTGTATTGTATAACCTAAATGGTTCATGTCACAATGTAATGGGAGTATAAGGTAGTAGGCTAGGGTACAGGAAGTACAGGAGTGTCCTGCAGAGCGGGGGGGGGGGGGGAGTGTGATGTGAAGGGAAAGAAGGTGTAAAGAAAAAAGTGGGGGGATGATAGTAAAGGAAGGAAGGAAGGGAAAAAGAGGAAAAAAGAAAGGAGGAACGAGAAAGGAGGAATGAGAAAAGTTGGCAAAGAGAAAGGACAAGAAAGCTGCAAAAGTGAAGAGAAGAAAAAAAAGCAGACAAACAAGAGAGGTAAAGAGTGGTGAATAGACATGAATAAAAAACAATAAGTTGCAAGTGATATTCCAAGGTGTACCTATATAAATGGTAAGTGCACTGGTGGGGTGACATGTAAGAATATAAATATAATGGTGATGCCTACCAGTATGATCTCTCGCCAATGTGTAGAAGGGGCCAAATGGAAGGAAGACTCACCATGCCAAAACCCCCACCTAAATACCCGGACGTCCACCGTAGCCTCCGCCCCCAACGTCATACAAACGCCGGTGGGGGGGACCGCACACACCGCGCCCGCCAGCGCGCGGCGGGACGCAGCAGAGGTACCCGCCCATCGTCCGGATGTTGACTGTGCTCAGGAAGTGGGGACACCGCTATATGCGGAAGTCTCTCACTGTAGCACACGGCATGACACCGATGCACTGGTGGTTCCAGGGTGGAGAGGCGGAGACAGCAGGGGAAGATAAACTCCATTTGTGCATCGCAGCTCCCGGGGGAAACGAACCGCCACCCCCAAAACCGGGAGCCCCACACATGGAGCCAGGTCCGCAAGTGGGAAAAGGGGAGTCACCTACGAAAAAACATGTCATATTAAGGATGGGTAGTCAACGTATTGTATTAATAAACTGGATCTAGGTGCAGCAACAGACTCAGGGCATTAGGTGTCTTCAATGCTCAATGCACTGCGCTTGTGACCTGGAATGTCAACTGCAGTGCATTTTGAAACGCACAAGGAACAGGGGTTTCCTGCACCACAGTTTGGTGAGAACTAGCCCTTAAAATAACAATAGAAACACAGAAACAATTGAAAATAGCGTATAATACTTTTTTTTATTTGCACTGACATGCAAATGTAAAAAAAAATTAAAAGATATCACGGACAATACTCGGCTGCAAGTGCACTAATACAGGTGTAATCATCTCACGTTATTAAAATGTTTGTCAAGCCAACATTTTTACTAGTTTTAGATTGGGGAAGGACTGTAAATCCTGTCAGGTCTTTACTGCTATCTGGGGCTCTGATAAGCAGAGTTACCCTTACTTCCTGATCTGCTGATAACAAATCTGAGATTTCTTTCTTTGTTTTTTTGCATCGCTGGGACAGGAGGTGAAAGGAAATTTCGCAAACTACAGCAGGTTACCATCACCCTAATGGGTCCCTCATTCTCAAGTCCAAAAGTTGGGAGGAATGGATGACCATTGTCACCAATAATGAAAGTGAGGAGAAATTTAACATTTTGGTTGCCTCCAGAAAAAGAGGTAAGGATAACTCTTCCAGTAGGGATGCCTGACCCAGGGACAATTGTCTAAAAGGGGATCTCACCTCACTTTTGGAGACTTCTTTAAACTTTGTTTTGCATCTCTTGGACAAGAAGTGAAAGGAAATTCCCCAAATTGCCAAACTTCAGCAGTTTGCCATCAACTTAATGGGTCCCTCATTCTCAAGTCCAAAAGTCAACATTTCGTTGTCCTCAGAAAAAGGGGTAAGGAGAACTCTTCTAATGGGGACACCTGTGCTGGGGACAATTGTCTAATAGGGATCTCAACTTACTTTAGGAGATTTCCTCAAACTTCTTTTTGTGTCTCTGGAACAGGAAGTGAAAGCAATTTCTCGCAACGGCTGACCTACAGCAGTTTGCCATCATCCCAATGGGTCCCTCATTCTCAAGTCCAAAAGTTAACATTTTGTTTGTCTTCAGCAAAAGAGTTCAGATGTCCAATGGGGACCCCTGAACTGGGGATAATTCTCTAAAAGGGGATGTCGCCTCACTTTGGGAGATTTCCTCAAACTTTTTTTGCGTCTTCTGCAGTGGATGAGGGGAGTGGTCCCATTTTATTGTGTCATTGTGGTGGTGACATAATTTGCAACATGTTTTACCCTTAATATGAACTGAACATCATATAAAGGTCACAACATACTTAAAGTGGAGTTCCGGCCACATTTTTTTTTCTCATATATCCGAGCATAATGCATTATTTTCATAAATAGCTATTTTATATATTTGCTAGTGGATGTTGCTAATTTATTTTATACTCACAACTTATTAAATCCTGTTCGGGCCATTGCCATGATGATTGTGGGCATGTGAAGCTCAATCAATACCTCTTCCGGGATTAGCGATGGTGAAGCGCATTCTGGGTAACCAGCATGCGCCTCTCAATATCGCGCATGCGCGATTCTCCGGCGGCCGTAGCGCCAATTGTTTTGAAAGTTGCCATAACAACGGGCGGCAACGAAGGAAGGTCCCGCCCGGTTGTTATGGCAACCACCTTAAATCACATCATTTCCTGTTGGGAAATAACGCATTTTTTGATCACAGTACTTCCCACAGACTCCTGGGAAACGATGACTCACATTTCCCAGGAGCACAGGCGAGGGAGGAAGTGACAAGGAGCAGCGTGGACCAGAAAGTGGCAGCTTAGGAGCACTACATAGCAACAGGGCGTTTCTGGTAAGTATAAAAAATGTTTTTCCCCCCAAATGTTTCTTTATAGGATTAAAGGTCTGTGATTATGTAAAGTAATTTTTCAGGGTGGAACTCCGCTTTAAGCACCAACTACAAAAATTTTCGGCCCACCAACACTCTGCCCCCTCCCTGCCACCATTTTTTTAACAAAAACCCTATATGAATTTTATATATAGCAGTGAAAATTCCTTTGGCTGTTAAAAATTGATACACAATGAGAGCCTTTGGTTAAATTGCTCCTATTACTGTAGAAAATACTTTATAAATATAACAAATCAAAAGCAGCTTTCACGGCAAGAAAGGGCAGTGAAAATCTTTTATTATATCATCCAATCCTATTTAAACCATGGCTAAATAACTGTATAAATTGAAAATATTATTAGAAGTTAAAACGTATCAAGAATGTCATACTGCTTAAATGGAATTCTAAACTAGTTCTTGCCACTTTTTTTCCTGTAGCCTCATAAATGTGCACATATTGCTTTCCCGGAAAAATATTAGTAATTTCATACAATGGTTTTATTAAAATTCCTAGACTCTAAATTGACTTGTATTTTTATCTCACTCTTTTATGCGGTGGTGTGCATGCATCTTTTTTTAAGCTCGGCACGGCCTAAAGAGGAAATAAAGTAATTCAATCATTTCTAGTGGAGATGAGCATATTCGTCAGAGTAGACACCATTATCTGCTCCAACAGGTCAGTATTTGATTTGCCAATTGTGCTAGTAACCTGGTACAAAGTGGTATGGAGGAACACTTGCTAGTTCCCTCTTGCAGAGTGGCTGCACCTCTTAATTCATAGGGCCCTGATCAGTTTTTGATCAGTTTTTCAGTTAACCCCTTGGAGCTGTTGCCTCCCGGCCCTTTAAGAGGTTTAGAATGCCAGGAGGTGGGGTAGGGTTTATGCTCATGTGACGGCGTCATGGCGGTCGCATGATCCGAAAGCTCCCGATCGCATGCAGTGATCAGGAGCTTTTTGTTAGCTGCTGGTAATTGTGTTGTGAGAGTGCAGGGCGCACCCTGTATTTGCACTAATGCATGCAAATATGTGGCCACTTGACGCCAAGGCCCACCCTCCGAGAGGCCGCATATTTGCATTCCTTTAACCGCTTGCTGACCGCTGCACGCCGATATACATCGGCACAATGGCAGCAGTGGTCAAATGGGCGTACCTGTACGTCCCCTTTAAGAGTCGGGGATAGCAGGCGCCCGCCGCGTACAGAGTGACCATGCCTGCGGGTCTCCCGGCAATCGTGTTATGGAGCCGCAGAATGGGGAAGTGCCTATGTAAACAAGGCATTTCCCTGTTCTGCCTTGTGTCATGACAGAGATCACTGCTCCCTGTCATCGGGAGCGGTGATCGCTGTCATGTGAGTTGAAGCCCACCCCCCCACAGTTAGAATCACTCCCTAGGACACACTTAACCCCTTCATCGCCCCCTAATGTTTAACCCCTTCCCTGACAGTGTCATTTACACAGTAATCAGTGCATTTTTTAATAGCACTGATTGCTTTATAAATGACAATGGTCCCAAAATAGTGTCAAAAGTGTCTGATGTGTCCGCCATAATGTAGCAGTCATGATAAAAATTGCAGATCGCCACCATTACTACTAAAAAAAATAATAATAAAAATGCCATAAAACTATCCCCTATTTTGTAGACACTATAACTTTTGCGCAAACCAATCAATATACGCTTATTGTGATTTTTTTTTAACCAAAAATATGTAGAAGAATACATATTGGCCTAAACTGAGGAAAACGGAAAATTTATATCAAATACTTACCGTAATTTTCCTTTCCTGATGGACTCCATGGCAGCCTACGTATGGGTTAATCCCGCCTCTCATACCTCATAGGACCCCACTCCCATAAATCTTTGCTTCCAGCCATAGACCGTGTTCCGTAACATAGCCTACTCCAGCAAATGGGAGGGAACTCCTGCTGCCATGGAGTCCATCAGGAAAGGAAAATTACGGTAAGTATTTGATATAAATTTTCCGTTTTCCTGACAGACTCCATGGCAGCCTACGTATGGGAAATGACTAGCCATACACTCCCGGGTGGGAAATTGCTGGTTCAAAGAAAAAAGGTTTATTTGGCACCGTCAACAGACAAGACATGCAAACCAAAATTAACCGAAGACAAAGAAGCCGGTTCTACACAATAGTGTGTCATAAAGGTGTTGATCGACGACCAAGAGGCCGCCTTGCAGATTACTTCCGGGGACACATGACGGGAAGCTGCCCATGATGTAGAAACGCTCCTAGTAGAATGGGCGGTCACCGCTTCTGGAGGAGCCAGACCCTTGGCTGCATAAGCTCCTTGTATAGCCTGAACAATCCAAGCTGCAATGACTCTGGAGGAAGCACGTAAACCCTTGTTCTTTCCTTGAAAATAAACAAACAAATGATCAGATCTTCGGAAAGAGGCAGTGACTTCAAGGTATTGCCTTAAAACTTCTCCCACATCCAAAGGGTGAATGCTAGAGTCCTCCGTTGTCCGGAAAATTGGAAGAACAATCTCCTGATTCTCATGAAAAACCGATGTTACCTTAGGATTTGATCCGAGCATAGGAATCAGGACCACCCGGTCAGGGAAGAAGGTCAGGAATGGTTCTTTACATCCTAGGGAACTGATCTCGGAGACCCTTTTGGCTGATGTTATAGCCACTAGGAATACAGCTTTGAGAGAGAGATCTTTAATAGCTGCTTGATCCACACGTATTTCCTTTTCAGAAAAGAAATTTAGTACAAGGGGAAGATCCCACTTAGAAAACCTTGGCTTTCTTTGAGGCCTGAGTCTTATCGCTCCTCTGAAGAATTGCCTTGTAAGGGGATGCCTGGCCCAGGATATACCTGTGAAGGCAGAGATTGCGGAAACCTGAACCCGAAGAGAGCTTACTGATAAGGAAAGATCCAGGCCTGTTTGTAAGAAACCAAGAATATCCTGAATCCTAGGGTCAGTACAGGAACCATCAGTGGTGGAGACGTAATCCGCAAATTTCGACCAAATTCTTTGGTAAACTCTATTGGTACCTGGTCTCCTGGCATTCAGTAGAGTCGAAATAGCCGCACTTGGACATCCTAGGGCTTCCAACCTTCCCCTCTCAAGAACCAAGCCGTCAGATGGAGCTGGGACGGACATGGGTGAAGAGATGTTCCTTGTAATAGGAGATCTGATCTGGTTGGGAGAGGAATTGGATTCCGGTAGCTGAGTTGTAGTAAGAGGGGGAACCACGGTCTGTTGGGCCAATATGGAACAACTGCCACTATTTCGACCTCTTCCCACCTGAGCCTCGATAGGAAGCGAAGAATGACCGGAACTGGTGGAAAGGCATAAGCCCTGTGGAATCTCCACTGGTCCGTCAGAGCATTCACTCCGAAAGCCTGGGGACAACGACATCTCGTGTAGTACTTCTCAAATTTGTGGTTGCAAGGAGACGCAAACAGGTCCACTTCTGGTGACACTCCCAGAGACAGGATCCAATTGAAAACTTCCGTGTGGAGAGACCATTCGTTGTTGTCCAGGACAAACCTCGAGAGGAAGTCCACCTGGACATTTTGGACTCCTGGAAGATAGACAGCTGTCAGATTTGATAGGTTCGTCTGGGCCAAAGACATGATAGGACTCACTTCCTTCAGAAGGGAGAGACTGCGTGTGCCCCCTTGTCTCTTGATATAAGACACCGCTGTCGTGTTGTCTAGCCTCAGGAGGACTGAGGCCCCTGATGTTAAGTGGAGAAAGGCTCGTAGAGCACAGAGGGCAGCTCGGAGTTCCAGGACATTTGAAACTACGCCCCGGGATGGGAAGTCCCACTGACCCTGGGCTATCTCCGTCAGACAGAGAGCGCCCCAGCCTCTGCTGCTGGCATCCATTGTCACCGTGATCCAGGAAACGGGTGCTATGGAATGGCAATTGAGGAGATTCCTCCGCTGCAGCCACCAGGGGAGACTCTCCCGCAAGGACGGGGTTATCCGAACCAGATGGTCTCGAGAACCCGGATCCCACTGTTGTAGAAAACCCTTCTGAAAAGGGCGCATCCTCCATTGAGCCCATTTCACCATGGGGGCTGTTGCTACCATGGTGCCGATTATCCTGAGACACTGAGAGACTCTGAGCAGGGGAGATGACATTGCCAGGTGAATTCTGTCCCGAATCAAAGGGATTTTCTCCAGAGGCAGAGAGATGGTGCTCTTCAACGTGTTGAACTGGGCTCCGAGGAATATCAGAGACTGTGTCGGATCTAGATGACTTTTTTCCCTGTTCAACAGCCAACCGAACTCTGTCAGAGTAGAAATGACTTGATCTCGGTGTGACACTAGTTGATCCCTGTCCTGCGAAAGCAAGAGTAGGTCGTCCAGGTAGTGGTGTAAACGGATACCCTTGACCCTGATTAATGCCACGACAGCCAGTAAGAGCTTCGAAAACACTCGAGGCGATGTTGTAAGCCCGAATGGGAGACATGTAAATTGGAGGTGTCTCTGATCCACTGCAAAACGTAGGTACTTCTGGAAGTCTCTCGTAATCGGTACGTGAAAGTAGACATCTTTCAGGTCTATGGAGACTAGCCAATCGCCTGGCTGTATTATCTGACGAATTGTTAGCAGTGTCTCCATCTTGAATTTTTCCTTCTTGATGAAGGAGTTCAGGTATGTCAGGTCGATGACTGGCCTCCAGGAACCGCTCTTTTTGAGGACCATGAAAAGGGGGGAATACACCCCTTGAAATTTCTCTTCCGAGGGCACCGGGACGGCAGCCCCTTGAGCTATCAGAGAATCCGTGTATGACAGAAGAATTTGTTTCTTTTCTTCTTGGTGAGGAAGGATTGTGGGGACAAACCGGTGTAAGGGTGGATTGCAGAACACCCATGAATGGCCTGATGAGATTGTCTTGACCGTCCAGTAGTCCCTGATCGAGGCTGCCCAGACGTGCTGAAAAAGGAGTAACCGCGCCCCGACTTGCTCCGCATGGACAGGCTTCATATCAAAAGGACTTAGAAGCCTCCCGTCCACCAGAAGAGGATGTCTTTGAGGACTTCTGACCAGAAGGTTGATTTCTCTTCCAGTTTCTCCTGAAATCACGGCCCGGTCTATAGCGGCGGGCATCTCTAGCGCGTTCTTGGTCTTGCCTGGGTTGAGGTCTCCTCTGCCCCAAAAGGCGACGATCCTGGGGTAAGAACCCTGACTTACCCCCTGTGGCACGGGTAATGGCGGAATCAAGTTTGTTCCCAAAGAGGGAGGAACCCTCAAAGGGAATTCTACACCAGGCCTGTTTAGAGGCAGGATCCGCAACCCATGGGCGCAGCCACAAAGCGCGCTTGGCTGTGACTGAGGAAAGCATGACCCGTGCCACTAAGCGGATAATATCCAGGGATGCTTCCCCTAAGAAGACTGACGCCAGTTTTAGTTCATGGATTGGTGAACTCTTGACCAAATCTTCAGACACACTTGCTAATGCCACATCCACATCATCTGACCAGGACTCCATAGCTTTCGACAGAGCTGCGAGAGCCAAGGCTGGTTTACAAGCCATACCTGCCGTAATATAGATGCGTTTAAGATCAGTATCGATCTTCCTTTCCAGACCATCCTTAAATGAAACGGTATCCTCTAGAGGGAGGGTGACATGCCTCACCAGCCTCATCAAAGCAGCATCAATGAGCGGAGCTGACTCCAGATGCTTTACCTCTTCGCTCTTAAACGGATACATCTTGGCCACTTTGGAGATTAATGAGTTCTTCCTCTCAACTTTACTCCACTCATCTGAAATGATTTCACCAAGTTCTCCCAGGAAGGGGAAATTTGGTTGATCCTTTTTGAGATGCTTAAAGTATTTCCTCTGTTTAGAGGGTGCTTCTACTGGTTCTTCCCATCTCAATGCGTCTTTAACCGCCTTGACCAACCGTGGCACTAGGGAGAAATCAAAGCCTGCGCCAGGATCATTCAGATCAGTCTCGCTTTCCGAGGATCCGCTTAAGGAGGGACTGCGTCTAGAGGGACCAGGAGTCCCAAGGTCGACTCCACCAGGAGCTAGCACTGGAGCAGAAGGAGAGATAGCTGCACGATTGGGATCCGTTCTGATCAGGGATTCCTGAACCACTCTTCGGACCATAGCTTCCACCTGCTGGTCCCCAGCTCCTCTTTCTTTTGCAGCTCGGGCATAGCATAGCTCACAGAGGGATTTCCCTTCTGGGACATGAGCTTTACATCCCCAGCAAGCCCTTTTATCAGAGCGGCTAGAATGGCGGTGAGAGTGACGCCCAGATGTGGACTTGGGCTCTTCACTATGGCGCCTAGAAGCTGATCTAGAACGCCTTGAACTTGATGATTGTTTTTGATGATGCGATCTGGAACGATCGGTATCTTCACGTGCTGAGGGTCTATGTTCAGACCTAGGAGTGCTGTGGAAAATAAAAGGAAATAAACAGAATCCAGAAAGAAACAAACCCAAAACAATCAAGCAGAAGGAATAAACAATTCCTACCTGCAGCGCAAGGGTTGGCCACTGGGGGGCGGTGACACGTCCATAGCAGAAAAACCAGGTATCTGAAATGAACAATTCCTTGTCAAACACAGGGATCAGAGAGAGAGAAAGGGGCTTGGACAGCCAGCAGCGAAGTTTCCTACCTTGCCAGGGAATAAGCACTGCACCGGGAAGCCGCCGTATACACCCGCAGACAACCCAAGTAATAGCTGTATTCTGACAGCTATTTAAACTTGGCGCCGCCGATGACGTCACCGCGCCCCCAGCGTCGAAAAACGGGGCTCGCGCGCATGCGCGGCCGCCGCCATTTTCCCGGGACTGCGCATGCGCGAACCAAGCCTCACTCCCAGACGAGGATCGCACTGTGCAGGGACCCGGAAGACGCGGCGGAATGGGACGCAGATGCGTTCCAGCCGCCATAGAGGCCAGAAAAGAAACAGGAACGAACAAACACACAAAAACAGCTGCCATATATGAATGAATAATGCAATATACGATACCACCGCATGATCCTGGTCCAGTCTGATTTGGGGACGATCATCCACTGCACGGCCGGGCATCAATAAGGGGGAGGCCTCCTGCTAATAGCAAGGACGTTTGGGCAGTTGCCGCTTGCCTGCCAATGGCAAGGCTAGTAAGCTCTTCATGGCATCGCAAATCTGCCCGTATCCACCCTGCTAATAGCTGGGACTGCTGGACTCCAGAACTGCCATCAGAACCACCGTGCAACCAGAACCGGACCGCAGAAAACTTCATAAGGTAAGATACACCTTGGTCCTAGGAGGAGGACAAAAAAGGAACACGGTCTATGGCTGGAAGCAAAGATTTATGGGAGTGGGGTCCTATGAGGTATGAGAGGCGGGATTAACCCATACGTAGGCTGCCATGGAGTCTGTCAGGAAAATATAGTTTTTATATATTTTTGGGTGGTATTGATTATAGCAAAATGTAAAAAATATTGTGTTTTTTTTCAAAATAGTCGCTCTTTTTTTGTTTATAGCACAAAAAAAAATGCAGAGGTGATCTAATACAACCAAAAGAAAGCTCTATTTGTGGGAAAAAAAGGACGTCAATTTTGTTTGGGTGCAATGGCGCATTGTCAGTTAATTGTCACTTAAAGCGACGCAGTGCCAAATCGCAAAAAGTGCTCTGGTCAGGAAGGGGGTAAAATCTTCCGGGGCTGAAGTGGTTAAACCCCTTGGAACTCTTCACACAGGTTAGTTGCATTTCAGTTGCAATTTTAAAAGTGCTGTTTGCTGTCTTTTTTGTGCGTGTTTGATGCATACTGGGGCCCTTTCACACTGATTAGTTTAGTCTAAAGGGACACGGTACAGTTACAATACAATAAAATATAAGGTAAAAGTGGTTGTAAAGGCAGAAGGTTGTTATCTTAATGCAGTCAATGCATTAAGTTAAAAAAACCTTCTGTGTGTCGCAGCCCCCCTCAGCCCCCCATAATACTTACCTGAGCCCTATCTCAATCCAGCGATGTTGCAAGAGAGTCTCCACTGTCCAGGACTCTCACTCCTCATTGGCTAAGACAGCAGCAGGTGCGATTGGCTCCCACTGCTGTCAATGAAAGTCAGTGAGCCAATGAGGAGAGGGGGTGGGGCTGAGCCAGGGCTTTGTGTCTGAATGGACGCGCAGAGCAGTGGCTGGGGTGCCCCATAGCAAGCTGCTTGCTGTGGGAGGCACTCTGCAGGACGGAAGGGGCCAGGAGGGACCTGAGAAGACGAGGATCGGGGCTGCTCTGTGCAAAACCACTACACAGAGCAGTCCAGCCCACAGAGCAGCCCAAATAACAAACATGTCAAGTCTGACATGTTTGCTTTTTTTAAACAAAAAAAGAGAGACTTTAATATCACTTCATGAGATCCCTGCTCATAAGAGCTTACAATCTAATAGGGTCAGGCAGGTGGTATAAAAGGTAATGACTGTGGGGGAAGAGCTGATGGAAGAGTTAAAAATGCAGTTGTTTATTTGGAGGCAGGATAGGCTTCACTGAAGAGATGAGTTTTCAAGGATCGCCTAAAGATGGCCAGAGTAGGCGATAGCGGGACAGATTGTGGTAGAGAGTTCCAGAGGATGGGAGAGGCTCTAAAGAAGTCATGGGAGGAGGGGATAAGAGAATTAGAGAGCAGGGGGTCTTGGGAGGAGCGGAGAGGACGGTTTGGGTGATATATATATATATATATATATATATATATATATATATATATATATATATATATATATATATATATATATATATATATATATATGTATTTGATCACCACTGGGTTTTTTTTTGTGCAATAAACGGAAAAAGACCGAAAATTTTGAAAAAAATATTTTCTACTTTTTGTTATAAAAAAATCCAATAACCCCAATTTTAGTCATACATTTAGGCCAAAAAAAAAATCAATAAGCGTATATTTATTGATTTGCGCAAAAGTTATAGCATCTACAAACTAGGGTACATTTCCTAGAATTTACGCAGCTTTTAGTTTATGACTGCCTTTCTCATTTCTTGAGGTGCTAAAATGGCAGGGCAGTACAAAACCCCTCCAAATTACCCCTTTTTTTTTTAAAGTAGACACCCCAAGGAATTTGCTGAGAGGCATGTTGAGCCTATTGAAAATTTATTTTTTTGTCACAAAAGTGATTAAAATAAAAATAACATTTTTTACACAAAGTTGTCACTAAATGATATATTGCTCACACAGGCCATGGGTATATGTGGAATTACACCCCAAAATACATTCTGCTGCTTCTCCTTAGTACGGGGATACCACATGTGTGAGACTTTTTGGGAGCCTAGCCACGTACGGGGCCCCGAAAACCAAGCACCGCCTTCAGGATTCCTAAGGGCGTAAATTGTTGATTTCACTCCTCACTACCTATCACAGTTTCGGAGGCCATGAAATGCCCAGATAGCACAACCCCCCCAAATGACCCCTTTTCGGAAAGTAGATATCCCAAGGTAATAGCTAAGAGGCATAGTGAGTATTTTACAGCTCTCATTTGTTTTGGAAAATGAAGAAAGAAAAGAAAATTGTTTATTTTTCTTTTTTCAATTTTCAAAACTTTGTGACAAAAAGCGAGGCCCCAAAACGCCAGGACAATACAAATATACCCCAAATCCAAGGTACTTAGTAAGATAGTAAGAGGCATGGAAAGTTTTTAGAAGTTGTAATTTTTTGTCACAATTTTTTAGAAAAATAAAATTAAAATAGCAATTTTTTTTTCACTGTTTTTTTTTTTTTTTTTTTACATGCTGCCACCGACACAGTATAGCATCATCATATAACTGGAGTGGTGGTGATCAGGGACATTAACTGGTGACAGTCTGTAAAAAAAAAAAAAATGTTTTGTTTCTTTTTTTCCGATTTCTTTTTTTAACCCACTGTGACCAAAGTAACACAGTGTTTCCATAGGACCAGGATTTTCTTCTTTTTTTTTTTTACACATTATGATTGCTTATACCAGTGAATTTCACTGGTATAAGCAACCATTTTTAAGCAATGAAACTGATTCATTTACTGTGTATTGTTGTAATTAGCTGTGATTGGCCACAGCTAATCACATGGCACAGTTGGGCTGTGTTTGGCCCTGTCTATACCATGTGATCACTGTGACCAATCACAGCTAGCAATACAATTGTACACAATGAATGGCATAAAAGGAAGCCATCCATTGCGTACAAGTGTCATGTGATCTGCTGTGATTGAATCACAGCAATCACATTGTGCCAGCAGCAGGTCAGTACATTGATCAGTCTTTGGCGGTGTCTGTGTGATGTATACTAGCATATTATGAAATAAATGTGCAGGTGAACTTTTTTTTGGTATTTGTTTTGTTTTCCATGTAGATTTTACTAATGCTGTAAAGGACTTTCTGGCAGAATCACTAGAAATGAATAAACACATTTACAGGAGGACTCAGTAAACAAAGACTGCTCTGTTAGTACTAGTGACAGTAACACTTTAATTTTTGTCTTTAAAGGGTAAATTCACTGTCCCCTAATTGAATAATAGGGGTCAGCTGATAAGGCAAGATGGAAACGCCGGTGCCTAAGTCTGACCATCCAGCGTCCATCATGGATCCCTCGGCGTCTGCCCTATCAGCTGTCCCCTATTATTCAATTCAATTCAGTCCCTGCATACCTGTACATTATAACAACTCTCTATATCTGCTTATCTACGAGCATCATAATCACTAGGTGTAATCCTAGATTCTGACTTGTCATTTCAGCCTCAAGTCCAATCGTTGTCAAAAGTTTGTAGAATTCACCTCCGTAACATCTCTAAAATTCGCCCCTTTTTTAGTTCAAAACATTTTATTGTTGTTTTAACATGACATACATGAGAAAGCATATATTTCCGGCAATTGAGGAAACATAACTTATAATGTGTTACAAGTATACGAACAAATATTGCAAATTAATGCCAAATGAAGGAAACAGAACTATCTTTACAAGAATAACTCTAAGTTGAGATATGCACTTCAGTTGTAAAGAATTATCCATGTAAAATCACAGAGAGACTTGTGATCCGAGCATTATAGGTCCTGGCTTATATAGGATAAAGCCCGGACACCTGGGTCTCAGGAATACCAAATGAGGAAATATTAATGTGTATAAAGCTTTCAGACAGGATCCTCAGGAGTCTCAGGGTACCTTAATGAGAGCACGGATCCTGTGATCTGTATGTAGAAATTAGGGTTATCCGAAGGACCCCTCCATCCCAGGTGGACAGGCATAAGTAAGGATACATTCCCTAAAGAGAAACGTCGGACGACCCCGGGCGCCCTAGCACACCCCCCCTGTGGGATCTTCCTGTGGGTGTGGTCGGGTTCCGCCCCCTGTCATCCGACTCCCCAGGAGCGTTATAAATTGTCTGGGGGGTTAACAGAGCAAAACCCCCCATTTCAGTTTCATGCCGAAATGCCCATTCGTCCTCTTGAGAGGAGGGGATGGGTCCCCCAAACACCCCGAGCATCCAAGTCCCGAGAACTCTGCACATTGAACATGAGAGATCATGTTATACCTGAGAAATAACGGGGTCTAATCGGACTTAAAAAGGGGAGACAGAGAAGGAGTGAAAAGAGGAATAAGAGGGAGTAGAGAAGGTGGAGAGAGAGGTTTATTTAATAGCAGAGGCTAAACTTGCGTCAGGTTCCAAACCCGGTATAAGGGATATGTTGCAAAATGTGGCCCAAGGTTCCCAGGTGGTATTAAATTTCTCGATTTTGTCATTTAGCTTTGCGACTATTTGTTCCTGGGACATGATCCAGGATATTTTTCTCTTGCAAGCCTGGAAGGACACCGTGGGCTTCTTCCAGGCTTTTGCTATAGTGATTTTTGCACCCAGTAAAATAAAGTATGATAATGCCTGCAAGTGTTTAGGCACGTTGGGTATGTCATGGTTAAATAAGGCAATATGTGGATTAGGGGCAGCCGGGACCTCAATGAGTTTGCTTATTGTACGAAATATGAGCTTCCATAAGGTTCTGATGCGGGGACAAGTCCACCAAATGTGAAGCATGGTGCCCTCTAGATTGCACCCACGGAAACAAAGAGGAGAGGTACCGGGGTATATTGTTGCTAATTTGGATGGGACATAATACCATCTGGACAGGACCTTTAGACTGGCTTCTATGAGGGAAATGTTACAAATACCTTTGTATGAGCGCGTCCAGGATCTGAACCAGTCTGTCGTCTGCCAAACTTTGCCTGTATCCTCCTCCCAGGTCTTTGCATAAGATGGTTTGTTCAGGTTTGTCTGTAGTGCAGTGTAAATCACGGAGATTCCCCCCTTTTGATCCATTAGATTCGAGCACCAATGCTCAAAAGGGGTTATTGAGGGAGGTTCCGGTTTGTTGGCCCAGATAGAATGTAAGAAGTGTGAGATTTGTGTAAAACGGAACTGTTCCGTGTCCGGCATTTCTAGTTTATGCTTGCAGTATGATATAGTAAGGGGGCCAGCGGGGGTTAGGAAATGTCCGATCCGGTAAAGGCCCTTATCGGTCCACCATCGGAATGCTCAGATATTTGTTCCCGGTGTAAATTTCGTGTTATGGAATAGATGGGCTAGCGGTTTGAGCTGTGATATAAGAGAGGGTTGTTGTAGGAGTTTGGTGCATGTTGCTATGGAGTGAGAGAGAGTGGGGGCCATTATAGCTGGTCTGGCGGTAGGATCCCAATATAGGAGGAAGTCAATGGTGTTGAGGGGTGTAGCTCTTCTTTCTATTGAAAGCCACTCGGGTTTTGGTCCTTTAGAGAAAACTATAGAGATTTGCGACAATTGCGCCGCTTGCAAGTAGTTCCATAGATCCAGGAGGCCTAAGGCTCCTTGTGTCTTAAGGCGATACAGTATCTTGGAGGGACATCTATAACCCTTTTTACCCCAGATAAAGCGCGTAATCTCTGATTGAAACTTTCGTATGACATTCCTCGGAAGCGGGATTGGTAGAGAGCAAAATAAGTATAAGAGGCGGGGAAGGAGGGTCATTTTCACTGCGTGAATTCTCCCCAACCAGGATAGACCACATCTTGACCACTTTTGTAAATCCCCTCTACACCTAGTAAACATGGCGGGGTAGTTGGCTTTAAAGAGGTTATTAACATCTGGGGTTAAATTAATCCCCAAGTAAGGAATGGTCTTGGGAGCCCAGGAGAATTCAAAGTTATTAGTTAGTTGTGTCTTTATGTCGGGATTAACAGTTATGTTTAACGCAATGGATTTGGACATATTAACCTTTAATCCGGATATTTTGCTAAATGAATTCAGGACCCTGTAAATGTTCGGGGTAGTTATTAAAGGGGAGGTAATATATAGCAGGAGATCATCCGCATAAAGTGCGCATTTATGTTCCTGTTCTCCGCAAGTCACCCCCTTAATATCAGGATTCGATCTAATCGCTATGGCCAGTGATTCAATGGCCATAGCAAAGAGAAGGGGCGATAGGGGGCAGCCCTGCCTAGTGCCCCTTCCAATTGATAAGGAGGAAGAATATCTTCCCATTAATCGAACTTGGGCAGAGGGGTTAGAATGCATGGAGTTAACTATATTTGGAAAATGGGGGCCAAAGTTCCAACGTCTAAGGGTTTCAGAAAGGTATTGCCAATCGATTGAATCAAAGGCTTTTTGGAGGTCGATAGAAAGGATAAAACCTGTTTGTGGGGAGCTTCCATCCCAACTAGATTTAAGGAGGGAGATTACGTCTATTGTCCTTCTGATCTGGTCTGGGCCTTGTCTTCCAGGTATGAACCCTACCTGATCATTCTTTATATATACGGGGATGAAACTGGCAAGTCTATTGGCTAGGATCTTGGTCATAATTTTTATGTCGTTGTTGATTAAGGAGATCGGCCTGTAGTTACCTACTTCGCTCAGGTCCTTCCCTGGCTTGGGGATTACAGAAATGTATGCAGCATTTAGATCAGGACCCAGAGGGTGACCGTCCCTAAGGAAGTTAAAAAGCTTTGTGAGATGAAGGGCTAAGGTTTCCCCAAATTTCTTATAGTACCCAGTGGAAAACCCATCAGGTCCAGGGGAGGAGCCGATCTTCAAGGAATTAATGGTGTCTAGAACCTCTGGGACCGAGAAAGGGCTTTCAAGTAAGTTCCTGTGTTCTAGGGACAATGAGGGCAAAGGCAGGGAGTTAAAGAAGTCATCCCGTGATAGGTCTGGACGTTGACTTTGGGGTCTGTAAAGTTCTGCATAGAACTGATGGAAGGTTTCCATGATCTTGGTAGGGTTCTGGGACAGGTCACCTGAGTTCAATTTGATTGTAGGGAATGTCAGTAGGCGAGGCTTAGGAGTGAGTTTTACCGCCAGTTTCGCACCTATCTTATCTTTCTGTGAGTAGAAACGCACCCCAGTCCACCTGGGGTGTCTTTCTGCTGTTGTTGTGAGGTTCAGGTTAAGAAGACAGAGACAGAGAGACTGCTGCGGACACACTCGGCTGCAGTATTCTCTCATGAGCACTTCACCCCCCTCCATCCTCCAAAAACTGGACAGCATCTTCCCAGGAGAACACAGGTCAAAAAATCTCTCTTCCACCCAGCCCGTGACAGAACGCCTGAACGTGGACTGGTATGGAACACAGAAAATCGCATCTTCCATTTCAGGCCGTTCTCTCCAACTAGCCATTATGTTGATGTACATATTTTGGCCTACTGGCATATAGAGACTGCACCCTGGTTCTCAAAAGGCTCTGATGAAGAGGTTATCCTCGAAACGCGTTAGCCAACTCTAAACACCCGCCTTAACATGGGCTCATGATATTTTTAACCCATTTTTAATTTCCCATGTCTTTTATATTTTGTTACCTGTTTGCATGATACGTAGTATTGGTATTATTCAATTGCTTTTATTTGCTTTTAATTTCCTCTGAATAAATTTTATATGTTTTGATGTGAGCTATTGATCACGCGCCCTTCATCCATCATTCTCCATCAGGTTAAGAAGAGTCCGGGCTCTATCCAACTGGGATAATGAATCTGCAGTAGGATTACGCTTATGTGCTTTTGCAAGTTCACGAAAATTTGCGGTCAGTTTGATCATATCACTTTTATGTTCTGCTTTCAGTGAGGCTGTTAGTTGCATTATTTTCCCCCTGATTACCGCTTTATGAGCAGCCCAGACTGTGGCCGGAGAAATACCTGATGTAGCGTTTATTGTGAAATATTCTTTAATAGATTTCCCTATTATGGTGGCTTGTATGGGGTCGTTAAGGAGGGAATCCTGCAAGCGCCAGCGGTTGCGTTCTCTATGGCCTGATGATCTATGGGTGGACAGAGAACAGTGGGGAGTCTATAATCCGGGATTTAACAATCACAGGGATCATAGAGGTTTGTATAAAGATGTGGTCAATCCTGGCATAGGAATTATGGGGAGCAGAGAAATGAGAATAATCCTTAGTACGAGGATTAGTTTCCCTCCAGGCGTCTACCAATCCCGCTTCGTGTAGTAACTGGGCCACTTTAACGCTCTGTTTAGTAGGGCGTTTGAGTGTCTTTAGAACCTCTCCTGATTTATCCATTGAGGAGTCAAAGGTTAAATTTGAATCCCCCCCCCCAAGATAAGCTCTTCCTCTTATATTGTAAAGCGTTGCATAAACTGTTGGCGCTATACAAATCCTGTATAATAATAATTATAAACTCTCCAATGGCTGATTACTAACTGGCTGTTTGGCATTACATGGTGGGAGCCTTTGCTCTGTTGCCTGGGGTCCCTGTATGTGCTGTTTTGTGCTCATTATCTTGTGGACCATTTTGTGTATGTCCGCGCTGCCCTCTCTGGGAAACAACTGATCACTTACTCATCAGTTATATGCAATATTTGATTTTTTATAATTTTCTTAGTATGACATATGATCTGAATGGTAATATGATGTGGCCCACGACCAAGCAGCACGCAGCTGAGCAAGTAAGCTCCAGGAGGGAGTTTGAGTAAGAAAGAACTTCCTTCCCCCTTATGTGCTGTGGTAATGCCGGATTAATCCAGGACATATGTGTGGAGGACCATGAAGGGGAGAACTATCCAGGAACACACTCGCAGTATCCATTAACCCATTAGGATCTGGATAGCAAGCCGAGACATACACCAATTATCTGTTGATGTGAGATACTACATAACCCTAAGGTGAGAGTTTTGTGAAACCGCAGTTGATGAGAAAATTCATGGAAAATCATCTTTCATCAACCTTAGCCTACACCACCTAGTCACACATCTGGTTTTACCTCCCACTTCCCTTTGAACTTGGAGCATTATATACAGTTATATCATCTATTTTTGGACTTTTTATCATTATTAACCATATATTGACTTTTGGAGGAGATTATTATTACTTTTACACCATTTGATTATAAGAAGAGTCTTTTTGAAGTGATTATTTTCACTTATGAAGAGTTTTTTGAAGTGATTATTATCACATTTCACATGTGCGTTTATTATTATTTTTTAGTGGTATTTTAATATCACATTTCACATGTGCGTTTATATATAATTTTATTCAGTGTTATTTATCACTATTTTCATTTATGTGCACCTTTTTTGGCAATTAGTGTACACAGTGGTATTTGTTTATTTATTTATTCACATGATTTGTTCTCATCTTCATTTTATTACTATTTATGCGCAAGATCACTTTTTAATTTTTAATGACATATGATCTGTTTATGCCATATATAGATACGTGAATGTACTTTTCTTTGCTCTGTATGCATTTTTATGTTACTATATTACTAATATGATATATTTATACTGTAGATTAGAACTACTACTACCCATTTGACATAAAACCTCTGAAGAAGGACAATAATTAGTCTGAAACATGTAAGGTGTACAGTATGTACGACAGCTAGCCCACCAGTATCCATGGGCAGTATGTACCAGACATACAGAAGGCGTTATTTTGGGTATTATGGATCATGATCTTATATTCACAATCGCATTAATACTATATGAACAATAATTGTTGATTTGTACTATTTTATCATGTTGTTATCATGAAATATATATGTTTTACCTACATTTTGGTCTGCCTGTCAAAAAAACCGTAAGGGATTTTGCTGTGCTATATGCGCCATGTGTTTTTTGTTCTTGTATTCATTTGGATTTGATAGACCAATGCTTGCCATACACATACCGATCCCTCCAATCCTAAATACATAAACACAGGTCAGTTCCTTAATCACAGGTTGCCCCCTAATGGGTTCCTTAAAACAAGCAGCCCTTGTACCTTTTTTAGTGTTCTGTCAACACTCAGTCTCTTCACCCAGCAGCGGGCTCCCACAGGAGAAGAAGCAAGGGACAGAGCCCTGAGCACAGCTAAGGCCTTGAGGATGAAGGCTTTATCTCAGCCAAACCTTTACAAAGCTCTACAAAGCCTCATTGCTCCAGGATCCAGTTGGATTTGTAAAGATTTTGGGAACACAAAAAGTTTGTTTTTTTCCATGACACACACACGCACACACACATACTGTGCCAAGGCTGAGGAAGGAGGTGTGGCTTGCCTCCAAAATGTGTCCTGATTGGCTATTTGCCTCCAAGTTGACCGACCGGCTTCCAGGCTTTGACAGCTCGCTCCCCAGCGTCCTCTAACTTCCTCCTTCACTGGAGCCGCCACTGGGGCATTGAACTGACAGCCCCCCCATGGGCAGGATGCTCTTGCTCTGAGCCTATTCGGGTCTAACACTTGCTCTGTTCATACCTTTATGAGTGGCACTTTTTATACTTTTATTCATTGTTTATTAAACTGTACTACACCAAGAGTCTGCTTGGCAATTCTCTCCCCTCTCTCTCTACTTATGATTTTGTATATATTCTGAACCAAATAGCCCACCGTTTTCAAAAGTCATCTATGTTTAGACCATCATCCACCAGAAACTTGGACAGTAGTGTTGACATTTAAAATGAGAAAATACACAATATTAATCCTGTCAGTGCTATATAAATCCAGTAAAAAAAATCCCCATAATAATAATATATAAAAATAAAAAAAATCTGGGGAGGGAACAGAATAATGTGTAATCTCATCGCTTGATGCATCTTATATATGTTAAGCAGAGTTTCTTTATTGTTCATTTACACACATAAGTCTAATATGTGGATGATGATATACTAAGTTTAATATCAACATATACTATTTTGTGACATAAACAAATAATATCCAGTTTTATTATGAGCAAATATTCTTTGTTACAACAGCAAATGCTGATTTTGTACTTTTTTCAAAATTTTCTGAATAAAAATATTGAAAAGAAGAAAAACAAAAATCTTAAAATTTCTTTACACAAATTCATTACATTGATCACATTTTTTAATATGTATTACATTAATCATGAATTGTTTCATATTTATCATCATGTGAAAATTAGCTTTTTTTTCCATTTTTACAGCACAGTACAGTAACGAATGGTTGTCATGAAATATGAACTGCATAAAGATATCATAATTTGCAGCAATCATGGCTCCACTCTACCAATATAACTAATATAAATATTCTTTATTGGATTTACCAGCCTCATTTATGTTTTTATCCATCCTATATATGAAACCATTTTTATATATGAATATATGATTGCATAGATTTATTATTTTGCACATGATCACATTTATGCCATTATTATTGTCTCCTGTTTATTTATTTATATATATATATATATATATATATATATATATATATATATATATATATATATATATATATATATATATATAAATATTTCTTCATTTATATATCTTTCCTTTTTAACATAATGCAATGTTTAAACACTACAGATACTGGTAATATATACATATATAGTTCTACTTAGCAAATAAAATTAATACTTTATTTACTATTTTATAGTAAATATTACTGTATATAGTGTTTCTACATCTATTCTGATGAAGTGGACACAAAAGGAGAAGATGATTTATTTTAACATTATCAGACCAACTAATACTTACTGGGGGAGGGGGAGACGGTGGAAATGCTTCCTCCTGTCTGCAGCAGACTGATGGATGGATTATATTATTGATAAATGTTTCTCTTTATTTAACCCCCTTGTCTACCAAGGTACATTTATAATTTTCCAGATATTTCAGGGATTAAAACAAGCTGCAATATCAGCCTTGAACTTGGTATTGTTTTTTTTGTTTTGTTTTTTCACTAATCAATAAATGTGTCAGTAATTTCCAAAAGTAACAAAAAATAACAAAAATATCCCAAAGCCAATTAATGTAATTAACATAAAAGTCTTCAACATGTGCAAGTAGATAAAAATCTTCTACCCATAAATCTTGAAATAAGCGACACAATAGATTAGGTACCTCCAGCAGATGGACAGAAATGCAGGCTTACCAAACAAATATGACCCCCTAAAATCAGAGAAGTCATGAAAGGCATGTATCAAGACTATTCACACCAGTCACGTCTCCCCAGCTCTTCTTCAGTCTCAGGATAAATCCGGTAATTCCTATGTCTCCACCTTCAGCCATCAGCCATGAATGCTCAGAAATAAAAACAGGAGCAGCTCCCTACAAAGCATAAAACCCAATAGTACCTTTTTAAAATGTATTTAAATATAAATATCATTTACAAACATCAACAGGGAATTCAATTGTATTTTGCGGAAAACACAATGCCAGAGGTGTCCCCCATTTCCTTATGGGAAGCACATAAATGTGTGATCCAAGGCAAACTCATAGAACTAGCAACAAAAGCTAAAATGCAACACTTATGCCCCGTACACACGATCAGATTTTCTGACAGAAAATGTTTGATGGGAGCTTTTTGTCGGAAATTCTGACCGTGTGTAGGCTCCATTGGACATTTTCCATCGGAAATTCCGACACACAAAATTTGAGATCTGGATTTAAAATTTTCGGACAACAAAATCTTGTAAATTCCGATCGTGTGTACACAATTCCGACGCACAAAGTTCCACGCACGCTCAGAATCAAGTACGAGACGGAAACGCTCGGTCTAGTAAAACTAGCGTTCGTAATGGAGATAGCACATTCGTCACACTGGAATTTTTTAAATCTTTGAATGCAGCGCATTCTCTTCTTCTTTAGAATGCTAGAATAATGAAGTTGTTTTGCTGCTCATATTCACACAGAGTTCTGACAAACTTATTTCTTTATTATTTCTCGTGATCTCCTGAATATTTTATTTTTTGTTTTTTGTCAGATCTCCATAATAATGTATTTAATTTTGGTTTATAGTGTTTTTTGTTTTTTTTTAATCAAGATCTCCTTTTTTTTCTAGTGCTCTCCATAATTTTTATTTTTGTGTGTCAAGTTACCATAACATTATTATCTTGTATTTTTTTTAACCTCAAGGAGGTTGGTTTGTGTTGGTGTCCCTTGTTAATTTGACATTGGATTTTTGAAATGTACCTGCCTACTCACAAACAAACTGTCCTTTTTGAAGCAAAAGACATAGGCAAGTATTTGTGAAAAAAATAGCCATTTTTTATGGGTCATAAGAAAATAAAGAGGAAGACAACGCTGGAGAAACTGGTGAAATTGGCAAAGCCTTTGAACCCCAGGGCACACATCAAGCATTTTCCAGCCAAAATTGGTAGCTCGAGGAGTCCATATAATAGTGAACACAATCTGGTCCAGGAGTCCAAGAGATCAGGAACAGCAGCAGATGACATATATGTCCCCAGGCTGTGGCCATATAACAGCCTGCGTGTTTAGTCAGACCAGACTGAATCCAGGCAATCACTTTCTTGTCTTACTTCCACTCTTCCTTACACGCTTGCTTCCAGGCTGTGGCTGTGGTGTTGGAGGTGTGGCAGGAGGTGGAGGAGGAGGAGGATAGTCCAACTCACACAGGTGTGTTTTGTTTGTGATTTGGCCCCTCAACCCGTTATTTGTGTCGTATACATTATTTCCTTACAAATGAGGTGTTGGCCCTCCTTCATTTGCTGCATTTTGCTGATAGTCATGCAGCCAAAGGCCTCTTGAGGAGTGGGGGTGGCTCTGAGGGCCGCCCTAGCCTCCCAAATCAGCCCAAGTGCTGCCTCCTGCACATTACTCCCCTTCCTGGGCCTTTTGGTTGGAAGGCGGAGGGGAGGGACCTGGGATTCAGTGAGGCTACTAGGCCGGGCCACCTCCTGGCTGCCACATTCCCCAGCCTCCACCTGGCTGCCACATTCCACAGCCTCCTCCTGGCTGCCACATTCCATGGCCTCCTCCTGGCTGAGACTTTCCTATGTATGAAAAAGGGACATAGTTTTAGTTTTTTGTTCATCAATCACACACAAATTTCAGCTTATGACTGTTGCAAATTGAATGTAAACAAATAGAAAAGACTATCATTCTGAGCCCAGCATTTTTCATTCTTGTCCAGAACATTTTTGGCCACTACTGTCACTTTAATAAAACACTTTATTAAATCAGCAATTAGTGATCAATAATAACATCTAGTTAACATAATTAATTTTACGACCAGAAATATGTTGAACAATGCTATACCTGACTCAAGCTAGGCTCCTCCACTTCTTCCTGGCTGGAAGGCCCAGGTTGGACGTTGGAAGCCTCAGCTGGGGTGGAAGGAAGCGTGGAAGGAAGAGTGGAAGGAGGGGTTGAGAGGGATTGCCTGACTTCAGTCTGGTCTGACAAAAACCATAGTCTGTCGTAGTACCACAGCCTGGGGACATAAATGGCATCTGCTGCTGCTCCTGATCTCATGGAATCCTGGACCTTATTGCGCTCCCTATTATAAGTGCTCCTCAGCCCACCAATTTTGGCTTTTAAATAGGGGATGGTTGCCGTGGGGATCACCGGCTTCACCAACTCCAAAAGTTTCTCCAGCGCTGACTGCCTCTTTTGCTTATGATTATAATGCAGATGTTTCCCCTGCAACTTATGATCATTGAAGCCATCCATTTTCTCTACAAGACACAACACAAGCCAAACCCTAATGTCAGGCTAAACTCTCATAATCTTGTCCCAATATAGGCCTCAATCTATAAGCAGTATAGGCCACTGATGCACCAAGTTAAATTTGTACCTTCTTTAGAACGATGGGCTCTTCTGCTACTCCTTCCTCCGTTTACAGATCGTACGTACAACGCACGCGTGTTACGCTTTATATACACTGCGCATGCATGAAACTCCGCCTGCCCCAGACATTCTTTCTAGTCTATTCCCCACCCCTTGTCTTTCTGCACAGTGGGAGAGCACATGGCGGAGACAGAGCAAGTGCATGCAGACGGCAGCAGCAACGAGGAAAGCACGGAGCCACAAACGTCCCAATCTCGGAGGAGATTTAAGGCCTCAAATATGTCCTTTGTAGAGATGATGGAGATGGTGGACATTCTTGAAGAGGGCTGACTATGATGGGAAGCATGGATCTTACCCAAACCCCAATGTCAGAAAGGCCAAGATCATGACTAAAGTTGTGAAAAGTCTGCAGAAGAATTTTGGGGTATGGCGATCCAAGGATAAACTGAGGAAACGCTGGTCAGACCTGAAATTGAGGGAGCAGGATCAGTACAGAAGGATCAAGAGAGTTCTTCAAAAAAGTAAGTAGTTGCCGTGTGTTCCTATTACTATTACTTGCATGCTGCTCCATGTGCTTTTCTTTACTGTTGTACAGTTTAAAATGGCAAGTTTCAGGTTCGTGGGCACAGTAATCGTTCGTAGTAAACATTGTTTGTTCGCCCACTAATACGATGTTTGGGGCAGATCCAGGTTAACTACAATTGTTCATGGCTATTTGTATTAAAAAAAATTTAGTACAATGTTGCCTAGATGGGTTTGTAACTAGAATGAAATGCAAACTTGATTCAGTGTAAGGAGAGGACACTCAGCAGCTGTTTACACATCTGGATGCAGGAGCACTAGTGTGGGACACCAGAACAAACTTTTTAGGGTGTCCCACACAGGTGCTCCAGTGGATACTAGGGGTGTCTCCATGTGTGAAAATTGTACAAAAAAGGTAAGTATTGTAGCTTTAGAAAGGGAAAAAAATGGCTTCAGCTTGGCACTCTGCCCAAAAAGACAACTGTATGACACTTCCAAGCAATGTTTCATATTACTATTTCTGCCCTCAAATATCTGTGTGCTAAGTATACCTTTTTTTATTCACATAGGGGAGAAAAGACTCGGGACATCTGAGGACACCAGGGACCCCCAACCTCCTAAGGAAAAGGAAATCCCCACACCACAATCTGAGGATGTGGAGGAAGGAGAGGTTTATGAAGTGGGCGAAATAGTGACCACAACAGGTGAGTGTCTGAGACCACAGCTTCAGATAATAGATGGATGCCTGCATATTTATAATACATGGTGTGTTTTTTTTATTTTAGGTGATGTGGATGTTGTGGAAGAAGATTTGCACTTCACAAGTGCAAGTGCACACATCCTCATCAGGGAGATCATGGTGTGCAATCGTGATTTACAATAGATCAAGGAAGACATCAATGATATTGAAAAAAGACTCAAAAACATCATTGATGTTTTAGGCCGAATCTAAAAAACACCTAAAGTGTTAATTTTTTTGCGATGTTTCACCAATTTTTTAAGTATCTTGAAAGCCAAATTTGGAAGATACACACAGTGGGGATTATTTACTAAAGGAAAATCCACTTTGCACTGCAAGTGCACTTGAAAGTGCACTGAAAGTGCACTTGGAAGTAAAGTCGCTGTAGATCCGAGGGGGACATGAAAGGAAAATCAAAAACAGCATTTTAGCTTGCATATGATTGGATGATAAAATCAGCAGAGCTTCCACTCATTTAAGATCTACCCCTTAGATTTAGAGCGACTGCACTTCCAAGTGCACTTTCAGTGCACTTTCAAGTGCACTTGCAGTGCAAAGTGGATTTGCCTTTCGTAAATAACCCCCAGTGTGTCAACATGTGCTATCTGCCATCACGGGATATTAAGGTACGCGTTTTGGAGGTGCAACCCCTTCCTCGCAACTAAAGTAGCTAAGAGGAAGGGTTTCACCCCTGAAACACGTCCATTGATCCCCCATGATGGGAGCTAGTACATGTTGACATTAGGCATGGGATCAGGAGAGAAATCCCCATTTTGACTCTCAATTTGTGTGCATCGTCAAAATTTGGCTTTCACAGGGGTGATATCACCCCATCTGATGAAGACAAGATCAACACAGTTTGGACATATTAATGTCTGATATTGCCTTCACTGTGTCAAGGTTGAACTTTGTAAGTTCCTGAGTTGTGTATTGTTTTATGGTTTTAAACATGGCTAACACAAAAAAGGCTATTTGAACTGTCTATACCAAAAATGTTATTGCAAAAACATGTTTGGTTTGTTCAAAAACCCTTTTCTAAAACACATGTGAATGGGCACAGAATAAACATTTTAAAATCAACAATGTGTGGCTTCTTCTTTCAATGCTCAATAGCAGTTTTGGTACTAAGTTGGTGTTTACAGTGACAATGGGGGTTATTTACTAAAGGCAAATCCACTTTGCACTACAAGTGCACTTTCAGTGTAGTTTCAAGTGCACTTTTGCAGTGCACTCGGAGTGCAAAGTGGATACAATCATGCCACTTTCTGCACTCCCAAAAATTCATTCATGGTGCTGAAAATGATGAATCTTTTTATCATTAATGCATTACATATATTAACAACAAAAACAAGGTGTGTGTGTAGCAGACCCACAACATAATAATTTGCTGAAGAAGGGATTATCACCTCATGTATCAAATAAATTATGTTTGCACTATTGAAGAAAATGGCCAAAAAGAAAAGCCCATTGGAAAACCTAGGAGACAGCTAAAAGAAATACAAGCAATAAATCAAAGGAAATATTATTTCAGTTTAACCAAAAAATGTATTTTTAAAATGTTTCTTAAACATTGTCTGGCATATCAATGGCCCCCCTACCCACAAAGTACTCTAGATACTTTTCGCGAACTTCGCGGGCGCTTTGGGGGGGCAGGACGGCCAGCTTCAAGAGCCGTCAGATGTGTTGGATTCGGGAATAAGCCAGCCTTAGTCCAAACTGAGGCCACATAGTTGGATGCATTTTTTCCTAAAAAGTTATGTAATATGCAACATGCAAGAACGATGTGATTGATTTTATATTCCGCCATGTTTATTGCAGTGAGGAATAGGTGGAACCGACTGTGTCAGGTCACCTGAGACCAGGTGACAGATGCACTCCGTGGGAGTCAGGAGTGCACCACTAAGGTAGTGGACCCTAGGATTGACTGCTGCGGATTGAACCTTGGGAGGTTCAGGAAGCAGGTCTACTGGATCACTGGCACAGATCCCACTGGGAGCTAGAGCATAGATTCCCCAGGGTGCAGAGTCTAAGAGCCAGCAGGTGTTCACCAGAGCCTCCAGTGGTGAGGATGGACTGTGCAGCAGTCTGGCTCCAGGTCGCAGCCCCCAGGGTCTCACAGCTCATGCTCATGGTAAACTCCAGAGAAGAGGAAGGAGGCAGCTGGCTGGAACAACAAGGATAGTAAAGGGATAAGCCAAATGTGGGGGCGACTAGAAGACAAGGATAAACATAACACGCCAAAGGTCAGGGTCACAACCAGACAGGGATAGTCGAGAAGAGGCCAAGGTCAGTAACTGGAATCAGACGAAGGAAACACAGCAAGTACACACGAAAGCTAATGCACAATGGTTGATCAGCAAGGTTGGCTTGCAATGCCCAGGTTAATACAGTGTTCCTAATTAGAGGCTGAAGTGGAGCTATGCTGAGGGAAGATTATTTAAACAGTCAGGTGAGGGTGGCTGTCCTCTAAAGGTGAACACAGGAGGAAAGGTGAGCTGACAGACACACATTACATCATAACCATGACAGTACCCCCCCTCTTACGAGGCCTCCCCCTCCCCTGCCTGAGCCCAGGCTTAAAGGGAAACTCCAGTTGGACCTCCTTAACAGACGAGGAGCAAAGACCTCAGATGCAGTGATCCAAGACCTCTCCTCAGGACCAAACCCTTTCCAATGTACGAGGTACTGAAGAATGCCTTTACGGAGCCAGGAATCCAAAACTTGACTAACCTCATACTTTAGATTATCCGGAACCGAGGTAGGGAGAGGACGAGAGGACTTATTGAGGACTAAAGGCCTTTTAGGAATGGGTAAGGGCATGAGAAGACCATCAGGAGTCTGAGCAGGGTCCCCCAGACCCTTAAAGATGAGCTGGACATCCAGCACAGGACCATCAGACTGAGCAGAGGTCAGTGGATCCCTGAGGTCAGGTTGGTTAGAAGGTGACATGTCACAAGAGTCAAGCTGGATAGCTGAAACAAAAGCAGAATGCCGAGAGCCCAGAAAGAAAGGTTGAAAACCCCATCTGGCTAAATGAGGCAGTTTATCCAAAGGATGGATTGAGCCTCTTAGACAAGTTTGAATGGACGTAGTAGTAGTAGGGTGAGGCCAGGTTACAGAAGGTACTGAATAAGAAGAAGCAGGAAGCTCACTGGTCATAGGCTGGACTGGCATAACTGGTGCAGAGGCTGACTGAATAGCATCGCCAGGTGCAGCGACTACCACAATCGCATTGCAGGGCGTATCGACTGTGGAGCTGGTGGTCGAGTTAACCTGGCTGTGCGTCCAAGAGAGTCCAGGGACAGGCAAGGGTAAATGGCCATGCAAACTGGAGTGAATGATCGGCTCAGGTTCACAGGTGGGCTTCTCTTCCAGAGTGCCACACGACCCAGAGAGTGCCTCAGCCCGACTATTGCAGGAGACATCCCAGAAATCGCTATATGCAGCGGGAAGAGCAGAAGATACTGGGATGGTGGCAACAGGAAGTTTCTCTTTTGGGGTAACCTTGAGTAGGCAGGAGGAGGAACAGGAGGAACCCCAAGTCAAGATCTGTCCAGCAGTCCAGTCAACATGTGGAGAATGGAGCCATAACTAAGGAAGACATAATATGATAGGAGATTAAGCCTTAGGTAAGACAAGGAAGGATATCCACTCCTGGTGGACTGTCCCTACTGACATCTTAACAGGGAGGGTCTTGAAGCGGATAGGGCCCCCTGGGAGAACAGTGCCATCAATCGCCAAGACCACCAATGGCATTGTGAGGGGCAAAAGGGTAAGTCTCATGGAAGATGCAGTTCCCCAGTCCATGAAATTGCCAGCAGCTCCGGAATCCAGATATGCCGAGACCGAAGGAGAGGAAATGTCAACATGAAGGAACACAGAAAAGAGAAAATGAGAAGATGATATTTCAGGGTCCAATACTCCACCTTCCAGATGTATTAGCCCCAAGCTTTTTTCCGGATGAAGAGAACAATTATAACGAAAATGACCTTTGATCCCACAGTAGAGGCACAAGCCCAGAGTTCTGCGCCTAGCGCATTCTTCGGGAGATAACTTGGTTCGGCCCAGCTGCATAGGTTCCTCAGCAAGCAGGAGGTGCTCTTTGGAATGAAGAGAAGGGACAGGGAGCTCAAGCTGCCTAAAGAACGGGGAGTGCTGGCGTCTTTTTTCCAGGGCCCTCTCCTGAAAGTGAATATCGATCTGGTTACACAAGGTGATGACACCGTCCAGATCAGCAGGAAGGGATCTTCCTGCTAATTCATCCTTCACTCTATCAGAGAGGCCATGTAAAAAGGTTGCAACTAGGGCCTCATTATTCCAGCTCAGCTCAGCAGTCAAAATACGAAAATGAAGAGCGTACTGTCCCACAGAAGTGGACTCTTGAAGGAGACGTAAAAGAGTGCTGGCCGCTGAGGAGACATGACCCGGTTCCTCGAAGATATTGCGAAAAAGTTTCAAGAAATCAGACAGGCTAGAAACCACTGGATCATTCAGTTCCCACAAAGGAGCAGCCTAGGCTAAGGCCTCGCCGGACAGAAGGGATATAATATAGGCTACCTTCGCCCGATTGGACAGTTTTGGGGCTGGAGTTCAAAATGAATTGTGCACTGGCTAAGAAACCCCCTGCAACCCTTGGAGTCCCCAGAGAAATGGGCCGGAGCTGGCAGTTGTAATGAATGTGTGGCTGCGACTGGCGCGATAGGTGCAGCAGCAGATAGCGGTTGAGGTTGTTGAACCAGGGTGTCCTAATGAGGCCTGAACCTGTTCAAAACGGGATGCCAAATTCTGAAGGAATCGCATCACTTGGGTCTGATGTGATTCCTAGGTCTCAAGTCTGCGAACTGAACCCTGCAAAGGATCATCTGCGGGTAGCGGCACATCAGCCGGGTCCATGGCTGATCAAACTGTCAGGTCACCTGAGACCAGGTGAAAGATGCACTCCGTGGGAGTCAGGAGTGCACCACTAAGGTAGTAGACCCTAGGAATGACTGCTGCGGATTGAACCCTGGGAGGTTCAGGAAGCAGGTCTACTGGATCACTAACACAGATCCCACTGGGAGCTAGAGCATAGATTCCCCAAGGTGCGGAGTCTGATGCCGCGTACACATGAGCGGCTTTACGGCAGACTTGGTCCCGCGGACCGGAGTCCGTCGGATAATTTTATCGTGTGTGGGCTCCAGCTGACTTTTTTTTTCCAAATTTTGACAGACCTAGAAATTAAACATGTTTCAAATCTTTCCGACGGACTCGAGTCCGGTCGAAAAGTCCGCTCGTCTGTATGCTAGTCCGACGGACAAAAAATTACGCTAGGGCAGCTATTGGCTACTGGCTATGAACTTCCTTGTTTTAATCCAGTCGTACATCATCACGTACAAATCCGTCTGACTTTGGTTGATCGTGTGTAGGCAGGTCCGTTCATTCAGAAAGTCATACATTAGCGTTCTATGCACATTCCAACAAATAAATAATGGTTTGCCAGGGTCTCTAAAATAGAGGAGATGGAAGAATTGATCCATATCTCTCAAGAATGGCTACAAAAGCTTGTGACTACCTGGTCATGCTGGTGTCACTTCAAAACCACTGAACGTTATCTTCATTATGTTCCCTAAATAGAGTCGGTAACCACAGGCAATTGACTTGGTCTACCCTTGGGAGACAGATGGCGGTGGGGAGCGGGCCCACTTTTATTTTTATTTGTCTATTACCTTGTACTAGCTCTATTCCCCTCCCCTCCTTCTTACTACCCCTCTATCCCCTTTTTTTTTCTTCTTGACCTTTCCTCCTCTCTCCTTCTTCCTCTTTCTTTTCCTCTCTTCTTCCTTCCTTGACACATGAATATTCTTCTTGTCACACTACTTTTAATACACAATTACCCCACAAACTATACACAATGGTGTATTGTTTTTATTGTCCTGATCTGGAACAAATCTTTAGGCCACCTCCAATCCATTGGTCGAATAAGGGTAACCTGCATGGGGGGAGGGAAGGGGGAGGGGAAAAGAGAATAATTGATTCTCCACCTTACCTATGCATCCTCTAAACCTTTCCTGCCCAGCCTGACTATCCCTGGTCCACCCCTTTCACTGGATTTCAGTTCTTTCAATCGTGGAGGCTCAGAATGGGTGTTACCTAGAGCTGTATAAATACAGCCTGCCTAAGAACACACACTCTTCCAGACTGACGTCTACCCATCAAGGCATTTTGATATTTACATAACTCCTCCCACCGCTTACATCAGGGCTGATGGCTCTTGAGGGGAGTACTGAGGTGGGGTGCTGTGATGTTTACAGGAAGTTATTTACAGCATCCTGCTGGCCCCTCCCACCAGCCATGATCTGCCTGTATTACATAGAGAGGCCCAAAGACAATAGGTCTAAAATATTTTATGTATTAAAAATATAAACATGTTATTATGTTAATTTCTTTACCATATTAGGGAAAAGAGAGGAACCAGGTTAAAGTGAAACTTACCTGAATATGTGCTATACTAAAAAAAAAAAAACTCTATATAATTCATTTTTACTATGAAAAACAAACTCACCCATCCATCCATGTTCCATGCTCTATTTTGTGGAGAAATCACTTTGAACCCTCCCCCTAGCATTTCTAGCTATGGCCATCTTTAGTGAGGGCAGATGATTCAGTCCATCCTCCCCTTCTCCAGATGAAAGAAGTTAAATAAAATGGCCATGAAGACTCCTTTCTATGACATCATTATGGCCTAAATTATATATTTATATTTTCAATTTAACTATGTTTTTAGTTATTGTCTGCTTTGTATTGTTTTGTTTTGTGCTGTCTTGATGCCATAATAAGAACACATTTTTTGGTATTCTATACTTTTCAATTGAGTTTCTTTGGCTCTAATAGGAATGCACCAAGGTTTATATATATATATATATATATATATATATATATATATATATATATATATATATATATATATATACAGTGCCTTGCAAAAGTATTCGGCCCCCTTGAACTTTTCAACCTTTTGCCACATTTCAGGCTTCAAACATAAAGATATAAAATTTTAATTTTTTGTGAAGAATCACCAACAAGTGGGACACAATTGTGAAGTGGAACGAAATCTATTGGATATTTTAAACTTTTTTAGCAAATAAAAAACTGAAAAGTGGTGCGTGCAAAATTATTCGGCCCCTTTACTTTCAGTGCAGCAAACTCACTCCAGAAGTTTAGCGAGGATCTCTGAATGATCCAATGTTGTCCTAAATGACTGATGGTGATAAATAGAATCCACCTGTGTGTAATCAAGTCTCTGTATAAATGCACCTGCTCTGTGATAGTCTCAGGGTTCTGTTGAAAGCGCAGAGAGCATCATGAAGACCAAGGAACACACCAGGCAGGTCCGTAATACTGTTGTGGAGAAGTTTAAAGCCGGATTTGGATACAAAAAGATTTCCCAAGCTTTAAACATCCCAAGGAGCACTGTGCAAGCGATCATTTGGAAATGGAAGGAGTATCAGACCACTGCAAATCTACCAAGACCTGGCTGTCCCTCTAAACTTTCAGCTCAGACAAGGAGAAGACTGATCAGAGATGCAGCCAAGAGGCCCATGATCACTCTGGATGAACTGCAGAGAACTACAGCTGAGGTGGGAGAGTCTGTCCATAGGACAACAATCAGTCGTACACTGCAAAAATCTGGCCTTTATGGAAGAGTGGCAAGAAGAAAGCCATTTCTCAAAGATATCCATAAAAAGTCTCATCTAAAGTTTGCCACAAGCCACCTGGGAGACACACCAAACATGTGGAAGAAGGTGCTCTGGTCCGATGAAACCAAAATCTAACTTTTTGGCCACAATGCAAAACGATATGTTTGGTGTAAAAGCAGCACAGCTCATCACACTCAACACACCATCCCCACTGTCAAACATGGTGGTGGCAGCATCATGGTTTGGGGCTGCTTTTCTTCAGCAGGGACAGGGAAGATGGTTAAAATTGAGGGGAAGATGGATGCAGCCAAATACAGGACCATTCTGGATGAAAACCTGTTGGAGTCTGCAAAAGACCTGAAACTGGGACGGAGATTTATCTTCCAACAAGACAATGATCCCAAACATACAGCAAAATCTACAAAGGAATGGTTCACAAATAAACGTATCCAGGTGTTAGAATGGCCAAGTCAAAGTCCAGACCTGAATCCAATCGAGAATCTGTGGAAAAAGCTGAAAACTGCTGTTCACAAACGCTCTCTATCCAACCTCACTGAGCTCGAGCTGTTTTGCAAGGAAGAATGGGCAAGAATTTCAGTCTCTCGATGTGCAAAACTGATAGAGACATACCCCAAGTAGGGATGAGCTTCGTGTTCGAGTCGAACCCATGTTCGACTCGAACATCGGCTGTTCGACCGTCCGTCGAATTGCGAACGATATGGGCCGTTCGCGCCAAATTCGTGTGGCGCGTCACGGCCCATAATTCACTGCGGCATCGCAGTGCATTGCTGGCTGATGATTGGCCAAGCATGCACTATGACCCGCATGCTTGGCCAATCACAGCGCCGTCAGTAGAGAGAGCTGTAATTGGCCAAAGCCAGGGTGGCTTTGGCCAATTATGGCTCAGGGGATTTAGTACACACCCCACACTATATAAGGCCGCCTGCACGGCGGCCCTGTGCAGTGTGTTCCAGTGTGCTTAGAGAGAGAGAGAGACAGTGTCATTTCATTTGAGTTAGCTAGATTAGGCAGGACAGTCAGTCAGTTAGCTGCACTTAAAGTGTATTGTGTATATATATGCATCCCAGGTGTTGCATATATATATATACACTGTATTCAGTTTAGCTAGATCCGTTCCTGTTATCTTCTAGACTATTTACATTTAGTGCAGTGCGTCCTGCTCACAGTGTTCAGCTAGATCCGTTCCTGCTATTTACATTCAGTGCAGTGCGTCCTGCTCACAGTGTTCAGCTAGATCCGTTCCTGCTATTTACATTCAGTGCAGTGCGTCCTGCTCACAGTGTTCAGCTAGATCCGTTCCTGCTATTTACATTCAGTGCAGTGCGTCCTGCTCACAGTGTTCAGCTAGATCCGTTCCTGGTATTTACATTTAGTGCAGTGCGTCCTGCTCACAGTGTTCAGCTAGATCCGTTCCTGCTATTTACATTCAGTGCAGTGCGTCCTGCTCACAGTGTTCAGCTAGATCCGTTCCTGCTATTTACATTCAGTGCAGTGCGTCCTGCTCACAGTGTTCAGCTAGATCCGTTCCTGCTATTTACATTCAGTGCAGTGCGTCCTGCTCACAGTGTTCAGCTAGATCTGTTCCTGCTATTTACATTCAGTGCAGTGCGTCCTGCTCACAGTGTTCAGCTAGATCCGTTCCTGCTATTTACATTCAGTGCAGTGCGTCCTGCTCACAGTGTTCAGCTAGATCCGTTCCTGCTATTTACATTCAGTGCAGTGCGTCCTGCTCACAGTGTTCAGCTAGATCCGTTCCTGCTATTTACATTCAGTGCAGTGCGTCCTGCTCACAGTGTTCAGCTAGATCCGTTCCTGCTATTTACATTCAGTGCAGTGCGTCCTGCTCACAGTGTTCAGCTAGATCCGTTCCTGCTATTTACATTCAGTGCAGTGCGTCCTGCTCACAGTGTTCAGCTAGATCCGTTCCTGCTATTTACATTCAGTGCAGTGCGTCCTGCTCACAGTGTTCAGCTAGATCCGTTCCTGGTATTTACATTTAGTGCAGTGCGTCCTGCTCACAGTGTTCAGCTAGATCCGTTCCTGCTATTTACATTCAGTGCAGTGCGTCCTGCTCACAGTGTTCAGCTAGATCCGTTCCTGCTATATACATTTAGTGCAGTACGTCCTGCTCACAGTGTTCAGCTAGATCCGTTCCTGCTATTTACATTCAGTGCAGTGCGTCCTGCTCACAGTGTTCAGCTAGATCCGTTCCTGCTATTTACATTCAGTGCAGTGCGTCCTGCTCACAGTGTTCAGCTAGATCCGTTCCTGCTATTTACATTCAGTGCAGTGCGTCCTGCTCACAGTGTTCAGCTAGATCCGTTCCTGGTATTTACATTCAGTGCAGTGCGTCCTGCTCACAGTGTTCAGCTAGATCCGTTCCTGCTATTTACATTCAGTGCAGTGCGTCCTGCTCACAGTGTTCAGCTAGATCCGTTCCTGCTATATACATTCAGTGCAGTACGTCCTGCTCACAGTGTTCAGCTAGATCCGTTCCTGCTATTTACATTCAGTGCAGTGCGTCCTGCTCACAGTGTTCAGCTAGATCCGTTCCTGCTATTTACATTCAGTGCAGTGCGTCCTGCTCACAGTGTTCAGCTAGATCCGTTCCTGCTATTTACATTCAGTGCAGTGCGTCCTGCTCACAGTGTTCAGCTAGATCCGTTCCTGCTATTTACATTCAGTGCAGTGCGTCCTGCTCACAGTGTTCAGCTAGATCCGTTCCTGCTATTTACATTCAGTGCAGTGCGTCCTGCTCACAGTGTTCAGCTAGATCCGTTCCTGGTATTTACATTTAGTGCAGTGCGTCCTGCTCACAGTGTTCAGCTAGATCCGTTCCTGCTATTTACATTCAGTGCAGTGCGTCCTGCTCACAGTGTTCAGCTAGATCCGTTCCTGCTATATACATTTAGTGCAGTACGTCCTGCTCACAGTGTTCAGCTAGATCCGTTCCTGCTATTTACATTCAGTGCAGTGCGTCCTGCTCACAGTGTTCAGCTAGATCCGTTCCTGCTATTTACATTCAGTGCAGTGCGTCCTGCTCACAGTGTTCAGCTAGATCCGTTCCTGCTATTTACATTCAGTGCAGTGCGTCCTGCTCACAGTGTTCAGCTAGATCCGTTCCTGCTATATACATTTAGTGCAGTACGTCCTGCTCACAGTGTTCAGCTAGATCCGTTCCTGCTATTTACATTCAGTGCAGTGCGTCCTGCTCACAGTGTTCAGCTAGATCCGTTCCTGCTATTTACATTCAGTGCAGTGCGTCCTGCTCACAGTGTTCAGCTAGATCCGTTCCTGCTATTTACATTCAGTGCAGTGCGTCCTGCTCACAGTGTTCAGCTAGATCCGTTCCTGGTATTTACATTCAGTGCAGTGCGTCCTGCTCACAGTGTTCAGCTAGATCCGTTCCTGGTATTTACATTCAGTGCAGTGCGTCCTGCTCACAGTGTTCAGCTAGATCCGTTCCTGTTATCTTCCTACTGACAGGCAGGCTTGTCTGGTTACAGTATATAAAGCTACCTGAAGAAAATTACAGGTGTTCTATCCCAGCTTAGTGCAGCTACTGGCCATTAGTATGTCTGGAAGGCCAAGAAGGAGAGGCAGACAGTCACAAGCCAATAAGAGAGGGCAAGCAGGCTCTGTGTCTAGTGCTGGTCGTGGAGACGGTGCATCCTCATCAGCACGTGGCCATGGGACACGCTTGGCCTTTTTTTCGGCAGCTGGCCGTGTTGAGCCGCAACATGCGGAAGACTTGGTCGAGTGGATGACCAAGCCGTCCTCATCCTCCTCATCCTCTCTCACCCATGCCCAGGGTGCTTTGTCTGGCAAAGCAGCGGCCTCTTCCCTCAGCTCAATGTCATCAGTGACTCCTTCCCTAGCTCCACCATGTCCTCATGAGGATTCCCTCGAACTGTTTGACCACAGTGTTGGGTACATGCTCCAGGAGGATGCCCAGCGTTTGGAAGGCTCTGATGATGATACTGAGCTCAATGAAGGCAGTAACATGAGCACGGACAGAGGGGGTGCCCAAGAAGGACAGCAATCTGGCAGTCATGCTCCCCCTGCTGCAGCATACTGCCAGGTTTGCTCCAGTGATGAGGAGGGAGGGGATGATGAGGTCACTGACTCAACGTGGGTGCCTGATAGGAGAGAGGAGGAGGAGGAGGAGGAGGAGGTGGCACATCACCAACTAGGCAGGATGCCCTCCAGGGGCCAGCCTAAGGGCAGCACATTGACTGCATCACACCCCAAAGCTCCACATGTGCAGGGCGCTGCAGTCTCTGCGCGTTATTCAAAAAGTTCTTTGGTGTGGGCCTTTTTTGAGACGAGTGCATCAGATCGCACCGCTGCTATTTGCAACATATGTCTCAAGCGTATCTCGCGTGGCCAAAACATCTCCCGCTTGGGTACCACATGCTTGACCAGACATATGTTGACCTGCCATGCAGTTCGTTGGCAAGCGTATCTGAAAGACCCACACCAAAGAACAAAGAGGATCTCTCCTTGCTCCTCATCAGCTGAGATTTCCAACCCCACTAGACCTTCAGTCCTCTCTGAGACCTGCAGTGAGAGGAATGAAGGTGTAGAATTAGGTGTGTCACAGCCAAGTACTTGTGGGCAATCTGCTTTGGGTACACCGACGTCAGATTGTACCAGGCAAATTTCCCTGCCCCAGCTGCTGCACCGCCGAAAGAAGTTTGCTCCCAGCCATCCACATGCCCAGCGGTTGAATGCTAGCTTGGCAAAATTGCTAGCACTTCAACTGCTGCCTTTTCAGTTGGTAGACTCTGCCCCCTTCCGTGAGTTTGTGGAATGTGCGGTTCCTCAGTGGCAGGTACCCAAACGCCACTTTTTCTCACGGAAGGCGATTCCGGCTCTCTACCGGCATGTGGAAGGCAATGTCCATGCCTCGCTGGACAGGGCGGTCAGCGGTAAGGTGCATATTACCGCTGACTCATGGTCCAGCAGGCATGGACAGGGACGTTACTTAAGTTTCACGGCGCATTGGGTGACTCTGCTGGCAGCTGGGAAGGATGCAGGACAAGGTGCAGTAGTGTTGGAGGTTGTTCCGCCACCACGCCTCCAAAATGCTGATTGTGACACACCTCTCTCCTCCACCCCCTCCTCTTCTTCTTCCTCCATGGCCTCTTCCTCGGAACCAGCGGTGCTCCGTAGGCGTTCAAGGGGCTACGCAAGTACGCAGGCCAAAAGATGCCATGCGGTGCTTGAGCTGGTGTGCTTGGGGGACAGGAGCCACACTGGGGCAGAGGTTTTGTCAGCTCTGCAGGGGCAGGTTCAGAGGTGGTTGACGCCACGCCAACTTAAGGCAGGAATGGTGGTTTGCGACAATGGCACCAACCTCCTCTCTGCCCTCCGACAGGGACAACTGACCCATGTGCCCTGTTTGGCTCACGTCCTTAACTTGGTGGTGCAGCGGTTCTTGGGCAGGTACCCGGGCTTACAGGATGTCCTGAGGCAGGCCAGGAAAGTCTGTGTGCATTTCCGCCGGTCATATAATGCCAGTGCTCGGCTGACGGACCTCCAAAAGGAGTTTAACCTGCCCAAGAACCGCCTAATCTGTGACATGCCCACCAGGTGGAACTCGACGTTGGCCATGCTGCAGCGGCTGCACACGCAGCAGAGGGCCATCAATGAGTACCTGTGCGACTATGGCACCAGGACAGGGTCAGGGGACCTTGGTTTTTTTTCCCCACGCCAGTGGGCCATGATCAGGGATGCATGCACTGTCCTGTCACCATTCGAGGAGGCCACGAGGATGGTGAGCACTGACAGTGCATGCATCAGTGACACTGTCCCCCTTGTCCACCTGTTGGAGCACACGCTGCGTGGAATAATGGACAGGGCACTTGAGGCAGAACAGAGGCAGGAAGAGGAGGACTTCCTTAGCTCTCAAGGCCCCCTTTATCCAGACAGTGTTCCTGCGTGCCCGCCGATCACACAGGAAGAGGACGAGGAGGAGGAGGAGGAGGAGGAGGAAGATTGTGTCAGTATGGAGGTGGAGCCTGGCACTCAGCATCAGCAGTCTTTAAGGGATCAGTCCCAAGGAACACATGGACTTGTACGTGGCTGGGAGGAGGTGGCTGCGGACGTTGTTGTCCTTAGTGACCCAGAGGACTCCGGACCGAATGCCTCAGCAAACCTACGCTGCATGGCCTCCCTGATCCTGCAAAGCCTGCGTAAGGATCCTCGTATTCGTGGTATCAAGGAGAAGGACCAATACTGGCTGGCAACCCTCCTTGATCCACGTTACAAGGGTAAGGTTGCGGACCTTATCTTGCCATCGCAGAGGGAGCAGAGGATGAAACATCTTCGGGAGGCCTTGCAGAAAGGTCTGTGCAACGCGTTCCCAGAGACTGGGAGGTTACAAACTCCTGTTTCTGGACAACGTGTTGCTGAGGCTTCGGTCAGTCAAAGAAGGAGCGGTGGAGAAGGTGGCCGTCTGACCGATGCGTTCAGACAATTTTTTGGTCCGCAGCCCCAAGGTATGATCGGTTCCAGCAACCATCGCCAGCGTCTGTTTTACATGGTGCAGGAATACCTAGGGGCAAGATCAGACTTGGACACCTTTCCCACCGAAAATCCTCTGGGTTACTGGGTCTTGAGGATGGATCACTGGCCAGAGCTTGCACAGTATGCAATTGAGCTACTGGCCTGTCCTGCATCCAGCGTTCTTTCGGAACGTACATTCAGTGCTGCTGGAGGCGTGGTAACCGATCACAGGGTGCGTCTGTCCACTGACTCGGTCGATCGGCTGACCTTCATAAAAATGAATCAGTCTTGGATCACCACCAGCTACCAAGCACCTGATGCTGATGTAACTGAATAATTTTTTTCAGATCCCTTCAAAGACTGCCTATGCTGATGCTGAGTGATTATCCCTGAGTAATTATCCTCTTCCTCCTCAATCATCACGCTGATAGCTTGTAAGAACATTTTTGGTTCTGGGCGCCACCACCAGTGCCTAAGGCACAATTTTTCAGCCCCTGTATAACAGGGGCCTTTTTATTACAATTTTTGATGTAATACTTTGCAGCACGGCTCGTTCCTGCATTCCAACTAGAGTGTCTGTGAGGGGTTGCAGTGTTGTGGCACCAGCACCAGTGCCTAAGGCCCAATTTTTCTGCCCCTGTCTAACAGGGGCGTGAAATTACAATTTTTGATGCAATACTTTGCAGCAGGGCTCGTTCCTGCATTCCAACTAGAGTGTCTGTGAGGGGTTGCAGTGTTGTGGCACCAGCACCAGTGCCTAAGGCCCAATTTTTCTGCCCCTGTCTAACAGGGGCGTGTAATTACAATTTTTGATGCAATACTTTGCAGCAGTGCTCGTTCCTGCGTTCCAACTAGAGTGTCTGTGAGGGGTTGCAGTGTTGTGGCACCAGCACCAGTGCCTAAGGCCCAATTTTTCTGCCCCTGTCTAACAGGGGCGTGTAATTACAATTTTTGATGCAATACTTTGCAGCAGGGCTCGTTCCTGCGTTCCAACTAGAGTGTCTGTGAGGGGTTGCAGTGTTGTGGCACCAGCACCAGTGCCTAAGGCCTAATTTTTCAGCTCCTGTTCAACAGGGGCATGTAATTACAATTCTTGATCTAATATTTCACAGCAGGGCCCTGTGAGGGCTTACAGTGTTTTGGCCACAGCAACACCTAAGGCCCAAATTTCTGCTGAGTATATAGGGCAGGACCCTACTTTCAAACATCTAACTTACAAACGACTCCTACTTGCAAACGGAAGGAGACAACAGGAAGTGAGATGAAATCTACCCATAGGAAGGGAAATTCTCTCATGTAAGAGTTAATATGGGAAAACAATTTCTCCTTTCCACTGATGCTTTCCAATCCTTGTTCCACAAAAAAACCCAAATTTTCAAAAAACATTTTTCATTGGGACAAAAAAGTGAGGTGAAATCTTCTGAAGAGGAGGAAAGACGCAAAACAAATGTCACAGGGGTGATAACCCTTCCCTATGTTTTCCAAAAAGCTTAGAAAAGATTTTTTGGCTGGAGCTAAACACATTAAAAATGTTCAAAATTACAAACAGATTCTACTTAACAACAAACCTACAGTCCCTGTCTTGTTTGCACCGCCTGTATACTGCTGTTCAGAGTATATAGGGACCTTTCCTTATTTTAATTTGGGTGCGGGGTTCCCCTTAATATCCATACAAGACCCAAAGGGCCTGGTAATGGACTGGGGGGTACCCATGCCGTTTGTCTCACTGATTTTCATCCATATTGCCAGGACCCGACATGACATTAAACCCGCAAGCAGTTTTAAATGAGATTTTTTCCTTTAAAAATGACATTTGGTGCAGGGACTGTTCTAAACATGGGAAACACGCGTCACTTTACAGGCATACTATAGACACCCCCCAGGTACGATATTTAAAGGAATATTTCACTTTTTTTTTTTTACTTTAAGCATCATTAAAATCACTGCTCCCGAAAAAACGGCCGTTTTTAAAAGTTTTTTTTGCATTGATACATGTCCCCTGGGGTAGGACCCGGGTCCCCAAACCCTTTTTAGGACAATACCATGCAAATTAGCCTTTAAAATGAGCACTTTTGATTTCGAACGTTCGAGTCCCATAGACGTCAATGGGGTTCTAACGTTCGTGCGAACTTGCGGTCCGTTCGCGGGTTCTGGTGCGAACCGAACCGGGGGGTGTTCGGCTCATCCCTAACCCCAAGCGACTTGCAGCTGTAATCGCAGCAAAAGGTGGCTCTACAAAGTATTAACGCAAGGGGGCCGAATAATTTTGCACGCCCCACTTTTCATTTTTTTATTATTTAAAAAAGTTTCAACAATCCAATAGATTTCGTTCCACTTCACAATTGTGTCCCACTTGTTGGTGATTCTTCACAAAAAATAAAAATTTTATATCTTTATGTTGGAAGCCTGAAATGTGGCAAAAGGTTGAAAAGTTCAAGGGGGCCGAATACTTTCGCAAGGCACTGTATATATATATATACACACACACACACACTATATTACCAAAAGTATTGGGACACCTGCCTTTACACACACATAAAATTCTTTAATGGCATCCCATTCTGATGCCCCGTACACACGGTCGGACTTTGTTCGGACATTCCGACAACAAAATCCATGGATTTTTTCTGACGCATGTTGGCTCAAACTTGTCTTGCATACACACGGTCACACAAAGTTGTCGGAAAATCCGATCGTTCTGAACGCGGTGACGTAAAACACGTACGTCGGGACTATAAACGGGGCAGTGGCCAATAGCTTTCATCTCTTTATTTATTCTGAGCATGCGTGGCACTTTGTCCGTCGGATTTGTGTACACACGATCGGAATTTCCGACAACGGATTTTGTTGTTGGAAAATTTTATCTCCTGCTCTCCAACTTTGTGTCGGAAAATCCGATGGAAAATGTCCGATGGAGCCCACACACGGTCGGAATTTCCGACAACACGCTCCGATCGGACATTTTCCATCAGAAAATCCGACCGTGTGTACGGGGCATTAGTCTGTAGGGTTCAATATTGAGTTGGCCCACCCCTTACAACTATAACACCTTCATCTCTCCAGGGAAGGCTGTCCACAAGGTTTACGAGTGTGACTATGTGAATGTTTGACCATTCTTCCAGAAGCACATTTGTGAGGTCAGGCACTGATGTTGGACAAGAAGACCTGGCTCGCAGTCTCGAATTCATCCCAAAGGTGTTCTATCGGGTTGAGGTCAGGACTCTGTGCAGTCCAGTCAAGTTCCTCCACCCCAAACTTGACATCCACACTGTATTTCCAAAAGTATTGGGCTACTCCTCCAAATCATTTAGTGGAGGAGGGATTATGGTGTGGGGTTGTTTTTCAGGGGTTGGGCTTGGCTCCTTAGTTCCAGTGAAGGGAACTCTTAAGGCGTCAGCATACCAAGACATTTTGGACAATTTCATGCTCCCAACTTTGGACGTGTGTTATAAAATAGAAGAGAGAGGCTTCATGGTGCAGTACTAAGAATTTATTTCACAAGGTTTCCATAAGCACTGACACCCAACAAAAGTGGTATACAATGTTCAAAACAGCCGCGGCTCAAGCCAGCCAGCTGATGCGTGGTGACGTCAAGACTTGTAGCTCCACCCGACGCGTTTCCCTGTACAAGGCATCGACTGGGAAAGGAGGCTGCATGAGGCAAAAAGGAAGTTCTGGACAGCCACACTCCGGAATATAGCCTTTATTAGTAAAAAGTCCAACAAATACAAGCCACAGCAAAAAATGGGACAAACGAGGTGACGCGTTTCACACTTAACAGTGCTTAGTCATAGCTGTGTCTGGGCGTCACACACCACGAGGAGGCTGTGTCTGGGCATCACCCACCACACTATTTCAATGTATGCAGGAGAGACACCGGAAACATCAATGTGCGCTGAAGCCACTGGTGTCACCGGTGTAACAAAACACATAAACGGCCTAACATTTCTTGTTTTTCTTTAATCACAGTATTTGATTAAAGAAGTTATTTGCAAAAATAATTCTTGTGTTTTTTTCACATACACTACTCAATCCCTTTTTTTTCCTTTTTTTTTTTTGGTTGCACATTTTTTCTTTTTGTACATTTTCATGAGCTGGATATTCTGTTTTTTTTAGATGCTGCACTTTTTTTTATATTCATCATATATATATATATATATATATATATATATATATATATATATATATATATATATATATATATATCCATTTTATTTATATATTATTGGGGTTTAGCGGTTTAGCACACATTTTCTCCTATATCTACCATAACATTTTTCCACAATCAATATTTTATTCTCCAGAGCATCTGCTTAAAAAAAAAAATATATATATATATATATATATATATATATATATATATATATATATATATATATATATATATATATATATATATATATATACTGTATGTCACTTTTATGGAATTTTTGTATTTCCCCTATTGTCTATTTAGTATTTAGCTCTGATGAAGTGCTAAGCCCCTGAATTCAGTTGGCTGTTGCAAAATAAAATCTTCCATGGACTCTACAGGCTGGTGTAGTGCTCTGGTCCTTTCAAAAGTTTAGTAAACTTCTCGGGGGGGACCCAACAAGTGCTGGTGAGCATCATCTAGGACTGAAAAATACCCATCATGTTTTAATGTATCACCATAACATTCAGTTCTACTATATCAAAGAACATTTTGGCCTAGGCCAGAAACCAGGAAGCAACTGAAGAAATATAAAACAAAGTTTAAAACTAATTAATTATACCTTCCTATCTATATACTAATGCTAGCAGCATAAGGATTACTATACACTCACCGATTACTTTATAAGGTACGCCTGTTCATTTGCTTGGTAATCCAAATTGCTAATCAGCCAATCACATGGCAGCAACTCAATGTATTTAGGCTTCTAGAGGTGGTGAAGATGACTTGCAGAAGCTTAAATCGAACATCAGAATGGGGAAGAAAGAGGATTTAAGTGACTTTGAATGTAGCATTGTTGTTGGTGCCAGAAGGGCTGGTCTGAGTATTTCAAAAACTGCTTATCTACTGGGATTTTTTTTTTTTTAACGCACAACCATCTCTAGGGTCCAGACAATGGTGCGAAAAAAAAGAAAAGAATCCAGTGATTTTTTTTTTCCTTGTGTGGAGGAAAATGCCTTGTTGATGTCAGAGGTCAGAGGAGAATTGGCAGACTGGTTCAAGATGAAAGAAAGGCAAAAGTAACTCAAACAACCACTTGTTTTCAACCAAGGTATGCAGAATACCATCTCTGAATGCACAAGGTATGCAGAATACCATCTCTGAATGCACAAGGTATGCAGAATACCATCTCTGAATGCACAAGGTATGCAGAATACCATCTCTGAATGCACAAGGTATGCAGAATACCATCTCTGAATGCACAACACATCGAAACTAGAAGCAGATGGCCTAAAGCAGCAGAAGACCACACCAGTTGCCACTCCTATCAGATAAGAACAGGAAACTGAGGCTACAATTTGCACAGGATCACCAAAATTGGATAATAGAAGATTGGAAAAACATTGTCTGAGGTGATGAGTCACAGTTTCAGCTGTGACATTCAGATGGTAGGCTCAGAATTTGGAGTAAACAATATGAAAGCATGGATCCATCCTGCCTTGTATCAATGGTTCATTGTTTAAATGCCACCGCCTACCTGAGTATTGTTACTGACCATGACCATCCCCTATGACTACAGTATACCCATCTTCTGATGGCTACTTCCAGCAGGATAATGCACCATGTCACAAAGCTCAAATCATCTCACCACTGGTTTCATGAACATGCCAATGAGGTCACTGTACTCCAATGGCCTCCACAGTCACCAGATCTCAATTCAATAAAGCACCTTTGAGATGCGGTGGAACGGGAAATTAACATTATGGATGTGCAGCAGCCAAATCTGCAGCAACTGCGTGATGCCATCATGTCAATATGGACCAACATCTCTGAGGAATGTTTCCAACACCTTGGTGAATCTATGCCAGGAAGAACTAAGGCAGTTCTGAAGTCAAACAGGGATCCAACCCGGGGGGAGAACCTCTGATGGAATCTAGGATGAAAAAAGGACCTGGGGGTCCTAGTAGATGATAGGCTCAGCAATTGCATGCAATGCCAAGCTGCTGCTAACAAAGCAAACAGAATATTGGCATGCATTAAAAAGGGGATCAATTCCAGAGATAAAATGATAATTCTTCCGCTCTACAAGACTCTGGTCCGGCCGCACCTGGAGTATGCTGTCCAGTTCTGGGCACCAGTCCTCAGGAAGGATGCACTGGAAATGGAGCGAGTACAAAGAAGGGCAACAAAGCTAATAAAGGGTCTGGAGGATCCTAGTTATGAGGAAAGGTTGCGAGCACTGAACTTATTCTCTCTGGAGAAGAGACGCTTGAGAGGGGATATGATTTCAATATACAAATACCGTACTGGTGACCCCACAATAGGGATAAAACTTTTTTGCGGAAGGGAGTTTAACAAGACACGTGGCCACTCATTACAATTAGAAGAAAAGAGGTTTAACCTTAAACTATGTAGAGGGTTCTTTACTGTAAGAGCGGCAAAGATGTGGAATTCCCTTCCACAGGTGGTGGTCTCAGCGGGGGGCGTCAATAGTTTCAAAAAACTATTAGATAATCACCTGAACGTCCACAACATACAGGGATATACAATGTAATACTGACATATAATCACACACAGAGGTTGGACTTGATGGACTTGTGTCTTTTTTCAACCTCACCTACTATGTAACTATGTAACTATGTGTATCTAAAAGTGAGTGCAGTTCTGCTTTAGGCATAATAAATGCAGGTTATATGTCAGCTTTAAATCTTTTCCACTTTATAGAAAAGAAAAAAAACAACTTGGAATTAGGCTTTTAAAGCCATTAGTATTTTATTTTAAACAAAAAGTTTTATACTTGCATTGTTATGCAATCTTTGATGCCAGCTTAGGTACAATAGTGCTTAGTGTCATTGAATAGTATAACGCTCTCTGTGTCCTCATCTACGCTATTATTTTATACAACGTAAGCATCAACTTAAAGCAGGAACAACCTTGAATCTTTCCTTTGTTTCAAAAACATAAAGATGTGTGATTGTAGGAGGTGAACTTTTTAGACATAAAATATGTAGAAGTAAGACAAAGTGGCTCTATGGAACGACGGAAACTTAAACACAGCTCGCTATTTCTAATCCTACAAATAATAATGAAATTAGACATCACAAAGAGGCAAGGATGATTTTTTTTTTCGACTTGCTTAATAGACTATGTATTGTAACTTTTTTTTTTTCATTGTAGATCCAAAAACACAAAGTCCTTTCATTTCTATAATCGGAATCATCCTTCAATGAAATACACCGGGGCATTGTTCAGAAAATTTATTCGGTACAAGTTGTTAGCATATAAATCAGTTTCTTTTAGACTAAGGTAATTATATTACAATTCTGTTTCATATCCCCCTATGTAGCGGGGAATCTCTCCAATGAATGTGTTGTTGTATACTTTTGTAAATTGATCTGGGGTTAGAAAATAGATGCATATATTTAAAAAAAACTGTTGTTTTAACAGTTGTTAGAACAAATAAATATATGTACATTTTTTCATCAAAATTTAATTTGAATTTCAGATCACAAACTCAAACAAAAATAGATGGGTATGCAGGTATACATTTAGGACATCAATTAGAAAAAAAAAATCATATAATTTTATTCACAATAGCCTGAAAATGATCGTTTAGTTATCTAACATATACTACCCTCCTAGCTAGTGTATTTTAGATATCTAAAATATACCAATAATTTGGTTAACTAAATGTACCTTTAGAAGGCTAGTATATTTTAGATACATAAACGATCATTTTTTAAACTATTGTGAATAAAATTATATGATTTTTCTCCAATTGATGTCTTAAATGTATGTGTGGACCTTAAAAGTCCCCCCTATGTGGGTGATGTGTTAGTGATACTACAAACTGCAGATTTGTTTGGGTGGGACTTTTAAGGTGCAGGCATACATTCAGGACATCAATTAAAAAAGAAATCATATAATTTTATTCACAATAGCCTAGAAATGAATATTTAGTTTTATATATATATATATATATATATATATATATATATATATATATATATATATATATATATATATATATATATATATATATATATATATATATTATATATCCCTCTGAGATAGTATATTTTAGGTAATTAATCGTACCTATAGGGGGCTAGTATATTTTAGATAAGGATAATTTTTTAGACTATTGTGATTAAAATCATATGATTTTTTATCTAAGTGATATTTTAAAATGTATGCATGCACCTTAAAAGTCCCACCTATTTTGGCGTTTGAGCTTGTGGTACTACAAAATTATATGCGCTCAAGAGACACATTTCATGTCCAACGCTGTTCCACGTTCCGTGCCAAATTATATGGTCCCAGCCAATGTTTGGTAGCTTCAAATTTTGGACACCATAGTGCAGCTCTTCTCAACTATTTTACCCCGGGGGGGGAGCATTTCTATAAATAAATAATTTACAGGTCTAAGGGAACCCTTGCATACAATTATCTGCATCTCACTGTACATTACCATGATACATTGGAGATATAATCATTCAATAATTTATGCTACTGATCTTTTGATTAGAGAAGTATATCTTACTTTTGCTCTGCTTATTTTGGCCAGCATACAGTATTAGCCTATTCCTTTGTGTTTTGTTTTTTCTTCCCCCACAAAGAATATATAACCACTTGCTGACCAGGCTTTTTCTGGAACTTTTTGTTTACAAATTTAAATTAGTATTTTTTGAATCCGCCCGCACTGCCACTTTCATTAGACGCAGAACTGGCTATAGTAAAAATTGATACTGGGGTTATGGCAGCTAGCTGCTGCCATAACACACAGTATCAAACATCAAAGTAATGGGGTATTTTTTTATTACTATTTTTTGCAGTTGTTTATTTATTGTCACAATTTTTTGGGAAATAAAGAAATGTAAAAAAAAATAGTTTTTTTTCACAATTTTTTTTTTCTTTTCACATACTGTCACAAGTGCAGTTCGGTATATATATATATATATATATATATATATATATATATATATATATATATATATATATAAATAATATAATATGTTTTAAATTTTTTTTGTTTTGTATTACATTTTCTTTTACATTTTTTTAACATGCTGTGACTAGAGCAGTACAGTGTTACCATAGTAACACTGTACTACACTGGGGAGGTGATCAGGATTTTTTTTTTTTTTTCACACTATAATCGCTTATAATAGAAATAACCACTATAATAAGCAACCATTTTTTTATGAATGAAATACATTTATTCAGTGTGTACTATTGTGATTAACTGTGATTGACCACAGCTAATCGCATGGTACAGATAGGCTGTGATTGGCCCTGTGTGTACATGTGATTACTGTAACCAATCACAGAGATCAACACAATAGTACACAATAAATGGCATCCATCCATTCTGTACACTTGACTTGATTGATCACAGCAGATCACATGGTACCGTCTGCGGGCCAGTACACTGATCTGTGATCCGCTGCATCCAGTGGACACAGCGAATGACAGATCGCACCACAGCATGGCCAGTGGGGCTCATGTGAGGCGAGATCCTAGGTGGATGTCATATGACATCCACCCAGGATGGGAGATCTCCTGCCTGATGGTCATTTTACTATAGGCTGGGCAGGAAGAAGTTAAAGTGTATGTAAACCCCAAAACTATTTTTCAGTACATTAGACATCATGTCTTACTGTATAAAAATATCTTTTTTTTTGTGATTGCAAAATTTTTTACCTGGAGAACCTGCCAGTAATAGAACTTGCTGTTGCATGATGACAACGCTAAGTCACTGCATGATGATTGGAAGCATCATTGTCAGTCTATTGTGCAAACTTCTTTGTTTGGTCATTGGGCTACTTATTGGGTCTTTCAGACAGGCAATCCAATTGGCAACAGAAGGAGCTTCCATGACAAACTCACCACAAGCTGACAGTTGTGAGTCAGTGGGTTAGTGCTGTCAGCCTTGAACAGAAAGTGATATTTATGGAAGGTTCTCCAGTGTCCTTTGCAATATGTTCACAAGTGAGCAATGATACCAAACGATAAAAAATAGATTTTGAGTTTACATACACCTTAAGGAGAAGCTAAGAGAAGTAACTTGAGAGAAAGATGTGACCAGCCTACCATCCTCTCTTCCATGCAATGTAGCACTTGCCAATTAGTAATGACCAAACTTATCACGCAAATGAAACTGAGACCTGGAATCAACCACTAACCACCACTATGTGTGGCAACTCACTATGTAAGGATCCAGTGGCATTCATTTGAATGGTATCCCAATGCGTTTTGCCAATGGACTTGCAGTAACCTCCAACACACAGTAATTTACGTTAACTGGTCTTCTTCCTTTCTCTTCAGAGCTTAAGAAATAATATATAGTATAATAATTGAAGATGCAAGTCTACAAGGCAATATTATCAAAGTCCAACTTGTGATAGTGCTTTGTGCCACTGCACATCACATCAACACTAGTGTCGATTATGTGCTTTAGAACTCTGAGCTCAACTTATGGAGCCTCGCAAAAAACTGTGGTGCCACAATTTCAAATTGCACTCCCTGGATGAATATGACCCCTTCTATTAAGAAGTCAAAACTCGCTCAATATCAGGCCTGCCAGGAGACTCCAACCGTTACTTTGGTTTCCTGACTGGTAGTCTTCTGGTAGTCTTCTTGTCCCAGTATCAGGTGGAGGGACGGTTGAGATCCTGGTCCCAGGATTGATTCCCAGTCAAGGTGTGACACTCAGTAAGACCCAAGCTACTGGTGTCCTTAGCATTCTTTCATACAGCTTCCTTGTGTCTGTGGCTCTAGGTATGTATGCCAAATATATAAAGGAGAGGGAAGCCTCACATAGTGAAATATATTTTTATAATATAAAAACTTAAAAGGATTGTATTTACATAGCAAACCACATCAATAACCACTTTAAAACCAGGAAGTTTCACTTTCAATATGACCACTGTGTGCTCCAAGTAGCAGATATGGCTTCACTAGGAAGTCCCATCCAACACGTTTCATCATCAACATGAGACCTCCTTAGGAGTAGATACTTCCAGCTTACATCTTTGTTCTTTATATCCTGAAAGGACCACCCTCTACATCATTTCAGCCCAAACCGGGTGTAGTGAGGAGTAACAATAGGAATGGATATAGCAGTGGGTCAGAACCTTTCTCAGAGGGTATCATTCATCATGATTGACAAGGATCTGCATTGCTATATGATTGGATTGGTAATGAATATATTGTGGGACATTTTGGGGCTTTTTTAAATAAAAGACTAAAAGTAAAATTGTGTAGTGATTTTATTTGCTGTTTCATTTTTTTTGTAAATGAATATGGGTACTATGTAATCCTTACTCATTCATGTAAGGAGGAACAGTATCTGGGGGTTTCCAGAATCCAAGACAGGGTTGTGGGGAAGAGACCTTTGCCCTCATCAACACTGGGACAAGATGCTTTGCCTGGTACCCCCCCATGTTGAGAGTATGTGGCTTGGCATGGTTTAGGAGGGGAAGACACACCCTCTTTCATTCAATTCCCAGGTCTAGCCAGGCTGCTCACTCAGATAAGTGGTTTGGTATGAATTTGGGGAGTGGGTGGCCCACTTCCTTTTTTATTTGTTACAAAGTAGACTCCATGCCATCTTAAGCATTTTCCCCTAAAATCAATTACAGACCTGGTATGTTTTTTTTTTGTTTTTTTGTGGGTTTTTTTTGGGGGGGGGTTCTCCATGATGTTATTTTACAAATAAAACAAAGCTAGCAGAGAAAAGTAATTTACCGAAAATGTAAATAATAGTTTGCTTTCTTTGCTGATATCAGTGCTGCTGCAGTAGGTTGCATACATCGTACAGATGTGGCACTTTACAGGCAGGGTTAAGACAACCCCAGGCCTGTTATTTAAATAAAATGCCCATTTTTAAAGTTTCACTTTAAGCCAGTGGTTGTTAACTTATGAACTAAAGGGGGCCTCAAATGTGGACCCTAACATCCCCAAAGGGCTTTATTGTTCAATATATGTAATGCTTAAGAGGACTGTCAGACTGCAGACCTAATGAGGGTCAGATAGTGTGGACATGCTACCTTTTTGGCTGGGGATATGCTGCAGAAGACAATATGAAACTGGGAACAAGATACATGAGGATAGTACAGATCAAAGATATTACCCTAATCATTGTCCCCACTACAGATTGCTGAGGTCCTCTCATCATACAGTGTATACCAAAGGGTTGCATGTAGACCTCGGACTGCAGGTTGGGCACCAGAGCTTTAAGCATTAATAAAATCATAGCCCCCTGCCAAATAATATTTTTGCTTTATTTGCGGAAGACCTGCTTTTATTTGTAACACAACCACATACTTCCCTTCCCTTGATACTTCTCTAATTCCAGAGATTTGGTGAAGTGAGTAACTTCAAGGTTAACTATAGCAAAACAGAACTCCTCAATATTTCTCTATCGCAAATGACTATGACGCAACTTTCAACAAATTTTCCTTTTAAGATCTGCCCTTCTTTCATTCGCTATTTAGGGATCCATATATCAGCTTCTGCTTCACAAATATACTCTTTAAACTTTCTCCCATTGCTTTATATAATTCAGTCAGACTTGGCCTCGTACACTTCTAAGAGATTCTCATGGTTCGATATATTTATTGCAAACTATTCCTATTCACCTCCCAGTCCTGTGTTTTAGGAAACTGCACTGGATGTTTTCAAACTTTATTTGAAATTCAGCCCATCTCAGAATTTGTCTTAGGAAATTATCTCTCCCAAAGCACTGAGGCGGGGCAGGGGTACCTGGTATCACTATTTACCATAAGGCAGCAATATTTTCATGTGTTCTTGATTGGTTCCATCATCCCTCATCTAAGTTATGGATACAACTTTAAGGCCACATGAACCCTATAGAGCTTTGTGCCCTTCTGTGGGTCTCACCCGCTCTTCACAAGGGCCCCTAAACTCTGGCTGATCTTACTCGCCAAACACTTAAAATATGGGATAGTGAGATACCTACTTTTAAAATATCAAACTATCTGGGCCCTATGACTCCCTTCTTTGGAACACCGGCTTTTTTGCCATTGACTGTGGCCTCCTCTTCCTCGATACCCTTGTGCAACTCCATGCAGTGGTTGGAGAGGCAACAGTCATTGTCTTATATACGATCAATCTCTTTCATCTCGGATATTCTTGCCAAACCAACTGCCTTTGAACCACTGCTTTTACAGAAGGATCCCCCAACATATATCATTTCCTTACATTGATGTCATGGCTGCATGTATACTAAATATTATCTCCTAAACGGTACACGTTTAACCACTTCAGCGCCAGAAGGATTTACCCCCTTCCTGACCTGAGCACTTTTTGTGATATGGCACTGCATCGCGTTAATTGCGCGGTCGTGTGACGTTGCACCCAAACAAAATTGACGTCCTTTTTTCCTCACAAATAGAGCTTTCTTTTGGTGGTATTTGATCACCTCTGAGGTTTTTATTTTTTGCGCTATAAACAAAAAAAGAGCCTCAATTTTAAAAAATAAATAAATATTTTTTAACTTTTTTGCTATAATAAAATACCCTAAAAAATATATAAAAAAACAAATTTCTTTCTCAGTTTAGGCCGATAAGTATTCTTCTACATATTTTTGGTAGAAAAAATTGCAAATAGCGTATATTGATTGGTTTGCACAAAAGTTATAGCGTCTACAAAATAGGGGATAGATGTATGGCATTTTTATTTATTTATTTTTTTTCAGTAGTAATGGCAGCGATCTGCGATTTTTATCATGACTGCGACATTATGGCAGACACATCGGACACTTTTGACACTATTTTGGGACCATTGTCATTTATACAGCGATCAGTGCTATAAAAATGCCCTGATTACTGTGTAAATGACACTGGCAGGGAAGGGGTTAAACACTAGGGGGCGATCAAGGGGTCAAGTATGTTCTAGGGAGTGATTCTAACTGTGGGGGGGGATGGACTCCCTAGAACATGACAGAGATCACTGTTCCCGATGATCTCTGTCATGTTGCTAGGCAGAACAGGGAAATGCCTTTTTTACATAGGCATCTCTCCGTTCTGCTGCTCCGTGACATGATAGCAGTCCCCCCGGTGGACATTGAGTCCGCGGGACCCACGGGCATGGTCACGGAGTACACGGCGTGCGCATGCGCCCACAATGCTGCGATTTAAAGGGGACGTACCTGTATGGCCATTTGCCCAGCCGCGCCATTGTGCCAACGTACATTGTTGTGCGCTGGTTGGCTGGTCAGAGTTCCAAAGTGCATCAGAATTTCTGACCTGGGCTAAAATGGACACTGTCACTGTTCTCTCCCAGCCCTGATGGAGTGTTTCGGCTATTTCCTGCGTCCATGTTTCCCTCCACTTCCCTCCCCAGATCCTTACCCTTTTTCACAAGCGACTGTTCCCTATTTCTATATGATAGACTCATATATGTGTAAAAATGACAGTAAACAATGAATAGATAAATCTGCTACCTGCAATGCAAAAAATATGATATTACATCACATGGCAAGTGTAATCAATTTATGCCAAAACAGTACTTAGATCTGTGATAAGTGACAAGTGCTATATCCAAAGTGATTTCTCATCCTAGTATAAATCAGAAAAAAGTGACAAGTGTATAAGTGCATAGCATAGGGCTGTATAGGATCACAAAACATGTAGTGTACCGGTGTCTTCACACCTGCTCCCCCTCTTTTTCACACTCACCCGAAAACTTTCCCCTTTAAGGGGTATAAAGCATCCACAGCACACATAGGTTGTATAAGGGATGCAGATCCAGGGCTTTACTCTCCTTCCTCCCTGACTTAACTGCCTCAGCCTCACTCACATGCAGGAATAACAGAAAATGAACCCCATAGTGTAAATCCGTTTAGAACATTTATTAAAAAACATGTACTATAATGCACTCATATGGTTAGAAGTAACAATAAGCATGTAAACCAGTAAGTCTGTGATGCAATGTGCTCCATGGACCCAAAACGGAAGTGACGCAATGACGCTGGATGCTCTACTCTACGCGTTTCATCAGATCAACGTCATTAGGAGTGGCCTATCCGGTTTGCCTCCTGACTTTGCCTGTCGTTTTGTACTTTTGCCCATCTTATACCGACCCTGGCCTGGCTTTTGACCCTGCTTCTGTCCTTTAAATTGAAGGTCATCTAGTAGCGGGAAATTGGTACTGCAGGGACAGCTCTGGCTTATAGGTGAGCATTTCAATAAAAACTATTTTTTATTTTTTTTGTCTAAAGAAAATGGAACTGGACTTTACTGGTACAGAGAGGACATACACATTGCTCAAAAATACCAAAAAGTTTATTACAAATTTAAAAACACTTGTATTTTCTTCGGGCTTACCGTTACCATCTTCACAGTGTTCGTCATAGGGGTACTTCTCAATTGCTCAATTGAAACACTGGCTCTAACACTTAGTCCTTTTTCCAAGTTTTATTAAAGAAACAAAAATATGCAATAGAAAAGGTAGAGGGTGAAAGGGATTCGGGTACCTTGCGGTTTGAGGTAATTTCTATATCCAGCGAATAGCACTTCCACAGCTGGATTCAACAACCACCGGATAGGTCTCTTTCACCAACCTAGCAGCCAATGAGATGCTCGAACACGGTCTCTGCCACAGACCTTGCAATACTGAATGAACTGATTGCGATGCTTAGCACGGCCTCTGCCACAGACCTTACAATCTTGAATGAACTGATTGCTGTGCTTGATCTCAGATGCGTCTCCGACTGAGTTCCCAGGCTCTTCTCAAGATATCAGCCTTATGCTCGGTCCTCTCCTGAAGAGTCCTCCCCTGGACACTGCAATCCCTTGCTTCTTCCCGCAGCCCAGACAGCAAAGAGACCATCTTACAGACCAGTAGAGCACTAAAACTCTGATCCTTCTTCTAGTAGCTAGGCCTTGGGTATGCCAACCTCAAGGCAGAACATTAAGCAACAGCAGTTCCCCGGGCCAGGAAGACCATAAGGTCAGGAAGTGCCAACCACTTTTCCACGCGGTGTCTGTCCCTTAAATACCCCTGGCCAGAATGCTCGGTGAATGAACCACTCCCACCAAATTGTTTCTGAGCAAAGAGTATTCAATATGTCCAACAAGACTGTATTTACAACATCCACCAATGGTGACAGCACCACCCATGGTCAGATGGAAATCTGCACAGTCCAGCTAAACTGGTACAGAAACCATTAAATTTACATAATAATAAGCTGAGCCAAACTGTAGCTTCAATTAACTTAAATGTCAAAAGAATAGCGTCTGCTCTTCCGGAGCAGGACGCTACATTAGAATGAAAGAAAACCCCTCTAACAAATTTTTCCAAAAATTTGTAAATTCAAAAATTTGTAAACGCAGAAATTCAAATAACTGAAATTCTGAAAATTAGAAAATCCAAAAATAAGAATGAAAATCCAAAAATAAGAACGGAAATCCAAAAATTCAAAGACCTGAAAATGTGAAAATCCGAAATAATAACTAACTAACTAACTAAATAACTAACTAACTAATAATAACTATTACTAATTATTAAATTATAGGTATTGGAATTTCATTTCAAATTTGGCTGTTAGTGAACATAACAAATACGAATTTATCCGAAGTTGCAAATTATCCAAAATAACGAATGCCGAATCAAAATGAATGGAACGTAATGAATAAATAATAATAATAATAATAATAACTTTTTATTATTATCATTATTTATTATTATTAATTTGTTACGTTCCATTCATTTACATGCGGCATTTGTTATTCAGTTAATTCGTAACTTCAGATAAATTCGTATTCGTTACATTCATAACAAAATTCAGATACCTATAATTTAATAGTTAGTTATTATTAGCTAGTTAGTTATTATTTTGGATTTTTCTCATTTTCAGATTTTCTAATTTACGAATTTTCGAATTCAAACTTTTCGTAAGTTACGAATTTATTTGAAATAACAAATTTTAATCATAATGAGTGACTTGAAAAGCGGAATTAAAAACCCCAAATGAAACGAAAATGAACAAATTTTTCGGCACATGTCTATTCGCAATCTTTGCTTCTTCAGGACCTTGTGTTCTTAGGCATAACGATACTGAGTGGAAGAAAAATGGTAGCAGATAGGTAATGGACAAGGGCAATCTTAGAGTAAGGGCCCTAATGGGGCACTAGACAGCAGATAGGTAATGGGCAAGGGCAATCTTAGAGTAAGGGCCCTAATGGGGCACTAGACCCTGCTTAATACAATCCCAAAGAAATTTTTTTTCCTCCCCTAATTAGGCTTAATCAGATTGCTAGATTGCTTGCAGCGTTTGATGTTATTACCAGCATGATATTCATGTCTGGCAACCCCCTAGGGGAAAGGTAATAGATTTGAGTATGTGCCCCACTTGCCGATCTGTATCTCATGAAAAGCAGACCATGGGTATACTTGGAACAGGTGACTGTGGGTATACCTTTAGCTGGACTCCCCTGATTTCCAGATAGATACCAGTCAACACCCTTTGGCAGGAGCCACCGTTAAGGCTGCAAGATTGTTTTTTAAATATACTGACCTTTCACATTTTCCTAGTCCTCTAATCCCAATCTTGGGTAATCCATCTTTTCAATCTGGATGATCTGGAATAATCTTCAATTTGATATACTTATTCATTGGGGCTCCTCCCGTTTGTTGCATTTTTGTCAAGAAAAACAGCTCATGATGAGCCATGAAATTAATTATGCAATTAACTTCTTCCACACTTTGGACTTGTTGACCGATGTGCTCAGTTTGGTGCACACTTTGCCGGGAAGGTATTCTAAAAGAGGAGGAAAAAGAAGAGGATCAGAGAGACAGGATCACACAGCCTATATACACAATGCACAGGATTAACCCCTTGGGATCCACAGTGAGTATAACAAGCATGCTTTACCGCATATACAGACTGGTTTTACTGTTGTGGGTTTGCTAACACTTTAATGCCCCGTACACACGGTCGGATTTTCCGACGGAAAATGTGTGATAGGACCTTGTTGTCGGAAATTCCGACCGTGTATAGGCTCCATCACACATTTTCCATCGGATTTTCTGACACACAAAGTTTAAGAGCAGGCTATAAAATTTTCTGACAACAAAATCTATTGTCGGAATTTTCTATCGTGTGTACACAAATCCAACACACAAAGTGCCACGCATGCTCAGAATAAATAAAGAGATGAAAGCTATTGGCTACTGCCCGGTTTATAGTCCCGACGTACGTGTTTTACGTCACCGCGTTCAGAATGATTGGATTTTCCAACAACTTTGTGTGACCGTGTGTATGCAAGACAAGTTTGAGCCAACATCCGTCGGAAAAAATCCTAGGATTTTGTTGTCGGAATGTCCGATCAATGTCCGACCGTGTGTACGGGGCATAAGAAAGCTTTCAAAAATAGTATTAATTGTTTATTTTTATAAGTATTTTTAAGTATTTTTATAAGTAAAGAACAGAAGATAAATCCAAATCAAATCAATATTTGGTGTGACCACTGTATGTTTGGGGTGGTTGTTCTGCTGCAGAATAAATTTGGGGTTCTGCTGCAGAATAAATTTGGGGTTCTGCTGCAGAATAAATTTGGGGCCAATCACACGCCTCCCTGATGGTTCGGGATGATGGATAAAGTATCTCTCTGTATTTCTCAGCATTGAGGACACTATTGATTCTGACCAAATCTCCAACTCCATTTACACACTGATTTCACTCTATATTTTTTTTTGTAAATCCTCTTTATTGAATTTAAAAATTAAGGTATACAAAACAAAGCCTATTGGGAATACTCAGGCTTAAAAACACAGAAAAGAAAAAAAAAGGGCACATAAAACATAAAAGGTTGGCAACCAAAGTCAAAGTGACCAAACTCAATTCTGCTGGTAGGCACTAAGTAGGATTCAGGAGAACAAGTACCCATGTTACAATACATTAACCTACATGTCAATTACTGGAAAGCAGGCATTAATCATGGGGGCATTGAGACAACTGTATCTCTGGACTCCGTCCAGATGTCCCATACCTTAGAGAATTTGTTAGGGCATCCTCTAGGTTCATATGTAAATGTATACAATGGTTCCATTTTATTAACAACAGACTTCGAGAAGTCTAAAGTAGGGGGCTGCGGGGATTTCCATTTACGAAGTATAGACTTGCGAGCATAAAATAATAACAATCCTATCAATATTCTCATGGCCCTGGAGGTAGCCAGTAAATGAACTAGACCCAATATACAAACATCTATGGATACGGGTACTGAAATGGTAGTAACTGCACAAATGCACTGAGAAATTTCAGTCCAAAAAAGCTTAACACCCGGAGAGTCCCAAAACACATGTAAAAATGTGACAGGGTCTTCCGAACAGCACCACCATTTAGATGGGTGCAGGGGAAAATTTTTATGTAACCATTGGGGAGTGAAGTAGTCTCTATGAAGAATTTTAAATTGTGATAATCTATACCTGATGGAGACCAGGTGTTGCATAGGATAATCCCACATATCCTCCCAATACTCTGAATCCAGCTCCGCAACCTCCATGCGCCAACAGGACAAAAGCCTGTCAAGGTCTTCGTGTATAGTGGGTTGCAGGGCCTTGTAAATTGTAGAGAGAGATTTCTCTAGGGTTTCCTCTCACAACAGGGACTCAATCCCTGATAATTTAAGGGATACTGGTTGATTGCGAAATTGCAACTGAAATGCATGGTGCAACTGGAGGTACCGGATTAGGTCTTCAATGCATACTGTTGGACAGGTTAATTCGGTTGGTAAGCAGACTGGTTGGTGAGTTGAGTTGAAAATGTTCTCTGGTTTTGTCTTTCATGTGTCTTCCATGTGCTCCTTGCTGTGAAGGCCAGTTATAGATGGGAGCAGGGGCCATCTGTTTGTTACTGGTGTAAATTTTGGTGAGGGGACACACTGGGCACCTTTGCTGCCATTGTGCTGGGTGTCTAATGTTCCCCGGTGCCTTTATGGAGGATTAGGCTACCTCCAGGCCCACCTGCCCCTTATCTATCCATTGGAATGGATGTGCTTCCATTGTGGACACTCTCATAAATTTACAAGGGTTAGGACTGCAAGCAGGGTGCTGGTGAAGGGGCCCTGCAGCTTACGCATGTGTGCAAATGTGTGCTAACTAAACCCCTGTTTTTACCGCATACTGTTGGACAGGTTAATTCAGTTGGTAAGCAGACTGGTTGGTGAGTTGCAGACAAATACAAACATGGATGGGACTTTAAGGCACCAATAACCATAGACAGTTATATACAAAATGTATAAAAGATTTTATTTTAACATGATTAAAACATCAAAGAAAAAAGAAAATAAACCTTAATGTGTACAAAACAGAATATAAAAATTGGATCTTATGTTACAATAGTTCTGCCATGAAAGCTAAAAAAGCCCAGTGGCGAACCCTACGCGTTTCAACTCGTAGAGTCTTACTCAGGGGGTTCAGGTAGAAAGAAATAATTGTAAATTCTATAAAACAGTAAACATACATAAGAAAAATATATATATAATAAAATAATAATCCAATTTTACATAACCATAAATGACTACATATATCTTTGAAGTATTAATTGTATAGTTTCAACTTACACCAAATTGGGCATCCCATAACAATGCCAGAAGAGGTTCAAAAGCCCATATATATATATATATATATATATCCACAGATGGAACGGAGGATAGGATCCTACCAACATATAAAATATAAATTCAATGAGTAGTTCAGTATGAGGAACAAAAACAGCCAAAAGGGTTATCCCAAGTCCACATGTTTTCTATTCCATTTTGTACACATTAAGGCGTTTCTTTTTTCTTTGATGTTTTAATAATGTTCAAATAAAATCTTTTATAAATGTTGTATATAACTGTCTATGTTTATTGGTGCCTATATTACAATTTTGCTCTTGAGAAAAAATAAAAAACAGACCATACAGTTGATACACATGAGATGTCCCAATGGTCCAAGAATTGCCAGACAAATTCAAATAAAACCAAATCACCAGCCAGCATGTATGGATAATATCTATAATGCCACTATCATGGGGGCTCCCTATGGCATTCCATCCAAAGTATAGATCGGCCACCATCATATATTTTTTTTAATATATCTTTTAATGGGCTACTAGTTTGTATTGTTTTATCGTTTGCTGGAGTTCTGCTTTAAATTATGTCTATTTTGTTTTATTTTCATGACCTTGGCTGTGAAGGAGCGTACACAGTTTTCTAGTCAACCGTTACAATGCAGCGCAGATGACACTTCGGGAAGATGGACAGATCTATTGGCCTTAGTGTAGGCCTGCCAAATCAGAACTGATGAAGGTCAGGCAAAGGTGAGCACGAGCCAAAGTAATATTTGCAGACAAGAAACAGAAAAATCCTCTCACTTATCTGGCCAACCAAATTGCACTGGATAGCAAAATACAAACGAGATAAACACGGGCATTGGGAAGGAAAATCAATAGATTCTGGCAGCTGCCAGGGATCTGATGCAGCAGAGTGATCCATCTCCAAACTAAATTGAAACTACATTACAGAAATGTCTTGTTAACATTTCTCTGGACAGGCTCCAAATGCCGGAATAAAACTGCCACGTACAGACAAGCGGATACTTACAGCGTCCAGAATAACATGGACAGCCTGATGATTATGCATTTAGTTTGCGCTGTCATTTAACAGTGGGGAAGAAATAAATGAAGCGTGCTTCTTTTATTTAAAAAAAAAAAATACTTTTTTACATTTTTTGTTGCACTTTAAAGGGAATATATATATATATTTTTTTTAAATTGTAAAAACTAAAATTTCATTGCATGGTAGTGTTTTACAAAAAAAAAATGTTTATGTGCATAAAATGTAATTATAAGTACATGGGCGGGAGCCGTATCTACTTGTTACACAATCAAGTTCTGCTTCCTGCTTTGCATTGCTCCATTGGTTGCGGTTTACTGTTCCTGTTCACAATGAGTCCGGTTTACAAACATAAGTACTTATCACACATTGATGCTGCAAGGATGCTTGGAATTTATTAAAGCAGAGCTAAGCTGTATCTGAGCCCCACAAACTGAAAACACTATTTCATTCATTTTTAATACCCGAAGCAAACGCACCCATCCATCTATTTCTCCATGCTTTATTTTAACCACTTGACCTCCAGAAGAGTAAACCACCCCCCCCCCCCCCACACCTGGCCAGGCCGTTTTTTGCTATACGGCACTTTGTTACTTTAACTGACAATTGTGCTGTCATGCAATGCTGTACACGAATAAAAAGTATATCATTTTTTTCCCACAAATAGAGCTTTCTTTTGGTGGTATTTGATCACATCTGGGTTTTTTGGGGGTTTTTTTGTGCTATAGACCTAAAATTAAAAAAAAAAAAAAAAATGTTTACTTTATGCTATAAAACATATACAATAAAAAATTGGATTTCTTCATAAATTTAGGCCAATATGTATTGCTGCATGTACTATGTATGTATTATGTACTACTTACTGCTAAATATTTTTGGTAAAAAAAAAATCCCAATAAGCGTATATATTGATTCGTTTACGCAAAAGTTATAGCGTCTACAAACTATGGGATATACAGTTGTGTGGAAAAGTGTTTGGCCCCTACCTGATTATTTATTTTTTTGCATATTTCTCACATTTAAATGATTCTGATCACCAAACAAATTTTAATATTACACAAAGATAAACTGAGTAAATCCAGGATGCAGTTTTTATACTATTATTTAATTTGTTAAGGGAAAAAAGCTGTTCAAACCTGCCTGGCCCTATGTGAAAAAGTAATTGCCCCCTCCCATGCTAAATCATAAATGAACTGTGATTAACCACAATTTTTTGGAAAGCGGAGTTAAATATCACTTGCCACACCCAGGCCCGATTACTGCCGGACCTGTTGAATCAAGAAATCACATATATAGAAGCTGTCTGACAAAGTGAAGCAAGCTAACAGATCACAAAAAACCACACATCATGCCAAAGTTTAAAAAATGCAAGAAGAGATTAGAAACAAATGTAAAAAGAAGAAACAAGAAATGTAAAAAGAAGAAGATTAGAAACAAAGTATTGTGTATCGGTCTAGGAAGGGTTTCAAAGCCATTTCTAAGGCTTTGGAACTCCAGTGAACCACGGGGAGAGATATTTTCCACAAATGGAGATAACATGGAACAGTGGTGAACCTTCCCAGGAGTGGCCGGCCTACAAAAAATGACTCCAAGAGCATGACAATGACTCATCCAGAAGGTCATAAAAGAACCCAGAACAACATCTAAAGAACAGCAGGTCTCACTTAACTCAGGTAAGATCAGTGTTCACGATTCAACAATAAGAAAGAGACTGGGCAAAAATGGCATCCATGGGAGAATTCCAAGGCCAAAGCCACTGCTGACCAAAAAGAACACAAAGGCTCGTCTCACATTTAGCAAAAACATCTTGATTATTCCCAAGATTTTTAGGCAAATATTGTGTGGACCGATGAGACAAAAATTTTACTTTTTGGAAGGTGTGCGTCCCGTTACATCTGGCATAAAACTAATACAGCATTTCATAACAAGAACATCATACCAACAGTCAGACATGGTGGTGGTAGCGTGAAGGTCTGGGGCTGCTTTGCAGCTTCAGGACCTGGACGACTTACCATAATTGATGGAACCATGAATTCTGAACTCTACCAGAAAATCCTAAAGGAGAATGTCCGGCCATCAGTTTATGACCTCAAGCTCAAGTGCACTTGGATTATGCAGCAGGACAATGATCAAAAACACAACAGCAAGTCCACTTCCAAATGGTTCAAGCAAAGCAAAATTTAGGTTTTTGAGCTCCTAGTCAAATCCAATTGAGATGCTATATCATGACCTTCATGCTGGAAACCCCTCCAATGTGGCTGAATTAAAACAATTCTGCAAAGAAGATTGGGCCAAAATTGCTCCACAGCAAAGTGAAAGACTCATTGCCAGTTATCGCAAATGCTTGATTGCAGGTGTTGCTGCCAAGGGTGGCACAACCAGTTATTAGGTTTAGGGGGCAATTACTTTTTCACATAAAGCCAGGCAGGTTTGGACAGCTTTTTTTGGATTTAAAAAATGAAACTATCATTTAAAAATTGCATTTTGTATTTACTCTGGTTATCTTTGTATAATAATAAAATTTGTTTGATGTGTCATTTAAGTGTGATAAATATGCAAAAAAGAAAAACCAGAAAGGGGGCAAATACTTTTTCACACAGCTGTATGCTGGAATTTTTATGTATTTATTTTGTAAATATTCATATTCTTAATAAAGAATTAAAAAAAGAAAAAAAAAATCATTCCAAGGACACAGAAAAATTTGCCTGCAGTTGAACAATAGGTTTCTGTGCATAAACACAATTCATGAATATACAGAAGATGTTGACAGCATACAACAAACAAGTTACCAAAACACATCTATCACATTTCTTTAAAATATATATTTTAAAAAACTTGAAAATCAATCATGTTGATATATAGTACTGTGCAAAAGTCTTAGTCTTAGGTTTGAAAAAATGTTGTAAATTAAAGTGTTACTAAACCCAGGACTCTGCATTCACTGTAACTGGTCTCCCACAGTGCACAGAACATAGAAATGCAATAGTTTTAGTACATATAAACTGCTAAATACCTTTTCTCATCAGCAGTATATAGCAGTCTTGTGACTTGTATCAGTGTCTGGTTAAAGCTTGTAGGAGGAGTTTTCATTTTCCCTGATTGTCCTAACAGGCTGCAGACCCCCGACCCTCTGTCTGGACAGTGCTGATTGGCCCTGTGCTGTTCACACAAGGCCAACAGTCAGGCAGACAGTCAGATGCTGAACAAATTAATTAATGGGGTGGGCGACTACATGGAAAATGAGGTTCAATGTAGAAAAATGTAAAATAATGCATTTGGGTGGCAAAAATCTGAATGCAATCTATACACTGGGGGGAGAACCTCTGGGGGAATCTAGGATGGAAAAGGACCTGGGGGTCCTAGTAGATGATAGGCTCAGCAATGGCATGCAATGCCAAGCTGCTGCTAATAAAGCAAACAGAATATTGGCATTAAAAAGGGGATCAACTCCAGAGATAAAACGATAATTCTCCCGCTCTACAAGACTCTGGTCCGGCCGCACCTGGAGTATGCTGTCCAGTTCTGGGCACCAGTCCTCAGGAGGGATGTACTGGAAATGGAGCGAGTACAAAGAAGGGCAACAAAGCTAATAAAGGGTCTGGAGGATCTTAGTTATGAGGAAAGGTTGCGAGCACTGAACTTATTCTCTCTGGAGAAGAGACGCTTGAGAGGGGATATGATTTCAATTTACAAATACTGTACTGGTGACCCCACAATAGGGATAAAACTTTTTCGCAGAAGAGAGTTTAATAAGACTCGTGGCCACTCATTACAATTAGAAGAAAAGAGGTTTAACCTTAAACTACGTAGAGGGTTCTTTACAGTAAGAGCGGCAAGGATGTGGAATTCCCTTCCACAGGCAGTGGTCTCAGCGGGGAGCATTCAAAGGTTCAAGAAACTATTAGATAATCACCTGAATGACCGCAACATACAGGGATATGTAATGAAATACTGACACATAATCACACACATAGGTTGGACTTGATGAACTTGTGTCTTTTTTCAACCTCACCTACTATGTAACTATGTAACTATATGACACTTTTGACACTTTGTGGGAACCAGTGACACTAATACTGATCAGTGCTAAAAATATGCAATGTTACTGTACTGGCTGAGAAGGTGTTGCACATCTACAACCCTGGGCAAAAGTTTTGAGAATGACACAAATATTAATTTTCACAATGTCTGCTGCTTTAATGTTTTTAGATCTTTTGTCAGATGTTACTATGGTATACTGAAGTAGAATTACAAGCAATTTATAAGTGTCAAAGGCTTTTATTGACAATTACATGAAGTTTATGCAAAGAGTCAATATTTGCAGTTGTTGACCCTTCTTTTTCAAGACCTCTGCAATTCGCCCTGTCATGCTGTCAATCAACTTCTGGACCACATCCTGACTGATGGCAGCCCATTCTTCCAAAATCAATGCATGGAGTTTGTCAGAATTTGTGGGGTTTTTTTTTTGTTCACCTGCCTCTTTAGGATTGACCACAAGTTCTCAATGGAATTAAGGTCTGGGGATTTTCTTGGACATGGACCCCCACATTTGAATTTTTGTTCTCCAAGCCACTTAGTTATCACTTTTGCCTTATAACAAGGTGCTCCATCATGCTGGAAAAGGCATTGCTCATCAATAAACTGTTCTTGGATGGTGGGAGAAGTTGCTCTTGGAGGATGTATTTGTACCATTCTTTATTCATGGTTGTGTTCTTAGGCAAAATTGTTGTGAGTGAGCCCACTCCCTTGGCTGAGAAGAAACCCCACACATGAATGATCTCAGGATGTTTTACTGTTGGCATGACACAGGACTGATGATGAAGCTCACCTTTTCTTCTCTGGACAAGGTTTTTTCTGGATGCCCCAAACAATCGGAAAGGGGATTTATCAGCAAAAATGACTCAACCCCTGTACCTTTTGCAGAATATCAGTCTGTGCCTGATGTTTTTCCTGGAGGAAAGTGGCTTCTTTGCTGCCCTTTTTGACACAAGGCCATCCTCCAATAGTCTTTGCCTCACTGTGCGTGCAGATCATTGGCGGCCCATCTATTAGGGGCGAACTGGCGCCGCCCCCCTATCTATGCATCTGGCCCCCTGATCTACATACAGGGTGCCAGATGCATGGATTCCAATGAGGGGGGGTGTTTTTTTTTAAACACATGATATTAGAGCCAGAGGTTTTAATAGGTTTCGAAATAGGGTGTGCTCGGGGCGCAGAGCACTGCGCTCTGAGCCCACCCAGTTGCGTGACAATAGCAAATGAATATTCACTATTTTCACACTGATCCTCCTCCCAGCCAATCAGGAAGCAGGTCATGAGACCAGTCACCTGATTGGCTGAAAGGACAGGTGATCCTTTTGGACACCTAGGATTGGAGGAGGGAGGAGAGGCACGGCGGAAGCTGCCGTGATTCACAGGAGAAGGAAGGATGAAAGCTGCCACCCGCCACTTGTCAGACACTCTACCCGATACCTAGATGGAGTAAATGTGGGGCTTTGATGTCCAACTGTTCTCCTGCAGGGGGGGGGGCGACTGACTGGGGGTGGCTGTTTGCTGCCCCCCCCCAAAAAAAACACCAGCTGCCACTGGTGCAGATGCACTCACACCTGCCTGCTGCCATTCCTGAGCAAGCTCTGCACTTGTTGTGCCCCGATCCTGCAGCTGAATCAACTGTATTGATGGTCCTGGCGCTTGCTGAACTTTCTTGTGTGCCCTGAAAACATCTTCACAACGATTGAACCTCTCTCCTTGAAGTTTTTTTATGATACAGTAAATGGTTGATTTAGGTGCAATCTTAGTAGCAGCAATATTCTTGCCCGTGAATCCCTTTTTGTGCAAAGCAATGATGACTGCACGTGTTTCCTTGAAGGTAACCATGGTTAACAGAGGATGAACAATGATTTTAAGCACCACCCTCCTTTTAAAGCTTCCAGTCTGTTATTCTAACTCAATCAGCATTACAGAGTGATTTCCAGCCTTGTCCTCATCAACACTGGCACCTGTGTTAACTGCTTGCCTCAATTGACCATGTGGCGCAGCTCTCGTTGCGGGCGGGTGTCATATGATGTCCTCGCTTTCCTAGGCCACCAGGGGGTGCGCGCGCGCCGCCGCTGGCGATCACGCGCGCGCGCCCGCCGTGTCACTAGGCACCTGGTGCGCGTGCCCGGCGGCCGCGATGTCCGCTGGGCACCCGCGATTACCGGTAACACAGCAGGACCGTGGATCTGTGTGTGTAAACACACAGATCCACGGTCCTGTCAGAGGAGAGGAGACCGATGGTATGTTCCCAGTATGTTCCTCCCCTAGTGAGTCCCCACCCCCTACAGTTAGAATCACTCCCTAGCAACACAGTTAACCACTCGATCACCACCTAGTGTTAACCCCTTCACTGCCTGTCACATTTATACAGTAATCAATGCATTTTTATAGCACGGATCGCTGTATAAATGTGAATGGTCCCAAATATGTGTCAAAAGTGTCCGATGTGTCCGCCGCAATATCGCAGTCAGGATAAAAATCGCAGATCGCCGCCATTACTAGTAAAAAAATAAAAAAAAATAGAAATGTTATAAAAACTATCCCCTATTTTGTAGACGCTATAACTTTTGCGCAAACCAATCTATATACGCTTATTGCGATTTTTTTTTATCAAAAATATGTACAAGAATACATATCGGCCTAAACTAAATTTGTTTTAAAGAAAAAAAAATTGGATATTTATTATCGCAAAAGGTAAAAATTATTGTGTTTTTTTTTAAACTTGTCACTCTTCTTTTGTTTATAGCGCAAAAAATAAAAACCGCAGAGGTGATCAAATACCACTAAAAGAAAGCTCTATTTGTGGGGAAAAAATAATAACAATTTCATTTGGGTACAGTGTTGTATGACCGCGCAATTGTCATTCAAAATGCGACAGCGCTGAAATCTGAAAAATGGCTTGGGCAGGAAGGGGGCGAAAATGCCCAGTATTGAGGTGGTTAATGAGAGAATCGCTGACATGATGTTAGCTGGTTCTTTTGTGGCAGATTTTGGGGATTAAGTTCATTTTCATGGTAAAGAGGGACTTTGCAATTAATTGCAATTCATCTGATCACTCTTCATAACATTCTGGACTATATGCAAATTTCCATCATAACAACTGAGGCAGCAGACTTTGTGAAAACTAATAGTTATAGTCAGAGCCCTATGTCTGGGAGAGATATGAACCACATACGTGAGTAGATGGTTTTGTAGAGAAAGTGTTTTAAGAGAAGAGCCCTAAGAAGGGGAATGGGTGGATGGGTACTGCGCACTGGAACAGACAAAGACCAGTGTGGGCGGTCTGCTTAAATACCCCTCGGGCTCCTCCCATAATTTCAGGTCACCATACTGGCCTTCCTATTTATGGTCAGAGCCCTATATCTGGGAGAGATGTGAACCCCATAAACACATCACAAGACTAACAACATAAAGTAGACCTGAAGTTTGCCATGGTCTGCAGGACGGTATGCCAAGAGAAGGGGGCAAAACACTTGGTTAGGGAGGTAATTATTTATTTGAGCTGATAAGGTCCTACAGGGCAATCTTGCCAAAGGCTTGTGACATTTCTGCTTGGGGAATGGGGATGTATTGAGCAAAGCAAGTGAATTTACATCTGCCCATCTTCTTGATGACGTGGTCTGGGACCCAGTTTTGTGACACTGCTGATGCCGCTCCAATGCGGAAGGAATGTCCAGAATATTGGCTGGGGTCAAGGCCTAATGTAAGCAAGACTATCCTAACGTGTCTAGTGAACTGGCTACCTCTTAAAGGGTTAGTAGGGAAAGGTATCAATGGGCTAGACTCCGAGAGGTCGGACAGATGAAGTAACAACTGATCTAGAATGGTCACTGGGCACCAGGCATTGTGATTCTGCAAAAGTTTGATATCTACCAGACCAGACTGTTGCGTTTTTGACACCACAAGGTGCAGGATGAAGTAACTCTGGTGGCTTGTCAGGTGGCGTCTGCATAGTACCTGGCAACTGGGGCCGGTGACAGTGAACTCGCTCGGGCGTAAGAAGCCGTAGAAGGCACGGTAGATGGCTGCTCAGGCTGGGCAGTAACCCGGAAGGGGAACGTGACAGGATGGTGGACATGTCTCTGAAAATGGCGCTAGTGATGGGTAGGCGCTTGCTACTAATTTGGGGTTGTTGCCTGTGAATACCGTGTAGGATGGTTTTACATGCATGGGCGGGGAACCAGGATGGTTTGGTAGGATCCTGTAAGGAGATGAAATGTTGGATGCCAGCTAAGTAGAGTCTGATGGTATTGTGTGACAATGCCAGCTGTTTGTGGCAATATGATATGAAAGCCAAGATCTGCTTGATATCTCTTGATTAGGGATGAGCCGAACACCCCCCGGTTTGGTTCGCACCAGAACCTGCGAACGGACCGAAAATTTGCACGAACGTTAGAACCCCATTGATGTTTATGGGACTCGAACGTTCAAAATCAAAATTGCTCATTTTAAAGGCTAATTTGCATGGTATTGTCCTAAAAAGGGTTTGGGGACCCGGGTCCTACCCCAGGGGAAATGTATCAATGCAAAAAAAACTTTTAAAAACGTCCGTTTTTTCGGGAGCAGTGATTTTAATGATGCTTAAAGTAAAAAAAAAAAGTGAAATATTCCTTTAAATATCGTACCTGGGGGGTGTCTATAGTATGCCTGTAAAGTGATGCGTGTTTCCCGTGTTTAGAACAGTCCCTGCACCAAATGTCATTTTTAAAGGAAAAAATCTCATTTAAAACTGCTTGCGGGTTTAATGTAATGTCGGGTCCTGGCAATATGGATGAAAATCAGTGAGACAAACGGCATGGGTAACCCCCAGTCCATTCCCAGGCCCTTTGGGTCTTGTATGGGTATTAAGGGGAACCCCGCACCCAAATTAAAATAAGGAAAGGTGTGGGGCCACCAGGCCCTATATACTCTGAACAGCAGTATACAGGCGGTGCAAACAAGACAGGGACTGTAGGTTTGTTGTTAAGTAGAATCTGTTTGTAATTTTGAACGGGTACATTTTTAACGTGTTTAGCTCCAGCCAAAAAATCTTTTTTAAGCTTTTTGGAAAACATAGGGAAGGGTTATCAACCCTGTGACATTTGTTTTGCTGTCTTTCCTCCTCTTCAGAAGATTTCACCTCACATTTTGTCCCAATGACAAATGTTTTTTGAAAATTTGGGTTTTTTTGTGGAACAAGGATTGGAAAGCATCAGTGGAAAGGAGAAATGTTTTTCTCATATTAACTCTTACAGGAGAGAATTTCCCTTCCTAGGGGTAGATTTCATCTCACTTCCTGTTGTCTCCTTCCGTTTGCAAGTAGGAGTCGTTTGTAAGTTAGATGTTTGAAAGTAGGGGCCTGCCCTATATACTCAGCAGAAATTTGGGCCTTAGGTGTTGTTGTGGCCACAACACTGTAAGCACTCACAGGGCCCTGCTGTGAAATATTAGATCAAGAATTGTAATTACATGCCCCTGTTGAACAAGGGCAGAAAAATTGGGCCTTTGGTGGTGGTGGTGGTGGTGGTGCTGGTGCCACAACACTGTAAGTCCTCACTCGCTCTTGGTGGGTGCAGAAATGGGCCCTGCTGTGAAATATTAGATCAAGAATTGTAATTACATGCCCCTGTTGAACAAGGGCAGAAAAATTGGGCCTTTGGTGGTGGTGGTGCTGGTGCCACAACACTGTAAGTCCTCACTCGCTCTTGGTGGGTGCAGAAATGGGCCCTGCTGTGAAATATTAGATCAAGAATTGTAATTACATGCCCCTGTTGAACAGGGGCTGAAAAATTAGGCCTTAGGCACTGGTGCTGGTGCCACAACACTGCAACCCCTCACAGACACTCTAGTTGGAACGCAGAAACAAGCCCTGCTGCAAAGTATTGCATCAAATATTGTAATTACATGCCCCTGTTAAACAAGGGCTGAAAAATTGGGCCTTAGGCACTGGTGCTGGTGCCACAACACTGCAACCCCTCACAGACACTCTAGTTGGAACGCAGGAACGAGCCCTGCTGCAAAGTATTGCATCAAAAAATGTAATTACATGCCCCTGTTAAACAGGGGCTGAAAAATTGTGCCTTAGGCACTGGTGGTGGCGCCCAGAACCAAAAATGTTCTTACAAGCTATCAGCGTGATGATTGAGGAGGAAGAGGATAATTACTCAGGGATAGTCACTCAGCATCAGCATAGGCAGTCTTTGAAGGGATCTGAGATTTCAAAAAAAATTATTCGGTTACATCAGCATCAGGTGCTTGGTAGCTGGTGGTGATCCAAGACTGATTCATTTTTATGAAGGTCAGTCGATCGACCGAGTCGGTGGACAGACGCACCCTGTGATCGGTTACCACGCCTCCAGCAGCACTGAATGTGCGTTCTGAAAGAACGCTGGATGCAGGACAGGCCAGTAGCTCAATTGCATACTGTGCAAGCTCTGGCCAGTGATCCATCCTCAAGACCCAGTAACCCAGAGGATTTTCGGTGGGAAAGGTGTCCAAGTCAGATCTTGCCCCTAGGTATCCCTGCATCATGTAAAACAGACGCTGGCGATGGTTGCTGGAACCGATCATACCTTGGGGCTGCGGACCAAAAAATTGTCTGAACGCATCGGTCAGACGGCCACCTTCTCCACCGCTCCTTCTTTGACTGACCGAAGCCTCAGCAACACATTGTCCAGAAACAGGAGTTTGTAACCTCCCAGTCTCTGGGAACGCGTTGCACAGACCTTTCTGCAAGGCCTCCCGAAGATGTTTCATCCTCTGCTCCCTCTGCGATGGCAAGATAAGGTCCGCAACCTTACCCTTGTAACGTGGATCAAGGAGGGTTGCCAGCCAGTATTGGTCCTTCTCCTTGATACCAAGAATACGAGGATCCTTACGCAGGCTTTGCAGGATCAGGGAGGCCATGCAGCGTAGGTTTGCTGAGGCATTCTGTCTGGAGTCCTCTGCGTCACTAAGGACGACATGGTCCGCAGCCACCTCCTCCCAGCCACGTACAAGTCCATGTGTTTCTTGGGACTGATCCCTTAAAGACTGCTGCTGATGCTGAGTGCCAGGCTCCACCTCCATACTGACACAATTTTCCTCCTCCTCCTCCTCCTCCTCGTCCTCTTCCTGTGTGATCGGCGGGCACGCAGGAACACTGTCTGGATAAAGGGGGCCTCGAGAGCTAAGGAAGTCCTCCTCTTCCTGCCTCTGTTCTGCCTCAAGTGCCCTGTCCCTTATTCCACGCAGCGTGTGCTCCAACAGGTGGACAAGGGGGACAGTGTCACTGATGCATGCACTGTCACTGCTCACCATCCTCGTGGCCTCCTCAAATGGTGACAGGACAGTGCATGCATCCCTGATCATGGCCCACTGGCGTGGGGAAAAAAAACAAGCTCCCCTGACCCTGTCCTGGTGCCATAGTCGCACAGGTACTCATTGATGGCCCCATTGATGGATTGAGTTCCACCTGGTGGGCATGTCACAGATTAGGCGGTTCTTGGGCAGGTTAAACTCCTTTTGGAGGTCCGTCAGCCGAGCACTGGCATTATATGACCGGCGGAAATGCACACAGACTTTCCTGGCCTGCCTCAGGACATCCTGTAAGCCCGGGTACCTGCCCAAGAACCGCTGCACCACCAAGTTAAGGACGTGAGCCAAACAGGGCACATGGGTCATTTGTCCCTGTCGGAGGGCAGAGAGGAGGTTGGTGCCATTGTCGCAAACCACCATTCCTGCCTTAAGTTGGCGTGGCGTCAACCACCTCTGAACCTGCCCCTGCAGAGCTGACAGAACCTCTGCCCCAGTGTGGCTCCTGTCCCCCAAGCACACCAGCTCAAGCACCGCATGGCATCTTTTGGCCTGCGTACTTGCGTAGCCCCTTGAACGACTACGGAGCACCGCTGGTTCTGAGGACAAAGCACAGGAAGAGGCCATGGAGGAAGAAGAAGAGGAGGGGGTGGAGGAGAGAGGTGTGTCACAATCATTAGCATTTTGGAGGCGTGGTGGCGGAACAACCTCCAACACTACTGCACCTTGTCCTGCATCCTTCCCAGCTGCCAGCAGAGTCACCCAATGCGCCGTGAAACTTAGGTAACGTCCCTGTCCATGCCTGCTGGACCATGAGTCAGCGGTAATATGCACCTTACCGCTGACTGCCCTGTCCAGCGAGGCATGGACATTGCGTTCCACAAGCCGGTAGAGAGCCGGAATCGCCTTCCGTGAGAAAAAGTGGTGTTTGGGTACCTGCCACTGACGAACCGCACATTCCACAAACTCACGGAAGGGGGCAGAGTCTACCAACTGAAAAGGCAGCAGTTGAAGTGCTAGCAATTTTGCCAAGCTAGCATTCAACCGCTGGGCATGTGGATGGCTGGGAGCAAACTTCTTTCGGCGGTGCAGCAGCTGGGGCAGGGAAATTTGCCTGGTACAATCTGCCGTCGGTGTACCAAAAGCAGATTGCCCACAAGTACTTGGCTGTGACACACCTAATTCTACACCTTCATTCCTCTCAGTGCAGGTCTCAGAGAGGACTGAAGGTATAGTGGAGTTGGAGATCTCAGCTGAAGAAGAGCAAGGAGAGGTCCTCTTTGTTCTTTGGTGTGGGTCTTTTAGATACGCTTGCCAATGAACTGCATGGCAGGTCAACATATGTCTGGTCAAGCATGTGGTACCCAAGCGGGGGATGTTTTGGCCACGCGAGATACGCTTGAGACATATGTTGCAAATAGCAGCGGTGCGATCTGATGCACTCGTCTCAAAAAAGGCCCACACCAAAGAACTTTTTGAATAACGTGCAGAGACTGCAGCGCCCTGCACATGTGGAGCTTTGGGGTGTGATGCAGTCAATGTGCTGCCCTTAGGCTGGCCCCAGGAGGGCATCCTGCCTTGTTGGTGATGTGCTGCCTCCTCCTCCTCCTCCTCTCTCCTATCCGGCACCCACGTTGAGTCAGTGACCTCATCATCCCCTCCCTCCTCATCACTGGAGCAAACCTGGCAGTATGCTGCAGCAGGGGGAGCATGACTGCCAGATTGCTGTCCTTCTTGGGCACCCCCTCTGTCCGTGCTCACGTTACTGCCTTCATCGAGCTCAGTATCATCATCAGAGCCTTCCAAACACTGGGCATCCTCCTGGAGCATGTACCCAACACTGTGGTCAAACAGTTCGAGGGACTCCTCAGGAGGACATGGTGGGGCTAGGGAAGGAGTCACTAATGACATTGAGCCGAGGGAGGAGGCCGCTGCTTTGCCAGACAAAGTACCCTGGGCATGGGTGAGAGAGGATGAGGAGGATGAGGACGGCTTGGTCATCCACCTTCTACAGGTAGCTTTAGCTGAACACTGTGAGGTGGACGCACCCCACTAACTTGTAGGTTTAGCTGAACACTGTGAGGAGGACGCACCACACTAACTTGTAGGTTTAGCTGAACACTGTGAGGTGGACGCACCCCACTAACTTGTAGGTTTAGCTGAACACTGTGAGCAGGACGCACCCCACTAACTTGTAGGTTTAGCTGAACACTGTGAGCAGGACGCACCCCACTAACTGTAAATAGTCTAGCTGCCTTACTGTGGTACTAATAGGATCAAAAGAACACCAGCAATTTTCTTCAGGTAGCTGTAAATACTGTTACAAGACAAGCCTGCCTGTCAGTAAGAAGATAACAGGAACGGATCTAGCTGAACACTGTGAGCAGGACGCACCCCACTAACTTGTAGGTTTAGCTGAACACTGTGAGCAGGACGCACCCCACTAACTTGTAGGTTTAGCTGAACACTGTGAGCAGGACGCTTCCCACTAACTTGTAGGTTTAGCTGAACACTGTGAGCAGGAGGCACCCCACTAACTTGTAGGTTTAGCTGAACACTGTGAGGTGGACGCACCACACTACTAACTTGTAGGTTTAGCTGAACACTGTGAGCAGGACGCACCCCACTAACTTGTAGGTTTAGCTGAACACTGTGAGCAGGACGCACCCCACTAACTGTAAATAGTCTAGCTGCCTGACTGTGGTACTAATAGGATCAAAAGAACACCAGTAATTTTCTTCAGGTAGCTGTATATACTGTAACAAGACAAGCCTGCCTGTCAGTAAGAAGATAACAGGAACAGATCTAGCTGAACACTGTGAGCAGGACGCACCCCACTAACTTGTAGGTTTAGCTGAACACTGTGAGGTGGATGCACCACACTAACTTGTAGGTTTAGCTGAACACTGTGAGCAGGACGCACCCCACTAACTTGTAGGTTTAGCTGAACACTGTGAGCAGGACGCACCCCACTAACTTGTAGGTTTAGCTGAACACTGTGAGGTGGACGCACCACACTAACTTGTAGGTTTAGCTGAACACTGTGAGCAGGACGCACCCCACTAACTTGTAGTTTTAGCTGAACACTGTGAGCAGGATGCACTGCACTAACTGTAAATAGTCTAGCTGCCTGACTGTGGTACTAATAGGATCAAAAGAACACCAGTAATTTTCTTCAGGTAGCTGTATATACTGTAACAAGACAAGCCTGCCTGTCAGTAAGAAGATAACAGGAACAGATCTAGCTGAACACTGTGAGCAGGACGCACTGCACTAACTGTAAATAGTCTAGCTGCCTGACTGTGGTACTAATAGGATCAAAAGAACACCAGCAATTTTCTTCAGGTAGCTGTAAATACTGTAACAAGACAAGCCTGCCTGTCAGTAGGAAGATAACAGGAACGGATCTAGCTAAACTGAATACAGTGTATATATATATATGCAACACCTGGGATGCATATATATACACAATACACTGTAAGTGCAGCTAACTGACTGACTGTTCTGCCTAATCTATCTAACTCAAATCAAATGTCACTGTCTGTCTCTCTCTCTCTCAATGAACGCCGGAACACACACTACACAGGGCCGCCATGCAGGCGGCCTTATATAGTGTGCGGCGTGTACTAAATCCCCTGAGCCATAATTGGCCAAAGCCTCCTTGGCTTTGGCCAATTACGGCTCTCTGTTCAGACGGCGCTGTGATTGGCCAAGCAGGCGGGTCATAGTGCATGCTTGGCCAATCATCAGCCAGCAATGCACTGCTATGCCGCAGTGAATTATGGGCCGTGACGCGCCACACAAATTTGGCGCGAACGGCCCATATCGTTCGCAATTCGGCGAACGGGCGAACAGACGATGTTCGAGTCGAACATGGGTTCGACTCGAACACGAAGCTCATCCCTACTCTTGATACTTCCCCGGGATTTGAGGCTCGGAACCTGTCTTAGGACTTCCAGGCAGTACAGTTGGCCTTCAGGGTGTTGTGAGATAGAGATTAATAAGGCGGGTCGCATCGTAAAGGTGTTGCTTTAATCCAACGTTAGCTGTGACCAAGGTAGGATAAGAGATGTGGCCAGGTCGGCTCCAGGTTCCTGCGAAAAGAAGGATGCAAAATTAAAATGGGATAGTGCGTCGGCCGAGGTATTGTACTTGCCCAGGATATAGATGCAGTGCACATTGAATTGGTGCTGCAGGCAGGGCCGCCATCAGGGGGTACAGGCATTACACATGTAAGGGGCCCGCATGTCCCCAGGGGCCTGACCAGCGCATCCCCCCCGTAATCAGAGCGTGCTAGAGAGAGGAGGAGAGAACATGACACTATCATCACCTTTTCGCCAGCACCCCGACCTCCCCACCCCTGGCTTATCAGCTGTTGGAGAGAGGAGGAGAGAACATGAAGAGATGACACTTTCACTTTCACCACAGCCAGTGCTCTCTGCTCTGCTAATGGCTGCTGCAGGATTTGCACGGACTGTGATTGGGCTGGACAGGGACAGGGGGAGTGGCCAGCTCGTTGACAGTGCACATGGACACCTGGACACCAATAACAGGTCAGAGAGTGCAGCATGGAGGGTAAGTCGCAAATATTTAATGTGTGCTGCTGACTGTACCCCCTGTGCTGCCTGTACATTTTAGTGGGACTTTATTTATCTCCTTCTTCTTGGATGGGACACCCTTAGGCTGAATAGCTGTCTATAATTGATTTGCATTGTGAAAATGGATGACTCTGTGGGTGCAAATAAGTTACATTTTGGAGAGCTCGCTGCCCGCCTCTTCAATATGTAACTCTCATCCCCACCCACAGTCATCCTCATCCATTTTCACAATGCAACTCAATCATCTTCATCCGCACCCAGCATCTACTCCATCCCTCCAGTCTCCACAATGCACGCATCCCCACCCACGCCGAGCACCATCCATCCCTCCAGTCTCTACAACGCACGCATCCCCACCCACGCCGAGCACCATCCATCCCTTCCAGTCTCCACAACGCACAAATTCCCACCCACGCCGAGCACCATCCATCCCCCAGTCTCCACAACGCACGCATCCCCACCCACGCCAAGCACCATCCATCCCTCCAGTCTCTACAACACACGCATCCCCACCCACGCCGAGCACCATCCATCGCTCCAATCTCCACAACGCACGCATCCCCACCCACGCCGAGCACCATCCATCCCTCCAGTCTCCACAACGCACGCATCCCCACCCACGCCGAGTACCATCCATCCCTCCAGTCTCCACAACGCACGCATCCCCACCTACGCGGAGCACCATCCATCCCTCCAGTCTCCACAACGCACACATCCCCACCCACGCCGAGCACCATCCATCCCTCCAGTCTCCACAACACATGCATCCCCACCCACGCTGAGCACCATCCATCCCAGTCCTGCTAGCAGCATCTTTGGAGTGGTGAAGGAGCAGTGTGTATACCGCTCCTCCACCGCTCCTGCCCATTGGGGCAGTGCAGCTATATTGCCGGCATAGAACTGCTGCAGCAGCGCTTTGCAGTGGATTTAACCCTTTCTCGGCCGCTAGCGGGGGGTAAAAGCGCCCCGCTAGAGGCCTCAATATCGCTGCAGATTTGACGGTAAAGCGCCGCTAAAAATAGTGGCGCTTTACTGCCAACGCACCGACCGTCCAAGTGTGAAAGGGGCCTTACTGTTAAATACTGAAAGCACTGATGACTTTTAATCCACTTTTCATATATTAAGGTGTAAGAGTGTTAAAATAAAAATGGGATGCACCAAAGAACTCGGTGGGATGGCCAGTGGGCCGATTCGGTGGGACAACCAGTGGGCAGGCCCTGGGGAATGTTGGGGGTCTGGCCCCGGGGGGCCCAGGCCTAAAGCTGTGTAAGGGGCCCCAAAATTTCTGATGGCTGGCCTGGCTGCAGGTATAGTTGCACCAGCCTGCACAGGAAGGACATGATGGCTAGTGATTTGGACCTGCCTTTATTTATGATATTGGTCGTGGCCTGATTGTCTGTGGCAAGCATCACTGTTTTCCCTGCCCAGGAGATGCCCTAAACTTGAGCTGTTGCAACAATGGGGTAGAGTTTGAATAATTAGGAGAACTGACTGAACCCGGGAATCAGGAAGATTTCTGGTGGCCATGGTCCTGCAAACCAATGATGATCAAAACCTGTAGAGGCTGCAGCGTCCGTGACTACCTGAGGAGAAGAAGAGGATGCTGATGGAATGAACACTGATATGCCATTCCAGGTCGTGAGAAATTCATCCCACGTTAACAAATCTGCTATTTCTGCTGTGTCTAGTTCAAGAATTTGGTTGGGATCTTGCACCTGTAAGAGGAAAACTAAGAGGCGCGAGATGAAGGACCGCCCCTGAGGGATGATCCCCATGGCAAAGTTAAGCATGCCAAGCAAAGATTGTAGCTGCCTCTTGGTGCACCCTCGAGTAAGGGTAAAGGTATGAACGACCGACCTGATGCGGGTCAACTTGTCAGGAGGCCGGCTGGCCTGCATGGAGCGTGTGTTGAGTGTGACACCCAAGAAGGTGATGGACTGTGTCGGGCCTTCCACTTTCTTTTCTGCTATGGGCACATTAAGGTTATTAAATACCTTTCTCAAGCTGTTTAAATCTACTGGGGGCTCATCAGGTTTTTCGATGAGCATTAAGTCATCGAGATAGTGGATCACTTTCTGACAAAGTGCGTGATGCAACAGGATCCAGGAAAGGGACTGGGCAAACGTATCGAACAGCCACAGGCTGCTTTTAGAGCCAAATGTCAACTTGGTGGCAAAATAGCACAAGTACTTTCCACTTGATTCCGTGCCACCGCCAGAGGTATGGCTCGATTGGCAATAACTTGAAGGCGCCCGAGATGTCTGTTTTGAACAGCCAAGTGCCTGCTCCTATGCAAATGATAGCTTGAAGAGCTAGGTCGACTGACGAGTACTTAAGGGAAAACTCCTCTGATGGTATCAGGGAGTTCAAACTTGGGATGTGAGAACAATGAGGTGCGGACAAATACAGTAAACAAAGTTTATTGGAAAACTTTCCCTTGACAAGCCCAATAGGGCTGACTCTCCAGGCAGTGAAAGGTGACTTGGAAAAGGGGCTGATCATGTACCCCCGGTCTAGTTCGGTTTGCAACAAGGTGCTGATGGCTGACTTATCGGTGGCGGCTGAAAGTAGGTTCTTGCATTCGTGGGTCATGTGGGGAAGCGTGATGAGTCCAGTGTGGAATCCTGTAGTGAACCCCTGCACAAGGAAGGTGGCCAGGGAGGGAGTCGGGTGTGAGGATAGGTAGAACCCGAGCCAACCGACATGCACACGGCCTAGTCATGAGGAATTAACCTGCTTGATGCTGCAAGCGACTTTGGGATGTGCTTTATGGCATGCGAGGCAAGTATGAAGGAGCTTACAGTGAGCGTAGCTGCAAGTCCCATAAATTTTAATTATTGCAGATAGATGCGCCCCCCAGTGCGCTGATTGGTCATCCTAACCTGTCCACCTGGGATGGCTGTGTGAATGCCGGTGAGTTTTGAGCGGCACTAGAGGTCGAGGGATAGCTGGGGAGTAGTCTGACACCTAGCTCGGAGCAGCAGTTTGCCATATGGGTGGAAGACTGGGAGTTAGCGCAGAGTGCGGAGCATAGGCCGGCGAAGTGGCGGCATAATAGCTCTGTGTCGATGGTGCTCGAGTTGGTAGTAATCTGGAACTGAGAGAGTCTAGCTGCTGCCTATGCTGAGAATGACCGGTGGTAGTCATACCCCCCATACTTGTGACCCAAATCCACTACTAAATGCAGATACAGGTCCAGGTCTTCCTTCCTGTTGGGGTTGGCCATGCAAAGAACATCTCTGACCATTCCAAAGGCTAGCACAAACTCCGTGACAGTGAGCTTGCGATTAGGTCCTTAGCTTTCAGGACGACTGAGACATCCCCCCAGGAATATGATTTGTTGTCAGCCATGTCATAAACTGATATGAGGAGAGATGTTAGGTTAATGTCATTGCCGTCCAAGATGTCCTTCCTGATGCCAGCTGGGACGAGGTGTGCAGGGAAGACGTGTAGAGTGCAGATGTCAGGCGTACCTGTCGGTGAAGGCTCAGGGGCAGCGATGGTGACCGGGTCTGGTAGGGGCGCAGCTGGGCGTACCTCCAGGGTTCTCACTCTGGCCTGGATGTCGGTGACTGATGTTGACAGTGTGGTCACCAAGGAGTGGAGCTGAGTAATAGCTGAGGATATAGACTGCAGTGATGCCTGGGTGCCTGGTGGGGCTGCCACTGGTGGTAGGAATAGCAGCCTAAAAAGCTCGGCTTTCCTAGCTGTGGCAGGGTGGGAAATGCCCCTGCGCTGCAGTTCTGCTATGAGCTTGGGAATGGTCCAAGCTCTGGAAGATTGAGTGCCGCCGCTTCCTGAACCCACAGAGGCAAAGCCTTCGCCGTCGGCCTGCGACATGGCTTCAGCTAAATAACAAGGAGGGGAGAATGCATATGTTTTAAGATAAGTTGCAAAGGTAGGAGGGGACAGGTGCATTGGATAGGTAAGATAGAAAAGAAGGAGGAAAACGAGAAGGACAGGAAAAGGAACGACAGGCGTAGTGAAGAAGCTGGTTTGCGTACGAGTGGAAATTTAGAAAATGCAAAAGAATGTGTGGCAACAGAGGTGAGCCAGGAGGTGACTGGCCAGGTAACTGAAAGCTCGGGTGCCCATCTGTGCTCAGCACAAACATGTGAACCAGAGCCCCCAGGGCGTACTGGGGCGGGGAGCTGCAGTCTGGTTTTCTAAGTAGGAATGTTGCGATCTCTAGCTTATTGACGTATGTTCGGCCTGCTAATGCTTGAGGTTGAGCGACCTTGTCTGCATGGTAAGGGATCTCGCTTCAAAAACAGAGTGAAGTGCGCAGAAGTATGTGACAATTACTAACGCCTCAGGAGCAACTCAAATTATGTATGTGAAGTAAAATATGTCCTGAAAGAGTGCTTAAGAGAAATGCAAGGGAGGATCCCTTGAACCACGCACTGACTCTATGCCCTGGCTTGTGAAGTCTTGGTTGGGGTAAAGAAGTGGGTCGACCAAGAACCTGTAGTAAGGAGACATAGGAAATTGATTAACAAGGGGGGATTGCAAAGAGCTGTTTGGGGCATGGCTGGCCCCCTGGTGAAGGTGTGAGCCCTGTCCTCAGTGTGTGTGGTTTTTTTTTTTTCCTGAGGGAATACCGTCCAAACCTGGTGCAGGATGGACCAACTGGAACTCTACTAACCTAAAGGGGGAAGCGACCGAGAATAGGTAAGTGACCGATTTGCCACTGGAGATGAAGAATGGCTGATTTGAGCCACTTGCAGAGATGCTTGCAATATATGCAAGTAGCAAGCCTTATCAGGAAGGCGAAAACAAAAGATAGCGTAATTTGAGCATGTAGGAATGACCGACCGCAACAACGTACAAAAAAATGGAGTGAGATGTTTGTGCTTGATAAGAGTAATGTAAGCCGAGGATCCGAATTGTTGTGCCGCTACGTGTGTGTAAATTCACGCTAAGTCCACATGCCCCTGTTGAAGTCCATGTGGACGAAACGCATCGGGTGAGCCTTACTCTTCCCTACACTTGATTTTATTGTTTTATACGTGATCATGCTTTTTATATTGTTTGCCGATTATTGGTGACATCCAATAAAATACGTCATTTGATCTTTATCTATCTTTTTGGGAACCACCCATGCTCTGGAGACTTTCCCGTGGCGGTGACCCCCCCTTAGTCTTCTGAATCGACAGTCGTGACGTGGACCATAGAAGATAGATCCCCCTTGAGATCCGGGGTTTCTAGGACCAACCATCGTCCATCAAGGATCTCAGAGCCTGCTAGATTCGGTGTCACCGGCATCCGAATCCACTCCTGTCGGTAAGCGTATTCCATCTATTTCCATTTCATGACCGTATAACCTATGATATACAGAGGAGAAGATTCCTACACCAGTCCAATATTTATATCCAGCCTATGTTTGGGACTTTCCGGCGTTCGATTCATAGTCATATACTGGGACATTATTGTATCTCACCTAATACCCATCATTTCGTATCATGCTACATGTGTTTCATCTACGTTTTTTGTAATGGCCACCATTACTGATGTGTTTTCCACCATTTGCTATCATCATTAGCGCTGCATTTCACTTTTATTTCTGTTCATAATATTGGTCATATTTTATGTAGCTGCTTTTTTGTATTGGGTTAGCGCAGTGTTATTTGCATTTTAGTTTAATTCACGCTGAAGGACCGAAAAAAAAATGCAACCGTTCCGCCCCCCATTGACGCCACGGGGAAGCCACAGGGAAGCCCCATGGCATCAGAGGGGGGCGGGGTAACCTGTTTACATTACCGGTTGGCCCCGCCCTCAGCTATATAAGAACTGTCACAGAGAAGAAGGCGGGAGCCTCCCATGGAGGTGAAACGGTTGCGGCTTTTTTTTTTTTTGTTCCGTCAGGTGGTGTAAATTTACATCATGGGACATTTTTATTTTTTTATTTTTTAATAAAGGACTTGTCCCAAGCTGTCTCTTGTCTTTTTTACCATTCTTGACACTTTTTTTGTGAAATGGTATAGCTACAATGTACCCCATTACCAATTCACATAGGGGGGAGGCCAAGATCTGGGGGTCCCCTTGTTAAAGGGGGCTTCCAGATTCCGATAAGCCCCCTGCCTGCATACCCCCACAACCACCGGGCAAGGTTTGTGGGGATGAGACCCTTGTCCCCATCAACATGGGGACAAGGTGCTTTGAGGTCAGACCCCAAAACACCCTCCCCATGTTGAGGGCATGTGGCCTGGTATAGTTCAGGAGGGGGGCTCTCTCTTGTCCACCCTCTTTTCCTGCAGCCTGCCAGGTTGCGTGCTTGGATAAGGATCTGGTATGGATTTTGGGGAGACCCCTATGCTGTTTTTTTTTTTTAATTTTGGTGCAGGGTTCACCTTAAAATCCATACCAGACCCTTCAGGTCTGGTATGGATTTTGGGGGACCCCTACACCATTTTTTTAAAATTTGGCACAGGGTTCCCCTTAATTTCTTAATTTCCATATCAGACCTAAAGGGCCTGGTATGGATTTGAGGGGGGGCCCCACGCAATTTTTTTTTTAAAATTTTGGTTCAAGGTTCCCCTTAATAATCATACCAGACCCAAAGGGCCTGGTAATGGACTGGGGGGATCCCATGCTCTTTTTTTCAATGAGTTTTATCAATATTGCCGAGACTCGACAATTCATTACAGCCGCGATCAGTTTTAAATGACAATTTTTCCTTTAGAAATGTAATTTTGCTGTGGTATTGTTCTAAACATGGGAAAAATGTGCCACTTTACAGGAATACTATAGACACCCTCCCAGGCATGATATTTAAAGGAATATTTCATTTTTATTGTTTCACTTAAAGCATTAAAAAAATCACTGCTCCCGAAAAAACAACCGTTTTTAAATAAAAATTTGCATTGATACATGTCCCCTGGGGCAGGACCCGGATCCCCAAACAATTTTTATGACGAAAACTTGCATATACAGTGGGGTCGGAAAGTATTCAAACCCCCTTAAATTTTTCACTCTTTGCTATATTGCAGCCATTTGCTAAAATCATTTAGGTTCATTTTTTTCCTCATTAATGTACACACAGCACCCCATATTGACAGAAAAACACAGAATTATCACATGGTCCTAAGTATTCAGACCCTTTGCTCAGTATTTAGTAGAAGTACCCTTTTGATCTAATACAGTCAGGAGCCTTTTGGGGAAAGATACAACAAGATTTTCACACCTGGATTTGGGGATCCTCTGCCATTCCTCCTTGCAGATCCTCTCCAGTTCTGTCAGGTTGGATGGTAAACGTTGGTTGACAGACATTTTTAGGTCTCTCCAGAGATGCTCAATTGGGTTTAAGTCAGGGCCACAGCATGATACTGCCACCACCATGCTTCACTGTTGGGACTGTATTGGACAGGTGATGAACAGTGCCTGGTTTTCTCCACACAAACCGCTTAGAATTAAGGCCAAAAAAGTTCTATCTTGGTCTCATCAGACCAGAGAATCTTATTTCTCACCATCTTGGTGTCCTTCAGGTGTTTTTTTAGCAAACTCCATGCAGGCTTTCATGTGTCTTGCACTGAGGAGAGGCTTCTGTCGGGCCACTCTGCCATAAAGCCCCGACTGGTGGAGGGCTGCAGTGATGGTTGACTTTCTACAACTTTCTCCCATCTCCCGACTGCATCTCTGGAGGTCAGCCACAGTGATCTTTGGGTTCTTCTTTACCTCTCTCACCAAGGCTCTTCTCCCCCGATAGCTCAGTTTGGCCAGACGGCCAGCTCTAGGAAGGGTTCTGGTCGTCCCAAACGTCTTCCATTTAAGGATTATGGAGGCCACTGTGCTCTTTGGAACCTTAAGTGCAGCAGAAATTTTTTGTAACCTTGGCCAGATCTGTGCCTTGCCACAATTCTGTCTCTGAGCTTTTCAGGCAGTTCCGTTGACCTCATGATTCTCATTTGCTCTGATATGCACTGTGAGCTGTAAGATCTTATATAGACAGGTGTGTGGCTTTCCTAATCAAGTCCAATCAGTATAATCAAATACAGCTGCACTTTAAATGAAGGTGTAGAACCATCTCAAGGATGATCAGAAGAAATGGACAGCACCTACATTAAATATATGAGTGTCACAGCAAAGGGTCTGAATACTTAGGACCATGTGATATTTCAGTTTTTCTTTTTTAATAAATCTGCAAAAATGTCAACAATTCTGTGTTTTTCTGTCAATATGGGGTGCTCTGTGTACATTAATGAGAAAAAAAATTAACTTAAATGATTTTAGCAAATGGCTGCAATATAACAAAGAGTGAAAAATTTAAGGGGGTCTGAATACTTACCGTGCCCACTGTAAGCCTTTAAAATGAGCACTTTTGAGTTTTCATGTTAGTGTCTCATAGACTTTAATGGTGTTCCGGCAGCTTTTGAAGTTGCCCCGAACACTGCATATTGTTCGGTGTTCGGCGAATAGGCGAACACCCAATGTTCGAGTCGAACTTACGTTCAACTCGAACATCGGGCTCATGCCTGCTCTGTATATGGACAAGGCATCATCAAACATGTCTTTGAATACTTACCTTGCAGTTATGCTTCATATAAAGTCCCACAACCTTTTTCTCCTTTTAAGACTATGTAACTATGTAACTATGTAACATGTAGCAGAATACATTTTGGCCTACATTTATAAAGAAATTAGATTTTTTTTTCTTGTTTTTCTAACGGATATGTTTTATAACAAAGTATAAAAAATTGTTTTTTTTTTCAAAATTTTCGGTCTTTTTTTGTCTATATTGCGAACAATTAAAAGAAAAACAGTGGTGAGCCAGTACCACCAAAAGAGAGCTCTATTTGTGTGATTTATTTTATTATTTTTTTAAATTTTCAGTTGCGTACAGTGTCACACGACCATGCAATTCCCAAATCCCTGTGCTGAATAGCAAAAAAATATCCTGGTCACAAATTGGGGAAAACCTTCCGAAGCTCAAGTGGTTAAAGATGCCTAATAATGCAACGCATGTGCCACACTGTTAGAATTCATCCATTTATTGTAAAATTCTTAAAACATGTGGCAAGTTTTGCCTAACAACACTTTTGTTTTATGTATACAGGCATAAGTAACAAATAAAAATCAGAAATACAAAGTAGTCCTGATCCCAGCGCTCAAATGGAACAGATTCAGTGCACTTTCAGCCGCTATTATAAAATACAAATCAATAAACAATAAATATGCCTAATTTAAAACCAAGCATTAACAGCGCTTCCTATGGATGAAACGTATCCATCAATATAATGTATCATATAGTGCAATAGTCAAATTGTCTCAGGTCAAGTATATAAAACACAAAAGTCAAGGGATCCAACTTCTCCTCAAACCATTCATCATTTGACTATTGCACTATATGATACATTATATCGATGGATACGTTTCATCCATAGGAAACGCTGTTAATGCTTGGTTTTAAATTAGGTATATTTAATGTATACAGGCATACCGAAGAGGAGGAGCCAGGATTGCCGGTGAGGGACCCGAGAAAAGGAGGTTCGGGGCTGCTTTGTGCATTTCATTGCACAGAGCAGGTAAGTATAAACCTGTTTGATATTTTCATTATTATTATTTTTTTCAAAGCATTTACAATCACTTTAACAGTCCAATGCGTCATTTACAATGCATTGACACTGCTCCTATCATGGTGCACACTAGATGCTGGGGTCTAACAAAGGTGCTGGTTTGAACGAGCTCCTGAAGTCCCTACATCCATAGGGCAGTTAGTGAGGAGTAAGCATTATGCAAATTGTGAGATTCAGCAGGTAATTTATCATGTGGATGTAACATATATTAGGTTGGAAAAATGTAAAAATAAAGAATAGAATTTCTAACCTTCTTTATGATGAGGGGTCCTAGAATTTAATGTCTCCTGCAGCAATACATATTGTGCTAAAGCACAACAGGAGGACTGATAAGATCCATTTTATCCTCTTGGATAGGGTCCATAGAGTAAACAGGGAGAAGATTGGAATAAAATCCTTCTGCCACTAGAATGCAAATGGATTCATCAATTTTGATCATTTGAAGAACCAGAGATTAATGGGATGATAAATGTCAGCTGTTATTTGTAAATTATTTCAGAAAGTGCAGTAAGAAAATGGGATTTATTTGTGTGTGGCACCAAGGATCCACATATATGAAGAATAATGTATCTAAAAAATAATTATAACAAATAAATAAAAAACATGTATGCAATATTTCTTTTAAAACAGTGTCATGAATTTATTGCAATTTACATTAGTATTAGACCACAATCTTGGACACTTGTCACAGACAAACTTTAACAGCTTTTAGTCAACACGTTTCATGGCCAGGAACTGCCTCTTCAGGAAGAGTCTATTAAATATATATCAAAAGCTGGCTTGTCCACTGGCCTAATAAATTTAGATATAAATATATGAATATCAATAACTGTACCAACATGTCCATACACCCACATATGTGGGGTACACACTTGTTACCATAGAATGGCTAAGTTCCTCTCATTTAAATAATTGATGCAAATAACTTTAATCTTTATACTCCCTCCCTCTCTATATGCAAAAAAAGTAAAAAAGGTTTCAGTCAATTTTGAAACCCAGTTATTAGTTTATAGAGGTGCAAGTTACTGTAGATAAAATGGTGAACACTTGATGATCTTAAAAGACACTATTCCATACGGAATAATAAAGGCAGATGTCCCAATACTTTTGGTGATATAGTATATATTACATTTTTGTTTTTGGTTTAGATATGCTTTAAGCTTGCAATATAATTTTTTTGTTTTTTTTGTTATGTGTCCCTAAATCAGCTAACAAAAATCAGCGTAAGTACAATGGACGGATATACAGTATATTATTTTGGAAATACATTAAAAAAAAAAAAAAAACAGCAGCTTTCATCAGCATACTGCAGTGGAATCCAAAGTATAAGATTTTTTTGTAAAATATATAGGCCCAAATACTTAAACTCACTAAAGCATGCACAGATTGCTCTTTAAGCCATGCCAAGTAATAAAAGATCTTTTCATAACAAAGAGGTTGAACAGACCTATTAGATAAATAACTTCCAGCGGAGGTGGCGATGTGGAGCCATTTAAAACTTCACCAACTATCATTCTCCGTGATCGTCAAAGCATTTCGAGGAGAGAGATATACTATCACCTTGTTCAACCTCCACGATAAAATTAATTTGCTTTGGATAGACTCCATTAATTGTTCATAAAAAAGATCTGACTCGTTGCTTTTATAGAGACCAGCGTGTCATCAAGAATACACAATGCCTTTAGCAAATTGGCCTACCATTAACTACGGCAATGAAATCCTTGGGAAAAAAAAGGGTTGTGTAGGCATTTCAATATCTCAGACATTACTTAAGTCTCATCTTGGCTTACTGTCCAATATCATTTTTTCAGCTACTGCGGCATTTCTCCAGTATGGATGAGGGATGACAGAGATATTTGATCTGATAAATTATTTGAGTTCTCTTCAATGAGAAAATACTTTGGTCTTTGCCTTTCCTAATTCAGGCAATTAAAGACGGTCATGTCTGACCATTTGACTTAAAGCTGATCCCCAAGCAGATATAAAAGACACAAATTAATGCAGCTCTGTATTTTTAGCACCCACTCTCAAAAGAGCCCGCAGTTTAAGGTCCCTAGGGTCTTTTCCTATAGTTGCACTGGCAGCAAGGCACACAGACACAGTCACTCATTCTTCTCAATGAACAGTACTTTACTTTTCTGATGCTATAATGCAGAATCTGAACTTGGATAGGTTCAGGATTAGGAATGGGCAAACGATTTGGCCCAAGCATAAGTTCAGGCCAAACTTTCGTTCTTCGGACGTTCGGTGAACAAACGGGTCGTTTAACTGTTTGTTCGGCCCCCCGAACAGTACATTGCAAGCCCTGATTAGCTGAAGCAGTGAAAGCTTCAGCCAATCAGGGCACAGAGCACTGTCAGAGTCATGATTGGACACTGTCATGATGACTTTATCCAATCATGGCTCATTTCCACCCCACAGTATAAAAGTATTCTTTCAATGGCAGCCATTTTCAGTGTGATTTTTGGCGTGGAGAGAGATAGAACAGGGCTCTGTTCAGTGCTATTAGTTAGTTAGTGTGCTATACTGTGCTATTTTGCTTCAATTGTCAGTGTAGAATATTAGTTTAGTGTCAGTCTAGGGATAGTGTGAGTGTAGTAAGGAGGATCATCATTCAGTTTTGCATACTGTGCAGCTAGAGTAGGGACAGCTTAGAACTTTCCCAGTATGCTATTGAGTTGTTGGGCTGCTCTTCATCCAGCGTGCTTTCAGAACGGGCACTCAGTGCTGCAGGAAGTTTTGCTACTGATCATAGAATGCATCTGTCCACAGACTCCATGGACCGTTTGACTTTTATAAAAATGAATGGGACCCCCCAGACACTATATTGGAAGGAATTTTTAATTTTTATGCTATTACTTTAAAAATCAAAAAAAATCACTGCTCATTTTAAAATGACGTTTTTCACAAACTTTGTTTTTTTATTCATACATGTTCCACAGGGCAGGACCCGGACCCCTATAACCATTCTATGCCCAATTACTTGCATATAAGCCTTCAAAATGGGCACTTTTGATTTTTGCCATTCGGGTCCCTTTGACTTTAATGGGGTTTGTTATTCGGGTCCGAACTTTCGCGGTGTTTAAAAGTTCTGGTGCGAATCAAACAGGGGTCCATTCGGCCCATTCCTATTCAGGATAACTGTGGGATACTCCAGTAACTTCAGCAGCAATTTGAGGACACTAATATTTTGAGCAGAGTCCTTGCACAAGCAAACAGTGGACTGAGCTATACCAGGACACCAGGTACAATGTCCCATTTGAGCAATTCTGACTCTAGCACCCAAGGGATGGCAGCAGCGCAGTCTCAGGGATCTCTCAGTCCAATCTGTACTCACTAATATCCTTGAATAATTGGTTTCCTCCTTACAATATCTTCCAGACACCTCTCCAGTGATACCAGATCTCCAGAAAATCCCTCAGTTAGCTCCAGCAACTTTTAGCAGAATAGAATAGCTTAGAAGGAACCTCGATGAACACATGGCAAGCCTACCAGGGAGGACAGGAGCCCTCTAGGCTGAGATCTCCTCCTCCCAGCACAAGACACCTCTGCTCCAAGTCTTGGAGTGTTTGTGCTCCCTCCCAGCCACCATCTTGGCACCTCTTCCAAGGATTGGCCAGGGCTTCATAAATATTCAGCTGCTAATTTGACTTTCCCAGCCCACAACTTTTCATTGCGATTGCCCTGTACACATATTTCTCCAATGCAACAATGGAGAATCGCCGACAACTGACCACATTCACTGACACTGACACTGACCTCCTCCTTCCCAAATGGAAGCTAAATGATCCCTTCAAAACGCCTGACTTAACCTGTTCTCACAAATGACCCCAACTTGATACCCAGCCGGGTCACAGCGGACCATTGCATCACCTAAGCCTAACTTTTAATCCACTGGCTCCAATTTCCTGGACACTGTTGGAGGAAATCCCCCCCCCCCTCGTTTAGCAGTTAATCAGCAGTAATACTGCACATTGAACCTGTATTGGTAATGGGTTCCCTCTTTTTATTCCCCTCTCTACTCCACACCAGCCCCTTTCTCCTGTTTGGCTTGGACGCTCAAGACCATACACCTCTGCTAGTAATTACTCCTAGAGAGTGCTTTTCCTATGCCTAACAGTATTGAATTACCACCAAGAGACCTCACCGACTGCCTTATAATGCAGATGAAACTGACTTCCTTAAATGTTAAGGGCTTGAATAGCCTGCAAAAGAGGGCTAATCTTCAAAGGGTAATATCCAAACAAGGCGCAGATGTGATATTCATACAAGAAACGCATTTTGCAGAGTCAAAAACCCCAACATTCAAACTCAAGGGATATGACATTGTCTATCTCGCCTCAGGTCTAAGGAAAAAGAATGGCATGTTGACGACTATCCGAGATACCCTCCAATTTCAGCACCACCACACTTATGCTGATTCACTGGGCTGGTACCTAATACTTACTTGCACCATCACTCAAGCCACCTACACCCTGGTCAACGTATATGGCCCCAACTCCAGACAACTCTGTTTATTTAGACAAATTTTTAAGAAGATTGATAACGTGAAACAAGGCAATATCGTTATAGGTGGCGATCTTAGTATTGTTGGCGATCCCTCCCTGGATACCTCCACTAAACAACCGAAACACTGGCTGGCTCTGAACCCCCTGCTCCAGGATTTGGATCTTTTTGATGTATGGAGAGCACAACATGGCTCAGAATGTAACTATACTTATTTTACCATCCACAGCTATCCTACTCACACATCAACTCCTTTCTGGTCGATAAATGGACCCTTTAAAATGTCATGAAATCTGACATTGGTCTCATTTCATGATCGGATCATGCCCCTATCTCCATTACTCTAGGCGACCTATGACATGGACCACCGAGACTTTGGAGGCTAGACCACCTCCTTGATAGCGGACCCTAAAGTCCAACTAGAAATAGAAACTGAACACCAATCTTTCTTTGACATTAACAAACTGCCTGATATAAACAAATTTATACTTTGGTCAACTTACAAAGCTTACTTAAGAGGAATTTTTATAAAATTGAGTAAAAGAGCGAGAAGCCAGAGAACCCAGCAGATTGATGAGGTTCTTTCCCAAATATCTTGTATGGAAAAATTAAACAAATCTTCTCCTTCCCTTGCACAAGCCACCAAGCTCCTAGAGCTGAGACAACACTTATGCACCCTTCTGCTACATAAATTTGAAACTAACTTCAAATTCCCCAAAGCCAACTTTTATGCCTTAGGCAATAGGGCTGGGTCGCTCTTAGCCAAACAAGTTAAGGCCCAATGTAAAAAAAACAAAATTCTCTCGCTCCATCACCCTACTTCAAAGCAACTCTTAGCCAACCGCAAGAAATCGCTAACGCGTTTAGTGACTTCTATGCACCCTTATATAACCTTAAACCTACTGAAGAGCAAATTCATAGCTTCCTAGCTCCAATCAATTTGCCCTCCATTGCAGATGCTCAATTCAAGTATATCTCCTTGCCTACAGATATGTTATGCTCTATAATATCCGCTATCCCAAAACCTGGGAAAGATACCTCTGCTGCCTCTAACTATCTCTTTAAATACTGACAACAAATTGCTTACTAAAGTCATTGACAGCAGATTGATGGTGTTCCTCCCCGGGTTAGCACACCCTGATCAAGTTGGTTTTGTCCCGGGTAAGCAAGCCCCAGATGCAACCAGAAGGGTGCTCAATCTCATTTACCAAATTGCACACATGCAGGCGCCTTCTCTGCTCTTATCCCTAGATGCAGAGAAGGCATTTGATAGAGTCCATTGGAAATTCCTCCAGGCAGTGCTAACTAAATTTGGCATTACAGGGTGGTTCCAAGACGCAATCATGTCCCTATACTCTCTAACCCATCAGCTAGAATATTCACTGGAGGGACTTTATTCACTCCTTTTGAGATCTCTAATGGGACAAGACAGGGGTGCCCCCTCTCCTCGCCCATTTTTGCTCTACTGATGGAACCTTTCACCTCTAAAATTAGATCTGATCCACAAATATCAGGAATTCCCTGCAAAGGCACTAAATCAGCTTATTCGCTGATGATGTGGTTTTTATGGTCACTAACCCCCTCCAATCCCTGCAGGCAATACAAGACACCCCCCACCAATTTAGCTCCATAACATACTACAAACTTAATACCACAAAATCCTTAGTCCTCCCCATACACCTCCCACCCGGCATATCTGCCCAGCTGAAATCCAATCTATCCTACACGTGGGCAACCACATCCATCCCTTACCTGGGAATACAAATTATTTCCAACCCAAACCACCTGATACTACTATGCCTTTTCCCAAAGCTTGCCCACCCTACTGAAAACACTATTTTGTAAAGACCTATCTAAACTTGGACGTATTGCCCCCCTTCAAAATGATTATACTGCCTAAGCTTCTTTACCTATTGCTTACACTAATTATACCTATCCCTCGCTCCCTCTTGACCTCGATCCAGAGTCAATTACCAAATTTATTTGGGACACTAAGCCACCTAGATGTGCTAGCTACATTTTAACCAGGCCCCACAGGAAAGGTGAAGTAGAACAGCCCATATCAGTAATTATTACTATGCATCAATATTAGATCAATTTTATTTCCAGTGGCCAGCTACACCCGAAAAAATATGGTCCACCACTGAAGCATCACATCCACAGCCCGCTACCCTAACAGACTACCTTTTACTGGCAGCAGCAGGATTCTCCACAGTCCCACGAAAGACTAACCCTGCAATCTCGGTCTCCCTGCTGGCCTGGAGAAAACTTCTGGTCACTTACCCCCCAAAAACTTGAACCTTGCCCGGTGGCACTCCGCTGGTATCTCAACCAAAGGCGACATAATGAGCCACAGTTCGCTGAAAACATTTGAAGCTCTCCAAGACTAATTTAAACTGCCAAGCTCAGAAGCCTATACATATACACTAATCTCACACTTCTTGGGCTCCTCTAAACTACCCCCTGAGGTATCTATTCCTGCACCAGTACTACTTATTTACCCCTTGCCCTAGAAGAGGTATTTCCTTGATGTACTCCTGTCTTAGCGATACCTGACCCTGCTCTCAAGTGCACTCCCTAACTAAATGGGCTGAGGATTTGAGTATTCCTTTCACCCAAGACCAGTGGCTGTGAGCATTTAGAGAAACCTTCAAAGCATCCCACTGTACCAACCACTGGGAATCCTATCAGAAAATCATCCAAAGATGGTATTTAACGCCCAACCGATTATATAAAATGTACCCAGGTCACCTGTACTCTGGAGAAATTGCAGCAGCATATGCTCCATTGCCCACACCCTTTGGTTCTGCAAATCCTTGAGCTCCTTCTGGAATCAAGTATTTGTTCTGATCTCCATTACTGGGACTCCCTTGTCCCCGAATTCTGCACTAGCCCTACTACATATTGGCACTTACTACACGCAGCCAAACTAAACATCACTAGGTTATGGAAAACCTCTGAAATCCCTTCCATCTCAAATACTATTGCTGATTTCAATTTCCAGTATGAAATGGAAAGAATAGTGGCTAGGAAAGACTTGCACTTAGGAAAATGTATAGCTATGTGGTCGTTTTGGCTAAAACATCCGAAATGTACTGTTTCAAGTTTAATCAATCCTCTCTGAACACCTGTCTCTCTACCTAAACTTGCTGGTGTCATTTCCTTCCCTTTCCTTTCTTTCCCCCTTCCTTCTCCCTTAATCCCCTACTCTCTCCCACGCTTCCTCCTCCCCTCCCCCTTCCATCTAGATCTTTTTCTTCAACTACCACCTTAATGCTACCCAACTTCATTTAGAAAGGTACTCTTTGCACTTAGCTTAACACTGTTCATTAGATGAACTTATTTCTAGTCAGAACATCTGTTTTGTTACTACGGTTTACGGCTTTTACATGTATGTTCTTTTATAAAAATACAATAAAGAAGTATGTTTCAATAAAACCAAGCGTCAGTGAACGGTCCCTATGACCTCTGTATGCTCAAGTGCAGTAAGTGTACATAAAACTGCTACATAAACAGGAAGCATAGATGGAAGGACCCTCGAGGCTATATTCCCAGAAAAGATTATTGAAGCACTGTCTTGAGGCGCACACCACAAAACTGACACAGATCTTAAAAATATAGGGAAAAAAGGAAACAATATTCAAAAAAGGTGTATATATACAAAATAAACATCCGCGCCCCTGTGTCTTGTGTAAATTAAATTAAATTTATTTAAATTAAAACTAAAGAAATTACCAAACTTGCAGCTGCTGTCTATTCCCTCTGAACAAAAGAAAAAAATATTGTTGAACAGCACTCTTTATGATCCTCCAGACATATCAAACAATATCATGCATGTGCTTGTAACATTTCAGTGCCCTATAAAATACCATAGAAACTTGAATAAAATATAGATCACTTGTGCAATAAAACAAAATTCACACGTAACAGAAAAAAAAAAACAGTCTTTGAAAATGTGAAGAAAAGCAAAGTCCTTAAAAATATGAAGAAAAAGGGCTTGTGCCAAAACAACCTTTTTAATGCTATCCCACCTCGTGCTCATGTGATATTATCCGCACTGACCAGATTACAATGAACCCCTTGCTGTACAGCAAGAAGAGTCAATGGCGCTTTGTGATCACTATGGGATAGTCTCTGTCTTGGATATCATCCCTTCTTGTGTAGGTTCTTGTCCTCTTTACTCAATAGGCAGGAGTGGTTTATGAAATAAGAAAGTAGAGGAGTCCTTTCATAGTGAAAAAACATTTGTTTTTTATTAAAAAATAAGATTAAAAATAGCTACAAAACTTCATATAAATGTATAGCATCAGTCTGCTATATACTAAGCAAGATGAAAGCCACCTGGTCCCCAGCATGCGTTCCACCTACAGACCGGAAATGACTCTTCCGGTCATTGAAATCTGGTGGTGAGTGCGAATAATATGACATGAGCACGAGGTGGAATAGCATTAACAGGGTTGTTTTGGAACAAGCACCTTTTCTTCATATTTTTAAGGACTTTGTTTTTCTTCACATTTTCAAGAACTTTGTATTGTTTTATTATGCATGGATTTTGTTTTATTGCACAAGTGATCTAAATTTTATTACATTTTTTTATGTTATTTTATAAGGCACTAAAATGTTACAAGCACACGCATGACATTGTTTGATATGTATGGAGGATCATAGCAAGCACTGTTTAATATTATTTTTTTTAATTTTGAAAAATGAAAAGGGGAAGCAAAGAATGAACTAAAAAACAGAGAACCACTTAAATCCAACCTAGTGGACCTTACAGAATAAATAAATACATAGCGTCAGAAACTCCCTCATGAAGACAGCAGCAAGGTATAATTTTGTAGTAGGGGAAGTGGAGAGTCCCTGAAGGGGTGGGGCAGCTTCAGATTAGGTTCATTGGAGTAGCAGACTGTGCTTCAGTGCAACAATCCATACAGTGATAGGACGATAGCAAGGATAATTTTTTAGAGGTTGTGAGATTGGATTCTATGAAGGCCTGCCACCTGTATGTGAACCTGCTTATTAACCAATGTAAAAATGTAGGTGCCACTCAGGCTCCAGTGAGTCCTAGTCCATCGTCAACTGCTATGAGTGCCGGCTGAGAATGGAGCGCATCTTGACTCCAGATGTCAAAATGTAGTCAAGAAAATATCCCTTGAGCTGCACATCACTGCAAATCTGCTATGAAAGAGTATGTGACAGTCTCAGCCCAGTTTAGTGGAGGTATAGTTTTGTAGCTCAATGTTCAACTTTTCTCCATATAGTAGGGTTCTCAAATTCTTTTTGATACCCGTGATAGTAGGTGCCGTAGTGGATATTCATTTATTTCTTTTGTTTACAAACTGTTTATTAAGGGAACAGCATACAAGATATTAACACATTGGGGTTGATTTACCAAAACTGGGGAGTGCAAAATTCGGTGCAGCTTTGCATAGAAACCAATAAGCTTCCAGGTTTTATTCTCAAAGCCTAATTGAACAAGCTGAAGTTAGAAGCTGATTGACTACCATGCACAGCTCCAGCAGATTTTGCACTCAAGTTTTAGTAATCAACCCCAATATGTATCCAAAAAGTGTTTCAATCTGGCAATACAGAAAAGCCATAGTTTTGTAAATTCAGAGTAACAGTGTAAGTCGTGAGACACATTTCATCAAAAAACATTTATATAGATACAAAAATTAGCTAAAAAGCAGCCAAGTCAAAAAATCTCAATAGAGAATACATAGAAAATCAGTCAAGAGATAAGGTTCTAATAGAAGACCATATCCCATTTTTCAGGCATTGAATTAAAAAGAATGTGGAAAATTCTTTCTATCAGAAATATAGCATGCACTCTGTCCCTGATTTATGAGAAGAGCATGGAAGAAGTCTTCAAATTTGAGGCAATCATCCATAGCGTGGCAACTAGGGTTGCCACATCATCTCTTTAATCCAGGACACACATTATTAGACAGGTTCTGTGGCTGATTAAGGTGGTAATTAAAATCACTTGGTGCCTTATCTGCATTAAATCAGCCTCAAAACCTGTAATTAATGTAATGAATATATGCCCTGGATTAAAGGGATGATGTGGCAACCCTAGTGGCAACACAGAATGTATAGATCAATTCTTCTGACATATAAGAGGTGCTAATGATTGGGACGAATAACAGACATATAGGGGTAGATTTCCTAACATTGTTGCACTCAGAATCTGGTGCAGCTGTGCATGGTAGCCAATCCGCTTCTAACCTCAGCTTGTTCAATTAAACTTTGGCAATACAACCTGGAAGCTTATTGGTTTCTATGAAGAAGTGAGCCTGATTTGGAACTTTACAGCTTTAGTAAATAAACCCCATAGATAGAGTAAGGGTAACAGAGCTTTCTGCTATCCGGGAAGTGATCATTACAATTTTGTGCCAAATAGGCTTCAATCTCTCACAACTCCAGAAATATTGGAGATAGGAAGCAGGGGAGATGCAACTCCAAAAACAGGCATCAGAGGTCTCTGGGAACATAGAGTATAATTTAGAAGGGGGAAATACCATCTGGTTAATGCATTAAGGCATAAGTGTGCACAGCCTATTGCATTAGGGTGTGCACCCCAAAGCTCAAACATACACTACCGATCACTCACAGTGTTCATTCAGAAAGGGAAGGGGCCGGTAAATGACATACTCATCCAAAAACATCCCCACAGCAACAGCTGGTGGGAGGGAGAGTTCCCATTGTGACAGTACAGGACACCAACAGGCTGCATGGATGGCGCTTTTCACACACTAAAATGTGTTTAATAATAACCATTTTTTTTCCTGATTAGAGTGTGCACCCCTGGCACACCCTGTGCACACACCTATGCCTTAAAGTGCTTGTACACCCTGTACAATCACTTTTACCTACAGGTAAGCCTATATTAAGGCTTACCTGTAGGTGCTTGAAATATCTCCTAAACCTCTACGGTTTAAAAGATATTTACAAAAAAGCTGAGCGCCGATGACTACAGCACATGTGCCGATGTCTACAGTGCATGCGCACTTTAGAAAGGGCAGATTGTGGCATTTCTAATAGGAGTCATGCCATGACTGGCGGCTCCCGCGCTCATACACGGTAGTGACGTCACGCGACTCCGGCCAGTCACAGAGCCAGAGTTTGCGGCCCCGGCAGGAAGAGGGGTGAAGATGGTGAAAATGTCTAATTTCAAGATATTGCAACCTTTCTTGATATCCTTGAGACCCCATTCACACAGGGTCAACACGACTTGCAGGTCGCCTCAGCGAGGCGACCTGCAAACGACTTCCGTGGCGACTTGCAAAACGACTTCTGTATAGAAGTCTATGCAAGTCGCCCCCAAAGTCGTACAGGAACCTTTTTCTAAGGCGGAGTGACTTGTGTCGCTCCGATTAGAACGGTTCCATTGTACAGAACGGGAGGCAACTTGTCAGGCGACTAGGTCGCCTGACAAGTCGTCCCTGTGTGAATGGGCTCTGAGTGTTTGAAGGAGAGTAAATGTCAGAAAGGTAGAATAAAGGAAAACCATAAATGTAATCAAGTTATTGGCCTTAGGGCAAGGACTAATGTGAATGTAAAGCATTGTGTAAATTGTGAGTGCTATATAAATACCTGTAATAGAACAATAATTGTTTATGGCAATGAAATGAGATTATGTTCCAGGTTCACTGTATGATTTTGGCTTACTCCTAGTACTTGTAAATGCCAACTGTGGAGCCCGATGCAAGGACAGTGTAACCCCAGCATAGCAGGAGTTGTATCATCAGTGACTTCCCAGTGACCAAAGAGGGAATAAGCCAGACTGGAAGGCCAGGACAATATGGCAGCAGAGGCAGACAGAGATAAATGTTAGATCAGACCTGTTAGTGCTGGAGGAGGAAAACTAGAGTGTAAGTCTGCCATACTGTACAAGTAGGCGCACAAATTTACGGAAAGGAGCTTAGCAGGCACTGTCTTTAGTTCAAAAGAGCATAAATACACTTATGCCCCGTACACACGGTCGAACATTGATCGGACATTCCGACAACAAAATCCTAGGATTTTTTCTGACGGATGTTGGCTCAAACTTGTCTTGCATGCACACGGTCACACAAAGTTGTCGGAAAATCCGATCATTCTGAACGCGGTGACGTAAAACACATAAATCGGGACTATAAACGGGGCAGTAGCCAATAGCTTTCATCTCTTTATTTATTCTGAGCATGCGTGGCACTTTGTGCATCGGATTTGGGTACACACGATCGGAAATTCCGACAACGGATTTTGTTGTCGGAAAATTTTATAGCCTGCTCTCAAGCTTTGTGTGTCGAAAAATCCGATGGAAAATGTGTGATGGAGCCTACTCACGGTCGGAATTTCCGACAACAAGGTCCTATCACACATTTTTCGTCGGAAAATCCAACCGTGTTTGGATCTATTTATAAAAAAATTGCTGGACAAATGTTACTAGCATTTGCCCAAATGTAATAAATTCTGACAATATTTTGCTTAACATGTTGAAGGATCATCGTCACCATTTAATGGTCATATTGCAACATTTTTCCTGAAATACTGCAATCAGGAAAATGCCACAATATGGCCACTAGATGTAGCAGACGATCATAGGAAAATGATCATAGGAAATCAATGCATTTAGCAAAATATGGTCAGAATTCAATGATGGCTGGGCGGATGCTAGTTACATTTCTCTAATGATTTTCTAATAAATAGACCCTTTAGCTTAGGTAAAGTATGCATGGTGAATAATATTTTATATATAAGTTTATGGTTCTGAAAAGCTATCCCTTTAATATAAGCACATCAAAATAAACCTAATATCAAGCACAGTTCAAGTCTAGTAGTTTCAGGTTTGACTTGTTTTATTGCCTCAAGTTGTGTTAAGTCAAATGGAAAAAGCACATTGCATTACAGAAAATGCTTTTACATGTATCTCCTGCTGTAATTGTCATAAATAGCCCTGAAAGCTGTTGTCATGCATAATTTATGTCAGTCTCACTTAGAGTGTAAATAGGAGACGGTGATTTCCTCTTCCTTCTCACTGTGTGAAATTTCAGGAGAACATTTTCGTTTTATGGGCAGTTCTACAATGTAAGACTTATAGCACTTCGGATGGGGACGTGTTTCCCATTCCTGACACATTTGGATGCTTACTGGTAAAGTAAATGTTCATATTTCACTGAGAGTGTCTTATGACATGTAAAGGGACCATGCCAGGACAACAGACACGGCCGAAGCATTTGTCTGGTTCTCTGCCATAGGTTCCCAGAAGCAGAATTTATTTTGGAACAGGCAATGGAACAAGAGCTTCTGATCAAATTAAGGGAATGTCAACCTGAAATGTAGTTTTCTTTTAAAATATTTTTCACTCCATGTAAACATTGTTACAATAGTTCACCAATTTTATTTTTAATAATTGCCAATAAAGCCTAAATGAATCTAATATTTTCCCATTAAACAATAACGCAGTAGGATGACAACACAGTTTGTTGTGCAGTAAAACCACACAGCAGTGTTAGTACCCTGTGGATCGAAAAGTCTTATGCCGCGTACACACGATCGGACATTCCGACAACAAAACCGTGGATTTTTTTCCGACGGATGTTGGCTCAAACTTGTCTTGCATACACACGGTCACACAAATGTTGTCGGAAATTCCGAACGTCAAGAACGCGGCAAGATGTACGGAGAGGCGAGAAAAATGAAGTTCAATAGCCAGTGCGGCTCTTCTGCTTGATTCCGAGCATGCGTACAATTTTGTGCGTCGGAATTGTGTACACACGATTGGAATTTCCGACAACAAATTTTGTTGTCGGAAAATTTGAGATCCAGCTCTAAAATATTTGTTGTCGGAAATTCTGACAGCCAATTTCCGTTGGAGCCTACACACGGTCGAAATTTCCGACAACAAGCTCACATTGAACATTTGTTGTCGGAAATTCCGACCGTGTGTACGTGGCATAAGATGGACATGTTTATAATGGACTCAATAGACTTTCTAATGGACTTAGTTTTAAATTGACTTTGGCCTCTTTCACATGGGAAGTAGGGTCTACTGCCCTTCTGAAATGTGGTCTGTATTGGATCGCTTTTTAAAAGTTGGTTTAGAGCTGGTTTATAAGCATTAAAGAGACACTACTGTTGCCTCTTAAATGCCTGTTTTTCTTTATCATACATCACAGGGGACTGAGCTTCATTAATCCTTACTAACAGGGTTATGTGCCACCTACAGGTGATTTGTCACTGATAAAAAAGACTGTAAGCCCCCTTCTACATATAAACCTCCCCTGCAGGCAGGGCTCCAGTTTAATTCCAGTTCCATTACTACAGCTATAGTTGCTCATACCGTAGGTATCTAGACCCCACACTGGACAAAATGGAGGAAATGTGGTTGTGGGGCAGCCTGTAGCATTGCCGGTGGCACTGGACCCTGCATTTAAGGAACCCTAAGCAATGATATATTCCAAAGTGTTTTCCGGTAGGGTGCTGTACAGGTCTAGGTCAGTGATCCCCCAGTATGGGGGATCAAGTCCCTGAAGGCTGTCTAGGCACAGTCTGCTGTGAGTTTAAAGATTGGATCAACCTGGGGGTCCTGTGGCTGGACTGGTGAGTGCTCCTGGTAGCCCTGCTGGTACCTGACTAGCTAATGGCCCCCCTCCACTGGTCGGTTGGTTAGGGAAATGACTTGGTTTGTTTGATATTGTGCAGCTTTTATTGGTCTATGTTGGAAACTACAGGGCCTGTGTTGGTTCACTATGATTTACTGTTTCTGCCTCACTGCTTGTTTCATGCTGCTGGCTGCCTCCTGGACCACCCAAGTGCAACATTGCGGTGGTGGAACTGAGGTGCAGCCCTGGAACATTCCAGAGCCATAGTCACTCCTCTCCACACTTCTGCAGAAGGGCTGAGCCGCTTTCCTTTTTTTTTCCAAGTGGGATTTTACATTGAAATACTGCATTGCAACTGCATGCCAGATGTTTAGCAGGCAGTTGCAGAGTGGTCTCATTGACTTCCATTGGTGAGTTTGGCAAGCAGCACACCTTGCCAAAACGTGACATGCTTGCCAGACTTAGGCATTCACCACTAAGGCCCCTTTCACACTAGGGCGGCGGGGGCATCGGCGGTAAAACAGCGCTATTTTTAGCGCTGTTTTACCGTCGTTTTTGCGGCGGTATTCGGCCGCTAGCGGTGCGATTTTAACCCCCACTGGCGGCCGAAAAAGGGTTAAAACTGCTCGCATAGCGCGGCTATAGCCGTGGTAATGCCGCGGTATAGCCGCGCTGCCCCATTGATTTCAATGGGTAGGAGCGGTGAATACACCGCTCCTTCACCGCTCCAAAGATGCGGCTTGCAGGAGTTTTTTTCTTCTGCTGCCAATGGCTGTTTTGGGTTGGTTTGCAGGCGGTATTTTTAGCACAATAACGCTTGCAAACCGCCCCAGTGTGAAAGGGCTCTAAGTGAAGCATCTTGGCCACAGCAAGGTAAACAGACCTTAGCTGCTGCCATGTCCCTTGGATCAATAGCCTGTTTTTACTGTACCCCCAATCACCCCTGTGAATTTAGCCTTCAAGTGACAAAGTAAAGCACAACTCTAACCAACCCTTTTAAAGCAGTTAAAGCAACATTCTTTTTATTTTTGAAAAAAGCTTTAAGCCATATGATAACACGATTATATTTGTATCCCCACGGTGTAATATGGTTTACCCCAACCCCTGTAACTGCTCATCATCTTGGCCTGTTACAGGACGTGAAAAAAATAGGCTCAATAGGATCAACAGGTAATAACATAGTTTTACAGGGGTGACTCAGATAAACAAAAAAGAGCCCAGTATAATATGGTATGTCCCAACCCTTATAAGTGCTGGACAGCTTGGTGTGTAACAAGAAAAAAAAAAATTGGGTCTACTGAGAGGGTTAGTAGGTCATAAACCTATATTACAGTGGGTGAAAACAAAAATGGATGTTATTGACAGCCTGGTGACCCTGCCAGTTAGTTTTATTTCCTCTGGCAGTGTGACAACACTGAATGGCCTGCAGTAAATTCACTGCAGTGTTGTCACTCTGCTCAGCGCTGAAGCTTCAAGATTTATATAGCTGTATCACGTCACCTTTTGTGGAGGAAGATTATCAGCCTTGTCTTTGCAGATAAGCATCCTCAATGCTGCCACTCAGGGTGGCCATGCCTGCCAGGAATAGTGACTTCTGAGATCCGTCCTCCTAGCTGAGGCATCTTAAAGATCGAGTGTAAGGCCCTGCAACTAAATTAGTAGGTTGAAGATATCACAGGGGTTTCACAGATGCAGAGTGAGGGGCTCCAAAGTATTGGTTCCGAGTAAACAGTTTTTTTCAGTTTTCTACTGGTTTTGTCATTTCTTAATCAGGGTCTGGAGTCCAGAAGCTTGCAGGAAGGTATGGTCCTTTATAATCAAGGGTCTGGCAGTAATTTAGAGTCCATGAGGCTACAAGGGAGCAGCCAGAGCTGTGCATGTCTGCACTGTCCAGGTGAAGTTTGTGACAGAAAAGAGGCTCTGAGCCTGAGGGCCAGAGCAGCAAGGAGCTGTGAGAGTGTGAAATTAGGAAAAATTCTGGACAGCCGCACTCCAGGTAAATCAAATAAACACATTCACCTATATGACCATAGATGTCTGCACATATGTGCACGTACAAAAGGCTACAACAATTGGCCTAAACTGGTCTTTAAATGATATTGGCCAACATACATGCAACAACAATTCAAGACATCGAACATCGAGGAGAAAGAGGGAGAGGAAAAGGAAAATGGCAAATGGACAATATCTCAAACAACAATGCCAGTAGATAAAGGGGTCAGTCATAATAGTGGGAGACATCCCAATCAAAGTTTAACCCCAACGGGATCTTGGTGTGTAGAGAAAATATCCAGAACACTTTGCGTTTACAAAGTGTTCTGAATTTGTCCCCTCCTCTTTTAGGGGTCACTATCCTCTCCACACCCCGAATTGAAAGGCTTGTAACATCTTTAAAGTGAATGAGGTAATTATTACATTCACATATATCCTTCTTTTTCTTTGCACAGGTTTAGATTTATTAGGAATTGATAAAGTGTCACTATTTATTATTTTTTTCATTTTTACATAAACTCTTTATTTAGGGTTTAAATATACACACATATATACATAAGGGGTGTTACTGATTAAAATTCTCATGTTCGATTAATAGTTTTTTTTTAATCGAATAATCGACTAATTTCGATTAATTATAACGCACATACAGATCCAACTACTTTTAGCTGATTTAGTTGTTATAGCAACACCTGAAGCCGGACATAGCGGGGCATGGCTAGGACGTCACACGTCATAAACTCTGCCTTACCGTGCCCATAATCACAGCCTCACCGCGCCCATAATGCAGTCTCACCGTGCCCATAATCTCAGACTTACCGGGCCCATAATCGCAGCCTCACCATTCCTATAATGCAGTCTCACCGTGCCCATAATCGCAGCCTCACCATGCCCATAATGCTGTATCACCGTGCCCATAATCGCAGCCTTGCTGTGTCTATAATCGCAGCCTCACCGTGCCCATAATGCTGTCTCACCATGCCCATAATGCTGTCTCACTGTGTCCATAATCGCAGCTCGCCGTGCCCATAATGCTGTCTCACCATGCCCATAATGCAGTCTCACCATGCCCATAATCGCAGCCTCACTGTAGTCAGTGCCTGTGCCTGGATTACACAGTCTGCGGGTATCTCACAGCGCGGCCAAAGTTTATTACACTCAGCTCCGAGGCACACAGCGGGAGATGCCTGCACACTGTGTATGACATATGGTGGAGGAGGAGGGAGCAGAGCGCTGCGCTGCAGCCACAGCTTGGCCCAAAGCGGCCCCAGGGCAGGCAGCCTACCGATCAAAAAAATTAACGATTAATCAAGGAATTAATCGCTAATTTCCGCAGCCCTAATATATATATATATATATATATATATATATATATATATATATATATATATATATATATATATATATATTTTTTTTTTTTTCACTTTCATCTTTTCATCTTTTCACCTAGACAAATTTTTGAGCAGTTTATTCAATTACACAGGTTATCCATGTTTTTGATTGAGTCCACAGCATTTGTCTATCTGTTGATTGGACTCAATTAATCACTCACTTGATCATATGGTCGGAAGACACAATATTTATATGATATTAATTGTGATTGTTAGCTATGATTAAGCAGTGTTTGAAAGTGTGAAATGCGTCAGCTCTTCTGTCCGTTCTGCTGTGGCATGTATTTTTGATTTTTCTTGACAAATAAAGGCTACTTTTTGGAGTGCGGCTGTCCAGAATGTTTTCTAATTTCATTGCTACATGCATTGCACCTGTGGCTTCTAAACTAGAGGAGAGGTTCATTCCAATTTGATCTACCTGGAGAGGTGATATCCCTTTCCCAGCTGTGAGAGTGTGCAGAGAGTGTGCAGAGGTTGCACTAGAGCACAACGGTGCTATGTGAAGCAGGCTGAGGGACCCACCTGATGTCTAAGCTTGAGAACTAAGCAGCAGCACTGCGAAGGAAAGCAAGGAGGCTTGAATTCTTTTGTTTACATTTTTTAAGTGATGGTGGAAATCCCTGTGAGGGCTACTATTTGTTGACCTGAACTTTCTTTTCATTTTAAAAAATGTTGAAACAGAATTTCTGGTGTGGACTGAACTCACTGGGAAACACTATACTTTGGCAATACCCCCTGCCATATCACAGTTTTGATCCTGACCAAATCTCCAACTTCCTTTGCAGAAACACAGGCCTAAACTTGCAAGGGACCTCTACCATGCTTCACTGTTGCCTGCAGACACTCATTATTGTACCGCTCCCCGGCCTTTCACCAACAAACTGCCTCCTGCTACCTGCTTCTATTTTTCTGCACCCCAGTTTCTATGTTTTAATGCATCGTTGAATCGCTTAGCCTTGTTTCCATGTCGGAGTTATTCTTCAGACCACTTCTGGTCAGAATTTTTAAATCAGTAGATGGTTGTGCCTGGGTCCCACTGGTTTCCGCCAGTTCTGTGCTGATGGCACTGTTGGCCATCTTCTGATGTCAAAGGGAATTAAGCATGATGTGTCTTTCATCTGCTGCATTAAGTTTCCTTAGCCAATTATTGCGTCCTCAACGTTGCCCGATCAATGGTGTCCTCAATGCAGAGAAATACAAGCAGATACTAATCCATCATGCCATACCATCATGGAAGCATGTGGCCTCAAACTTACTCTGCAGCGGAACAACAACTCCAAACATACAGCCAATGTCATTAAGAACTATCATAGTTACATAGTTACATAGTAGGTGAGGTTGAAAAAAGATACAAGTCCATCAAGTCCAACCTATGTGTGTGATTATGTGTCAGTATTACATTACATATCCCTGTATATTGCGGTCATTCAGGTGATTATCTAATAGTTTCTTGAAGCTATCAATGCTCCCTGCTGAGACCACCGCCTGTGGAAGGGAATTCCACATCCTTGCCGCTCTTACAGTAAAGAACCCTCTACGTAGTTTAAGGTTAAACCTCTTTTCTTCTATTTGTAATGAGTGGCCACGAGTCTTATTAAACTCTCTTCTGCGAAAAAGTTTTATCCCTATTGTGGGGTCACCAGTACAGTATTTGTAAATTGAAATCATATCCCCTCTCAAGCGTCTCTTCTCCAGAGAGAATAAGTTCAGTGCTTGCAACCTTTCCTCATAACTAAGATCCTCCAGACCCTTTATTAGCTTTGTTGCCCTTCTTTGTACTCGCTCCATTTCCAGTACGTCCCTCCTGAGGACTGGTGCCCAGAACTGGACAGCATACTCCAGGTGCGGGCGGACCAGAGTCTTGTAGAGCGGGAGAATTATCGTTTTATCTCTGCAGTTGATCCCCCTTTTAATGCATGCCAATATTCTGTTTGCTTTATTAGCAGCAGCTTGGCATTGCATGCCGTTGCTGAGCCTATCATCCACTAGGACCCCCAAGTCCTTTTCCATCCTAGATTCCCCCAGAGGTTCTCCCCCCAGTGTATAGATTGCATTCATATTTTTGACACCCAAATGAATTATTTTACATTTTTCTACATTGAACCTCATTTGCCATGTAGTCGCCCACCCCATTAATTTGTTCAGGTCTTTTTGCAAGATTTCCACATCCTGCGGAGAAGTTATTGCCCTGCTTAGCTTAGTATCGTCTGCAAATACAGAGATGGAACTGTTTATCCCATCCTCCAGGTCGTTTATGAACAAATTAAATAGGATTGGTCCCAGCACAGAACCCTGGGGGACCCCACTACCCACCCCTGACCATTCTGAGTACTCCCCATTTATCACCACCCTCTGAACTCGCCCTTGTAGCCAGTTTTCAATCCATGTACTCACCCTATGGTCCATGCCAACGCACCTTATTTTGTACAGTAAACGTTTATGGGGAACTGTGTCAAATGCTTTTGCAAAATCCAGATACACCACGTCTACGAGCCTTCCTTTATCTAGATGGCAACTCACCTCCTCATAGAAGGTTAATAGATTGGTTTGGCAAGAATGATTCTTCATGAATCCATGCTGATTACTGCTAATGATATCATTCTTATTACTAAAATCTTGTATATAGTCCCTTATCATCCCCTCCAAGAGTTTACATACTATTGATGTTAAGCTAACTGGTCTGTAATTCCCAGGGATGTTTTTTGGGCCCTTTTTAAATATTGGTGCTACATTGGCTTTTCTCCAATCAGCTGGTACCATTCCAGTCAATAGACTGTCTGTAAAAATTAGGAACAACGGTCTGGCAATCACCTGACTGAGTTCCCTAAGTACCCTCGGATGCAAGCCATCTGGTCCCGGTGATTTATTAATGTTAAGTTTCTCAAGTCTAATTTTAATTCCGTCCTCTGTTAACCATGTAGGTGCTTCCTGTGTTGTGTCATGAGGATAAACACTGCAGTTTTGGTTACTGAAGCCCCCCGATTCACTCGTGAAGACTGAGGAGAAGAATAAATTCAATACCTCTGCCATCTCCCCATCCTTTGTAACCAGATGTCCTTCCTCATTCTTTATGGGGCCAATATGGTCTGTCCTCCCTTTTTTACTGTTTACATACTTAAAGAATTTCTTGGGATTTTTTTTTGCTCTCCTCCGCTATGTGTCTTTCATGTTCTATCTTAGCCATCCTAATTGCACCCTTACATTTCTTATTGCATTCTTTATAAATTCTGAATGCTGTGGATGATCCCTCAACCCTGTATTTTTTGATGGCCTTCTCCTTTGCTTTTATATGCATTTTTACATTGGAGTTAAGCCATCCAGGATGTTTGTTCGCTCTTTTAAATTTATTACCCAATGGGATACATTGGCTAATGCCCTTATTTAATATGCTCTTAAAGCAAACCCATCTCTCCTCTGTATTCTTTGTTCCTAATATTTTATCCCAATTTATGCCTTTTAGCAAGGTTTGTAGTTTAGGGAAGTTGGCTCTTTTGAAATTCAGTGTCTTTGTGTTCCCTTCATGTCTCCTATTTGTGTGATTTATACTGAAACTAATTGACCTGTGATCGCTGTTACCTAAATTGCCCCGTATTTCCACATCTGTTATCAGGTCTGTATTGTTGGTAATCAGTAGATCTAGTAATGTTTTATTTCTAGTTGGTGCGTCTACCATCTGACCCATAAAATTGTCCTGCAAGACATTAAGGAACTGGCGAGCCTTAAATGAATGCGCGGTTCCCTCCGCCCAGTCTATGTCTGGATAATTAAAATCCCCCATTATGATAACACTTCCCATCTTTGCTGCTAATCCAATTTGTGATAGGAGATCCGTCTCCACTTCCTCCCTCAGGTTAGGGGGCCTATAGCATACTCCCAGTATTATTTTCCCCTTAGCTTCATCCCTTTGGAGCTCTACCCATAAAGATTCCACCCCCTCCCTAGCCCCCTCAGTGATGTCATCTCTCACATTCACTTGTACATTATTCTTGATATATAGGCATACCCCTCCCCCTTTTTTACCCTCTCTATCCTTGCGGTATAGGGTATACCCTTGAATGTTTGCCAGCCAATCATGAGAGCTGTTGAACCAGGTCTCTGAAATTCCCACAAAATCCAAATCCTCCTTGAACAACAGTATCTCTAGTTCACCCATCTTGTCCGCCAGGCTCCTGGCATTGGTGAACATGCCACATAGTTTAGACCGGTCGCATATTGTCCTCGTATTGGGTGTTTCAAGATTGCAACTTGGACTTGCTACTATACTCACCTTGTGTTTTTGTGCTTTGGATAACCTACCACTAATGCCCCCAATACTACCCTCTGGAATATCTTCCGCGCTGGCTATCACTGTCTCTGGACCCTCCCCCCCATCGCCTAGTTTAAAAACCCCTCTAACTTTTTGGCCATCTTCATTCCCAGCAGATCTGCACCCTCCTCATTTAGGTGCAGTCCGTCCCTTCTATAGTACCGGTTACCGACTGAGAAGTCGGCCCAGTCCTCCAGGAACCCAAACCCCTCCTTACTACACCAGCTCTTCAGCCACTTGTTTACTTCCCTAATCTCCCTCTGCCTCTCTGGTGTGGCTCGATGTACCGGTAGTATTCCTGAGAACACTACCTTGGAGGTCCTTTTCCTCAATTTAGCTCCTAAGTCCCTAAAATCGTTCTTTAGGACACTCCATCTGCCTCTGACTTTGTCATTGGTGCCAACGTGCACCATGACAGCCGGGTCTTCCCCAGCCCCTCCCAGTAATCTGTCCACAAGATCCGTGATGTGCCGAACCCGAGCGCCCGGTAGACAACATACTGTTCGGCGCTTCAGGTCTTGGTTACAGATTGCCCTCTCTGTCCTTCTAAGAATTGAGTCCCCTACCACCAGAATCTGTCTTTCCTTTCCCTTTGCTGCCCCCCCACTCTCACTGGAGGAGTTTTTCCCCTGGCAGCTAGGAGAGTCCCTCAACTCCAGCAGTGCTGGTCCCTGACTGGTTACACCAATGTCACTCAATGGATCGTACTTATTGGGATGCTCCAGTCCTGGATCGGCCTCCCTGGCACTTCCCCCTCTACCCCTCCTGACTGTCACCCATCTACTCTTTGCTAGTGCCGGCACCTCTTTGTCTCCACCCGCCTCTGTGCTGGCCCCTGCCGGCACCTGCCGTGTACGTTCCTGGCTCACCTTTAGTATGGAGGGACTTCTCAGTGCTGACAGTTGCTTCCCCAGATTCAGAACCTGGGCTTCCAGGGAAACAATGTGCTTACATTTTGCACAGCAGTATTCGCCCTCGATCGGATGATCAAGGAACGCATACATGCGGCAAGATGTACAAAGAGTCGCCTCTCCACACCCGCCGGGCATCGTACCTATTAAATTTAGTGAGGATTTGGGGATTTTACCCTGTCCAAATTACCTAACAACTAGCTTCCTGGCACTAATACTCAAGACAATACACAGGTACACAATACACAAGTACTAACGATCCACACACACTACTCAGACAACACTCAGATACTCACACTACACAGGTACTATGACCCCTGTTATAACCTCCTGTTTTAAACTCTTGTTTTTAACTCCCACTTAATCCAGCTCCACTTACACCAAGCTCCACCGCTTCAAACTGAGCATGCTCAAACTGAGTCCTACAACAAGTTAAATAGGCACCTGGGCACCTGTGAGCAATTAACCACACCCCTTAATTGATAGACTGATGAAACAGAAAAAAAAAAAAAAAAGCTATTTAAAAAGTGACAGCAAAAGGCAAATTAAAAACTAAAAGGAAAAGTCCCCAAAATGCAACCCAGCAAACACCAACAGGCAGCAGCAAACACACACCAACAGACAGCAGCAATACACACACCAACAGACAGCAGCAATACACACACCAACAGACAGCAGCAATACACACACCAACAGACAGCAGCAATACACACACCAACAGACAGCAAACACCAACAGACAGCAAGACTTGTATACTCTAACACTTGTTTTTAACTCCCACTTAATCCAGCTCCACTTACACCAAGCTCCACCGCTTCAAACTGAGCACGCTCAAACTGAGTCCTACAACAAGTTAAATAGGCACCTGGGCACCTGTGAGCAATTAACCACACCCCTTAATTGATAGACTGATGAAACAGAAAAACAAAAAAAAAAAGCTATTTAAAAAGTGACAGCAAAAGGCAAATTAAAAACTAAAAGGAAAAGTCCCCAAAATGCAACCCAGCAAACACCAACAGGCAGCAGCAAACACACACCAACAGACAGCAGCAATACACACACCAACAGACAGCAGCAATACACACACCAACAGACAGCAGCAATACACACACCAACAGACAGCAGCAATACACATACCAACAGACAGCAAACACCAACAGACAGCAAGACTTGTATACTCTAATGCCGCGTACACACGGTCGGACTTTTCGTCTACAAAAGTCAGACAGCCTGTCCGACAGACTTCCGGCAGACTTTCGGCGGACTTGCGGCGGACTTGCGGCATACTTTCTAACGAACGGACTTGCCTACACACGACCACAGAAAAGTCCGACGGATTCGTACGTGATGACGTACACCGGACTAAAATAAGGAAGTTCATAGCCAGTAGCCAATAGGTGCCCTAGCGTGGCTTTTTGTCCGTCGGACTAGCACACAGATGAGCGGATTTCGGGGTCCGTCGTAGTTACGACGTAAAGATTTGAAGCATGTTTCAAATCTAAAGTACGTCGGATTTGAGGCTAAAAAAGTACGTTGAAAGTCCGGAGAAGCCCACACACGATCGGATTACCAGCCAGCTTTAGTCTGTCAGCGTCCGTTGGACTTTTGTAGACGAAAAGTCCGACCGTGTGTACGCGGCATAACACTTGTTTTTAACTCCCACTTAATCCAGCTCCACTTACACCAAGCTCCACCGCTTCAAACTGAGCATGCTCAAACTGAGTCCTACAACAAGTTAAATAGGCACCCGGGCACCTGTGAGCAATTAACCACACCCCTTAATTGATAGACTGATGAAACAGAAAAAAAAAAAAAAAAGCTATTTAAAAAGTGACAGCAAAAGGCGAATTAAAAACTAAAAGGAAAAGTCCCCAAAATGCAACCCAGCAAACACCAACAGGCAGCAGCAAACACACACCAACAGACAGCAGCAATACACACACCAACAGACAGCAGCAATACACACACCAACAGACAGCAGCAATACACACACCAACAGACAGCAGCAATACACACACCAACAGACAGCAGCAATACACACACCAACAGACAGCAAACACCAACAGACAGCAAGACTTGTATACTCTAACACTTGTTTTTAACTCCCACTTAATCCAGCTCCACTTACACCAAGCTCCACCGCTTCAAACTGAGCATGCTCAAACTGAGTCCTACAACAAGTTAAATAGGCACCTGGGCACCTGTGAGCAATTAACCACATCCCTTAATTGATAGACTGATGAAACAGAAAAAAAAAAAAGCTATTTAAAAAGTGACAGCAAAAGGCAAATTAAAAACTAAAAGGAAAAGTCCCCAAAATGCAACCCAGCAAACACCAACAGGCAGCAGCAAACACACACCAACAGACAGCAGCAATACACACACCAACAGACAGCAGCAATACACACACCAACAGACAGCAGCAATACACACACCAACAGACAGCAGCAATACACACACCAACAGACAGCAGCAATACACACACCAACAGACAGCAAACACCAACAGACAGCAAGACTTGTATACTCTAACACTTGTTTTTAACTCCCACTTAATCCAGCTCCACTTACACCAAGCTCCACCGCTTCAAACTGAGCACGCTCAAACTGAGTCCTACAACAAGTTAAATAGGCACCTGGGCACCTGTGAGCAATTAACCACACCCCTTAATTGATAGACTGATGAAACAGAAAAAAAAAAAAAAAAAAAAGCTATTTAAAAAGTGACAGCAAAAGGCAAATTAAAAACTAAAAGGAAAAGTCCCCAAAATGCAACCCAGCAAACACCAACAGGCAGCAGCAAACACACACCAACAGACAGCAGCAATACACACACCAACAGACATCAGCAATACACACACCAACAGACAGCAGCAATACACACACCAACAGACAGCAGCAATACACACACCAACAGACAGCAAACACCAACAGACAGCAAGACTTGTATACTCTAATGCACACACGAGCGGACTTTACGGCGGACTTTGCCCGGCGGATTTTTCGACGTACTTTACGACGGACTTTCTGAATGAATGGACTTGCCTACACACAATCCACCAAAGTCCGTCGAATTCATACGTGATGACGTACGACCGGACTAAAACAAGGAAGTTCATAGCCAGTAGCCAATAGCTGCCCTAGCGTGGCTTTTTGTCCGTCGAACTAGCATACAGACGGCGGACTTTTCGACCGGACTCGATTTCAACGGATAAATTTTAAACAAGTTTCAAATCTAAGTCCGTCCAACTTTTGAGCAAACAAAGTCCGCTGGAGCCCACACACATCAAATTGTCCGACGAAATCCAGTCCGCCGGGCAAAGTCCGCCGTAAAGTCCGCTCGTGTGTACGCGGCATTACACTTGTTTTTAACTCCCACTTAATCCAGCTCCACTTACACCAAGCTCCACCGCTTCAAACTGAGCACGGTGTAAAGAAGAACAAGGAGTCCTGGAAGTGATGGTTTGGCCCTCACAGAGCCCTGATCTCAAAATTATTGCGTCTGTTTGGGAATACATGATGAGACAGAAGGATATGAGGCAGCCTACATTCACAAAAGATTTGAGGTTAGTTCCTCAAGATATTTAGAACAACCTACCTGCCAAATTCCTTCAAAAACTGTATGCAAGTGTACCTAGAGAAGAATTGATTCAGGTTTGAAGGCAAAGGGTGGTCACACCAAATATTGATATGATTTAGATTTCCCTTCTGTTCGCCCACTTTGCATTTTGTAAATTGATAAATATGAGTATATAAAAATAATTGATAAAAATAAGTATATATATATATATATATATATATATATATATATATATATATATATATATACTTTACAGCATCTTTTCACACCTGCCTAAAACGTTTGCATATATTGTATGTGTGTGTGTGTATGTATTGTATTCCATCCCTGAGACGTGTTAGAGAAGTTCCCCAAAATGTCATAGTTACTGGAGGGTCTATAATATATACACACAATGCATATCAGAACTGTATGGGGTGGATTACATCATCACACTACTGCCATTGCTAGTCTGTGTGGCTGCCTATACTATGTTCCTGGGATGTATTTCATGCGTCGTGTTTTAAGTACCATTAACATATAAATTTTCTTTTATTGATTTCAAATTTTAATGAAGAGTAACAATATTGCCCTATTGGAAGTATATTTCTACTTCTATTTTCACATTGACAACCAATCCTTTTGATGGAAAATTCTAAGGTTATAACCCCTATCATTGGGGAGATGACCATCATTCTTGTTGGATACTAAACGAAATTAAAGTGTTATCTTTTTTACCATTGGAGGTCACATCTCTGTAGTAAACTACTTGTGTGGGGGCACAAGCTAATTTTGTTTCCAACATTTGGATTCGAGTGCGTAGGTTTTACTTTGAGACTATATTTTTGGTTGATTTACGGACTTATACATTTTTGTTTTTACAGTTTTTTTCTTTTTTTCGTGTTGTTGATTTTACAGCGCTGTTCATCAGAGAGTTAAGTCTTAGGGGATTCAGAGCATATTTTACATTATATTATAAAAGAAGAATTTTGTGCCTCCTAAGAGAAGATTAGGGAAAAAATAAAAACACCTGGCATGCGTTTACCTCTAAATCTACCTCAGATGCAAGTACAAAAAAATTCTAGACTAAAAACAGACTTTAACCTCTTGCCGACCAGCCGCCGTCATTATACTGCAGCAGCTCGGCACGCCATTACTTTTAAAAAAAAAATAATAATAAAAATGCTATAAATCTATCCCCTCTTTTGTAGACGCTATAATTTTTTGCGCAAACCAATCAATATACGCTTATTACAAATTTTTTTTTACTAAAAATATGTCGAAGAATACATATCGGCCTAAACTGAGGAAAAAATTTGCTTTTTTAAAAAAAAAAATGGGGATATTTATTATAGAAAAAAGTACAAAATATTGTGTTTTTTTCAAAATTGTCGCTCTTTTTTTGTTTATAGCACAAAAAATAAAAACCGCAGAGATGATCAAATACCACCAAAAGAAAGCTCTATTTGAGGGCAATTTTGTTTGCCTGGTCATTCAGCAGCCAAAGCTTCCGGGGCTGAAGTGGTTAAGGCTTTATGGATTTGGCTACATGACAGTATAGCATATAATATGGCCGCATTTTCTCTGCCAATAGTGACAGCTGGAAAATACACAAGTGTAGGGGTGTTTGTTTTCTTTAATGCCGCGTACACACGGCCGGACTTGCCAATGGGCTAAACTCCGTCAGCATTTTCAATGGAAAGATTTAGAACATGTTCTATATCTGACTCTGTCGGAAATGCCGACAGAAAAAGTACAATGGGGCATACACACGGTCGGAATGTCAGACCGAAAGCTCCCATCTGACTTTTTCTGTCGGGACACGGCATTATAGGCCCTCTTTACATGTCCTCAGGCAGCATTAACTAAAAGTTATACATAGGATATGACAATCGATGGACTTATAGATCAACACACCTGAAGGCAAAATATAATTTTAGGGTTCTTTCACACTCACGGTAATCCTTACTGCCCTCTGAAAAGGGATCCTATTTCAGAGGGCCTGCATATGTCTTGTAGTGCCACTCTAAGCAGGCGTAAAGTGTGTTGCCCCACTGGCACTTAGGAGTTGGGGTGCCGGTGTGGATTATCACTCATCCAGTAGTTTTGCACGACCACCCAACTGATTTGTGTAAGTGTATGTGACGGCCTCAGCCAGCGCTGCTCCTCTGACCATACCCTCTGATGTGTTTTGCCCACCCAAGCATGCAGTAACTTTTTGCAAGGTGAGTATTGCAGCAAAAGATGCTTTTTTTATATATATAAAAAAGACATTGACATCCAAGAACAAAAATATATAGTGAAGCTTCCCAATCCTTAGATTAGGTGGCTTCAAAAGTTTCCATTTTTCAGGCTAATAATATATTCTGCAATTACAGAAATTAGCTGTTGATCTTATCAGAAATCCAGTGTCCTTGTAACAGTTAAAAGCATCCTGGAAAAATAAAACTAACAAAAAAATGCACTAATGGAAGAAGTGCCAGAGCAAATGATTAAAGAGTTCAGATTCATTTGTTGGTTTGCACTAAAAAAGAGCCAGGGAGCAGAAAAAAAACTCCCCCTTCATCAGGGCTTCAGTTAAAAAAGCAAACCTGAATGGAATCAAAGGGGAATTCATCCTCACCGGGAGAAGGCAGTGATTAGTGGCAGCCACTTGCAATAATCGGCAGGCTAGTTGCACCCAAGTTGATCGATCGATCAACTTGGTACATTCAGCTTGCCTATTAACGGTTTGAATCTCGGCCAATTCAGCAGAAACCGATTTGAACCTAGACATGTGCACTGCCGAAAAATGTGTTTTTTTATTTCCTATTCATTTTTGGTTTTTTTTTAGTTTTTCGGGCCATTTGTTATGATCGCAATTCGTAAATTCGTAAATTCGAAAATTTTTGAATTCAAAAAATCTAAAAATAAGAAAGAAAATCCGAAAATTCAGAAGAATAGCTAACTAACTAATAGGGATAAGCACGATGTTCAAGTGGAACGTTGGGTGTTCGCCTGTTCGCTGAATAGCAAACAATTTGAGGTGTTCACGGCAAATTCGAAAGCCGCGGAACACCTTTTAAAAGTCTTTGGGAGAAATCAAAAGTGCTAATTTTAAAGACTTATATGCATGGTATTGTTATAAAAAGTGTTTGGGGACCGGGTCCTGCCCAAGGAGACATGTATCAATGCAAAAACAGTTTTAAAAACGGCCGTTTTTTCGGGAGCAGCGATTTTAATAATGCTTAAAGTGAAACAATAAAAGTGAAATATTCCTTTAAATTTCATACCCGGGGGGGTGTCTATAGTATGCCTGTAAAGGGGCGCATGTTTGCCGTGTTTAGAACAGTCAGAGAGCAAAATTACATTTCTAAAGGAAAAAAAGTAATTTAAAACTACTCGCGGCTATAATGAATTGTCGGTCGCGGCAATACAGATAAAAGAAATCATTGGAAAAAATGGCATGGGATCCCCCCAGTCCATTACCAGTCCCTTTGGGTCTGGTATGAATATTAAGAGGAACCCTGAACCAAAGTTGAAAAAAAAAATGCGTGGGGGCCCCCCAAATTCCATACCAGGCCCTTCTAGTCTGGTATGGATTTTAAGGGGAACCCCGCGCCAAAATTAAACAAAAAATGGCGTGGGGGTCCCCCCAAAAATCCATACCAGACCCTTATCCGAGCACACAACCTGGCAGGCCGCAGAAAAAGAGCGGGGGTGAGAGAGCGCCCCCCCTCCTGAACCATGCCCTCAACGTGGGGAGGGTGCTTTGGGGTAGCCCCCCAAAGCACCTTGTCTCCATATTGATGGGGACAAGGGCCTCATCTCCACAACCCTTGTATGTATCTGGTATGGATTTTGAGGGGGACCCCACGCCATTTTCTTTTTAAATTTTGGCATGGGGTTCCCCTTAATATCCATACCAGATCTGAAGGGCCTGGCATGAAATTTGGGGGACCCCCATGCAATTTTTTTTTAAAGTTTGGTTCGGGGTTCCCTTTAATATTCATACCAGACCCAAAGGGACTGGTAATGGACTGGGGGGATCCCATGCCATTTTTTAAAATGACTTCTTTTATCTGTATTGCCATGACTGACAATTCCTTATAGCCGCGAGTAGTTTTAAATGACTTTTTTTTCTTTTAGAAATGTTATTTTGCTCTCAGACTATTCTAAACACGGGAAATATGCACCACTTTACAGGCATACTATAGATACCCCCCAGGTACAAAATTTTAAAGGAATATTTCACTTTTATTGTTTCACTTTAAGCATTAAAATCACTGCTCCCGAAAAAACAGCCATTTTTAAAAACTTTTTTTGCATTGATACATGTCCCCTGGGGCAGGACCAGGGACACTTTTTATGACAATAACTTGCATACTGTATAAGCCTTTAAAATGAGCACTTTTGATTTTTCACGTTGTCCCATAGACTTTAACGATGTTCGCGTGTTCGAACAAATGTTTTGCCTGTTCGCATGTTCTGCTGCAAACCAAACCGGGGGGGGGGAGGGAGTGTTCGGCTCATCCCCACTAACTAATAATAACTAAACTAACTATTAAGTTATACTTTCAGACTTGGCTGAACAAATGGAACAGAAAAAATTATTAATAAATAATAATAATAATAAATTGTTTTTATTGTTATTATTGTTATTTTATATTATTAATTTGTTATGTTCCATTTGATTAGATACAGCATTCGTTATTTCGGATAATTCGTAACTTCAGATCATTTTGTATTCGTTACGTTTACTAACAGCAAAGTTTGAAAGGAAGTTCCAATACCTATAATTTAAAAGTTAGTAATAGTTAAGTTATTATTAGTTATTATTTCAGATTTTAGAATTTCCAAATTTCCAAATTTCCTAATTTCCAAATTTATTCAAATTTTCTGATTTTCAATTCTATGAATTTGCAAATGTATGAGTTTTCGAATATTCTAATTTACGGATATTCAGAAAAATGTGTTAAACGGGTTTTTGTTAATTCTGATATTGCCGAATTAACGAATTTGTCGAAATGCATTAAAAAACAAATTCGGAACTAAACAAATTGCACTTGTCTATTCGAAATGTGTATGGCCAGCCTAGATGTCCTAGCCCTACTTTGAGACAATTTAGGCCTCCTATTTTAACTGAAGCCCTTGATGAAGGGGAAGTTTCTTCTGGCCCCCAAAGAGCATTGGTTGTTTTTTAGTGTAAACCAATAAATTCATGTGAGATTTTTTTATCAATTCATCTAGTGTTCCTTCCATTACTGCATTTTTTTTTTTTTTTAGTAACCTGCTGGGTACCCACTGGAGGGTATCCCTGTCTGTGGTAAGCAGCCTAACCTAAACTGGTAACCCCTTTGAATGTTTTTTCCCCCCACTACTTAGAATGAACTCACATCAAAGTCCCAACACCTTTTAGATGCTTTTGTCTTAAAAAAAAACAAAAAAAAAAGACAAAAAAAATAAAAAAATGAATGCAGCTACTACGTCTAATGCCCTGTACACACAATAGGATTTTCCGACAACAAAATCCATGGGATTCTTTCCGACGGATGTTGGCTCAAACTTGTCTTGCATACACACGCTCACACAAACTTCCGAGCGTCAAGAACGCGTGACGTACAACACATACGACGAGCCGAGAAAAATTAAATTCAATAGCCAGTGCTGCTCTTCTGCTTGATTCCGAGCATGCGTGGCACTTTGTGCGTCGGAATTGTGTACACACGATCGGAATTTCCGACAATGGATTTTGTTGTCGGAAAATTTGAGAACCAGATATTACATTTTGTGTGATGGAAATTCCTATGAAAAATGTGTGATGGAACCTACACACAGTCGGAATTTCCAACAACAAGATCCTATCACACATTTTCCATCAGAAAATCCTATCGTGTGTACAGGGCATAAGGGTTGTCAAGATGAAATGTATTGAATACCAGTTTTGGAGTATAGATACGATTTAGGTAGAGCTGATGGACATAGCTGTATCTTAGTTATATAGTTAGATACCCTGTTTCCCCGAAAATAAGACCTAGCGTGATTGTCGGTGATGGCTGCAATATAAGCCCTACCCCTCAAATAAGCCCTAGTTAAAGTCCTTGTAGGTCTTCTTTTCAGGGTAGAGCTTATTTTCGGGGAAACGGGGTAGGGCTTATTTGGGGGGGTAGGGCTTATATTGCAGCCATCACCAACAATCACGCTAGGTCTTATTTTCGGGGAAACAGGGTAGTTACATAGTTAGTCCGGTTGAAAAAAGACACCATCACAAAAGTCCATCTAGTTCAACCATAAAAACATATAAATAAATAAATAAATAAATAAAATTAAAAATATCATACATCTTTTATTTTTAATTTTTGTATTTTTTTTATTGTTTACAGTGGAGTTTGATTTTAATGTACAGTGAGTGAAATATGTGATCTGCTACTACTGAAAATAATATTTGCCTAGCTCTGACTGGTTTCATCTCTTCAAATGGCGTACAGACCAGGAACAAGCATAGAGTAAAAGGAAGTAAAAAATAAAAAATAAAATCTGAATCTCTTATTTCTATACTTATTATACATCATTGATTGAGAAAGTAATAAAGTTAAACTGGTTATAAACCCTTACATATACCCAGTGAAATCCCTGGCCTCAAGAGTTACAAAGAGATTAAACAAATCCTCCTACAGAAGTTTACCTGTTTATCTGCAGGCTTTTCTTCTCTACATCTGTTCAAAGTGCAGAATATGTACAGCTTGTCTGAGCTTTCAGAAAGCAGGGGGTGGTGAGCTGAAATTACACTCTGCAGAGCTCAGTGAGAAGAACTCAGAACTGAGAGCCGATTGGAGGGAAGGGACACACCCTTCTTCACACAGAACACAGGAATAGAGCTGAGGCTGTCAATCACAGGTTGTGTGCTGGAGCTCACTCCCCTTTTTTCACTTGACAGGAAAACTTACAAGAAGTGATTCATGCTGATACCAGAGAAACAGGGCAGCAGACAGACATTGCATTTATTGCTCTGGATTGAGACAAGTACACACTATAGAGGGATATGCTTTGTTCATACTTCATGTCACTTTAACCTCCTGTCGTCCAAGTAACACATATGTGCAGCGGCAAAGAGAGTGGGCTTTAACACATGTGTGCCTTTGGGTGAAAGAGGTTTCTGTGCTGGGAGCACACTCACCGCGCAATGATCGAAAACTGGTGGGCCCGACTCCCAATCATGTGACCACCATGACATCCAATCACAGTAGTCACAAAACTAGGCAGATCTTTATGCCCCTTGGAAATGTAAATCCAGTTTACATCCCCTTCCCTGCCAGTGTCATTTACACAGTAATCAATGAAAGAGGGTTTCTGATAGGAACTGCTCAGAGGGGTATGCCACATCCCAATTGTAACATAGAAAGAGAGAGACCCCCTAGGTGTGGGACTTTATAGGCACTACCACATAGACAAAAAGTAGAAAAAATAGAAAATATTTATTGAAGTATCATAGAATAAAATACATATATATAACACATAACCACGGATACAGGAGAATATACAAAAAAATAATTGCAAAGGGAAATGATACAACTTCCCTAACCCATTTTTTAATGGCATTTTTATAGAACTGATCGCTGTATAAATGACAATGGTCCCAAAATAGTGTCAAAAGTGTCCGATGTGTCCGCCATAATGTCGCAGTCATGATAAAAATCGCAGATCGCCATTACTATTAAAACAAAATTAATAATAAAAATGCCATAAAACTATCCCCTATTTTGTAGACGCTATAACTTTTGCGCAAACCAATCAATATACGTTTATCGCAATTTTTTTTTTTACCAAAAATATGTAGAAGAATACATATCGGCCTAAATTGAGGGAAAAAATTGTTTTTTTTATATATATATTTTGGGGGATATTTATTATAGTAAAAAGTAAACAATATTGCTTTTTTTTTCAAAATCGTCGCATTTTTTTTGTTTATAGCGTAAAAAATAAAAACCACAGAGGTAATCAAATACCATCAAAAGAAAGCTCTATTTGTGGAAAAAAAAAGGACGTCAATTTTGTTTGGGTGCAATGTTGCACGACCGCGCAATTGTCAGCTAAAGTAATGCAGTGCCGAATCACAAAAAATGCTCTGGTCTGGAAGGGGGTAAATTCTCCCGGGGTGAAAGTGGTTAAGGCATTGACGTGACAGCCAGACAACAAGCACTGTCGGAAGCAGAGGTCAGTAATGATCCTACATACGCCTCTAATGACAGGTACACTTTAAAAATACAATAGATCTGGAAGCACTTAGTAAGCAGGCACGTTGTGTTTTTGCTGTGATTTCTGATATAGGTAAACATTTTTTACTTTGTTGCATCAAGCATTGCGCTGTATCAATGCAGATGGGAATTGCATATTGTGCTTCTCCACTTCCGGTACTTAAATTTCAATAAAAAAAATTGATACTTTTCTTTTCTTTGCTTTCTAAACATAAACATTTGCCAACATTTAGACAGAGAGGGAATTGTGTAATGGTATTTACAATACCTTAGAAATGAATAGATACTTTTGCTGCCTTTGAGACATCCAGCCCAATGTTTCTCTGTTACTGAATCTTTCGTTGTAATGGATAAATGTTTAATGCCTATGTTACTTTTCTATGGCCTCTTAGAAATGGTAACTTGAGATGAACTTTATTATTATTATTACCCCCCCAAAAAAAAAGGTTGTCGAACATATCAACAAATGGTACAAGAACAACAAAGCAATTCAAAGATTATTTAAAAAAGTGATTACATTTATTTTCCAAAAAAAGATTTAAAAATCTGTGGGAAAAATTCTAGTCCAAGCAGATAAAAGCTTTTCCTGACAGACTCCATGGCAGCAACGTGTGGGTTAAGTCCCGCCTCCACTACCCTATAGGACACTACTCCCATAAATCTTTGCTCCCTGCCCATGGCCGTGTTCTTTTTTTGTCCTCCTCCGTAGGACCTAGGTTGGTCTTCTACCTGAAGATTTACTCCCACACTTTTCCACGCTCTGATGGCCGAGTAGCGATTTGGGACTGGAATGTCGCTAGACTCCATTAAGCCCTAGCTATTAGCGGGGTATGGAGCGGGCACTGGAAGAAGCGCTGGAGGAAGCCAGGAACCTAGCCACTGGCAGGCAGGCTGCGCATTGGTCTAATAGCCCAGTTAACTAGCAGGTGACCTTGTTTGCCCACGAGAAGTCGGTGATCTTCTTACCTTCGGCCTTGGTGATGATCGTGTGGGGGTGGTAAGACTATGGCTTTCCCTTCATGGCAGCAGTATTCGTTTATCTTTTTGTCATCTTTAAATCCTGTGTTTATTTCCTGTTTCTTTTTTTTGTAGCTAGGCATGGCGGCTGGTTCCCCTGCGTTCCAGCCGCCGTTTACTTTCGTTTTCGCCCGCTCGGCCGTACTGCGCATGCGCGAGTACGGCGTGAGAGCGAGGCTTGGTTCGCGCATGCGCGGTAGCGGCAAAATGATGCTAATCGCGCATGCGCACTAGCGCCGCGCTCGCTACGGCGATGACGTCACAGGGGCGTCTTATTTAAACAGGGGAATAGCCTACAAGCCTTGGGAATGCTTGTGGGCTATTGCGACGACTTCCCCTAGTCCCTAGCGATTAGTGTCCTGGTAAGTGGCTCTCTGGGGCTGGTGGGGAGAATTCCTTTCTACATCTGGCTTCATTTTAACTGTTGTTACAGCTCTGATGGAGGCATCTAGGGATATGGACTCTCCACCGCCTGTCTGTGGCCAGCCCTCTCACCAAAGGTATTGCGGGCCGGGGGGGGGGCAGCAGAGGGCGGGGGGGGGGAGAACCTGTCTTGGTCATCCTAGATTACCTTTATCTGTATCTTTTTGTTCCTTGTTTTTCCTTTATGCAGCCCATCCAGGTCAGAACAGCGACGCAGCTCTCACAGGGGAAGCGACTCTTCAAAATCGCATCACCAGCATTCTTCTTCCAAATCTAAACATCACGGCTCACCCTCAAGATCCGGGCGCCGTAGCGAGGATCGGTCTCGCTCCTCCAAGGCTCACTCCAGCCACTCAGCTGCTAGCGTTTGCTGGGGTTGTAGATCACAAGTACCTCCTGGAAGATCTCTTTGTGATCTTTGTTTTTCCAAGGCTTCCAATGAGAGAGGGAGCACGGACCAGCAGCTCAAATCCCTGGTCGAAAAGGCTGTTAAAGAGTCTCTTAAGGGTATCGGGTCTAGCCAGATCACCGTCCCTCAAGCTGAGTCTCCACAGTCGCCAGTAAGGGACTCACAAGTCCAGGACACCTGGGAGTCGTCTCTACCAAGTCATCCTTCAGTTGCAGCATCGGACAGTGAGTCCGAGGAAGATACTGCCAGTGTGGGGTTTGACTTTGCTTTACTTCCCCCCTTGGTAAAGCTATTAGAGAGGCCTTGAATTGGGAGGATCCTGTGGCCTCTCCTTCCAAACAAAGAAAGTATTTTAAGCAACTAAAGAAGGAACTTCTCAACTTTCCATTTTTCACCGAACTTGGTGAGGTCATTACGGATGAATGGAGCAAGGTGGAGAAAAATAATTCTTTGCTTTCAAAAATTCTTAAGCTATACCCCTTCAAGGAAGAGGAAGTCAAGCATTTGGAGTCGGCCCCTCTGGTGGACGCAGCTGTGATGAGGCTAGTAGAACATGTTACACTCCCCTTAGAGGATACGGTTTCGTTTAAAGATGCCTTAGATAGGCGGATTGACTCTGACCTAAAGAGAGTCTACCTCACGGCTGGTATGGCCTGTAAGCCAGCTTTGACTCTGGCCGCAATGTCCAAAGCGATGGAAGTCTGGTCGGACAGTGTGGATGATACTCTCAAGAGCATTTCGGATGAAGCTGCAAAGAGCTCTCCTATCCAGGAGTTACGGTTAGCATTCGCTTTTCTGGGGGAGGCGTCGATTGATATCATCCGTCTGGTGGCTCGGGTCATGCTATCTGCAGTTACAGCCAAACGAGCCCTTTGGCTTCGCCCCTGGCTGGCCGATCCAGCCTCTAAGCAGGTCTGGTGCCGAATTCCTTTTGATGGGTCTTCCCTCTTCGGCAACAAATTGGATTCTGCCATAACCCGAGCCACTGGGGGGAAGTCGGGGTTCCTTCCTCAGGATCGCCGTTTGCAAAACCAGAGAAAATTTTTTTCTAAGAAGCAATACCAGGAACGAGCCAGGGAGGCCCGTAACTACAGGCCGGGCCGTGAATTCTCCAGGACATGGAAGTCGAGGCAGTCATCCTTCAAAAAAGCTGCTAAGGGCAGTTCGACAGGGGAAAGAGAGCCGACCAAGTCTTTTTGAGATTGGGCCCGCTCACACAGGCCAAGTGGGAGCTCGTCTCCTGCGTTTTCGGCACGTCTGGGCGGCCTCAATCCAGGACTTCTGGACCGTCAGGACGGTCTCTACAGGTCATACCTGGACTTTCCGCAGATCTCCCAGACTCAGGTGTGTTCCCACCTCCCTTCCGGCCTCAGAAGAAAAAAGGGTGATTCTTCTAACCTACGTGAAATCTTTATTGGTTCAAGGCGCTGCAGTTCCCGTCCCAGACGAACAAAGAGGTATGGGAATTTACTCTCCTCTCTTCATGGTCCAAAAGAAAAACAGATCTTGGAGACCTGTCATAGACCTTACCCATCTGAATCGGTTCATCAAAAAAGAAAGGTTCAAGATGGAGACACTGTCAACAATCCAGCAGTCGGTCCAATCAGGAGATTGGATGATCTCTATAGATCTAAAGGACGCGTATTTTCATGTCCCTGTGGCAGAAGATTTTCAGCAATTCCTTCGCTTCTCCTTGGGCAAATTGCACCTACAGTTCACATGCCTACCATTCGGGCTATCGACATCTCCCCGTGTCTTTTCGCAGGTATTATTAGCAGTAGTGGCCCTCTTGAGGACCAAGGGGATCCGTCTCCATCATTACCTGGACGATCTTCTACTACTAGCCCAAAACAGAGATCGATTATTAATGCACAGGAGTCAGGTTATGTCCACACTCCAGGAATTCGGTTGGATCCTGAACTTAGAAAAGAGTCAGTTAATACCATCTCAAACTCTAGTATTCCTAGGAGCCCTTTTCGATACAGTGAAAGGCACCATCTCGCTCCCCGAGGAGAAAGTTTCAATAATTCGGGACAGAATTCGTCCGGCCATTTCAGCCTCCCACCTCCAGGCTCTCCAGTGTCTGAGGATCATCGGTACTATGGTGGCGACGATTCCAATGGTGAAGTGGGCTCAATGGAGGATGAGACCCTTCCAAAAAGGGTTTCTTCACCAGTGGTCAGGCAGCAAGACTCAGCTCATTCATGTCACCTCTTCAATGAGGAGCTCCCTGCCCTGGTGGCTCCAGCGGGAAAATCTTTACAATTGTCATTCCATTCTTCCCATCTCGTGGATAACAGTAACAACGGATGCCAGCAACAAGGGCTGGGGCGCCCACTGTCTGACAGAAGTGGCACAGGGTACTTGGGATTTTCCCTCCAGAAAAACGGTGTCGAACATTCTGGAATTGAGGGCAGCATTCAAGGCGCTACTAGCTTTTCGCCACCTGCTTTCCGGAACCTCGGTCCGTCTCAGGTTAGACAATACGACAGCTGTGGCATACATAAGGAGACAAGGAGGTACTCGGAGTCTGTCCTTACTTTAGGAGGTAGAGCCAATTATGACTTGGGCTCAGAAGAACCTGGTCAATCTAACAGCAACATACGTACCAGGGATGCAGAATGTTCAGGCAGACTTCCTGTCTCGAGTTCGTTTAGACAACAACGAATGGTCCCTCAACGAGGAAGTATTCAGTTGGATTCTGACCTTAGGAATCTCTCCAGAAATCGACTTATTCGCCTCCCCTTGCAACAAGAAACTGGCGAGATATTATTCGAGGTTCCGGGATCCTCAGGCTTATGGGGTGGACGCCTTGACGGAGCGATGGTGGTTCCGCAGAGCTTATGCCTTTCCTCCGACCCCTATCGTTCTTCAGTTCCTGCGGAGACTCCGGTCAGAAGCAGTAGAAGTGGTAGCCATAATACCTTACTGGCCCAACAGACCCTGGTTTCCCCTGCTAATGCTTCTCAGTGTCAAGGATCCGATTCCCTTACCCCTCAGATCCGACCTTCTATCCCAAGGCTCGAAACTACATCCTTGCCCAGCTCATCTGCACCTGAAGGTCTGGTTTTTGAGAGGGGAAGGTTAGAAGCTCTTGGATGTCCAAAACAGGTTATTCCTACTCTTATGAGTGCGAGGAGAAAAAGTACCAATCAGGTGTACGAAAGAATCTGGGCTAGATTTACAAACTACATGTCCTCAGGGTCCAACTCTGACTGTATTCCGACAGATCAGGATGTCTTAGGTTTCTTACAATCTGGACTAGATGTCCCTCTATCTGTGAGCGCTCTCCGTGTGCAAGTCTCCGCAATTTAAGCCTTTTCTGGAATATCATGGGCTAAACATCCCTTGGTTCAACAATTCTTCAAGGGAGCAGTTAGGCTCAGACCTCAGAGGAAACCTAGATTCCCTAAATGGGATCTACCACTAGTCCTTGACTTCTTCTCTCAGCTGGACAAGTCTCTTTTGGTTAGAGATCTCACCCTCAAGACTTCCTTTTTGATAGCCATTTCCTCGGCAAAAAGAGTCTCTGAAATCCAGTCTCTAGGATCAAAGGAGCCCTTTCTCACCTTTTTTCCGGATAGAGTGGTCCTTATTCCGATGCTAGGATCAAATCCCAAGGTCACTTCTGTCTTCCACGAAAATCAGGATATCACACTCCCTACATTTAATTCTGCTGGAAGTCTGGAGACACATCCCCTCGACATGGGAGTTATCTTGAAGCAATACTTGGAGGCTACAGCTTCCTTTCGACAAACGGACTACCTCTTTGTCCTGTTTCACGGGAAGAACAGGGGGCTTAGAGCTTCCGTCAGATCTATCGCAGCGTGGATTGTTCAGGCTATACAATGGGCTTACAGAGAGAAGGGCTTGGCTCCTCCTGTGGCGGTTACAGCGCATTCTACGAGAAGTCTTTCTACTTCCTGGGCGGCTTCACGCCATGTAGCACCTGAAGTTATCTGCAAGGCAGCCTCCTGGTCAACGATTCATACCTTTATGTCTCATTATTGCGTTGAACCAGCGACTCTATCTTCTGTTGATTTTGGCTTAAAAGTGCTGTCAGTGGACAGTGTTAAATAAATCTTTTTGTTCAGCATTTTTGCCCACCCGGGTGTGTATGGCGAGTTATTTCCCACACGTTGCTGCCATGGAGTCTGTCAGGAAAACGGAAAATTCCTATCAAAATACTTACCGTAATTTTCCTTTCCTGATGGACTCCATGGCAGCAGGAGTTCCCTCCCAAATGGCTGGAGTAGGCTAGTCATCGAACACGGCCATGGGCAGGGAGCAAAGATTTATGGGAGTAGTGTCCTATAGGGTAGTGGAGGCGGGACTTAACCCACACGTTGCTGCCATGGAGTCCATCAGGAAAGGAAAATTACGGTAAGTATTTTGATAGGAATTTTCCGTTTTTGCATATACTGTATTTGTTTTCAGCCTTATTTCAGGATATGCAGGATGTTCCCTAACTGTACATTAGACACATGATTAGTCACAAGACATTGTGTCATATCATATCATGCAGAAATACATGTCAAATACAATTATGTCCCTGATGATGTCAAGTATGACAAAACGCACTGGGTGGAGCTAGGATGCACGCACTTCATCATGTACACTGGACATCCATCCTCCATCTTGCAAACTGTAATCCGTTTATTTGTGCAGAGCTGTGCATTGGAGGACTTTTTTGTGAGTGTATTACTTTATTAAAAAAAAAAATCTTGGCTTTATTACACTACTATTGAGAGCGCTTCCCTTTTTTTTGTATTTTACTTGGCTGGTGAGTCAATTGATGGCGGGAGGAGTAGGTGATATGTTCTGGAGGTGGGGAGTTGGTCTCCCTACAAAGTGGCTGGTCCTGCTTATCCGAATCTCAGTGAGGAACCCCTGTGTTTTCCATGCCTGTGATGACATTTCATATATAACAGCCCATATGACCACTGCAAATACATGATCATATCCTTCTGGTAAGCAAGTCTATGTTCACAAGGGTGTTGAATGCTGTCAGTACACTGCCGGGAACTGATACCTTTCTTATTGCTATATGGACACTATTTGACTTTCCTCATTTAACGCAACTAACTAATCATCTTTTTATCAACACAGGCACAGATTGCTTTATATGTATTCCTTTAAGAGTATATTTATAAAATGCTTTTTATCATTATTATCATTTATTATTTACAATTGTTTGCACTTGCTAAATTTGGTTATATTAGTATTCTTTGTCACACACATTTATTTAGCGCCACACTATCAACTATACATTTCAAAAATGTTGCAGCACTGCAAAACTTTTGAAACTGAACCTGTTGATCAGGCACAGGTTGAATGTCCAGCAGTCTATTTTGTCACACCTAATGGAGAAGGTGTGAAATGAGTCCCAAGTTACAGTGCTGAGTAACAGTCAGTAAATGGTGATAGGCCAGGGTTAATCATTAGATTTAGCAACACATAGCAATAACAAGAATCAAGAGGTGAAGCAGTCTTTCCAATATGGATGGCTGAACACCCCCCTGTTCGGTTCGCACCAGATCATCTCGAACATGGAAAAAGTTCATGTGATGTCAGAAGGGGCGGTGCCACTGGGTGACATAGCTGGATGGTCCTAGCCCTTGCCTAAGAGCTGTCAAAGCAGAGAGGAGGGAGATGGCCGGTGGCCTCCCAAGAGGCAAAAGCGTTTATATTTTCTTTCTATTTTTTGGGTCGGCGGGCATTGTGATTGATGATGGATTACATCGAGGGACACTATTTTTTTTTTTTAATAAAGGATTTGTCAAAAAACTGTTTCCTGTGGTTATTACTTTTTGACATTTTTTAGTGAATGGGTAGGAGTACGATGTACCCAATACCCATTCACGTGGGGGGGGCCGAGATCTGGGGGCCCCTTGTCAAAGGGGGCTTTCAGATTCTGATGAGCCCCCCGCCTGCAGACCCTGACAACCACAGCCCAGGGCTGTCGGGAAGAAGCCCCTTGTCCCCATCAACATGTTGAGGGCAAGCGGCCTGGTATGGTTCAGGAGGGGGGGCACTTGCACATCCCTCCTTTCCTGGCCTGCCAGACTGCATGCTTGGATAAGGGTCTGGTATAGATTTTGGGGGGGACCCCGCACCTTTTTTTTTATTTTGGCATGGAATTCCCTTTAAAATCTATACCAGATGCAAAGGGCCTAATATGGATTCCTTGGGGGGACCCCACACCATTTCTTTTTTTAATTCTGTCATAGGGTTCCCCTTAACCACTTCATTTCAGGGCACTTTCACCCCCTTCCTGCCCATACCAATTTTCAGCTTTTAGTGCTCTCACACTTGGAATGACAATTACTCAGTCATGCAACACTCTACCATTTTTTTTAATATTTTTTTTCACACAAATAGGGCTTTCTTTTGGTGGTATTTAATCACCACTGTTTTTTTAATTTTTTGCGATATAAGTAAAAAAAGAGCGAACATTTTGAAAAAAAAACTCTGTTTTAGTTTCTATTATAAAATTTAGCAAATAAGTAATTTTTTGTTTATAAATTTGGGCCAAAATGTATAGTGCTACATATCTTTGGTAAAAATAACCCAAATTAGTGGATATTATTTAGTCTACAAGCTGTGGTGCATATCCTAAAAAATTGATCACGTCTGATGTACTGATGGTCTATCTAATTTCTTGAGGCCCTAAAATGTCAGGACAGTACAAATACCGCCCCCAATTTACCCCTTTTTAAAAAGTAGACAGTCCAAGGTATTTAGTAAGAGGCATGGTGAGTTTTTTGAAGCTGTAATTTTTTCTCACAATTTTGGGGAAAATTACGATTTTTTTTTTACACAAAATTGTCATAATAACAAGTTATTTTTCACACACAGCATATGTATACTTCCAATTGCATACCAAACACATTTTGCTACTCCTCCCGAGTACGGCGATACCACATGTGTGAGACTTTTTCACAGCCTGGCCACATAGAGAGGTCCAACATTCAAGGAGCACCATCAGGCATTCTAGGAGCATAATTTATGGAAATTAGTGAGTATATATAGACAATAAAGAGCCTTGTAGGTTACAATGTAGAGAAGCGATATTATTTATATTATTATATTATTTATATTTATATAATTATTATTATATATATTTTTATTTTTTAATAATGGCACCCCTATGCATTTGCTAACGTGCACGTCTTGCAAAATCTTGCTACACCAAATCACGCGGTGTTGCGACACCATGTTGTTTAGCGAAGCACAATTTTGCAAAAGGGTCAGGAACTTCTTTTGTGCGTTGAGAGGAATGGATTCCCCTACACGTGATGAATAAGAATGCATGGACAATGCGCTAAAACACGTTCATGCTCCATTGCACCTGGATTGTGTGAACGGGAGCTTCAATATAGGTTAAGGTTGGGGTCAAGCTTAGAGTCAAAGGTAAGAGTCTTGGTCAAAGGTCAGTCTGTTTTAGGTAGGATAAAAAAAAACTTTTCAATCTAGTGTCAGTGTCTGAGTATTTTAGGTAGGATAAAAACTTGGAGAATTAACAAGGCATAACTCATTTGGATATACCATTGGTGATATGTACAGTTTTACTAACCCATGCCAAAGTTGCAAATCTGGTTTCAGGCGTTAACCCCTTGCTGCTGCCACCCCCGACCCTTTAAGAGGATCTAACTGGATCTAAATCATGTGACCACTGTGATTGACTGTCAAAGTGGTCACATGATTGGAAGCTCTCGATCACAAGTATGCATTGGGAGCTGCTTGTGACTTGTTTGAGATTTTCAAGGGCTATAAATTTTGGTTTGACTTTTTAACATGTTTTTTTTTAATTATACTAACGCACTTTTGAATTATGAATTTCTGTTAGATGTATATGTATTTATTTATTTGAATTGGCACAAGAGCACTTTACGGTTAATTGAACACCCTTTTAGGATCATTTTTTTATAATGTATATTTAAACACTTGTTGTAAGTTGTAAGTTGTATTACTCATTATTTTTCTGGTTTATTTAAAGAGACAGCACACGAATTGTGTATTATAATTTGGTATATCGTGTATTCAGATATCCGGTTACAGCAGTCCTTATTATCATCAGTTTTGGCACAGAGCACAGGTGATAGATAGTTTATGTACTTTTGTTCAAAATACCTTGCAGTCAACCATGACACTTCCTCCTGGGAAACATCTAAATAGTAAGAAATATGAAAAAAAATAGATTTCAGTTTTTAAAAATGTATACATATTTTTTCAGGAAATAAATAAGCACTTTAAGGGTTGTTTGGTTGAAGCAAAGTGTTTCATTAATTTAGGGCAGGTAACATCAATTGGACTAGCAGGAGTCATTTTTAAAATGAATCACGTTAAAACCTTCCAGCCAAGTAAGACCAAGTGCAAATTTAGGTACGTGACACTTCTGATTCCATCCATGTTACTATTTTCAACTTGACAGAACGTCATGACCAATTAAATCTGGAGCCTTAATCTGTCAGAAGTTATTGTTCTACTTTGGTAATATAGGAATTAGCTAAGGCAGTGAGCCATCAGTTTTAGTCTCAAAATAAATAAAAGATCTTTCTGCACTATTTTTTTTTCCACGGGCTACATTTTTTAAGCAGGAAAGTTAATGTCTCTGTGTGGATTAACTCAACACTAACTTCATAAGATAAAAATAATATGAAGCAAGAGTTCAATGGACTGTACTGGAATGTTTTAGGAAGTTCAATTACAGCAGATTTATAATTGTTCAAAACATCCAGCTCCTGGAGATCATTTTTTTAATAGTCCCACAGAAAATGTATAAAGTAAAAAAAAGAAGGTCTGGCTGCAGTACACATCTCCTTTCTAACACTTCCCCATGCAGTGATTCAATTTCGCCACTAGGTGTCCTCAGTTTTTTTGAGTTGAGACTAATAGGGCGTACACACGGTCGGACTTTGTTCGGACATTCCGACAACAAAATCCTAGGATTTTTTCCGACGGATGTTGGCTCAAACTTGTTTTGTCTACACACGGTCGCACAAAGTTGTCAGAAAATCCGATCGTTCTAAACGCGGTGACGTAAAACACGTACGTCGGGACTATAAACGGGGCAGTGGCCAATAGCTTTCATCTCTTTATTTATTCTGAGCATGCGTGGCACTTTGTCCGTCGGATTTGTGTACACACGATCGGAATTTCCGACAACGGATTTTGTTGTCGGAAATTCCGACAACACGCTCCGATCGGACATTTTCCATCGGGAAATCCGACCGTGTGTACGGGGCATTAGACATTCAATCTGAAAGACTGAAGACATCCTGTGAGTGCAAGTTGTGATGAACCTGCCACTTAAAGGACCAACCCCCTAAAGAGGCTTCACCGTGGCACATGTACTCATGTAATTACATGCACTCATGTGTATTACAGAGTAATCATGCAGACGGTTTTCCACATCATTGAGGGATGCCCCCTAAAGGTGCTTCACTGTGGCACATGCACTACATGCACTCATGTGTATTACAGAGTAATCATGCAGACGGTTTTCCACAACATTGAGGCGTGCCCACCACCAGAGAAGATCTGAAGAGGATGCTGCCCATGACCATCTTGAAGACATCAAGACTTGTAGGGCCCTTCAGTAAGGTGCTGAGGGAGCACTGGGGGTGGGAAGGGTTTGCCTGGAGTTGGGTTTTCAAGCTATGTAATTGGTTTTGCAGGACTGAAAAGATCTGGAGTAACAAAATGATTGATATACTTACTTTTCTTGGGGAAAATTATGCTCCTTTTTTTCTGGTTTTTGCCTTGACACATGATGTGTTCCCTGTAGAAGGAATGTATTTTTCTAGGAAATGCAAACATTTTAATCTTAAAGCTTTTATGATATCAATTCCAGCTATGCTGTTAACATTCTACTCCAACCAAAACTAATTTTTAAATTAGATTATTGTTGAAAAGGGTAAGCACAGCAACAGGTTTGCTTTTCTACCGTTGAATGTGATACGCTGACTTTAATACAATAGCCAGGAGCATATAAATAGAACAAAATTTCACAAGCTTGAACTCTTTACAGGGTCTTTTTCCAAACATTTAGGGAGGTTACCATTGTTGACTTTCCATTATGAAAATGCTGGTTGCATAGCAATGCTGACCCTCTTTCTTAAATATTCTTGACATTGTTTGTCCGGAGTGTTTTTATTTCGCCCCATACTACTGCAAAACCTCTGGGCTGTCATTACTAGGCCAATGAGCTGTGGTTGGGAGATTCGCTGCCCCGAAGCTAATGTACACAAAGAGGTGGGGATGGTCAAGATATCATTGACCTAATATGAGAATATGGCTATATTAGGTCAATTTCGTCACAAGCATCCCCACCCATTTTTATACTCTACATCCAGCAGGCCCAGAAATGATAGTTAACCTCCCTGGTTCGGGCCAAACTGGCCACTGGTGCCACAACACTGCAACCCCTCACAGATACTATAGTTGGAGCGCAGGAATGAATCCTGCTGCAAAGTATTGCATCAAAAATTGTAATTATACGCCCCTGTTAAACAGGGGCTGAAAAATTGGGCCTTAGGCACTGGTGCTGGTGCCACAACACTGCAACCCCTCACAGATATTCTAGTTGGAGCACAGGAATAACCCTGCTGCAAAGTATTGCATCAAAAATTGTAATTACATGCCCCTGTTAAACAGGGGCATAAAAATTGGGCTTTAGCCACCGGTGGCAGTGCCCAAAACCAAAAATGTTCTTACAAGCTATCAGCATGAAAATTGAGGAGGAAGAGGATAGTCACTCAGCATAACAGGATAGTCACTCAGCATCAGCATAGGTCTTGAAGGGATCTCACATTAAAAAAAAATTATTCGGTTACTGCTGGATGCAGGACAGGCCAGTAGCTCAATTGCATACTGTGCAAGCTCTGGCCAGTGATTCATCCTCAAGACCCAGTAACCCATTTTCGGTGGGAAAGGTGTCCAAGTCTGATCTTGCCCCTATCGATCATACCTTGGGGCTGCGGACTAAAAAAATAATTGTCTGAACGCATCGGTGAGACGCCCACCTTTTTCACCGCTCCTTCTGTGACTGACCGAAGCCTCAGCAACACGTTGTCCAGGATGCACAAACCTTTCTGCAAGGCCTCCTGAAGATGTTTCATCCTCTGCTCCCTCTGCGACGGCAAGATAAGGTCCACAACCTTACCCTTGTAACATGGATCAAGGGGGGTTGCCAGCCAGTAATGATCCCTCTCCTTGATACCACGAATATGAGGATTCTTCTGCAGGCTTTGCAGGATCAGGGAGGCCATGCAGCGTAGGTTTGCTGAGGCATTCGGTCCGGAGTCACTAAGGATGACATGATCAGCAACCACCTCCTCCCAGCCACGTACAAGTCCATGGGTTTCTTGGGACTGTAAATGATCCCTTGAAGACTGCTGCTGATGCTGAGTGCTAGGCTCCACCTCCATGCTGACACAGTCCTCCTCCTCTTCCTGTGTGATCGGCGGGCCAGCAGGAACACTGTCTGTATAAAGGGGGCCTTGAGAGGCAAGTCCTCCTCTTCCTCCCTCTGTCCTGCCTCAAGTGCCCTGTCCATTATTCCACACAGCGTGTGCTCCAACAGGTGGACAAGGGGGACCGTGTCACTGATGCATGCACTGTCACTGCTTACCATCCTTGTGGCCTCCTCAAATGGTGACAGGACAGTGCATGCATCCCTGATCATGACCCACTGGCATGGGAAAAAAAACAAGCTCTCCTGACCCTGTCCTGGTGCCATAGTCGCACAGGTACTCATTGATGACCCTCTGCTGCATGTGCAGCCGCTGCAGCATGGCCAACATTGAGTTCCACCTGGTCGGCATGTCACAGATTAGGCGGTTCTTGGGCAGGTTAAACTCCTTTTGGAGGTCTGCCAGCCGAGCACTGGTATTATATGACCAGCGGAAATGCACACAGACTTTCCTGGCCTGCCTCAGGAGATCCTGTAATCCCGGGTACCTGCCCAAGAACCGCTGCAACACCAAGTTAAGGACATGAGCCAAACAGGGCACATGGGTCAGTTGTCCCTGTCGGAGGGTGGAGAGGAGGTTGGTGCTATTGTCGCAAACCACCATTCAGGCTTAAGCTGGCGTGGCGTCAACCACCTCTGAGCCTGCCCCTGCAGAGCTGACAGAATCTCTGCCCCAGTGTTGCTCCTGTCCCCCAAGCACACCAGCTAAAGCACCGCATGGCATCTTTTTGCCTGCATACTTGCGTAGCCCCTTGAACGCCTACGGAGCACCGCTGGTTCCGGGGACAAATCAGCACAGGAAGAGGCATGGAGGAAGAGGAAGAGGAGGGGGTGAAGGAGAAAGGTGTGTCAGAATCACCACTAGTAGCATTTTGGAGGAGTGGTGACGGAACAACCTCCACCACTACTGCACCCTGTCCTGCATCCTTCCCAGCTGCCAGCCGAGTCATCCAGTGGGCCGTGAAAGATAGGTAACGTCCCTTTCCATGCCTGCTGGACCAGGAGTCAGTGGTAATATGCACCTTACCACTAACCACCCTGTCCAGCGAGGCCAAGACATTGCCTTCCACATGCCAGTAGAGAGCCGGAATCGCAGGTGGCCTTATATATTGTGGGGCGTGTACCTACTCCCTTGAGCCATGATTGGCCAAAGGCACCCTTCCTTTGGCCAATTATGGCTCTCTTTGCTGACGGCGCTGTGATTGGCCAAAGCATGCGGGTCATAGTGCATGCTTGGCCAATCATCAGCCAACAATGCACTGCGATGCTGCAGTGAATTATGAGCCGTGACGCGCAACTCGAATTTGGCGCGGACGCCCCATAAAGTTCAAAATTTAGCGAATGGCCGAACAGCCAATGTTCAAGTCGAACATGAGTTTGACTCGAACACGAAGCTCATCCCTACTCTACGCTATTCATACTCAATAACACATTGGGGCTGATTTACTAAAACTGGAGAGTGCAAAATCTGGTGCAGCTCTGCATAGAAACCAATCAGCTTGGATGTTTTCTATCAAAGTTTAATTGAACAACTTTCCAGTTTAGGTAAATCAGCCCCATTGTGTCAACCACTGGGAACTGGCCCAAAAAAATCATGACTAGGTGGTATTTTATCCCATTTAGACAAGTTAAGTTCTCTTCAACTCATTCTCCTCCTTTCTGGAGAGGCTGTGGACAAATTGGAACCATTTTCCACATTTTATGGACCTGTAAGTATTTGTCAAGCTTTTGGCGCTAGACCTTCCATCTAATTTTTAGAGTTACTGGTATATTAATGCAATACGGCATCGAAAAAATCACCACCCAATACCGTAATATTGTCTTTCAAATTTTGTTGGTGGCCAATTCTCTAATTACTAAAATGTGGCATAAAACCCCCCTGCCCAATTTAGCAGAACTTTAATTTTACATATGTAAAAGCACTTGCAATCAGGGCCAATGCTATCACCAAATTCAATCAGGCATAGAAAGATTGGACTCTGGCTGTCTCTGCTACGCCATAACTGATGTCACTTAATGGTTGTTGCCACCTTTTTGTTGTTTTTGTTCTCTCTCTGTTTTATTTGGTTACTTCCATTATTATTGTAATGTTTCATTTATCACACTGTGTACACTCCTGTACATTCTACACCATCCCTATATTCTTTCTAGTACAATCTCATGCTTACATGTTATTAAATGCTACTTGTATCGTATGCCCACCCATTGGGTCGTCTTTGTATACGTTTCAGAACTGGAAACTTTGATCTTGTCTTATACATTGTTTGTATATGATTGTCCTATGCAAAAACCTAATAAAAATATATTGTTAAAAAAAAATGTGTCCATTTTAAACCGATATGTGAGGTGGATGTGACATATATTGGAGGAGGATTATATTGGTTGGGGCATCGACAGACATACCCCACTTTTAAGTACACAATGGGGTTTATTTACTAAAGCTGGAAAGTGCAAAATCAGGCTCACTTCTGCATAAAAACCAATGAGATTCCAGGTTTTATTACCAAAGCTTAATTGGTTTCTATATGCAAAAGTGAGCCTGATTTTGCTCTGTCCATATTTAGTAAAAAAAAACCCATTGTGTACTTAAAAGTGGGGTATGCCTGTATCTCATCTTTTCCAGTTGGCTTAAACACTAAATTCCAACAAAACTGTGGAATTTTATCCAAGGGGCGTTGCCCCAAACTTGTCTTGCTTACACGTGACACACAATTGTTGGCCAACAATTATGAAGGTAGCGACGTACTAGATGTACTACGTGGTTTTTCAGCTCTTTAGTGCGACCCTTTGGGCTCCTTCTGCTTATTTTGTGTTAGTAGAAGTTTGGTGAGTGTTGATTTGTGCTTTTTTTTCGCGTTTTTCATTTAGCGCTTTTCATTTCGTGCTTTTTGGTTTGTTTCTGAATGGCCGTTCGTCTACCAGCCATGTTGCAGAATCGGAGGAGATGACGTGTTATTTATATAGTTACATATATAGTTACATATATAGTAGGTGAGGTTGAAAAAAGACACAAGTCCATCAAGTCCAACCTATGTGCGTGACCATGTGTCAGTATTACATTACATATCCCTGTATATTGCGGTCATTCAGGTGATTATCTAATAGTTTCTTGAAGCTATCAATGCTCCCCGCTGAGACCACCGCCTGTGGAAGGGAATTCCACATCCTTGCGGCTCTTACAGTAAAGAACCCTCTACGTAGTTTAAGGTTAAACCTCTTTTCTTCTAATTGTAATGAGTGGCCACGAGTCTTATTAAACTCCCTTCTGCGAAAAAGTTTTATCCCTATTGTGGGGTCACCAGTACAGTATTTGTAAATTGAAATCATATCCCCTCTCAAGCGTCTCTTCTCCAGAGAGAATAAGTTCAGTGCTCGCAACCTCATAACTAAGATCCTCCAGACCCTTTATTAGCTTTGTTGCCCTTCTTTGTACTCGCTCCATTTCCAGTACATCCCTCCTGAGGACTGGTGCCCAGAACTGGACAGCATACTCCAGGTGCGGGCGGACCAGAGTCTTGTAGAGCGGGAGAATTATCGTTTTATCTCTGCAGTTGATCCCCCTTTTAATGCATGCCAATATTCTGTTTGCTTTATTAGCAGCAGCTTGGCGTTGCATGCCATTGCTGAGCCTATCATCCACTAGGACCCCCAGGTCCTTTTCCATCCTAGATTCCCCCAGAGGTTCTCCCCCCAGTGTATAGATTGCATTCATATTTTTGCCACCCAAATGCATTATTTTACATTTTTCTACATTGAACCTCATTTGCCATGTAGTCGCCCACCCCATTAATTTGTTCAGGTCTTTTTGCAAGATTTCCACATCCTGCGGAGAAGTTATTGCCCTGCTTAGCTTAGTATCGTCTGCAAATACAGAGATTGAACTGTTTATCCCATCCTCCAGGTCGTTTATGAACATGAGCATTTATTATTGGCCTTGGAGTTATTGCTTTGACATTATTTTTTTGGTTCAATAATGATTTGGTATATTTTCTATATTTTTGGATGCATAGAATGCACTTTTTGGTTAAGTTCTATTGGCAGATAGCATGTCTAATTTTATTTGTTTTCTTTTTTTAATGCACAATAAATTGTGGAGAATAATACTTGGCTATGTGTTTTACTTCAAATGACAGTTTGGGAGTCGGCAGTTACATTTTAAAAAATACAATACAAAATTGACAAGGGACACCAACATAGTTGTATCTTTGATCTTAAAAACTACGGGATAATGGTGTTGTGGTAACTTGCCCAAAAAAGAAAAAAAATAATAATAATATTATTCTCGATATCACTAGAAAAAAAAAGGCCTTTGAAAACTCATTTGCAATAACTCCATCAGTGTAACCAGCAAAGCAGCTTCATTATTATCCCATTAACCACTTGACGACCGCCTCACGCCGATGTACGTCGGCAAAGTGGCACGGACAGGCAAAATCACGTACAGTGTACGTGATTTGCCTTCCGCGGGTGGGGGGTCCGATCGGACCCCCCCCCGGTGCCCGAGGCGGTCGTCCTTTGTGCCCCGGCGATCGGTGGTGAGGGGGAGACCATCCGTTCGTGGCCCCCCCCTCGCGATCGCCGCCGGCCAATCGAATCATTCCTTTGCTGCTGTATGCTAAACAGCAGCAAAGGAAATGATGTCATCTCTCCTCGGCTCGGTAATTTCCGTTCCGGCCCGAGGAGAGAAGACATCAATGTGAGTGCACCAACACACACACACACAGTGAACATGCCAGGCACACAAAACACCCCGATCCCCCCCCCCGATCGCCCCCCGATCCCCCCCCCAATCACCCCCCCCCCCCCCTGTCACAAACTGACACCAGCAGTTTTTTTTTTTTTTTTCTGATTACTGCATTGGTGTCAGTTTGTGACAGTTAGTGTTGGGACAGTGAGTATTACCCCCCTTTAGGTCTAGGGTACCCCCCTAACCCCCCCTAATAAAGTTTTAACCCCTTGATCACCCCCTGTCACCAGTGTCACTAAGCGATCATTTTTCTGATCGCTGTATTAGTGTCGCTGGTGACGCTAGTTAGGGACATAAATATTTAGGTTCGCCGTCAGCGTTTTATAGCGTCAGGGACCCCCATATACTACCGAATAAATGTTTTAACCCCTTGATTGCCCCCTAGTTAACCCTTTCACCACTGATCACCGTATAACCGTTACGGGTGACGCTGGTTAGTTTGTTTATTTTTTATAGTGTCAGGGCACCCGCCGTTTATTACCGAATAAAGGTTTAGCCCCCTGATCGCCCGGCGGTGATATGCGTCGCCCCAGGCAGCGTCAGATTAGCGCCAGTACCGCTAACACCCACGCACGCAGCATACGCCTCCCTTAGTGGTATAGTATCTGAACGCATCAATATCTGATCCGATCAGATCTATACTAGCGTCCCCAGCAGTTTAGGGTTCCCAAAAACGCAGTGTTAGCGGGATCAGCCCAGATACCTGCTAGCACCTGCGTTTTGCCCCTCCGCCCGGCCCAGCCCAGCCCACCCAAGTGCAGTATCGATCGATCACTGTCACTTACAAAAGACTAAACGCATAACTGCAGCATTCGCAGAGTCAGGCCTGATCCCTGCGATCGCTAACAGTTTTTTTGGTAGTATTTTGGTGAACTGGCAAGCACCAGCCCCAGGCAGGGTCAGGTTAGCGCCAGTACCGCTAACACCCACGCACGCAGCATACGCCTCCCTTAGTGGTATAGTATCTGAACGGATCAATATCTGATCCGATCAGATCTATACTAGTGTCCCCAGCAGTTTAGGGTTCCCAAAAACGCAGTGTTAGCGGAATCAGCCCAGATACCTGCTAGCACCTGCGTTTTGCCCCTCCGCCCGGCCCAGCCCACCCAAGTGCAGTATCGATCGATCACTGACACTTACAAAACACTAAATGCATAACTGCAGCGTTCACAGAGTCAGGCCTGATCCCTGCGATCGCTAACAGTTTTTTTGGTAGTATTTTGGTGAACTGGCAAGCACCAGCCCCAGGCAGCGTCAGGTTAGCGCCAGTACCGCTAACACCCACGCACGCACTGTACACCACCCTTAGTGGTATAGTATCTGAACGGATCAATATCTGATCCGATCAGATCTATACTAGCATCCCCAGCAGTTTAGGGTTCTCACAAACGCAGTGTTAGTGGGATCAGCCCAGATACCTGCTAGCACCTGCGTTTTGCCCCTCCGCCCGGCCCAGCCCAGCCCACCCAAGTGCAGTATCGATCGATCACTGACACTTACAAAACACTAAACGCATAACTGCAGCGTTCGCAGAGTCAGGCCTGATCCCTGCGATCGCTAACAGATTTTTTGGTAGCGTTTTGGTGAACTGGCAAGCGCCAGCGGCCTAGTACACCCCGGTCGTAGTCAAACCAGCACTGCAGTAACACTTGGTGACGTGGCGAGTCCCATAAGTGCAGTTCAAGCTGGTGAGGTGGCAAGCACAAGTAGTGTCCCGCTGCCACCAAAAAGACAAACACAGGCCCGTCGTGCCCATAGTGCCCTTCCTACTGCATTCGCCAATCCTAATTGGGAACCCACCGCTTCTGCAGCGCCCATACTTCCCCCATTCACATCCCCAACCAAATGCAGTCGGCTGCATGAGAGGCATTTTCTTTATGTCCTCCCGAGTACCCCTACCCAGCGAACGCCCCCAAAAAAGATATTGTGTCTGCAGCTAGCGCGGATATAGGCGTGACACCCGCTATTATTGTCCCTCCTGTCCTGACAATCCTGGTCTTTGCATTGGTGAATGTTTTGAACGCTACCATACACTAGTTGAGTATTAGCGTAGGGTACAGCATTGCACAGACTAGGCACACTTTCACAAGGTCTCCCAAGATGCCATCGCATTTTGAGAGACCCGAACCTGGAACCGGTTACAGTTATAAAAGTTAGTTACAAAAAAAGTGTAAAAAAAAAAAAAAATATATATATATATATATATAAAATAAAAAAAAATAGTTGTCGTTTTATTGTTCTCTCTCTCTCTATTCTCTCTATTGTTCTGCTCTTTTTTACTGTATTCTATTCTGCAATGTTTTATTGTTATTATGCTTTATCATGTTTGCTTTTCAGGTATGCAATTTTTTATACTTTACCGTTTACTGTGCTTTATTGTTAACCATTTTTTTGTCTTCAGGTACGCCATTCACAACTTTGAGTGGTTATACCAGAATGATGCCTGCAGGTTTAGGTATCATCTTGGTATCATTCTTTTCAGCCAGCGGTCGGCTTTCATGTAAAAGCAATCCTAGCGGCTAATTAGCCTCTAGACTGCTTTTACAAGCCGTGGGAGGGAATGCCCCCCCCCCACCGTCTTCCGTGTTTTTCTCTGGCTCTCCTGTCTCAACAGGGAACCTGAAAATGCAGCCGGTGATTCAGCCAGCTGACCATAGAGCTGATCAGAGACCAGAGTGGCTCCAAACATCTCTATGGCCTAAGAAACCGGAAGCTACGAGCATTTTATGACTTAGATTTCGCTGGATGTAAATAGCGCCATTGGGAAATTGGGGAAGCATTTTATCACACCGATCTTGGTGTGGTCAGATGCTTTGAGGGCAGAGGAGAGATCTAGGGTCTAATAGACCCCAATTTTTTCAAAAAAGAGTACCTGTCACTACCTATTGCTATCATAGGGGATATTTACATTCCCCAAGATAACAATAAAAATGATTAAAAAAAAATAAAAATGAAAGGAACAGTTTAAAAATAAGATAAAAAAGCAAAAAAAATAATAAAGAAAAAAAAAAAAAAAAAAGCACCCCTGTCGCCCCCTGCTCTCGCACTAAGGCGAACGCAAGCGGCGGTCTGTCGTCAAACGTAAACAGCAATTGCACCATGCATGTGAGGTATCACCGCGAAGGTTAGATCGAGGGCAGTAATTTTTGCAGTAGACCTCCTCTGTAAATCTAAAGTGGTAACCTGTAAAGGCTTTTAAAGGCTTTTAAAAATGTATTTATTTTGTTGCCACTGCACGTTTGTGCGCAATTGTAAAGCATGTCATGTTTGGTATCCATGTACTCGGCCTAAGATCATCTTTTTTATTTCATCAAACATTTGGGCAATATAGTGTGTTTTAGTGCATTAAAATTTAAAAAAGTGTGTTTTTTCCCCAAAAAATGCGTTTGAAAAATCGCTGCGCAAATACTGTGTGAAAAAAAAAATGAAACACCCACCATTTTAATCTGTAGGGCATTTGCTTTAAAAAAATATATAATGTTTGGGGGTTCAAAGTAATTTTCTTGCAAAAAAAAAAAACTTTTTCATGTAAACAATAAGTGTCAGAAAGGGCTTTGTCTTCAAGTGGTTAGAAGAGTGGGTGATGTGTGACATAAGCTTCTAAATGTTGTGCATAAAATGCCAGGACAGTTCAAAACCCCCCCAAATGACCCCATTTTGGAAAGTAGACACCCCAAGCTATTTGCTGAGAGGCATGTCGAGTCCATGGAATATTTTATATTGCGACACAAGTTGCGGGAAAGAGACAATTTTTTTTTTTTTTTGCACAAAATTGTCACTAAATGATATATTGCTCAAACATGCTATGGGAATATGTGAAATTATACCCCAAAATACATTCTGCTGCTTCTCCTGAGTACGGGGATACCACATGTGTGAGACTTTTTGGGAGCCTAGCCGCGTACGGAACCCCGAAAACCAAGCACCGCCTTCAGGCTTTCTAAGGGCGTGAATTTTTGATTTCTCTCTTGACTGCTTATCACAGTTTCGGAGACCATGGAATGCCCAGGTGGCACAAACCCCCCCCAAATGACCCCATTTTGGAAAGTAGACACCCCAAGCTATTTGATGAGAGGTATAGTGAGTATTTTGCAGACCTCACTTTTTGTCACAAAGTTTTGAAAATTGAAAAAAGAAAAAAAAAAAAGTTTTTTCTTGTCTTTCTTCATTTTCAAAAACAAATGAGAGCTGCAAAATACTCACCATGCCTCTCAGCAAATAGCTTGGGGTGTCTACTTTCCAAAATGGGGTCATTTGGGGGGGTTTTGTGCCACCTGGGCATTCCATGGCCTCCGAAACTGTGATAGGCAGTGAAGAGTGAAATCAAAAATTTTCACCCTTAGAAATCCTGAAGGCGGTGATTGGTTTTCGGGGTCCCGTACACGGCTAGGCTCCCAAAAAGCCCCACACATGTGGTATCCCCGTACTCAGGAGAAGCAGATAAATGTATTTTGGGGTGCAATTCCACATATGCCCATGGCCTGTGTGAGCAATATATCATTTAGTGACAACTTTGTGCAAAAAAAAAAAAAAAAATGTGTCACTTTCCCGCAACTTGTGTCAAAATATAAAATATTCCATGGACTCAATATGCCTCTCTGGAAATAGCTTGGGGTGTCTACTTTCCAAAATGGGGTCATTTGGGGGGGTTTTGTGCCACCTGGGCATTCCATGGCCTCCGAAACTGTGATAGGCAGTAAAGAGTGAAATCATAAATTTACGCCCTTAGAAATCCTAAAGGCGGTGATTGGATTTCGGGGCCCCGTACGCGGCTAGGCTCCCAAAAAGTCCCACACATGTGGTATCCCCATATTCAGGAGAAGCAGCAGAATGTATTTTGGGGTGCAATTCCACATAGGCCCATGGCCTGTGTGAGCAATATATCATTTAGTGACAACTTTTTGTAAATATTTTTTTTTTTTTTTGTCATTATTCAATCACTTGGGACAAAAAAAATAAATATTCAATGGGTTCAACATGCCTCTCAGCAATTTCCTTGGGGTGTCTACTTTCCACAATGGGGTCATTTGGGGGGGTTTTGTACTGCCCTGCCATTTTAGCACCTCAAGAAATGACATAGGCAGTCATAAACTAAAAGCTGTGTAAATTACAGAAAATGTACCCTAGTTTGTAGACGCTATAACTTTTGCGCAAACCAATAAATATACGCTTATTGACATTTTTTTTACCAAAAACATGTGGCCGAATACATTTTGGCCTAAATGTATGACTAAAATTGAGTTTATTGGATTTTTTTTTATAACAAAAAGTAGAAAATATCATTTTTTTTCAAAATTTTCGGTCTTTTTCCATTTATAGCGCAAAAAATAAAAACCGCAGAGGTGATCAAATACCATCAAAAGAAAGCTCTATTTGTTAGAAGAAAAGGACGCAAATTTCGTTTGGGTACAGCATTGCATGACTGCGCAATTAGCAGTTAAAGCGACGCAGTGCCAAATTGGAAAAAGACCTCTGGTCCTTAGGCAGCATAATGGTCCGGGGCTCAAGTGGTTAAAGAAGAAGAGAATTGTGCGCTGCATTTGGAGATTTCATAATTTGCCACGTCACGAATGTTAATTCTTCATTATGAACGCTAGTTTACAAAACCGACCGCTTCTGCTTCCGAGCATGCGTGTTTGTACTTAGGACTCTTGTCTGATGGACTTGACATTCTTGGAAAATGCGACAACACACATTTGTCCGTGGAAAATTTGAAAACCTGCCAGCCAACATTTGTTGGCGGAAAGTCTGACAACAATTGTCCGATGGAGCATACACACGGTCGGATTTAACGCCAACAGCCTGTCATCAAACATTTCCCGTTGGAAAGTCGTGTGTATGCGGCTTAAGGCTTTACTGGTCTTTTTGGCCATATAGATCTGGTGAGTGCACCCCTTAACCACACGTGGTGGAGCACATTTGTGTTGGAGAGTTTAGAATTTTTTCACAGTAGTATACAAGGCACGATGGATGAGATGTTTTATTGGCTAGCAGAAGCAGAGCACAGAAGATTTTTTTTGGTTTTGCATTTTTGTTTTTTGTTTTTTTTGTTGACATATCGGTTTAAAATGGATTTTTTTTTTTTTCATCAAAACTTTTTTATTGTTAAGTTGCTCTTTTAGTACATACATTGCCTGTGTCAAATTAGTAAAGGCAACATAAATGACATTTTATACCAGTCATACATAAGGAGCGAGCAATTACAGGAGACATTACAGATATTGCGATGTTCTTCTAAACCAACAACTAGCACTCGAAACCGAATGTTGAACATCAGTATTAAACACTTTGTCAGCTGACGTATTGTGCGGAGTCTAATGCTCTACAACAGAAACCATAAGAGGAAAGGAACAATAAAACATAACCTGTGTTTCCCTTTCACCCTCCCTCTCCCCTCCATACCCAACCTCTTGTATTCTCGGAGGGTTAATACCGCAGGAGCCTGTCCATCACCAGCTGCAGTGGGCCAAGACTGGGGTCATCCAGCCAAGGTTGCCAGATAAGGTCGAATTTTCACACAGCATTCCTGCAACGGTAAGCTAATTGTTCCCTAAGGAGAAGGGAGTTGACATACATGATCCATTGTTTCCCAGTGGAGACTGTAGATGCCATTCAATATCAGGCTATGAGCTTTCTGGCCAGATATACCAGTCTGGTGATCATATAATACATTCCCTTTGGGTACATCTCTACATCAATTGTCCCTAGTAGGCACACTAAGGAAGTCAAGGATACAGGTACCTGGGCTAGTTTGGTGATATAGTGGGATACCTCAGCCCAGTATCGGTGGAGTTTCGGGCATCTCCAAATCATGTGTATGAAATCTCCCTGGTGCAGCTTACATTTTGGGCACATAGGAGAATCTCTCCAGCCCTAACCATGAAGCTGCACAGGTGTTCGATAGGCTCTGTGCAGAATGAACAGTTGCAAGAGCTTATGGGAGGCTGAAACAGAGACTGCAGGTATCGATTCTAAGGCCATGTCCCATTGTTCCCCATCTATATCACCAATGTCAGTCACCCACCGGCCTCTACATTTTAGGTAAGCAGGATCCTGAATGGAGGACAGTAATACTGAGTACACTTTAGAAATCAGGCATCCACCCCAAGGAATTCCATCAGCAGAGAAGAGGTTGACACAGCTAAGGGATGCGTTTGTTGCTGAGTCTGCAGGGCGTGTCTAAGTTGAAGGTATTGGTAGAAACTAGGGTTGCACTGATACCAGTTTTTTAAGACCAAGTATGAGTACCGATACTTTTCCTCAAGTACTCGCCGATACCGATTACCGATACTTATTTTTACTTTTTTTAAATTTTTAAATTTACACTTTTATAAGGCTAACTTTTTTGGTGGGGGGTTATTGTTTAGGGTGGAGAGGGGGAGGGGGGTTATTGTTTAGGGTGGAGAGGTGGGGAGGGGGGTTATTGTTTAGGGTGGAGAGATGGGGAGGAGGGTTATTGTTTAGGGTGGGGAGGCGGGGAGGGGGGTTATTGTTTAGGGTGGATAGACTGAAAGGTGGGGTTATTGTTTAGGGTGTAGAGGTGGGTTATTATTTAGGGGGTTATTGTTTAGGGTGGAGAGGTGGGGAGGGGGGTTATTGTTTAGAGTAGAGAGGTGGGTTATTATTTAGGGGGTTATTGTTTCAGGTGGAGAGGTAGGGAGGGGATTATTGTTTAGGGTGGAGAGGTGGGGAATGGTGTTATTTGTTTAGGGTGGAGAGGTGGGGGGTGTTATTGTTAGGGTGGAGAGGGGGTTATTGTTTAGGGTGGAGAGGCAGGCAGATCTGTCACCTCGCAGCGGCCCACAGAGGAGCCCAAGGAGGAGAAGCACATCGCCAGAGGACACAAAAAATGGAGCAAGCTCGAGAGGTAGTGGAGTTGTGATGTGAGGAGGCGGAGGTGGCTTGATAGGGGGCGGGACCGGTGTGAGAGGAGGCGGAGCCAGGGAAGGTCCACTGCAAGGAAGGGAAATCCCCACTGACAGCTGAAACGTCATTGGTTGTTAAGGATGCGTTGGCCCCGCTCCTTAACAACTAATGACTGCCGGCATTCTTTTGTATACATTTCATCTGTCAGCGGCGGAATTGCGCTGACAGATGAAAGAGCCGAACCTGAAGGTATCAGTTTCAGGTATCGGCGCATTTGCACGAGTACCGATACTCATGCAAATGCTTAGTACCGGCACCGATACCGATACCAGTATCGGTATCGGTGCAACCCTAGTAGAAACCTTTCGAGGGTAGCAGAAATTCTGTACATAATTGTTCATAACTTTTTAAAATGGTCCCTATATAGATCTGTGGAAAAAAAACAAATCCCCTTCTGTCTCCAAGTAGAGAATCCCTGAAATGTATGCAGTTCCGGATATTTTGAATTATCCCACAGATGGGTAAACGCTAGTGGGCCTTCGATAGTTAGAGCTTCCCGGAATGCCCTCCATATTTTCTTAAGATCTACTGTCGGGGAAAAGGGGCATACTTGGTAGATCCATCTCCATATGGGAGGCAGCTTTCAATGCAGGGTTAGACAGAGTCACCAATTTGACTGCGGGATCCCAGATTGCTTTGTGACCCCACCAATTGCTGTATTTGGGAGGTTAGAAAGTACATTTTAGGATGCAGAACTGCAAGTCCTCCCCGAACTTTCTCGTATTGCAAGGTAAAGAAGCTGATCCTAGCCTTTTTTCGCTTCCAGATGAGATCACCCATCTGGGAGTCAATGCGTTTGAACCATTTGTTCGAAAATCCACATGGGTGAGTTGTGGGATATGTATAAGAGCTGTGGTGCCCATACCATTTTTATTCCCACTACCGGGAGGGGGAGCTTACACCAGCTAATACATTTTTCACGTTGTCTATCTAGCAGTGGGCCCAGATTTAACCAAAGGTAATCAGTAGGGTCTGGGGACACCATCACACACAAATATCTAAAGGAAATGCCAATGTTAACTTGGCCAGCTTCCTCTGCTAGAGGTGCTGCCAATGGGTCAAGGGGCATAAGACTTGACTTGGCCCAATTGATGGTAAAGCCTGAAAACTCCCTAAAGTCAGTGATAATCCCCATTAATGTCCCCATAAATGTTTGCAATAAGGCAGCAGTGTCCCCCAGATAAAGTTGTGCGTCATCCTCATAGAGAGACACCTTTTCCTCCAAGGGACCTCTGTGGAACCCCACGATCTCAGGTGTGTTACGGATCAGTATTGCCAGAGGCTCCATCACCAGAGCAAACAACAGTGGGGACAGGGGAAGCCCTTGACGGGTGCTCATATGCAAGGAGAAAGGAGGAGAAAGGGTGTTATTAATGCAGAGTCTGGTCCTGGGTGCTGAATAGAGAACTCTTACCCAGTTAATAAAATGATCCAAAAAAGACAAAAACAGAACATTCCATAGCTAGCAACCAGTCTGCTGACCAACCAGATTAACCTGTCCAACAGTCTGCGTTAAAAACAGGGGTTTAGTTAGCATGCATTTGCAAAGACATGCGTAAGCTGCAAGGCCTCTTCACAGCACCCTGTGTATTTCTTGCAGTCCTAAACACTACTGAATTTATGAGCGTCTCCACAGTGGTAGCACAAACAATACACAGGGTGCTGTGAAGAGGCCTTGCAGCTTACGCATGCGTTTGCAAATGCAAGGGGAGAGGTGAACTTCCTTCCGGCTCCGTGGAGCCAGAGGAGGAAGTGGGAGCTGGATGCCCCTAAAAAGGGGGTATCCGCCCCCCCCCCCAAAAAAAAATGGCATGCCAAATGTGGTATGTTCAGGGGGTCTCCTTCACTTAAAGCGGAAGTTAAATTTTTGGGTGGAACTACGCTTAATTTATATATTTTTATTTGTATTTTACATGCCTTCGTGGCATTGCCCACAAGATGGTGCTCTCGAGAGAGTATATTTGATTTGCCATATATTTAGAATGATTGGCGTGACCTTTGACAAATGGTCATAGTGCACTTTCGCGCTCACCCAATGATAACGCTTCCTCGTCTCTCCATGAGTGCATATAAAGTGTGGCCTTTGGCGTGTCTACGTACCCCTGATGATGTCACGTATGAGGAAACATGACGGGTTGAGCTACGTACACACGCTACTGCGAATGCACAATTGAAGTTCGGCCATTTTACGCTAGGGAAACTGTTCAGCCTTGGATATGGTGAGTATACATGCTCATTTATGCCACTTTCATGTATATACACTACGATTTTAATAAATGTGAAACTTGTACAGTATTGTGAATCTTTATATCTTTCATGCACTACGGTTATTGAGCATCACTGAGTGTTTTTGGACGTTGTCCCCTGGCTTGTTTGTGAGTCCGCCATTGCACATCATTCACGGCCATCCAAAAGGACATCCAGGCTCCTACTGAGGGGATCTGAGATCCGATTGATCACTTTCTGTCCCCCTGAGTAAGGGTGGTCGCTAGTTTTCCGGTAAGCCTTCAAATGTTTATGCGTGAAGGGTGACACGCTGGTGATTCTTCTGTTTTACACTTACCACTAGGGATGAGCCGAACACCCCCCGGTTCGGTTCGCACCAGAACCCGTGAACGGACCGAAAGTTCGCCCGAACGTTAGAACCCCATTGACGTCTATGGGACTCGAACGTTCGAAATCAAAAGTGCTCCTTTTAAAGGCTAATTTGCATGGTATTGTCCTAAAAAGGGTTTGGGGACCCGGGTCCTACCCCAGGGGACATGTATCAATGCAAAAAAAACTTTTAAAAACGGACGTTTTTTCGGGAGCAGTGATTTTAATGATGCTTAAAGTAAAAAAAAAAAAGTGAAATATTCCTTTAAATATCGTACCTGGGGGGTGTCTATAGTATGCCTGTAAAGTGACGCGTGTTTCCCATGTTTAGAACAGTCCCTGCACCAAATGTCATTTTTAAAGGAAAAAATCTCATTTAAAACTGCTTGCGGGTTTAATGTCATGTCGGGTCATGGCAATATGGATGAAAATCAGTGAGACAAACGGCATGGGTACCCCCCAGTCCATTACCAGGCCCTTTGGGTCTTGTATGGATATTAAGGGGAACCCCACACCCAAATTAAAATAAGGAAAGGTGTGGGGCCACCAGGCCCTATATACTCTGAACAGCAGTATACAGGCGGTGCAAACAAGACAGGGACTGTAGGTTTGTTGTTAAGTAGAATCTGTTTGTAATTTTGAACATTTTTAATGTGTTTAGCTCCAGCCAAAAAATCTTTTCTAAGCTTTTTGGAAAACATAGGGAAGGGTTATCACCCCTGTGACATTTGTTTTGCGTCTTTCCTCCTCTTCAGAAGATTTCACCTCACTTTTTTGTCCCAATGAAAAATGTTTTTTGAAAATTTGGGTTTTTTTGTGGAACAAGGATTGGAAAGCATCAGTGGAAAGGAGAAATTGTTTTCCCATATTAACTCTTACAGGAGAGAATTTCCCTTCCTTAGGGGTAGATTTCATCTCACTTCCTGTTGTCTCCTACCGTTTGCAAGTAGGAGTCGTTTGTAAGTTAGATGTTTGAAGGTAGGGTCCTGCCCTATATACTCAGCAGAAATTTGGGCCTTAGGTGTTGCTGTGGCCAAAACACTGTAAGCCCTCACAGGGCCCTGCTGTGAAATATTAGATCAAGAATTGTAATTACATGCCCCTGTTGAACAGGAGCTGAAAAATTAGGCCTTAGGCACTGGTGCTGGTGCCACAACACTGCAACCCCTCACAGACACTCTAGTTGGAACGCAGGAACGAGCCCTGCTGCAAAGTATTGCATCAAAAATTGTAATTACACGCCCCTGTTAGACAGGGGCAGAAAAATTGGGTCTTAGGCACTGGTGCTGGTGCCACAACACTGCAACCCCTCACAGACACTCTAGTTGAAACGCAGGAACAAGCCCTGCTGCAAAGTATTGCATCAAAAATTGTAATTACACGCCCCTGTTAAACAGGGGCTGAAAAATTGTGCCTTAGGCACTGGTGGTGGCGCCCAGAACCAAAAATGTTCTTACAAGCTATCAGCGTGATGATTGAGGAGGAAGAGGATAATTACTCAGGGATAGTCACTCAGCATCAGCATAGGCAGTCTTTGAAGGGATCTGAGATTTCAAAAAAAATTATTCGGTTACATCTGCATCAGGTGCTTGGTAGCTGGTGGTGATCCAAGACTGATTCATTTTTATGAAGGTCAGCCGATCGACCGAGTCGGTGGACAGACGCACCCTGTGATCGGTTACCACGCCTCCAGCAGCACTGAATGTGCGTTCCGAAAGAACGCTGGATGCAGGACAGGCCAGTAGCTCAATTGCATACTGTGCAAGCTCTGGCCAGTGATCCATCCTCAAGACCCAGTAACCCAGAGGATTTTCGGTGGGAAAGGTGTCCAAGTCTGATCTTGCCCCTAGGTATTCCTGCACCATGTAAAACAGACGCTGGCGATGGTTGCTGGAACCGATCATACCTTGGGGCTGCGGACCAAAAAATTGTCTGAACGCATCGGTCAGACGGCCACCTTCTCCACCGCTCCTTCTTTGACTGACCGAAGCCTCAGCAACACGTTGTCCAGAAACAGGAGTTTGTAACCTCCCAGCCTCTGGGAACGCGTTGCACAGACCTTTCTGCAAGGCCTCCCGAAGATGTTTCATCCTCTGCTCCCTCTGCGATGGCAAGATAAGGTCCGCAACCTTACCCTTGTAACGTGGATCAAGGAGGGTTGCCAGCCAGTATTGGTCCTTCTCCTTGATACCACGAATACGAGGATCCTTACGCAGGCTTTGCAGGATCAGGGAGGCCATGCAGCGTAGGTTTGCTGAGGCATTCGGTCCGGAGTCCTCTGGGTCACTAAGGACAACAACGTCCGCAGCCACCTCCTCCCAGCCACGTACAAGTCCATGTGTTCCTTGGGACTGATCCCTTAAAGACTGCTGATGCTGAGTGCCAGGCTCCACCTCCATACTGACACAATCTTCCTCCTCCTCCTCCTCCTCCTCCTCGTCCTCTTCCTGTGTGATCGGCGGGCACGCAGGAACACTGTCTGGATAAAGGGGGCCTTGAGAGCTAAGGAAGTCCTCCTCTTCCTGCCTCTGTTCTGCCTCAAGTGCCCTGTCCATTATTCCACGCAGCGTGTGCTCCAACAGGTGGACAAGGGGGACAGTGTCACTGATGCATGCACTGTCAGTGCTCACCATCCTCGTGGCCTCCTCGAATGGTGACAGGACAGTGCATGCATCCCTGATCATGGCCCACTGGCGTGGGGAAAAAAAACCAAGGTCCCCTGACCCTGTCCTGGTGCCATAGTCGCACAGGTACTCATTGATGGCCCTCTGCTGCGTGTGCAGCCGCTGCAGCATGGCCAACGTCGAGTTCCACCTGGTGGGCATGTCACAGATTAGGCGGTTCTTGGGCAGGTTAAACTCCTTTTGGAGGTCCGTCAGCCGAGCACTGGCATTATATGACCGGCGGAAATGCACAGAGACTTTCCTGGCCTGCCTCAGGACATCCTGTAAGCCCGGGTACCTGCCCAAGAACCGCTGCACCACCAAGTTAAGGACGTGAGCCAAACAGGGCACATGGGTCAGTTGTCCCTGTCGGAGGGCAGAGAGGAGGTTGGTGCCATTGTCGCAAACCACCATTCCTGCCTTAAGTTGGCGTGGCGTCAACCACCTCTGAACCTGCCCCTGCAGAGCTGACAGAACCTCTGCCCCAGTGTGGCTCCTGTCCCCCAAGCACACCAGCTCAAGCACCGCATGGCATCTTTTGGCCTGCGTACTTGCGTAGCCCCTTGAACGCCTACGGAGCACCGCTGGTTCCGAGGAAGAGGCCATGGAGGAAGAAGAAGAGGAGGGGGTGGAGGAGAGAGGTGTGTCACAATCAGCATTTTGGAGGCGTGGTGGCGGAACAACCTCCAACACTACTGCACCTTGTCCTGCATCCTTCCCAGCTGCCAGCAGAGTCACCCAATGCGCCGTGAAACTTAAGTAACGTCCCTGTCCATGCCTGCTGGACCATGAGTCAGCGGTAATATGCACCTTACCGCTGACCGCCCTGTCCAGCGAGGCATGGACATTGCCTTCCACATGCCGGTAGAGAGCCGGAATCGCCTTCCGTGAGAAAAAGTGGCGTTTGGGTACCTGCCACTGAGGAACCGCACATTCCACAAACTCACGGAAGGGGGCAGAGTCTACCAACTGAAAAGGCAGCAGTTGAAGTGCTAGCAATTTTGCCAAGCTAGCATTCAACCGCTGGGCATGTGGATGGCTGGGAGCAAACTTCTTTCGGCGGTGCAGCAGCTGGGGCAGGGAAATTTGCCTGGTACAATCTGACGTCGGTGTACCAAAAGCAGATTGCCCACAAGTACTTGGCTGTGACACACCTAATTCTACACCTTCATTCCTCTCACTGCAGGTCTCAGAGAGGACTGAAGGTCTAGTGGGGTTGGAAATCTCAGCTGATGAGGAGCAAGGAGAGATCGTCTTTGTTCTTTGGTGTGGGTCTTTCAGATACGCTTGCCAACGAACTGCATGGCAGGTCAACATATGTCTGGTCAAGCATGTGGTACCCAAGCGGGAGATGTTTTGGCCACGCGAGATACGCTTGAGACATATGTTGCAAATAGCAGCGGTGCGATCTGATGCACTCGTCTCAAAAAAGGCCCACACCAAAGAACTTTTTGAATAACGCGCAGAGACTGCAGCGCCCTGCACATGTGGAGCTTTGGGGTGTGATGCAGTCAATGTGCTGCCCTTAGGCTGGCCCCTGGAAGGCATCCTGCCTCGTTGGTGATGTGCCGCCTCCTCCTCCTCCTCCTCCTCCTCTCTCCTATCAGGCACCCACGTTGAGTCAGTGACCTCATCATCCCCTCCCTCCTCATCACTGGAGCAAACCTGGCAGTATGCTGCAGCAGGGGGAGCATGACTGCCAGATTGCTGTCCTTCTTGGGCACCCCCTCTGTCCGTGCTCATGTTACTGCCTTCATTGAGCTCAGTATCATCATCAGAGCCTTCCAAACGCTGGGCATCCTCCTGGAGCATGTACCCAACACTGTGGTCAAACAGTTCGAGGGAATCCTCATGAGGACATGGTGGAGCTAGGGAAGGAGTCACTGATGACATTGAGCTGAGGGAAGAGGCCGCTGCTTTGCCAGACAAAGCACCCTGGGCATGGGTGAGAGAGGATGAGGAGGATGAGGACGGCTTGGTCATCCACTCGACCAAGTCTTCCGCATGTTGCGGCTCAACACGGCCAGCTGCCGAAAAAAAGGCCAAGCGTGTCCCATGGCCACGTGCTGATGAGGATGCACCGTCTCCACGACCAGCACTAGACACAGAGCCTGCTTGCCCTCTCTTATTGGCTTGTGACTGTCTGCCTCTCCTTCTTGGCCTTCCAGACATACTAATGGCCTGTAGCTGAACTAAGCTGGGATAGAACACCTGTAATTTTCTTCAGGTAGCTTTATATACTGTAACCAGACAAGCCTGCCTGTCAGTAGGAAGATAACAGGAACGGATCTAGCTGAACACTGTGAGCAGGACGTACTGCACTAAATGTATATAGCAGGAACGGATCTAGCTGAACACTGTGAGCAGGACGCACTGTACTAAATGTAAATAGTCTAGCTGCCTGACCGTGGTACTAATAGGATCAAAAAGAACACCTGTAATTTTCTTAAGGTAGCTTTATATACTGTAACCAGACAAGCCTGCCTGTCAGTAGGAAGATAACAGGAACGGATCTAGCTGAACACTGTGAGCAGGACACACTGTACTAAATGTAAATAGTCTAGCTGCCTGACCGTGGTACTAATAGGATCAAAAAGAACACCTGTAATTTTCTTAAGGTAGCTTTATATACTGTAACCAGACAAGCCTGCCTGTCAGTAGGAAGATAACAGGAACGGATCTAGCTGAACACTGTGAGCAGGACACACTGTACTAAATGTAAATAGTCTAGCTGCCTGACCGTGGTACTAATAGGATCAAAAAGAACACCTGTAATTTTCTTCAGGTAGCTTTATATACTGTAACCAGACAAGCCTGCCTGTCAGTAGGAAGATAACAGGAACGGATCTAGCTGAACACTGTGAGCAGGACACACTGTACTAAATGTAAATAGTCTAGCTGCCTGACCGTGGTACTAATAGGATCAAAAAGAACACCTGTAATTTTCTTAAGGTAGCTTTATATACTGTAACCAGACAAGCCTGCCTGTCAGTAGGAAGATAACAGGAACGGATCTAGCTGAACACTGTGAGCAGGACACACTGTACTAAATGTAAATAGTCTAGCTGCCTGACCGTGGTACTAATAGGATCAAAAAGAACACCTGTAATTTTCTTCAGGTAGCTTTATATACTGTAACCAGACAAGCCTGCCTGTCAGTAGGAAGATAACAGGAACGGATCTAGCTGAACACTGTGAGCAGGACGTACTGCACTAAATGTATATAGCAGGAACGGATCTAGCTGAACACTGTGAGCAGGACGCACTGCACTGAATGTAAATAGCAGGAACGGATCTAGCTGAACACTGTGAGCAGGACGTACTGCACTAAATGTATATAGCAGGAACGGATCTAGCTGAACACTGTGAGCAGGACGCACTGCACTGAATGTAAATAGCAGGAACGGATCTAGCTGAACACTGTGAGCAGGACGCACTGCACTAAATGTAAATACCAGGAACGGATCTAGCTGAACACTGTGAGCAGGACGCATTGCACTGAATGTAAATAGCAGGAACGGATCTAGCTGAACACTGTGAGCAGGACGCACTGCACTGAATGTAAATAGCAGGAACGGATCTAGCTGAACACTGTGAGCAGGACGCACTGCACTGAATGTAAATAGCAGGAACGGATGTAGCTGAACACTGTGAGCAGGACGCACTGCACTAAATGTAAATACCAGGAACGGATCTAGCTGAACACTGTGAGCAGGACGCACTGCACTGAATGTAAATAGCAGGAACGGATCTAGCTGAACACTGTGAGCAGGACGCACTGCACTGAATGTAAATAGCAGGAACGGATCTAGCTGAACACTGTGAGCAGGACGCACTGCACTAAATGTAAATAGCAGGAACGGATCTAGCTGAACACTGTGAGCAGGACGTACTGCACTAAATGTATATAGCAGGAACGGATCTAGCTGAACACTGTGAGCAGGACGCACTGCACTGAATGTAAATAGCAGGAACGGATCTAGCTGAACACTGTGAGCAGGACGCACTGCACTAAATGTAAATACCAGGAACGGATCTAGCTGAACACTGTGAGCAGGACGCACTGCACTGAATGTAAATAGCAGGAACGGATCTAGCTGAACACTGTGAGCAGGACGCACTGCACTGAATGTAAATAGCAGGAACGGATCTAGCTGAACACTGTGAGCAGGACGCACTGCACTGAATGTAAATAGCAGGAACGGATGTAGCTGAACACTGTGAGCAGGACGCACTGCACTAAATGTAAATACCAGGAACGGATCTAGCTGAACACTGTGAGCAGGACGCACTGCACTGAATGTAAATAGCAGGAACGGATCTAGCTGAACACTGTGAGCAGGACGCACTGCACTGAATGTAAATAGCAGGAACGGATCTAGCTGAACACTGTGAGCAGGACGCACTGCACTAAATGTAAATAGCAGGAACGGATCTAGCTGAACACTGTGAGCAGGACGTACTGCACTAAATGTATATAGCAGGAACGGATCTAGCTGAACACTGTGAGCAGGACGCACTGCACTGAATGTAAATAGCAGGAACGGATCTAGCTGAACACTGTGAGCAGGACGCACTGCACTAAATGTAAATACCAGGAACGGATCTAGCTGAACACTGTGAGCAGGACGCACTGCACTGAATGTAAATAGCAGGAACGGATCTAGCTGAACACTGTGAGCAGGACGCACTGCACTGAATGTAAATAGCAGGAACGGATCTAGCTGAACACTGTGAGCAGGACGCACTGCACTGAATGTAAATAGCAGGAACGGATGTAGCTGAACACTGTGAGCAGGACGCACTGCACTAAATGTAAATACCAGGAACGGATCTAGCTGAACACTGTGAGCAGGACGCACTGCACTGAATGTAAATAGCAGGAACGGATCTAGCTGAACACTGTGAGCAGGACGCACTGACTGCACTAAATGTAAATAGCAGGAACGGATCTAGCTGAACACTGTGAGCAGGACGCACTGCACTGAATGTAAATAGCAGGAACGGATCTAGCTGAACACTGTGAGCAGGACGCACTGCACTAAATGTAAATACCAGGAACGGATCTAGCTGAACACTGTGAGCAGGACGCACTGCACTGAATGTAAATAGCAGGAACGGATCTAGCTGAACACTGTGAGCAGGACACACTGCACTAAATGTAAATAGTCTAGATAGAAGATAACAGGAACGGATCTAGCTAAACTGAATACAGTGTATATATATATATATGCAACACCTGGGATGCATATATATACACAATACACTGTAAGTGCAGCTAACTGACTGACTGTTCTGCCTAATCTATCTAACTCAAATCAAATGACACTGTCTGTCTCTCTCTCTATCTCTCAGCACACCGGAACACACACTACACAGGGCCGCCGTGCAGGCGGCCTTATATAGTGTGGGGTGTGTACTAAATCCCCTGAGCCATAATTGGCCAAAGCCACCCTGGCTTTGGCCAATTACAGCTCTCTCTACTGACGGCGCTGTGATTGGCCAAGCATGCGGGTCATAGTGCATGCTTGGCCAATCATCAGCCAGCAATGCACTGCGATGCCGCAGTGAATTATGGGCCGTGACGCGCCACACGAATTTGGCGCGAACGGCCCATATCGTTCGCAATTCGGCGAACGACCGAACAGCCGATGTTCGAGTCGAACATGGGTTCGACTCGAACACGAAGCTCATCCCTACTTACCACACGAATCTTCCATCATCGGTATGGATTTGTGGATTTCTTTATGGGACGGTTTTTTCTATGGACTTTAGTTTGATCACCCTTTTTTTACTCATATTGATTTATGCACTTTATAGCACTTATCACTTTATTTATATGTATCGGTAATCATATGTTTAGCGCTGCACTTAGTTTATGTATGTTGAATGTGCCTGGTATCTTGGTATAGCGTACAACTGCTTGTAATCAGTTCCGAGCGCGGATATACACCTTTTTTATATATATTTGTTTCTTGTGCACAGTTGCACCTGGTATATAATTGTGGAGAAGAGCTGTATGTTGTGATTTCACTTTATATTTCCAGTTTTTACTTTTTAGTTTTTTGTGGAGTGAGCACATTTATCTATATAGTATTTTTTGCACTGAAATTAGTACATCTTTTAAGAGTAGAACCCTACTTTATTTATTCACATATTTTGTAGTTAGATATACTTTACATTCACAGATTCTATTTTTCCAACTTGCACACAGATGATGGCCCCTCGGCGCAAACGACTCTTTGATGTGTGATTCTTTTGCATTGTTATTGTGCTAATTTATTAAACAAATGTGACATGTGATTTATTTATTTATTTATTTGTAATATTAATCAGACATTGTTAAGCCAATGTACTGAAATAAGGGTTGAAGGATGGGTACCCAGAGGGTACCCATCCTTCAACCCTTATTTCAGTACATTGCCTAAACAATATCAAATTATTATTACAAATAAATAAATAAATCACATGTTATAGAATAACAGCATTAGTGGCTCCAGTATCAGAATGCTGACAAAATGTTGATCAATGGTGATTTATGGCCTTCTACCTGGAAGACAAACTACTGTGTCACTGGTTTATGAATTCATTTGTTAGAAAAGGGCTCTGGTGCTTTGGATCAGCATTTTATTTGGCCTGTAGATTAATGATCAGTATTCCCATAACTTTATGTCATACATTGGATCAAACAGTGTGAATAAGGTTAAGGACTCCTGTGAATTCATCAAAGTCATGTTTTTTTTTTTTTTCTTAGGCAAAAAAATGGAGCTCAATGTATTTCATGTTTAAATATTATATATCTATTTATCTTGATGAAATACATTATTCCCGTCCAGGATTTCCGTGGGGCAGTAGATGTTTCCACGATTCAAAATGCATATTATTACATTTATGATCAGGAGAATTTTTATAAAATGGCAAGGAAAATGGCAAATGTGTAAAATTACAAAAAAAGGTATTTACATACAGTATATATCATTTTTTTTGGGGGGGGGGATCCACCTGGCTGCTTACATACATAGCTATTTTTACTTGCTGGTGCTGTCCACCCTCTATATATACCTCTATATTTAATATTATTCATATTAAACTACATGGGATTATGGCATTAACCCTTTCACTGCCAGGGCCGTACGGACCTACATTCCTCCTCTGTTATAAGCTCATGGTCACTTCAGACTCAGCTAAACAAAACAATAGCTCTGATTAGCGGCTAACAAGCCACTGATCAGAGTTATTCAGCTAAAATGACCCCCTACCCCCTCCGCCTCGCTACCTGTCCCCTGCTGCTTCCTCCGCTCCTGCACAACCTCAAATGATTGTTATGCCCCCCCACACTGTCCTCTGCCTATTACACCTATCGCACCAGCACTAATTTTCACCCCCCAGCATCAGCACCCCCCCCCCGTCAGCACGGATCTCTGTGGATCCGTTGCAATTGCCCCCCCCACTGCCACTACCACTGGCAATTGCATAGTTAAACTTTTTTTCTTAAATTATGTCCCCGGCCCCGCTGGCACCCCCTTCAGTGCCCCCCCTCACTCACCTTTCCCCGGCAGCCCCCCCCCCATGCAGCTCTGCAAGCCGGCATTCCCCGCAGCTGCTGACCAGGAGATCAATAAGTGCAGTGTGTCAAGATGGGGGGGGGGGGGTGTGTTTGTTATGCCACCATTTATGAATGAATGAGAGCCACTATTCAGCTGGGACTAAACTTTCAGTCAGTTTCTCTGTCTAAAAAAAGAGACATTAGAGGTTTGTTTAGACCTCTGATGTCTTTCCAAAGACCTCTCCTCCAATTAAAAAAAGAAAAAAAAAAAGTGTAAAGAAAAAAAAAATGTAGGAAAAAAATAAAAGAAATCATAGCAAGGCCCCTTTCACACAGGCACCTACATGGGACGGAATCCACTTGTTCACCAGGAGATCGGTCTGCTAATCCCCACAGATGACAGGTCCATCTCCGCCTCTGCTCCACTGTGCAGAGAAGAGAGGGGCACAGTCCCACTTTCCTCTATGGGGAGATCGGGTAAAAAATGACCGCCTGTCCATTTTCATCCGATTATATCCGATCCATCAGACAGATGGAAAATAGGACCACCATTCGTCTGTGTTTTTGCAGGCAGGATCGGATAGCGGCGGATGTCAGTGGACATGTTACCGCTGACATCCGTCACTCCATAGTGAAGACTGGAGGGTTCGATCAGGTCCGCCTGGAAAACTGACAGGTGGGCCTGATTGGACAGCCTGTGTGAAAGGGCCCTAAGGGTAAATTTAGACATGCGTCTAAATCGCCCTTGCCTCTGAAGCCCAAGGCTATCCTCCAGAGGCTACTGACTCACCACCTGTTTTAACCCTGTTTTTGCCAACAAATGCACCGCAACTGTATGCCACCCCCTCCCCCCCAACTGTAAGTCTAAACAAAGCCTAAGGCCATGTTCATGCAGGGCATACCACTACAGGGCCATGTTCAGCTGCAGAGGGGTGAACAGGTATTCTGTGCAATCCTATGCAGACAGTCCCATTCATGTCAATTGAGAAGGACACATCCACTGCTCCCAACTTGACATCCATGTGGGTGCATTTCGCTGAACTCACACTGTCTGCGTTTGGGTCCATGCACCTACACTCACATGGATGTCAGATCTGTCCTTGCAGCTGCTGTGTCCCATTTGACATGAATAGAAATTTCTGGGTACATTCGATTTTCACTATTTTGCAAAAAGATGCAATTTAAAATGTACAAATATTTTTATTTATTAACTCAACACAGGCTAAGCTTTAATATTTAGTAGGAATTTAGCAGGAATTTTGTAAAATTAGCTGTGTTTTTATTTGCTAGCAATTGTTTTTGTGTATTTTTAGCGAAAATATTGTTTTGATAAACATTTGAACAAATACTGCAGGGCCTAATAAATCAGTAGCACATTCTTTTTATTCTAGAGGTCATATGCGTTCACAAATTCCGAAAGCTGTAAGGCAAAAATGAAAACCTTCAGATTTTTAGAGAAATTTGGATATTTACATTTTTGCGTACATTCAATTTTCACCATTTTTCGAAAATAGCGCAATAGAAAAATACTTTTTTTCATTTTTCAACATCATACAGGTTAAGCTTTTATATTTAGTAGGGATTTAGCAGGATTTTTGTCAAATTAGCTGTGTTTTTATCTGCTAATAATGTTTTTAGTGTATTTTTTGCGAATATATTGTTTTGATAAACATTTGCGAAAATACTGCAGGGTCTAAAAAATCAGTAACATCTTCTTTTTATTCTAGATGTCATATTCTTTCAGAAAATATATGGTTTTGGGGGTCTTTAACAAATTCTTAAAGCTGTAATGGAAAAATGAAAGACTTTAGAGGTTTTTGAGAAATTTGGATATTTACACTTTTGCGTCTGTTCGATTTTCACCATTGCGCAAAAAGGCGCAATTTAAGAGTTACAAATATTTGTTATTTATTAACTCAATACAGGTTAAGCTTTTATATTTAGTAGGAATTTTGTAAAATTTGCTAATAATGATTTTAGTGGATTTTTAGCAAAAATGTTGTTTTGATAAACATTTGCGCACATATCGTGGGACCTTAAAAATCAGTAGAACCTTCTTTTTATTCTACTAGTCATGTGCTTTCTGGAAATTTATGGTTTTTTTGGGGGGGGGGGGGTCTTTTACAAACCCTGAAGCTATAAGTAAAACATAAAAAAGCAAAGGAAAAACTGCAAAAATGGTCTGGCCACCTGAGTGTAAAGATGGAGCATAGGGCCTGGCAGTGAAAGGGTTAAAATAGAAGTATGGAGTTTTTTTCCCAATCATACTTACCTAGGTGGATGCAGCATTGCTCTGATGCTGCATCTGTCCCCTGCCGGCTCTAACGCTGAGAACCGAGCTCCCTGAGCAGAGAGCTTGTGACTTGCAGTCAGCAGCTTTCTGCTCTGACCCTTCATGCTCACTGGAGCGCTGGGTTGTGTAGGGGGCGGAGCGGCCAGCTTATGCTCTCAGAGGCTCGCTGAGAGGCTGAGCCGGGTGCCGGTCCAGGCATGTGGGTGGTTCCTGACTTCATTGTCTGGAGCGGCTCTGTGAGGTCAGCCGACACCCCTCTGTCAGATGAAAACAGGTCACAGGAGTGCAGAACCAAGTGCACCCTTGTAATCCACAGGAGAAGTACAGCCGAGCAAGCTTTGGCTCTACATCTCCTTTAAAGTGATTGTAAACCTTTGTGTTTTTTGTTTTTTTTAAATTCGTTTTGCACAGTGTGGCCCCGAACGTCGCCTTCTGGGATCCCCCGGGGCTCTCGGCTCCTCCTCGCATTGGTAAACCCCCTGGGAGTAGCGCTCTCCCTGGGGGTTACCTTGCGGGCACGCTCCCGAGTCCAGAATTTGCATGCATAGACACAGAATGCCAGACTCGGCCCCGTCCCCCAGCACCCGCAACATTGGATTTGATTGACAGCAGCGGGAGCCAATGGCTGCGCTGCTATCAATCTATGCAATCAAGAGCCGAGAACCCTGGGAAGAGAAGGTAAGTGCATCTCCGCCAAGGTAACAAACGGGCTCAGGTGTGTAAAACGGGGGGGGGGGCTTGGGGGCCAGTCAGTGTCAGAACTTTTTTCACGTTAATGCATTAAGGTGAAAAAACATGAGGGTTTACTACCCCTTGAAACAGGGGCGGACTGACCATTGAGCCACTTGGGTACTGCCCGAGGGCCCTGGGCCACTAGGGGGCCCCATTAGGGTTGCCAGCCTCAGTAAAATCAGGGACAGTATGTATAAATCTGTGTTTTTTTTTACATCTGTCTGTGTATACTGTGTGTACATGTATGTGTATGCTGTGTGATTGTATACTGAATGTGTGTATACTGTGTGGCCCCATAATCTCTGATTGCCTGGGGGCCTCATAATCTCCTATTGCCCGGGGGCCCCATGAGTTATCAGTCCGCTCCTGCCTTTAAATGTATTTTTTGAAATAGAATGAAAGCAGACTAATCAGACTTTAGAAGAAAATATCAGAATCTAGCTTTTCCCAAGCGGTTTACTTTTTAACCACTGTGCTGCCATCATTATGCTGCCCTCTCCTTCTTTCCAGTCCCCTTGCTGCAGAGCGAGGACGCGCTTCTGGGCGCAGACCGCCGCACTGAAAGGAGTGAAGGTCCTTGGAGCAAGGTTATTCTCTGTCGGTTTCAGATCTGTATAACATCTTACTTGTACACAATAATTCAGCCGGTATTTGTTGCTTCATGCTGCTTTTGCAAATTCTGACTCATTCCCTCTTTATTGTACTTTGAACTATTCAAGCAATTTTGGACTCTTTCATCAATTGTTCTTGCAGTCTTGTTGTTCCATTTTCCTTAAAGTGGTTGTAAAGATAGAAGGTTTTTTTTACCTTAATGCATTCTATGCATTAGAGTAAAAAAACTTTTGTATGCTGATTGGTCTATTAAATCAGCACGCTACTGGGAAGAGTTTTTTTGACAAAGTCATCGGATGAACTAATCAGCTGCGGTGCCTGCAGTGAGACCAGGCGGTGAAATGAATACACAGGTGCCATTACATGTGGTAGTATACTTTGGGGTATATTTACGAAAGGCAAATTCACTTTGCACTACAAGTGCATGGAAGGGCACTGCAAGTGCACTTGTAAGTGCACTTGGAAGTGCAGTCGCTGTAGATCTGAGGGGGACATGCAAGAAAAATAAAAAACAGCATTTTTGCTTTTAAATGATTGGATGATAAAATCAGCAGAGCCTCCCCTCATTTCAGATCTACCCCTCAGATTTACAGCGACTGCACTTCCAAGTGCACTTGCAGTGCACTTGTAGTGCAGAGTGGATTTGCCTTTAGTAAATAACCCCCTTTGTTTCTTTCCCTCTTTCTGCACTGGGGGAGTGGAGTTTAAAGGGGGGAGGGTATACATAGAATAGAGGAAGGAAGAGGGGTGGGAAAGGGTGCAAGGAATCAGGGTGGAACTAGGGTGGGGGGCTTTGTGCAGCCATCTCTAGACCCACCCCCTAATTTAATTAAATTAAATATTTTATAACATATTAGGTTCACATGGCTAAAAGGATTGGGGTATGGTAAGCGGGATGTTGTTTTTTTTTTCTTACTGCACCAGGGGAGTGGGGTTTAAAGGGGGGGGGGGAGAAAGAAGGGATAAATTGCCTTTATGCAACCATCCCTAGAGCCACGCCCTAATCTAATTTAATTAATTATTAACACCTTCACAGGGGTAAAAGGATTGGTTTATGGTAGGTTGGATGTGTGTAGGGGTTTTATTTATATCTATATATATATATATATATATTTATATACGGTATATATATTTTTTTTTTCTGCCCCCCGGAGGTAGTATACCCCCTCTTGCTCTCAAAAGTTGAGTATATGGAAGGGGGAACCTCAGAATTGTTTGTTCACTTATGGGAGATGGCAATACTGTATGATTTATACACCTTAGGAGTGTCATGTATCATGTTTATTGTGATTTGTGAATGTTTTGTAACTAGTTCTGTATTCTTGTATGTCGAGATCTTTGATTGGTATGTAATAAATGTCTGTCTTTTCTAAAAATTCATAAAAATAATTTAAAATACACTTTGTTTATGTATTATTTGGAGCTCAATAATCTTTTTAGATTTTTATTTCATTTTATTTATTTATTTATGTATTTATTTATTTATTTGGTGCATATATATATTCACATTTTAAATCCATCATTATAAGAAGTTGAGCACTACACTTTTTTATTATTTAAAAGGGTTAATGAGCAGATAAAAAAGTTAACTATTTTTTTTAACTTAAACGGTTTTTGTCAGTGTCATATGCAGATCAAAGGTCCCACCTTTTCTACAAATAAATAAAATAGTAAATACAATGAAACAGTACATTGATTCATGGTGTTTACTCAATGACACATGCAGACTAGAAGCAAGTATCGTTATACATAGGAGAGGCTGTATTTTGACAGCTGCTCCTGCTGTTTGATGCAAAGCAATTACCGACAGTCATTTTGACAGCTGGTAATTCAAATCAATTACCGGCTGTCATATCGACAGCTTGCAATAGCCCATGATAGCAGCAGGGGAGGGGTGGCAGTGGAAGAGGAGATAGAAAAAAGAGATACAGAACATTCCAAAAACTTGCACAAAATTTTCAAGTGGTTAAAGTGTCTTTATTGTAAAAACATAACGTTTTGGATAGATTAAGGAGTAGTAAAGTTGGATAGCAAAGGGTATGCTTAAGATGTTCTTTTAAGTTTGCATCCTGTTGGGAAGATTTCTCTTTTATTCCCATCTCATTGACCCAACAGAAACGTTAAAGTGATTCTAAAGGCTCAAGTTTTTTACTTAAATGCATTCTATGCATTAAGGTAAAAAAAACCTTCTTGGTGCTTCCCCCTCTGCCCCCCCCCCCCCTTATAATTACTTGAGCCCCATCTGGATCCAGTGATGTGCATGAAAGCGGCGGCACTCCCAGGTCTCTCTCTACTCATTGGCTCACACAGTAGCGGGAGCCATTGGCTCCTGTTGCCATTAATCACAGCCAGTGAGCCATTGAGGAGAGAGCGGGCAGTGAGGCTAAGCCATGCTCTATGTGTGAATTGACACACAGAGCCCAGCTCGGAAGCGAGGCCGCTCAAGTGCCCCCATAGCAAGAGGATTGCTATTGGGGGCACTTGGCAGGGGGAGGAGCCAGGACTAAGACGGAGAAGAGAGAAAGACAAAGACTAAGTTTAGCATTTATTAAAAACGTAATTGCACACAGACAAGGGGTCACTCACATAGACGTGAATAAAACAGGCTCATCAGATGTTAGCCATGCATCCCAGTGGATCTGTTATATGCATTTTGGATCCGCTGCTGAAGTCATGATGTGACAGAGAAGAGCCAGCGTTCTGCTGTGTCTCTGTAGGCATGACAATAGATGGAGTGCAGCGTGGACCACGACACTGACGTTGGCGTTTGACGTCACCGGGGATGGGAGGGAAACAACGACACTGTTCAGAGCGTGCGCAAAGTCTGCAGTGGTCATGTACACTCCTTTCCCAAGTTCAAAAAGCCAGGGAGGAGCCAGTGCTACCAGTGAGGAACCTATAAAGAAGAGGACCGGGGCTGCTCTGTGCAAAACCATTGAACAGAGCAGGTACATTACATTTTTTTTTTTTTTTTAATTACAACCTTTAGAATCACTTTAAAGGAAATCTCTAAGAGCCCTTTCACACTGGGGCGGTTTGCAGGCGCTATTGCGCTAATAATAGTGCCTGCAAACCGACCCGAAAGTGCCGCTGCTTTCATTCCAGTGTGAAAGCCTCGAGGGCCTTCACACTGTAGCGATGCGCTGGCAGGACGGTAAAAAAAGTCCTGCTAGCAGCATCTTCGGAGCGGTGAAGGAGCGGAGTGTATACCGCTCCTTTACCGCTCCTGCCCATTGAAATCAATGGGACGGCGCGGCTATACCGCCGGCAAAGCGCCTCTGCAGAGGCGGTTTGCGGTGGTATTTAACCCTTTCCCGGCCGCTAGCGGGGGTAAAACCGCCCCGCTAGCGGGCGAATACCGACTGTAAAACGCCGCTAATAATAGCGGCGTTTTACCGCCGACGCCGCTGCCCACCCCAGTGTGAAAGGACTCTAAGGCTGCATTCACACCTGAACGTTTTGCAGCTTGAAGCTTCAAAATGCTGGAGGAGGAAAAATCAATGATTCTCTATGGAGATGGTTCACCTCTCCACTCCAAACTGCCTGAAGCCAAATGCCTGAAGCTCAAACAAGTTCTGGAGCTTTTTTTGTTGTTCAAATCAGCGAGATTTGGGCATTTTTGCCATGTTTGTATACATGCACATGAACTTTAATGGCATCCCAGTCTTAGTCCATAGGGTTCAATATTGAGTTGGCCCACCCTTTGCAACTAAACAAGTTCAGCTCTTCTGGGAAGGTTGTCCACAAGGTTTAGGAGTGTGCCTATGGGAATGTGTGACCATTCTTCCAAAGGCACATTTGTGGAATCAGGCACTGATGTGGACGAGAAAGCCTGGCTTGCAGTCTCCACTCTAATTCATCCCAAAGGTGTTCTATTGGGTTGAGGTCAAGACAATCAAGTTCCTCCACCCCAAACTCACTCACCCATGTCTTTATGGACCTTGCTTTACGCACTGGTCCAAATCATTTGGTGGAGAGGATTATGGTGTGGGGTTGTTTTTTAGAGGTTGGGCTTGGCCCCTTAGTTTCAGTGAAGGGAACTCTTAAAGCGTCAACCTACCAAGACATTCTGGACAATTTCATGTTCCCAACTTTGTAGGAACAGTTTGGGGATGGCCCCTTCCTGTTCAAACACGACTGCGCATAAGTGCACAAAGCAGGGTCCATAAAGACATGAATGAGCGAGTTTGGGGTGGAGGAACTTGACTGACCTCAACCCCTTAGAACACCTTTGGGATGAATTAAAGCAGAGACTGCGGGTCAGGCCTTCTCGTCCACATCAGTGCCTGACCTCAAAAATGTGCTTCTGGAAGAATGGCCAAACATTCCCATAAACACACTCCTAAACCTTGTGGACGGCCTTCCCAGAAGAGTTGAAGCTGTTATAGCTGCAAAGGGTGGGCCAACCCAATATTGAACCCTACGGAATACTTTTGGTGATATAGTGTAGGAAGTACTGGGGTAAAAAACGCTTTAACTATGTTCCAGGTATTAGGCTGGTCTCATGCTGTTGCCACAGGTTTCCTGTTTCAGGGTGGCACCTTTTTGTTGCAGCATCTTATAGAGCCACCCTTGCATACAGGGACTGAAGTTGTGTCTCCCTACACTGTGTGCATCAATAGAAACACACAGCCCACATCCCTATAGCCTAGGATGGCAAGGCACTCCCATGCTCCTCCCTCCTCTTCCATCCTCCCTCTTTCCTCCTCCCTCCTCCTCTCCACTTCCTTCTCCAGACTGCATTGACCACTGTGAACTCTTTAATGTTTCATGCTGAGGCAACCCTGTTTACAAGGTATACCAAAATACCTAAATAGATATTAAAGGGTAGTAAATATCCGGTGATATTTATGGCATGCATCAATATACCAGTGATGTAAATGGATTGTGCATATGCAGTGCTCTGGTTAATGGAATAGGTTGAACAACAGAAGGAGAGTGGTGCCTGCCCGGATATTATGATTTGTAAAGCTGGATTGGTGGGGTTGGGTTATTCCATCCATCAGTTTGTAGTGTTAACATAAGGCTCTTCATATGTATAATCCACTGACAGTATTGATTTATTGATCCATACCAAATATATTACCTGATAATTATCATGTTTTGGAATTTCATGTGAGTTTCAAAGTGAACTGGTATGTTTGAGCTCATTGTGGACTGATGGTATGGAATAAGAGTCTTTTAGGTGTTTTCTTCCCCCTAGGTGGATGTCATATGACATCCTTGACTCTGATAGGGGTGGATCGGGGGGGACGATGGGGCAATTGCCCCCTCTGAGAATGTGGGTGAGTGAGTGGGCGGGCAGCTCCGCGGGTGAGAGAGCGGGCAGGCGGCTCCGCAAGTGAAGTGAGAGCGCGGACAGCTCTACGGGCGGGCTGGGCTGCTCGGTCAGTGAGCAGGCGGGTGAGAGAGCAGATGAGCAGCTAGGCAGCTCGGTGGGTGAGCGGGCTGCTGGCCAATCAGGGAGCCTGTGGGCGGGGGAGCAGAGAGATTACATCATCTCTCTGCTGCCTGACTGGTAATCTGCTGCCTGACTCTGGGACATAGTAAGAGACCACCTTAGCAGGAAAGTGACACAGCAAGTGACAATTGTAGCAAGCAAGTGACAATCTGCAACATGTGGCAGGTGATGTGGCAAGTAACAATCCGCAACGTGTGGCAGGTGACGTGGCAAGTGACAATTCACAACATGTGGCAGGTGATGTGGCAAGTGACAATCTGCAATGTGTGGCAGGTGATGTGGCAAGTGACAATTGTCACTTGCCACGTCACCTGTCACCAGATGCAGATTGTCACTTGCCACGTCACAATCCGCAATGTGTGGCAGGTGACGTGGCAAGTGACAATCTGCATCTGGTGACAGGTGACATGGCAAGTGACAATCTGGAACATGTGGCAGGTGACGAGGCAAGTGACAATCTGCATCTGGTGACAGCCGATGTGGCAAATGACAATCCGCAGCGTGTGGAAGGTGACATGGCAAGTAACAATCCACATTTGGTGGCAGGCAACGTAGCAAGTGACAATCTGCATCTGGTGACAGGTGACGTGGCAAGTGACAATCCGCAACGTGTGGCAGGTGATGTGGCAAGTGACCTTGCTACGTCACCTGTCACCAGATGCAGATTGTCACTTGCCATGTCACAATCCGCAATGTGTGGCAGGTGATGTGGCAAGTGACAATCTGCATCTGGTGACAGGTGACGTGGCAAGTGACAATTCACAACGTGTGGCAGGTGACGTGGCAAGTGACAATCTGCATCTGGTGACAGGTGACATGGCAAGTTACAATCCGCAACATGTGGCAGGTGAAGTGGCAAGTGACAATACGCAACATGTGGCAGGTGACGTGGCAAGTGACAAACCACATTTGGTGGCAAGTGACATGGCAAGTAACAATCTGCATCTGGTGACAGGTGATATGGCAAGTGACAATCTGCATCTGGTGGCAGGAAGAGTGGCAAGTGACAATCTGCATCTGGTGGCAGGCGACGTGGTAAGTGACACGCTTGGGGCTCTCACTGATTCTGCATTATGGTGAGTTTAACTATTTCATTTTATATTACAAAGTAATAATAGAAATAATGTGCTTCAATCATCCTGACACCATAACAACCATAACTGACTGGTCCGTCAGTGGAGGGCAGTGGAGCCGCGACAGAGGAGACCGGGATGTCAGCAGTAGGGATGAGCTTCGTGTTCGAGTCGAACCCATGTTCGACTCGAACATCGGCTGTTCGACCGTTCGTCGAATTGCGAACGATATGGGCCGTTTGCGCCAAATTCGTGTGGCGCGTCACGGCCCATAATTCACTGCGGCATCGCAGTGCATTGCTGGCTGATGATTGGCCAAGCATGCACTATGACCCGCATGCTTGGCCAATCACAGCGCCGCCTGAACAGAGAGCCGTAATTGGCCAAAGCCAAGGAGGCTTTGGCCAATTATGGCTCAGGGGATTTAGTACACGCCCCACACTATATAAGGCCGCCTGCACGGCGGCCCTGTGTAGTGTGTGTTCCGGTGTGCTGAGAGATAGAGAGAGAGACAGTGTCATTTGATTTGAGTTAGATAGATTAGGCAGAACAGTCAGTCAGTTAGCTGCACTTACAGTGTATTGTGTATATATATGCATCCCAGGTGTTGCATATATATATATACACTGTATTCAGTTTAGCTAGATCCGTTCCTGTTATGTTCTAGACTATTTACATTTAGTGCAGTGCGTCCTGCTCACAGTGTTCAGCTAGATCCGTTCCTGTTATGTTCTAGACTATTTACATTTAGTGCAGTGCGTCCTGCTCACAGTGTTCAGCTAGATCCGTTCCTGTTATCTTCCAGACTATTTACATTTAGTGCAGTGCGTCCTGCTCACAGTGTTCAGCTAGATCCGTTCCTGTTATCTTATAGACTATTTACATTTAGTGCAGTGCGTCCTGCTCACAGTGTTCAGCTAGATCCGTTCCTGTTATCTTCTAGACTATTTACATTTAGTGCAGTGCGTCCTGCTCACAGTGTTCAGCTAGATCCGTTCCTGTTATCTTCCTACTGACAGGCAGGCTTGTCTGGTTACAGTATACAAAGCTACCTGAAGAAAATGACAGGTGTTCTATTTGATCCTATTAGTACCACGGTCAGGCAGCTAGACTATTTACATTTAGTACAGTGCGTCCTGCTCACAGTGTTCAGCTAGATCTGTTCCTGTTATCTTCCTACTGACAGGCAGGCTTGTCTGGTTACAGTATATAAAGCTACCTGAAGAAAATTACTGGTGTTCTATTTGATCCTATTAGTACCACGGTCAGGCAGCTAGACTATTTACATTTAGTACAGTGCGTCCTGCTCACAGTGTTCAGCTAGATCCGTTCCTGTTATCTTCCTACTGACAGGCAGGCTTGTCTGGTTACAGTATATAAAGCTACCTGAAGAAAATTACAGGTGTTCTATTTGATCCTATTAGTACCACGGTCAGGCAGCTAGACTATTTACATTTAGTACAGTGCGTCCTGCTCACAGTGTTCAGCTAGATCCGTTCCTGTTATCTTCCTACTGACAGGCAGGCTTGTCTGGTTACAGTATATAAAGCTACCTGAAGAAAATTACAGGTGTTCGATTTGATCCTATTAGTACCACGGTCAGGCAGCTAGACTATTTACATTTAGTACAGTGCGTCCTGCTCACAGTGTTCAGCTAGATCCGTTCCTGTTATCTTCCTACTGACAGGCAGGCTTGTCTGGTTACAGTATATAAAGCTACCTGAAGAAAATTACTGGTGTTCTATCCCAGCTTAGTGCAGCTACAGGCCATTAGTATGTCTGGAAGGCCAAGAAGGAGAGGCAGACAGTCACAAGCCAATAAGAGAGGGCAAGCAGGCTCTGTGTCTAGTGCTGGTCGTGGAGACGGTGCATCCTCATCAGCACATGGCCATGGGACACGCTTGGCCTTTTTTTCGGCAGCTGGCCGCGTTGAGCCGCAACATGCGAAAGACTTGGTCGAGTGGATGACCAAGCCGTCCTCATCCTCCTCATCCTCTCTCACCCAGGGTGCTTTGTCTGGCAAAGCAGCGGCCTCTTCCCTCAGCTCAATGTCATCAGTGACTCCTTCCCTAGCTTCACCATGTCCTCCTGAGGATTCCCTCGAACTGTTTGACCACCGTGTTGGGTACATGCTCCAGGAGGATGCCCAGCGTTTGGAAGGCTCTGATGATGATACTGAGCTCGATGAAGGCAGTAACATGAGCACGGTCAGAGGGGGTGCCCAAGAAGGACAGCAATCTGGCAGTCATGCTCCCCCTGCTGCAGCATACTGCCAGGTTTGCTCCAGTGATGAGGAGGGAGGGGATGATGAGGTCACTGACTCAACGTGGGTGCCTGATAGGAGAGAGGAGGAGGAGGAGGAGGCGGCACATCACCAACGAGGCAGGATGCCCTCCAGGGGCCAGCCTAAGGGCAGCACATTGACTGCATCACACCCCAAAGCTCCACATGTGCAGGGCGCTGCAGTCTCTGCGCGTTATTCAAAAAGTTCTTTGGTGTGGGCCTTTTTTGAGACGAGTGCATCAGATCGCACCACTGCTATTTGCAACATATGTTTCAAGCGTATCTCGCGTGGCCAAAACATCTCCCGCTTGGGTACCACATGCTTGACCAGACATATGTTGACCTGCCATGCAGTTCGTTGGCAAGCGTATCTAAAAGACCCACACCAAAGAACAAAGAGGATCTCTCCTTGCTCCTCATCAGCTGAGATTTCCAACCCCACTAGACCTCCAGTCCTCTCTGAGACCTGCAGTGAGAGGAATGAAGGTGTAGAATTAGGTGTGTCACAGCCAAGTACTTGTGGGCAATCTGCTTTTGGTACACCGACGTCAGATTATACCAGGCAAATTTCCCTGCCCCAGCTGCTGCACCGCCGAAAAAAGTTTGCTCCCAGCCATCCACATGCCCAGCGGTTGAATGCTAGCTTGGCAAAATTGCTAGCACTTCAACTGCTGCCTTTTCAGTTGGTAGACTCTGCCCCCTTCCGTGAGTTTGTGGAATGTGCGGTTCCTCAGTGGCAGGTACCCAAACGCCACTTTTTCTCACGGAAGGTGATTCCGGCTCTCTACCGGCATGTGGAAGGCAATGTCCATGCCTCGCTGGACAGGGCGGTCAGCGGTAAGGTGCATATTACCGCTGACTCATGGTCCAGCAGGCATGGACAGGGACGTTACCTAAGTTTCACGGCGCATTGGGTGACTCTGCTGGCAGCTGGGAAGGATGCAGGACAAGGTGCAGTAGTGTTGGAGGTTGTTCCGCCACCACGCCTCCAAAATGCTGATTGTGACACACCTCTCTCCTCCACCCCCTCCTCTTCTTCTTCCTCCATGGCCTCTTCCTCGGAACCAGCGGTGCTCCGTAGTCCTTCAAGGGGCTACGCAAGTACGCAGGCCAAAAGATGCCATGCGGTGCTTGAGCTGGTGTGCTTGGGGGACAGGAGCCACACTGGGGCAGAGGTTCTGTCAGCTCTGCAGGGGCAGGTTCAGAGGTGGTTGACGCCACGCCAACTTAAGGCAGGAATGGTGGTTTGCGACAATGGCACCAACCTCCTCTCTGCCCTCCGACAGGGACAAATGACCCATGTGCCCTGTTTGGCTCACGTCCTTAACTTGGTGGTGCAGCGGTTCTTGGGCAGGTACCCGGGCTTACAGGATGTCCTGAGGCAGGCCAGGAAAGTCTGTGTGCATTTCCGCCGGTCATATAATGCCAGTGCTCGGCTGACGGACCTCCAAAAGGAGTTTAACCTGCCCAAGAACCGCCTAATCTGTTTCATGCCCACCAGGTGGAACTCAACGTTGGCCATGCTGCAGCGGCTGCACACGCAGCAGAGGACCATCAATGAGTACCTGTGCGACTATGGCACCAGGACAGGGTCAGGGGAGCTTGGTTTTTTTTCCCCACGCCAGTGGGCCATGATCAGGGATGCATGCACTGTCCTGTCACTATTCGAGGAGGCCACGAGGATGGTGAGCAGTGGCAGTGCATGCATCAGTGACACTGTCCCCCTTGTCCACCTGTTGGAGCACACGCTGCGTGGAATAATGGACAGGGCACTTGAGGCAGAACAGAGGCAGGAAGAGGAGGACTTCCTTAGCTCTCAAGGCCCCCTTTATCCAGACAGTGCCCGCCGATCACACAGGAAGAGGACGAGGAGGAGGAGGAGGAGGAGGAAGATTGTGTCAGTATGGAGGTGGAGCCTGGCACTCAGCATCAGCAGCAGTCTTTAAGGGATCAGTCCCAAGAAACACATGGACTTGTACGTGGCTGGGAGGAGGTGGCTGCGGACGTTGTCGTCCTTAGTGACCCAGAGGACTCCAGACCGAATGCCTCAGCAAACCTACGCTGCATGGCCTCCCTGATCCTGCAAAGCCTGCGTAAGGATCCTCGTATTCGTGGTATCAAGGAGAAGGACCAATACTGGCTGGCAACCCTCCTTGATCCACGTTACAAGGGTAAGGTTGCGGACCTTATCTTGCCATCGCAGAGGGAGCAGAGGATGAAACATCTTCGGGAGGCCTTGCAGAAAGGTCTGTGCAATGCGTTCCCAGAGACTGGGAGGTTACAAACTCCTGTTTCTGGACAACGTGTTGCTGAGGCTTCGGTCAGTCAAAGAAGGAGCGGTGGAGAAGGTGGCCGTCTGACCGATGTGTTCAGACAATTTTTTGGTCCGCAGCCCCAAGGTATGATCGGTTCCAGCAACCATCGCCAGCTTCTGTTTTACATCGTGCAGGAATACCTAGGGGCAAGATCAGACTTGGACACCTTTCCCACCGAAAATCCTCTGGGTTACTGGGTCTTGAGGATGGATCACTGGCCAGAGCTTGCACAGTATGCAATTGAGCTACTGGCCTGTCCTGCATCCAGCGTTCTTTCGGAACGCACATTCAGTGCTGCTGGAGGCGTGGTAACCGATCACAGGGTGCGTCTGTCCACCGACTCGGTCGATCGGCTGACCTTCATAAAAATGAATCAGTCTTGGATCACCACCAGCTACCAAGCACCTGATGCTGATGTAACCGAATAATTTTTTTTGAAATCTCAGATCCCTTCAAAGACTGCCTATGCTGATGCTGAGTGACTATCCCTGAGTAATTATCCTCTTCCTCCTCAATCATCACGCTGATAGCTTGTAAGAACATTTTTGGTTCTGGGCGCCACCACAAGTGCCTAAGGCCCAATTTTTCAGCCCCTGTTTAACAGGGGCGTGTAATTACAATTTTTGATGTAATACTTTGCAGCAGGGCTCGTTCCTGCATTCCAACTAGAGTGCCTGTGAGGGGTTGCAGTGTTGTGGCACCAGCACCAGTGCCTAAGGCCCAATTTTTCTGCCCCTGTCTAACAGGGGCGTGTAATTACAATTTTTGATGCAATACTTTGCAGCAGGGCTCGTTCCTGCGTTCCAACTAGAGTGTCTGTGAGGGGTTGCAGTGTTGTGGCACCAGCACCAGTGCCTAAGGCCTAATTTTTCAGCTCCTGTTCAACAGGGGCATGTAATTACAATTCTTGATCTAATATTTCACAGCAGGGCCCTGTGAGGGCTTACAGTGTTGTGGCCACAGCAACACCTAAGGCCTAAATTTCTGCTGAGTATATAGGGCAGGACCCTACTTTCAAACATCTAACTTACAAACGACTCCTACTTGCAAACGGAAGGAGACAACAGGAAGTGAGATGAAATCTACCCCTAGGAAGGGAAATTCTCTCCTGTAAGAGTTAATATGGGAAAACAATTTCTCCTTTCCACTGATGCTTTCCAATCCTTGTTCCACAAAAAAACCCAAATTTTCAAAAAACATTTTTCATTGGGACAAAAAGTGAGGTGAAATCTTCTGAAGAGGAGGAAAGACAGCAAAACAAATGTCACAGGGGTGATAACCCTTCCCTATGTTTTCCAAAAAGCTTAAAAAAGATTTTTTGGCTGGAGCTAAACACGTTAAAAATGTACCCGTTCAAAATTACAAAGAGATTCTACTTAACAACAAACCTACAGTCCCTGTCTTGTTTGCACCGCCTGTATACTGCTGTTCAGAGTATATAGGGCCTTTCCTTATTTTAAATTGGGTGTGGGGTTCCCCTTAATATCCATACAAGACCCAAAGGGCCTGGTAATGGACTGGGGGGTACCCATGCCGTTTGTCTCACTGATTTTCATCCATATTGCCATGACCCGACATGACATTAAACCCGCAAGCAGTTTTAAATGAGATTTTTTCCTTTAAAAATGACATTTGGTGCAGGGACTGTTCTAAACACGGGAAACACGCGCCACTTTACAGGCATACTATAGACACCCCCCAGGTACGATATTTAAAGGAATATTTCACTTTTTTTTTTTACTTTAAGCATCATTAAAATCACTGCTCTTGAAAAAACGGACGTTTTTAAACGTTTTTTTTGCATTGATACATGTCCCCTGGGGTAGGACCCGGGTCCCCAAACCCTTTTTAGGACAATACCATGCAAATTAGCCTTTAAAATGAGCATTTTTGATTTTGAACGTTCGAGTCCCATAGACGTCAATGGGGTTCTAACGTTCGTGCGAACTTTCGGTCCGTTCGCAGGTTCTGGTGCGAACCGAACCGGGAGGTGTTCGGCTCATCCCTAGTCAGCAGTTAGTTCGTGGACCTCAGTCAGCAGTTCATTCGTGGACCATAGAGGCCAGCTCTGGATACTGTTGTGGCCGGCTGAGGTTTCCTCCACTCCCCTATCTGCACACTTACCGGCCCGACTCTACAGGCAGAGCTCTCTGTCTTCTCACCTCAATGGAGCCTGAGCGTCTTTCCCTGCATGACCTCTTGCCCGTGAAACTGTGAGCCTTCCGAGTGCAGTTAACCCCTCCTCTTCAGGAACATATTGGTGGTACCGTGCTTAAACCTTTTCTTCAATTTCATGAATTTTAAAGTCTTAACAAAAGTTTTTTTATATATACACATGACTGTTTACACTTCTACTTATAGCTCCATGGACATTGTTGGGCTCCAAACTTATGTGCTATAAAGTGCTTCTTTTTAAAAATCCAAGCCAAGGTGTGCATATATTTATATGTAAATACACATATGGACACAGACATTTTCACTTTTTTCCCATAGAGCGCTGCCTGTGTTTATGAACTTAATTGTGTCATGATGATTGAAGCGCCAACACCAGCTATTGCCCCGATAAATTGTCCCCCAAAAAACGCATTTTCTGGCAGTGCACATCCCAAGACTAAATTCTGGATCTGCCCCTGGACTCTGAGTGGAGATATCTGGATGATGGGTGCAGCTACAGGCATCATCCAGATAACTTTTTTCAGCCAGAGATTCCCTCTGTAGTAAATGCCATCCTATCGGCTGTTTAGCCGCTGGACTGATTTTATCCCCACCCCGCTGCCCTCTGGTGCCTCTTCAGGCTCTCCCGTGCGATCGGGGAGTCGGAGATCCCATCCGACGGCAGCACTGGTTTACCTTAGAGCTGGCCATGGACCAGATGGTCCCCAGCCATCTCTATGACCCTGGGAGGCCGGAAGTGACGTCATGACCTCACTTCCGGCACTGGCAGATGTAAACACTATCATTTTTATTTTTTTTTGCTGAAAAGCCTGAGATTATTTTTTTATTTTTTTTTTTAATCTCATGCTTTCCAGCCTAGAGGAGAGATCTGTGGACTTATAGACTGCAGATCTCTCTGTAAAGAGGACCTGTCATGCCTTATTCCTATTACAAGAAATGTTTACATTTTTTTGTAATAGGAATAAATGTGATCAAAACAAAAAAAAAAAAGGAAAGTGTAAAAATAAATTAATACAAATAAAATAAATTATATACACTACCGTTCAAAAGTTTGGGGTCACCCAAACAATTTTGTGTTTTCCATGAAAAGTCACACTTATTCACCACCATACGTTGTGAAATGAATAGAAAATAGAGTCAAGACATTGACAAGGTTAGAAATAATGATTTGTATTTGAAATAACATTGTTTTTACATCAAACTTTGCTTTCATCAAAGAATCCTCCTTTTGCAGCAATTACAGCATTGCACACCTTTGGCATTCTAGCTGTTAATTTATTGAGGTAAGCTGGAGAAATTGCACCCCACGCTTCTAGAAGCAGCTCCCACAAGTTGGATTGGTTGGATGGGCACTTCTGGCGTACCATACGGTCAAGCTGCTCCCACAACAGCTCAATGGGGTTCAGATCTGGTGACTGTGCTGGCCACTCCATTACCGATAGAATACCAGCTGCCTGCTTCTGCTGTAAATAGTTCTTGCACAATTTGGAGGTGTGTTTAGGGTCATTGTCCTGTTGTAGGATGAAATTGGCTCCAATCAAGCGCTGTCCACTGGGTATGGTATGGCGTTGCAAAATGGAGTGATAGCCTTCCTTATTCAGAATCCCTTTTACCCTGTACAAAGCTCCCACCTTACCAGCACCAAAGCAACCCCAGACCATCACATTACCTCCACCATGCTTAACAGATGGCGTCAGGCATTCTTCCAGCATCTTTTCATTTGTTCTGCGTCTCACAAACGTTCTTCTTTGTGATCCAAACCCCTCAAACTTGGATTCATCCGTCCACAACACTTTTTTCCAGTCTTCCTCTGTCCAATGTCTGTGTTCTTTTGCCCATCTTAATCTTTTTCTTTTATTGGCCAGTCTCAGATATGGCTTTTTCTTTGCCACTCTGCCCTGAAGCCCAAAATCCCGCAGCCGCCTCTTCACTGTAGATGTTGACACTGGTGTTTTGCGGGTACTATTTAATGAAGATGCCAGTTGGGGACCTGTGAGGCGTCTGTTTCTCAAACTAGAGACTCTAATGTGCTTATCTTCTTGCTTAGTTGTGCAACGCGGCCTCCCACTTCTTTTTCTACTCTGGTTAGAGTCTGTTTGTGCTGTCCTCTGAAGGGAGTAGTACACACCGTTGTAGGAAATCTTCAATTTCTTTGCAATTTCTCGCATGGAATAGCCTTCATTTCTAAGAACAAGAATAGACTGTCGAGTTTCAGATGAAAGTTCTCTTTTTCTGGCCATTTTGAGCGTTTAATTGACCCCACAAATGTGATGCTCCAGAAACTCAATCTGCTCACAGGAAGGTCAGTTTTGTAGCTTCTGGAAGGAGCTAGACTGTTTTTAGATGTGTGAACATGATTGCACAAGGGTTTGCTAATCATCAATTAGCCTTCTGAGCCAATGAGCAAACACATTGTACCATTAGAACACTGGAGTGATAGTTGCTGGAAATGGGCCTCTATACACCTATGTAGATATTGCACCAAAAACTAGACATTTGCAGTTAGAATAGTCATTTACCACATTAGCAATGTATAGAGTATATTTGTTTAAAGTTAGGACTAGTTTAAAGTTAGCTTCATTTAAAAGTACAGTGCTTTTCCTTCAAAAATAAGGACATTTCAATGTGACCCCAAACTTTTGAACGGTAGTGTATATATATTTTTTTTTTAAATTTTTTTTTTATTTATTTTTTTTAAAGCGGCCCTGTTACATATGTAAATGGCATTCAAACCACACATGTGAGGTATCGCTGCGATGGTTAGAATTGGTAGAATTGGACCTCCCCTTTAACTCTAAACTGGTAACCTGTAAAAGTTTTTTCAAAGAGTCAGCTATAGAGATTTTTATGTACCGTTGTTTGGTGTACATAATTTTAAAGCGTAACATGTTTGGTATCTATTTACTTGACGTAACATCATCTTTTATATTCGACAAAAAGTGGGTTATAGATTGTGTTTTATGCATTAAAATTTGGTAAAATATGTTTTTTTTCAAAAATATTGCATTAAAAAAATTGCTGCGCAAATACCATGTAACAGAAACAATTGTAATGATCACCATTTTATTCTCTAGGGTTTCTGCTAAAATATATATATGTATATATGTATATATATATGTATATAATGTTTGGGGTTCTGAGTAATTTTTCTAGCAAAACAAATGATGGCCTGGGCTGGAAGTAGTTAACCTAATTTTGTGCACTTTTTGATGTCCTCCTCTCTATATGTCCCGGTTATGCATGTTGAATGTTATCTTTTTAAAAATGTATTAAAATGTATAATTTTGCTTTAATGATCTGTCATTTTGTGGAAGGATATTTGTATAGTGAAGGTATTGCCTTTCTTTTTTATAGTATATGTGAGTTCCCTTCACTCCCCACAAATCGAAATCCGGACAAAATTTTCTTTATTCAGGGATTCAGATGTATCCAAATCACAATAGTAACGAATTTCAACGAATCCGTAATAAGTTATAATGAAACAAATTATTTAAGTTTGAATTTGAAAGTTAATTCAAATTCAAACTGGAAACATATTGCAATAAATACAGTAAGGCATAAAGTGAAATATGATGGTGAGTCCTACTTAGGATGCTTTAAAGAATATAATAAAACAGAAAATATTAGAATAGAATAAAATAGAGTAGAATAGAATAGAATAAAATAGAATACAATAATAGAATAGAAAGGAATAGAACAGAATAGAACAGAATCAAAATGCGGACAAACCTTTTGTTATTCTGAGATTCAGATGTATCCAAATTTCCAAAAACACAATAGTAACAAATTTCAACGAATCCGTAATAAATTATAAATGGTTTGAGTTTAAATTTGAAAATGAATTGGAATTTGAAAGCGCGTGCCCCCGTTCGCTCCCCGAGCCGATGCGAGTGCCCGGCGGTCTTGATCACCGCCAGGCTTCCGCGATCACTTGGGGCACACGGAGAACCCGGAACTGTGTGTGTAAACACACAGTTTCCCATTCTCTGAGCAGGGAACTGACAGATCGTCTGTTCATACAGAGTATGAACAGCGATCTGTTAGTTTCCCCGCACAGTCCCCATCCCCCTTCAGTTAGAACACACACTAGGACACACATTAACCCTCTTCACTGCCCCCTAGTGTTAACCCCTCACTGCCAGTGACATTTTTACAGTAATCAATGCATTTTTAATCGCACTGATCGTTGTATTAATGCCAATGGTCCCAAAAATGTGTCAAAATTGTCCGACGTGTCCGCCATAATGTCGCAGTCACGATAATAATCGCAGATCAAAGCCATTACCAGTAAAAAAAAACGTAATAATAAAAATGCCATAAAACTATCCCCTATTTTGTAGACGCTGTAACTTTTGCACAAACCAATCAATATACGCTTATTGCGATTTTTTTTACCAAAAATATGTAGAAGAATACGTATCTGACTAAACTGAGGGAAAAAAAATGTTTTTTTTAATATATTTTTTGGGGATATTTATTATAGCAAAAAGTAAAAAATAATGTTTTTTTTTTTTCAAAATTGTCGGTCTTTTTTTGTTTAAAAAAAAAAAAAAAAAAAAAATCGCAGAGGTGATCAAATACCACCAAAAGAAAGCTCTATTTGTGGGGAAAAAAGGACGTCAATTTTGTTTGGGAGCAACGTTGCACGACAGCGCAATTGTCAGTTAAAGGGACGCTGTGCCGAATCGCAAAAAGTGCCCTGGTCTTTGGGCAGCCAAATGGTCCGGGGCTGAAACGGTTAAAAAGTGACAGCGCTGAAAGCTTAAAATTGGCCTGGGTAGGAAGGGGGATAAAGTGCCCGGTATTGAGGTGGTTAAATAGACCTTACATTTTTATTTTAATAATTTACAAATCCTCTATTTAATCTTAAAAACATGATGTAGCTGATTGATATATTAAAACTGTAACCATTAAACTGGGAAAACAAAATTCATCAATGTTTTAGCGGTTGACTTGTGTGTATTAAATAGATGTTTACTGGTGAATTCAATATAAGGAAGAGATTTTAATGAACAAAGAAAAAAAAAAAAAAAAAGATCAATCCAAGTAATGAGTTATAGTTAAAGATTATTATAAAAATGACATGAGATAAAACTGCACTTAGGTCACGGCTTTTCCTTAAATTGCAACTTTAGCTGCAACATTAATATGATATTAAGGCAATTAGTGAAGAAAATCAAAAAAGCCCTTTCAGTTCATGACCTTTTATATGGGAAATCAGTGCGGGATACATTAACTTCACAAGCAATCTCATTAATGGAATATGAGTGTGATCTACCATTCATTTCACCTCTGGCTATTTCTGCAATATTACCCTCTCTACTTCAGTAAATAGCTCATGAAATTTGTTTTTTTATTTCATGGAACTCTGTGGTGAGTATTGCAAATATACTCCTTTAACATTAGGACATGAGGGGGGAACTATGTACAGAGTATGGATCTCTGTACTACATACATGGGGAAAGAAGAAAAGAGAGTAGGGAAGGAGAGGAGGGAAGTAAGGAGGCAGGGAGGGATGGGAGAGGAGAGGGGAGGGGATGAGAGGGAAGGGGACGGGACAGGAGGGTAGAGGAGAGGGGAGGGGATGAGAGGGAAGGGGACAGGAGAGGCAGGGAGGGATGGGAGAAGAGAGGGGAGAGGGGAGGGGATGAGAGGGAAGGGGGCGGGACAGGAGGGTAGAGGAGAGGAGAGGGGAGGGGATGAGAGGGAAGAGGACCAGAGAGGAGGGGAGAAGAGAGGCAGGGAGGGATGAAAAGGGGAAGAGGAGGGGAGAAAGAAGGTGAGTAAGGAGGGAAGGAGAGGAGAAGAGAGGCTATGCAGGGAGGGATGAAAAGGGGAAGAGGAGGGAAGGAAAGGAGAGGAGAGTAAGGGAGGGATGGAAGAGGAGAGGGGATGAGAGGGAAGGGGATGGGAGAGGAGGAGAGGCAGGGAGGGATAAAAAGAGGAAGAGGAGGGGAGAAAGAAGGCAAGTAAGGAGGGAAGGAGAGGAGAAGAGAGGCGAGGCAGGGAGGGATGGAAAGGGAAAGAGGAGGGAAGAACGAAGGAAAGGAGAGGTAGTGAGGGATGAAAGGGGGAAGAGTAGGGGAGAAAAAAGGTGAGTAAGGAGGGAAGGAGAGGAGAAGAGAGGCGATGCAGGGAGGGATGGGAGAGGAGAGGGGAGGGGATGAGAGGGAAGGGGATGGTAGAGGAGGGGAGAGGAGAGGCAGGGAGGTATGAAAAGGGGAAGAGGAGGGGAGGAAGAAGGTGAGCAAGGAGGGAAGGAGAGGAGAAGAGAGGTGAGGCAGGGAGGGATGAAAAGGGGAAGAGGAGGGAAGAAAGAAGAAAAGGAGAGGAGAGGCAGGGACGGATGGGACAGGTGAGGGGACAGGATGAGAGGGAAGGGGACGGGAGAGGAGGAGAGGCAGGGAGGGATAAAAAGAGGAAGAGGAGGGGAGAAAGAAGGTGAGTATGGAGGGAAAAAGAGGAGAAGAGAGGCGAGGCAGGGAGGGATGGAAAGGGAAAGAGGAGGGAAGAAAGAAGGAAAGGAGAGGCAGGGAGGGATTTGAGAGAAGAGGGGAGGGCATAAGAGGGAATGGGACGGGAGAGGAGAGGAGAGGCAGGGAGGGATGAAAGGGGCAAGAGGAGGGGAGAAAGAAGGTGAGTAAGGAGGGAAATAGAGAAGAAGAGAGGTGAGGCAGGGAGGGATGAAAATGGGAAGAGGATGGAAGAAAGAAGTAAAGGAGAGGCAGGGAGGAATGGGACAGGAGAGGGGAAGGTATGAGGGAAGGGGACGGGAGAGGAGGAGAGGCAGGGAGGGATAAAAAGAGGAAGAGGAGGGGAGAAAGAAGGTGAGTAAGGAGGGAAGGAGAGGAGAAGAGAGGCGAGGCAGGGAGGGATGGAAAGGGGAAGAGGAGGGAGGAAAGAAGGAAAGGAGAGGCAGGGAGGGACGGAGAGGATAGGGGAGGGCATATGAGGGAAGGGGATGGGAAAGGAGGGGAGAGGAGAGACAGGGAGGGATAAAAGGGGCAAGAGGAGGGGAGAAAGAAGGTGAGTAAGGAGGGAAGGAGAGAAGAAGAGAGGTGAGGCAGGGAGGGATGAAAAGGGGAAGAGGAGAGAAGAAAGAAGGGAAGAAGAGGAGAGGCAGGGAGGAATGGGAAAGGAGAGGGGAGGGGAAGAGAGGGAAGGGGACAGGAGAGGAGATGAAAGAAGAGGCAGGGAGGGATGAAAGGGGGAAGAGGAGGGGAGAAAGAAGGTGAATAAGGAGGGAATGAGAGGAGAGGAAAGGAGAGGCAGGGAGGGCTGAAAAGGGGAAAGAGGAGGGGAGAAGGAAGGTGAGTAAGGAGGGAATTCGAGGAAAGGAAAGGAGAGGCAGGGAGGGATCAAAAGGGGAAAGAGGAGGGGAGAAAGAAGGTGAGTAAGGAGGGAATGAGAGGAGAGAAGTAAAGAGAGACAGAAGAGGAGAGATGCAGAAAAAAAGGAAGAGATGGAGGGTGAAAGGATGAAATGAGGACAGCAGAGATTGAAGGAGAGATAGGAGAGCAGTGACAGGGAGGAGTGGGAAAAGAAGAGAGAAGGGGAGAGGTGATGACAGGAGAAGAGAGAGAAGTAGCTGGGAGGTTTAAAAAGGGAGAGAAGAGGGGGACTGAAGGGGAGAAGAGATTTGGACGGATGGAAAAGGACGGGAGAGAGGAGAAAACGATAGACAGATAGCAGAGAAGTACAGAGAGATGGGATTGGAAAAGAACAGAGGAGGGGAGAAGTGATGGTGGGAAAAAGAAGTTAGGAGAGGCATAAAAGAAGAAGGGAGGGAAGGAAAAGGGGAAGAGATGAGGGGGAGAGGAGGGAAGTATAGAAGAAAGGTAAGGAGACTGGGGTGCAGTGGGAAGGGATTGTGGAAGATGAGGGAGAAGTAAGGAGACAGAGAAGAGGAAAGCTGAGATGAGATTAAAAGGAGAGGGAGGGGGAGGAGATTAGAAATGTAGGGAGAGAGAAGAGGCAGGGAGGAATGGGAAAGTAACAGAGGTGAGAGAGAAGTAAGGAGAGGCAAAAGACAAGAAGCAGGGAGGAATAAAGGGGGAAAGAGGAGAGAAGAAAGAAGGAGAGACAGGAAAAGTGAAATGTGGATGAAAAAGATGGAGAGAGGAGGAAAGAAGGGACAGATATCAGAGAAGTACAGCAAGATAGGAGAGGCAGGGAGGGATGGGAATAGAAGAGTGCAGAGGTAATGCTGGGTGAAAATAGAGAAGTACCTTGAGGCAGGAGAGAAGAGCCAGATAGGATTTGAAAAGGGAGAGAGAAGGTTGAGGAAAGGAGGTACAAGTAGCAGAGAAGTACAGACAAGAGAGGAGAGGTTGGAAGGGATGGGGAAAAAAAGAGGAGGGGATAGGTGATTGTGGGAGAAGAGGAGAAAGAAGTCTGAAGAGACAAGAGAGAAGAAGGGAGGGATGGAAAACTGGGAGAGGAAGACAAGTAAGGAGGGAATGAGAAGAGAGGAAAGGAGAGGAGGGACAGGGAGGGATGATTAAAAACAACCCAAGTGTGCTTTTCTCTCTATTTACAAATGAAATATGCAGCCATGCAGTCTATATTGCCAATAAACCTTGTTTACTAGCAATATGCAGATCACAGAGAAAGATTTTACATTGTCACCGAACATTACACATACAGTTTATTGGGGACAACAACAGCGAGTAATTCCCAGCTGACTGCCGGGTGACTAATGATGGACTAAAGTAACACCAACAACAAATGTCAAACAAGAAGAAACCATAAAGTGTGGATTCCAATTAGAGATACGTCTACAAGTCTATATAATCAGTCTGTATCAATGCTTGGAATACCTCCAGCTTTCCCTTTGTGTCTTAATCTTTTTAGTTTTGTCATTTTTGGAAATATTTTCATCCTATTTCTTATTTTATATTTGGAGATCAATTATCTCATGGTGCAAGGTTTGGGAATTTTCTGTAAGACAAACAATTAGACTTGTGCACAATTTTGTTTAGTTTTGATTTGTAAAATATACATAATTCCGTTCTGTTATATTTGTTATTTTCCGTTATTCTAAAATAAAGCAAAAAAAAAAAAAAATAGAGCAAAAAACCCCGAAAGTGACAGGACTGTTTATATTACAATGCTTGTTTGAATTATTTTTCTTTTGAGTGTAACTTGTAAAGGGGGGAAATTGATTGAATACATTTTGGTTTTTACAGAATTATGCTATGTATATGTGTTTCCTTGTCATAAGTGACACATGGATGGAAGGACCCGTGTTTGCTGCTCCGTGAACGGATGACCATACGGGCTCACTATCACCATTCATCTGGTGAGTTTATGACCATAGGGGTGTTAATTCACGAGGTGTGGTGACGGTCGAAATGTAAGATATGGATCGCATGGAAACACATGGTTGAACTTTTATTTATTTATTTTTCACATTAAGGATTAAGTCCTTTGAATATTTGGACGGCTTTTATCATGGACTTTTTTGTTTTTTGAGCGCTGCTAATGCAGTATTGTATTTTAGCATAATTGTTGTTTAATGTTAAAGTGATTATAGTAGCTGCCAGATTATTTTATACTATTGGATGTTCTCTACTATAAGTGCTAGGGGTGGCTTGGTTCATCTACCTTTGTATTCTGACTATTCCACATATATTTTATAATGTTACGTTATTCGTTTTCAGATAATTCGTTATTTCTGTAGAGTATCGATGTTCATTTTAACAAATCAATTCGCTATTGGCTAATTCAATATTTATGTATGTATATATATTTATGATAATGAGTCGTAGTTCGGAAAGTCATTTGTTTATTGAATCCATTAACACACACGATGACAATATCTCTTCTCTGCTCAAATACAATACAACACCCTTCTCACTCAGTTCTCAGGAATGCACTTTGCCAGTAATCCAACCTCCAGCACAAAATTAATCAGCTGATTGGACTGTTATGCCGCGTGCCCACGAGCAGACTTTCTGACCAGACTGGTCCGACGGACCGAGTCCGGCGGACAATCCGACCGTGTGTGGGTTTCATCGGACCTTCAGCGGACTTTTTCTGGTCGAAAATCTGACGGACTTTAGATTTGGAACATGTTTCAAATCTTTCCGACGGACTCGAGTCTGGGCGAAAAATCCGCTCGTCTGTATGCTAGTCCGACGGACGAAAACCGACACTAGGGCAGCTATTGGCTACTGGCTATCAACTTCCTTATTTTAGTCCGGTCGTACGTCATCACGTACAAATCCGTCGGACTTTGGTGTGATCGTGTGTAGGCAAGTCTGTTCGTTAGAAAGTCAGTCGGAAGACCGACGGAAGTCCGTCGGACCTTTGCTGCCAAAAAGTCCACCCGTGTGTACACGGCATTAAATTTACTCAGAGTTAACCTTTTGTTTCATTAGACCTAACGAATTAACAAATCAAGTCAAATTAATTTGTTATTTTCACTATAATTTCTTTCGCATTAGTTGAAATTCGTTATTTTTTTTATTCGGGCATTCGGATGCATCCGAAAGATGCAAAATGTGGCCGAATTTCGAATTGTTACGAAACTGATTGCACATGTCTACAAACAATTATTAGAAGTTAAACAAAGAGCATCTAATAAGAAAAAAATGCAGGGGTATACAATATAATACTGAGATATAATCACACACATGGGGGGTTGGACTTGATGGACTTGTGTCTTTTTTTCAACCTCACCTACTATGTAACTATGTAATATACCATTTTTTTAAGCCACTTAAAGGGGTGACAGGATTCCTTCCCAGTTCTATCTGTCTTACAAAGTATGATCCTCATTAAATCCTGTTGGATGACCAGAATTTGCTAAGGAGGCCAATTCCTGTATTAAAATGGTAAGGGTCCACTGCAGTGAATATATTGGTAATGGTTGTTTGGACTACTTTAATAGTTTTTATGATTATGAAACTATACGTTAAATACAACATTTAGAAACTTCTGTATAACTGACATTTTAATAACTACCGGTGAACATTTTAGAAGCTCTCCTAAAAAATACATACTCTTTGTTTTAGCCCAGGGGTAGGGTGTCTTTTAGGTTGGTTCATTTCTCATTTCATTTCTGTACTACCCTGTCTGCCTTTCTTTACGGCATGCAGAAGCTTTGCAGCTGCACTGGCCATGGATGTACAGAATCTCTGCACCTTGGAGTTTTAATAACTATCCTAGACAGCCTAAAACTGCACCAAGGTTGCCAAAAACATTATAGAACACTTTGGACACTTTGTCTGGGACAGTTTCTCTACATATAGGTCTGGTTTTAGAAAAATTGGGGCCCTGGGCAAGAGTCAAACTGGGCCCCCCTTGGCTGGAACACTGCAGTTACCAAACAATAGTGATATGGTTCACTATACAGTCCCGTTTCAGGGACCTGCCAAGGGGCAAGCCCACTTAGGGTGCAACTCTACATCTCCTTGTGTATGGTCCTTCAGCTCCCTTGTTCAACCTCTCCCTGACCTAACCTCCCTATGCTACATACAGCTAATCTGTTTACAGTCCATAAGACACAAAATGCTCTACTCCAATGCATTTCTCAACCTTCAGTTTTCCAAAAAAAGGGTAAACAACAGAAGCTTAGGAGCAAAGTAATTTAATGTTCTAATGCTCTAGAGTGGGTCATGCTGGAGGCCAGTGTCTCCCCCCCCCCCCCCGAAATGGGAACACACTTGTATGCAGGTGTCTAGAATCCTACTGTGATCTTCATTAATTGGGTTAATGTTCAGTGACTCAAGGGTTAATATGCTGTGGTGTGTCTGACTTTTTGGCCTTTAGTGCTTCCCATAAAAGGCATATACTGTATGTAGCATAGGGAGGTTAGGTCAGGGAGAGGTTGAACAAGGGAGCTGATGGACCATACAAAAGAGGTGCACCTAAATGGGCAGGTCCCTGAAACAGGACTGTATAGTGAACCATCACCATTGGTTGGTAACTACTGCAAGCTAAAGGAATGAGCACCACAGCATAGCCCAGGTTCAGTCTAGCATTTGAAAGGGAACACTTTCCCTTTTGTTAACTTACTGCATTTCTCATGCAAGTGATGGAAACACTGTAATCTGGAGATGAAGAAGAACAGTATGTTTATGCCATTTTATTCAGTAAAAGATGTTCCCGATTATGTGAATCATCTGGTCTGCTTTACTGTGAACAGAGAGTGAGAGTATGCTCCTACAGTGAATGGAAGCGGTGAACAAAGTGTAAACCTTCATGTTAAACCTTTTGGGTGACGGAGAGTAAAAAAGTAAAAGGAAGGAGGAGCAGCCAGTTCAGGAGAGGAGGCCATGGGGGCTGGTGGCAGAGGTTCTGTCAGAAGGGTGGTTAGGTGGCTGTATGGTCCACCCTTCTAGGCAGTAGGGTCCCTATGTTAGGGCCCACTGCATAGTAGAACCCTCCTATGGACTGGGCCTGGACAACAGATGCAAAGTATACAGCAGCTTCCCTCCATGCCTTTGGGTTGAAGCAAATAAAGTGTATGTGAAAGGTGTGTAAATAACTGATGGCATTAAATCAATGTTATTTCCCTCAAAATATCTTAGTAGTCCATGCTGGGAAAGGTGTCACTAACAGGTGAAAAGATGTTATCCTTCTGGTGTAGGGCCTGATGTAGAAGTTTAGCCTTCATCCATGAGGGGCCACTAACTCATATGTTAAAGCAGTAGCATCATGCTAACACTTGACTTAATTCATCAAATTAAACTAACAACATTGGGTTTCCCCCATGCCAGCACACCTCTCACTTACATACAAGGCTGAGTTGTCTCCCACTTCCAGAGAATAGGTCCTCACTCTCTGACTGAGTTACATTGTATTAAAACATCTCTGAGTGCTTATGGTGTTACAATTTATGAGATGAGGAAGAATTGATTAATGTAACAAGTTTTTCTATAATGTTATAAAACAAATGTTTTACCATGCTCAGAGTCTTAAAATCAGAAGCAGCTGGCACACATTTGTGATAATCAAATGAACAGCAAAAACATATACGTTTTTTTCCCATAATGTACCCAACACTTCAAAACCAATGTAATGCTGGCAGCAAAAATGTAAGTGATCCCAGGTTACGTTTCATGAATAACATGTAGTATTTCTTGTTATACTATACAAAAGTGGCATACAGTATATGGAATTCTCCATCATCACCGAAAGATCTTTTTTTCTTTCTTTCTCAAAAATATTTTATTGAGTTTTCACATGAATGATGGTACATAGGAGCACCAAAACAGTAACGCAAGTGTTAAAAATGTGGAAGTTCAGACCTCCTACCAGTGGCAGCTGGTGTTAAATTTTTGGGTGGGGGGGGGGCAAACAAACACCCTGCCAGGTCTGCACTCACCCCATCCACAGTCGTGGCTTCACCCGGCTTCTCCTCCCGGCTAATCGGGTCTTAAGATCCGCCTTCTGTCCTTGCTTTGTGCACTGGTCCAAATCATTTGGTGGAGGGGGGGTTATGGTGTGGGATTGTTTTTCAGGGGTTGGGCTTGGCCCCTTAGTTCCAGTGAAGGAAACTCTTAAGGTGTCAGCATACCAAGACATTTTGTATAACTTTATGCTCCCAACTTTGTGGGAACAGTTTGGGGATGGCCCCTTCCTGTTTCAACATGACTGCACACCAGTGCACAAACAAGGTCCATAAAGACAAGGATGAGCGAGTTTGGGGTGGAGGAACTTGACTGGCCTGCACAGAGTCCTGACCTCAACCCGATAAAACACCTTTGGGATGAATTATAGCGGAGACTGTGAGCCAGGATTTCTCGTTCATATCAGTGCCTGACCTCACAAATGCACTTCTGGAAGAATGGTCAAACATTCCCATAGAGGCACTCCTAAACCTTGTGGACAGCCTTCCTAGAAGAGTTGAAGCTGTTATAGCTGCAAAGGGTGGGCCAACTCAATATTGAACCCTACGGACTAAGACTGGGATGCCAATAAAGTTCATGTGCATGTAAAGGCAGACGTCCCAATACTTTTGGTAATATAGTGTAAAAGTATCTTTATTTCTAGACTGGAGAAACGTATATTGCTAATGAGAAAAGGGGAACGTTGAAGCGGTCTTTATAGGTACCAGAAAAGGAATACAAAATATTATTAGAAAAATGAATTATACATAGATATAAAAAATTGACAATATAACATACACATATGTATATTGCTCCCTGTTGCTGCTTGAATATGGCAGGTCGACGTTTCGCTTTCTCAGGACCTATATGCCTGACACCAAGCAGAGGGATTCTGCATAAGAAAGGGGAAATAATCATATTTCAAATATGGACAATGGCTACAGATATACATATCAAATGGCGAGATGTCCCAGAAAGACATACAAGTGATGCATAGAGGAAACCACTCACTTAGAACAGCATAACTCTCATACGCATGACATGCCCCATGTCATCCCCGGGTGCCTGGATGGTACCAAGAATCACAAGGATACCCAGAGGGATCAATCAAAAATCGACATAATATAAAAATATACATACTATAAATGATCCAAAAACCTTGGGATGGAAATAATAATATTATTAATTAATATTATTATTATTATTAAGTAGTCCTAAATTCAGCAAATATACTTACTTGGCTATGGAGATGTACAGTAAGAGTTTCAATATGAAGCCTAGCGGGTGTACATGTACCAGACTGGACTCTAGATGAAAGGACAGTGGCTGTAGGCTAAAATGAAAAAAAAAAAAGCCATCAGAAGTGTAGACAGCTACCCCAGTAAGGTCTATCAATAAATAATGAACAGAGGTTACCTCAAAAGAGAATGATGAGGCCTCAGAACATATGCAGGAAAAATATCTCCACAGGACACAATATGTGACCATCTATAGAGAAATATGACACAATTTAAGATCTCCAACAGGACAAAAGTATAATGTATTAGTAGGAATATGCCTAAATACAGACTCACCAGAGGTCTCCTGGTCAGGGCCGGTGCACCCACTAGGCGAATTAGGCAGCCGCCTAGGGGCGCATCTGACCCTTGCCTCCCCCCCAAGCTCCCGGCAGAGCCGCTGATAGGGGACCCAGACAGCAAGGAGGTCGGTGTGGCAGGCGTGCGGGTGGTAGCCTTGCAGTGCGGCGTGTAGCTTCTCCCCTCTCCCTCCCATCGGCTTTCACACATGCTGGAGGGAGAGGGACGTCTGTGTAACAGGGCAGGCAGCCAATAGCGCTGCTCTTCTAAGTGGGAGGGCGTGACTGTCAAGTTGCTCCGCCTCCCACTACCTCCTTAGCCAATTAGATTGCCCAGCCCGCCACATTTGACTAGAAGATGCTAGTGGCCAGAGCAGGGCGGGATGGAGAGGATCCGACATACCTGAGTATGATGAAGAAGGTATGGAGATCAAACATGAGATCACAATGCATTGCTGGCTGCAGAAATGGATCAGTGTGTTCTCCTTCTCCCGTCCTGTGTGTAGAATATGCGGTGATCTCACTGATCACCCCTCCTTCTTCTCACCAAGCTTCTTATCTGTGTTTTTATTTACACTGAACACAGGACAGGAGAATGATGATTAGACTTCTGCAAGATGCTGCAACTTCAGCTCTTTCTATAGCTATATATTCCATCTAGGATTTGTTTGACCTTTTATTTGTTATCTTTGAAGGCATTATCTGGTCAGGCTGGGAGGAGCTTCTCAGACCTGTTAACCATTTACTGTCCTCCTGTGCTTGAGAAATGACTTTTGTTTTTTTGGCACATTGTTATATCTTGTAAACTCCTGTTTACACAGTGCAGTGATCAATGTATTTCCACACTTGTCACTGCTAGCCTAGGACACACTTGTACCATGTCTGCAGTCTCTGATCATCTCCTGTATCATGTCCGCAGTCTCTGACCATCTCCTGTACTATGTCTGCAGTCTCTGATCATCTCCTGTACCATCTCTGCAGTCTCTGATCATCTCCTGTGCTATGTCTGCAGTCTCTGATCATCTCCTGTACTATGTCTGCAGTCTCTGATCATCTCCTGTACCATGTCCGCAGTCTCTGATCATCTCCTGTACCATGTCCGCAGTCTCTGATCATCTCCTGTACTATGTCTGCAGTCTCTGATCATCTCCTGTACCATGTCCGCAGTCTCTGATCATCTCCTGTACCATGTCCGCAGTCTCTGATCATCTCCTGTACCATGTCTGCAGTCTCTGATCATCTCTTGTGCTATGTCTGCAGTCTCTGACCATCTCCTGTACTATATCTGCAGTCTCCGGCCATCTCCTGTATTATGTCTGCAGTCTCTGACCATCTCCTGTATTATGTCTGCAGTCTCTGACCATCTCCTGTATTATGTCTGCAGTCTCTGACCATCTCCTGTACTTTGTCTGCAGTCTCTGATCATCTCCTGTAGTATGTCTGCAGTCTCTGATCATCTCCTGTACTATGTCTGCAGTCTCTGACCATCTCTTGTATTATGTCTGCAGTCTCTGATCACCTCATGTACTATGTCTGCAGTCTCTGACCATCTCCTGTACCATGTCTGCAGTCTCTGATCATCTCCTGTAGTATGTCTGCAGTCTCTGATCATCTCCTGTACTATGTCTGCAGTCTCTGACCATCTCTTGTATTATGTCTGCAGTCTCTGATCACCTCATGTACTATGTCTGCAGTCTCTGACCATCTCCTGTACCATGTCTGCAGTCTCTGATCATCTCCTGTAGTATGTCTGCAGTCTCTGATCATCTCCTGTACTATGTCTGCAGTCTCTGACCATCTCTTGTATTATGTCTGCAGTCTCTGATCACCTCCTGTACTATGTCTGCAGTCTCTGACCATCTCCTGTACCATGTCTGCAATCTCTGATCATCTCCTGTGCTATGTCTGCAGTCTCTGACCATCTCCTGTACTATATCTGCAGTCTCTGACCATCTCCTGTATTATGTCTGCAGTCTCTGACCATCTCCTGTATTATGTCTGCAGTCTCTGACCATCTCCTGTATTATGTCTGCAGTCTCTGATCGTCTCCTGTAGTATGTCTGCAGTCTCTGACCATCTCCTGTACTTTGTCTGCAGTCTCTGATCATCTCCTGTAGTATGTCTGCAGTCTCTGACCATCTCCTGTACTATGTCTGCAGTCTCTGACCATCTCCTGTATTATGTCTGCAGTCTCTGACCATCTCCTGTACTATGTCTACAGTCTCTGATCATCTCCTGTAGTATTTCTGCAATAAAGGAGGGCTACAGGCATGGTAGGTGGTGAGGGAAGAGGGCTGTGGGTGGTAAGGCAAGGGAGGCTGCAGGCACAGTAGATGAGGAAAGGGGTCCCAGGTGCAATGGGTGGTGATGGAAAGAATGCCTAGGCACAAGTGATGGTTAAGGAGGGGCTCTAGAGAAAATTTTAATGCATCATACAGGGCAAGGGGCTTCATGATCCAGAGCCCACCAAAATCCTCAGCACCAGGCCCATGATGCTCTTAATCCAGGCCAAACGGCCAGGGTCGCAAAGGTCACACTTGCAATCAGGCCCTGGTGTTCACAGTGAAATAATTAGAAAGTGCACTGTCATATTGTCACACAATACACACTGGGATCTGTGATCAAAGAGTGTGTTGTGCTATTATTTAATGACACTGCACAAAGCCATTCAGTGTGTTTTTTTGTTGTTGTTGTTTTTTTTTTTTTGGAGGGGGGGGGGGGGCAAGTTGCTGGTCTTGCCTAGGGTGCAAAATAGTCTAGCACCGGCCCTGCTCCTGGTTAGTATATTCCAGGGCCCTGTGCTGATAAGGCACAAACACTCATTAACCTCCCTGGCGGTATGATTATTTCAGATTTTTGCGCCTCAAAGCGGTAATCATTTTACATAGAAATTTGGCGTTTTATATTGTAGGCCTGTAATTCTTAGCAATAACACACTTAAATCTGTCCACCAAGAGTCTAGTAGATATCCCGGGTATGATGAAGTTTGAAACACAAAATCATAAATTATAATATAATAAATAAATTATAAAAAATAATATATAAATAATAAAATAGATTTCCCCACGATTCACTATCGCTCAATTCTGCAAGTGTTCTAATTTTCAATCGCTGTTTTCTAGCTGGTCTAAAACCACTTTTGACGTAAAGGGACACTTTTTGGTTGCTATGGACAATATCAAGTTTCCAGGCAGAAAGAACAGTATATATATATATACACAGTGGGGACGGAAAGTATTCAGACCCCCTTACATTTTTCACTCTTTGTTATATTGCAGCCATTTGCTAAAATCATTTAAGTTCATTTTTTTTCCTCATTAATGTACACACAGCACCCCATATAGACAGAAAAACACAGAATTGTTGACATTTTTGCAGATTTATTAAAAAAGAAAAACTGAAATATCACATGGTCCTAAGTATTCAGACCCTTTGCTCGGTATTTAGTAGAAGCCCCTTTTGATCTAATACAGCCATGAGTCTTTTTGGGAAAGATGCAACAAGTTTTTCACACCTGGATTTGGGGATCCTCTGCCATTCCTCCTTGCAGATCCTCTCCAGTTCTGTCAGGTTGGATGGTAAACGTTGGTGGACGGCCATTTTTAGGTCTCTCCAGAGATGCTCAATTGGGTTTAAGTCAGGGCTCTGGCTGGACCATTCCAGAACAGTCAGAGTTTTTGTGCAGCCACTCCTTCATTATTTTAGCTGTGTGCTCAGGGTCATTGTCTTGTTGGAAGGTAAACCTTCGGCCCAGTCTGAGGTCCTGAGCACTCTGGAGAAGGTTTTCATCCAGGATATCCCTGTACTTGGCTGCATTCATCTTTCCCTCGATTGCAACCAGTCGTCCTGTCCCTGCAGCTGAAAAACACCCCCACAGCATGATGCTGCCACCACCATGCTTCACTGTTGGGACTGTATTGGATAGGTGATGAGCAGTGCCTGGTTTTCTCCACACATACCGCTTAGAATTAAGGCCAAAAAGTTCTATCTTGGTCTCATCTGACCAGAGAATCTTATTTCTCACCATCTTGGAGTCCTTCAGGTGTTTAGCAAACTCCATGCGGGCTTTCATGTGTCTTGCACTGAGGAGAGGCTTCCGTCGGGCCATTCTGCCATAAGGCCCCGACTGGTGGAGGGCTGCAGTGATGGTTGACTTTCTACAACTTTCTCCCATCTCCTGACTGCATCTCTGGAGCTCAGCCACAGTGATCTTTGGGTTCTTCTTTACCTCTCTCACCAAGGCTCTTCTCCCCCGATAGCTCAGTTTGGCCAGACGGCCAGCTCTAGGAAGGGTTCTGGTCATCCCAAACGTCTTCCATTTAAGGATTATGGAGGCCACTTTGCTCTTAGGAACCTTAAGTGCAGCAGAAATTTTTTTGTAACCTTGGCCAGATCTGTCCCTTGCCACAATTCTGTCTCTAAGCTCTTCAGGCAGTTCCTTTGACCTCATGATTCTCAATTGCTCTGACATGCACTGTGAGTTGTAAGGTCTTATATAGACAGGCGTGTGGCTTTCCTAATCAAGTCCAATCGGTATAATCAATAGGGATGAGCTTCGAGTTCGAGTCAAACTCATGTTCGACTCAAACATCGGCTGTTCGCAAGTTCGCCGAACAGCGAACAATTTGGGGTGTTCGCGGCAAATTCGAATGCCGCGGAACACCCTTTAAAAGTCTATAGGAGAAATCAAAAGTGCTAATTTTAAAGGCTTATATTCATAGTATTGTCATAAAAAGTGTTTGGGGACCTGGGTCCTGCCCCAGGGGACATGGTCAATGCAAAAAAAAGTTTTAAAAACGGCCGTTTTTTCGGGAGCAGTGATTTTAATAATGCTTAAAGTGAAACAATAAAAGTGTAATATCCCTTTAAATTTCGCACCTGGGGGGTGTCTATAGTATGCCTGTAAAGGGGCGCATGTTTCCCTTGTTTAGAACAGTCTGACAGCAAAATGACATTTCAAAGGAAAAAAAGTAATTTAAACTACTCGCGGCTATTAATGAATTGCCGGTCCGACAATACACATAAAAGTTCATTGATAAAAACAACATGGGAGTTCCCCACAGGGGAACCCCGAACCAAAATTTTAAAAAAAAATTACGTGGGGGGTCCCCCTAAATTCCATACCAGGCCCTTCAGGTCTGGTATGGATATTAAGGGGAACCCCGGCCAAAATTTTTTAAAAAAATGGCATGGGGTCCCCCCAAAAATCCATACCAGACCCTTATCCGAGCACGCAACCTGGCAGGCTGCAGGAAAAGAGAGGGGGACGAGAGAGCGCCCCCCCTCCTGAACCATACCAGGCCACATGCCCTCAACATTGGGAGGGTGCTTTGGGGTAGCCCCCCAAAACACCTTGTCCCCATGTTGATGAGGACAAGGGCCTCATCCCCACAACCCTGGCCAGTGGTTGTGGGGGTCTGCGGGCGGGGGGCTTATTGGAATGTGGAAACCCCTTTTAACAAGGGGACCCCAGATCCCGGGCCTCCCCCTGTGTGAAATGGTAAGGGGGTACTTTTGTACCCCTACCATTTCACTAAAAAGACTGTCAAAAATGTTAAAAATGACAAGAGACAGTTTTTGACAATTCCTTTATTTAAATGCTTCTTCTTTCTTTCTTCTATCTTCCTTCGATTTCTTCCTCCATCTTCTTCTTCTTCTGGTTCTTCTGGTTCTTCCTCCGGTGTTCTCGTCTGGCATCTTCCTCCGCGGCGTCGGCGTCTTCTTCCCTTCTTCTCCTCGGGCCCCTCCGCATCCATGATGGCATGGAGGGAGGCTCCCGCTCTTCTCTTCATCTTCTTCTCTTCATCTTCTTTTCTTCATCTTCTTCTCTTCATCTTCTTCTCTTCATCTTCTTCTCTTCATCTTCATCTCTTCATCTTCATCTTCTTCTCGGGCCGCTCCGCATCCATGATGGCATGGAGGGAGGCTCCCGCTGTGTGACGCTTCTCCTTTTCTGACGGTTCTTAAATAATGGGGGGCGGGGCCACCCAGTGACCCCGCCCCCTCTGACGCACGGGGACTTGACGGGACTTCCCTGTGGCATTCCCCGTGACACCACAGGGAAGTCCCGTCAAGTCACCGTGCATCAGAGGGGGCGGGGTCACCGGGTGGCCCCGCCCCCCGTTATTTACGAACCATCAGAAGAGAAGCTTCACACAGCGGGAGCCTCCCTCCATGCCATCAGGGATGCGGAGCGTCCCGAAAAGAAGATGAGGAGAAGAAGATGAAGAAGATGAAGAGAAGAAGATGAAGAGAAGAAGATGAAGAGAAGAAGATGAAGAGAAGAGCGGGAGCCTCCCTCCATGCCATCATGGATGCAGAGCGGCCCGAGGAGAAGAAGGGAAGAAGACGCCGACGCCGGGGAGGAAGATGCTGGACGAGAACACCGGAGGAAGAACCAGAAGAACCAGAAGAAGAAGAAGTTGGAGGAAGAAACCGAAGGAAGATAGAAGAAAGAAGAAGCATTTAAATAAAGGAATTGTCAAAAACTGTCTCTTGTCATTTTTAACATTTTTGACAGTTTTTTAGTGAAATGGTAGGGGTACTTTTGTACCCCCTTACCACTTCACACAGGGGGGAGGACCGGGATCTGGGGGTCCCCTTGTTAAAGGGGGTTTCCAGATTCCGATAAGCCCCCCGCCCGCAGACTCCCACAACTACCGGCCAGGGTTGTGGGGATGAGGCCCTTGTCCTCATCAACATGGAGACAAGGTGTTTTGGGGGGCTACCCCAAAGCACCCTCCCAATGTTGAGGGCATGTGGCCTGGTACGGTTCAGGAGGGGGGCGCTCTCTCGTCCCCCCCCTCTTTTCCTGTGGCCTGCCAGGTTGCGTGCTCGGATAAGGGTCTGGTATAGATGTTTAGGGGGACCCCACGCCATTTTTTTTTTATTTTGGTGCGGGGTTCCCTTTAAAATCCATACCAGACCTGAAGGGTCTGGTATAGATTTTGAGGGGGACCCCACGCCATTTTTTTTTTAAATTTTGGCCGGGGTTCCCCTTATTATCCATACCAGACCTGAAGGGCCTGGTATGGAATTTATGGGGACCCCCCACGTCATTTTTTTTTTGAAATTTTGGTTCGGGGTTCCCCTGTGGGGAATTCCCATGCCGTTTTTATCAATGAACTTCTATGTGTATTGTCGGACCGGCAATGCATTAATAGCCGCGAGTAGTTTTAAATGACTTTTTTTCCTTTGAAATGTCATTTTGCTGTCAGACTGTTCTAAACACGGGCAAATATAATAAAAGTGTACACTGCGCTAAATTGAAAGAAAATATGGTGCGGAGCAGCTACTTACAAGGTGACAACAACCAAAGAAACATGTGAAAATTAAATAAAAAGTAGCGCATAAATGGTGCCAAAAGTCTTCAATCAAGAAAACTGAAAAAAACAAATGTCCACAAATAATAAACATAACAGTGAAAAAACTTGTAAGTCTCTCAATATAGGTGAATAAAATCCTGTCGGTGAGTGGGAAACAAATGACATGGAATGTCCCACTGAAAACCATGCGTGGATGCAGGGAGACAGAAGTTAAAACGCAGGTGAATCAACAAATCATCCCCAAGTTGTATCTCTCAACAACATGCGACTTGGTAAAGGTGGTGTGTAAGAAACTCTTACCAGATATGATGGACTCCCTTGTCAGCGACAGGGAGTCACTCGAGCGGGTTGCCTTTCAGGGCCAGTGAACAGACATCACAGCTCTGCGAACCTTCTGGGTCAAACTCTGCGCGGATCTCCCGGGGTCGCCAGGTGGGTCCTCCCAAAGGATGGCCAAGGTGCGGATCAGAGGGAACAATGCGTCACGTACAAAGGCTGAAGTGAAGGCTGGTTGAATCTCTCAGTAAGTATGTGGAGAAAAAATAAACAAGCTCCACATAGTGTAGATGAGCAAAAATAGGATTTTTATTGCTAAAAACGCCAGGTAACAATAAAATGTGATCACAGAGTATAAAATCGAAAATGGGCAACAAGGAGGATGCTGGAAGCGCCCGAAGCTTTTTGATCAATGGATCGTCTACTGGGGCATGCAGCATCCCCTCCAAGTTGCCTAATATTTATAAAAAACATTTCAAAAGAGCAAATTGTGTGTGCTGTCAAAAAACCTTCCCCATTGGATGAATGGGGTCACATGACCACACCTGGGTGGACCTGACAGGTGTGAAACATCATGCATTAGTATACATAGTGTGTGATTAACCTGTTGTATGTCACCAAACAGACCTCACATAGAAAAATAATTGAATAATACAACCTCAGACTGTTCAAAAATGAAATAAACAGGGAACGGAATTTGACCTGTTATACATCACCAAAAAGACCTTACATAGATAAATAGTAGCATGATATCACATCAGAATGTTCAAACATTTTGTAATGAAGTGGAATGAACGAGAAACGGACTTTTATGCACAATACTCCCATTGCTGACACTTCTGTGTCAGCTCTAAAGCAACAGGGAGTCAGTGCCAATCAGGGACTATGTTTCAGGGGGCGGGCGGAGCCAACCACCAATCGCTGTGAAGACAGGAAGTCACTGGCGGCGCCGGCCAACCTCCATGAGACAGACATGAGGAAGTGACGTCGGAGCTCAGAACCAGCTCCACGTCCATCCCCTGTCATGTGATACCTCTCTCTGGAAGTCAGGGAGAGGAAGAGGGAGGGGGGACGAGCGTCAGATAGAACGTTCCCAACGCCGGTGCCCAGGCTCCTCCCCCGTGTCTCCGGAAGTAACAAAAAACGTGAATAGCAGCCAGAAATCCCACCTCAATGATGGAAAACTAGCAAAAAGTTACCTAAGAAATGGGGAAGGGGACGCACCACTCAACAGACGGCAAGGCACAAGGGCAAGGGCCATGCAGTTGAGTGGCGCGCCTGAAAGGAAGGGTAGTGCTCGGCTGACTTCTAACAGTTGAAAATCGAGGGACCAAAAACCAGCACTAAATACATCAATGCTGGCGAGAGCCCCCAAAGTGTAATAATAATCCCTTCCTATCAAAACAACAGACAAGATAAATGAATAAAATGCAATGTCTTCTAAAAACATGATATAAAATGGGTTCATGAACATTGCATCTACAAAGTAAGAGCCATCCTCATAATGTTAACCGTGCACAAGCCAGTGTGAAAAGCCAACATGCGGAAGGTGTAGCTCACCTCTGAATATAATGTAAGCGCACCCCCAAAAAATTGCGCCAACACAGGGGAAAATAGAATAATGTGGAAATAAACATAGGTGGTAGTATTAAAGGGGAGCACCTGAAAATATATGCAGATGTGATGAAATAAATACAAAAAAGGGGGTGTTAGGATGAATTGATAAACGAGTTGAGGTCCCACTCCACGTTCATCCCAAACAGGAAGAAGGACCTCAACTCGTGAATCCAGTATGTCTCGAGACGTGAAACCCCACGCAGACGAGATTCATCCCTCCAGTGCGGGACAAACTTGTCAATAACCTGGAACAGAGTGCCTGTGGGATCCCTGTCATGGTGTTCCAGGTAGTGACGTGGCACAGTGTGCTTGTCCCTACCTTTTTTGATTGCAGCCACGTGTTCATTAACACGAACAGAAAAAGTTCTGATCGTGCGACCCACATATTGTTTGTGGCAAGGACAGGTTATCAGATAAACGATGTATTGTGAGGAAGACGTGGTGAAATGCTTCATGGAGTAGGTGCGGGAAGTGACAGTGGACTTAAAAGTGACATTCTTGCGTCTTCCCCCAATGTTATGTAGGCAGACCTGGCACTTACGACAGGGGTAGTAACCTTTACACTCCTGAAAGAACGACACTTTTTTGGGGGGGTCTATTATATTTGGGGCGATCTGTCCCTGAATGGACCTAGCGCCTCTAAAGGCTACCGAGGCCTGCTTGGGTAAAACAGGACTCCCTGTCGCTGAAAGGGAGTCCATCATATCTGGTAAGAGTTTCTTACACACCACCTTTACCAAGTCGCATGTTGTTGAGAGATACAACTTGGGGATGATTTGTTGATTCACCTGCGTTTTAACTTCTGTCTCCCTGCATCCACGCATGGTTTTCAGTGGGACATTCCATGTCATTTGTTTCCCACTCACCGACAGGATTTTATTCACCTATATTGAGAGACTTACAAGTTTTTTCACTGTTATGTTTATTATTTGTGGACATTTGTTTTTTTCAGTTGTTTTCTTGATTGAAGACTTTTGGCACCATTTATGCTCTACTTTTTATTTCATTTTCACATGTTCTAAACACGGGAAACATGCGCCCCTTTACAGGCATACTATAGACACCCCCCAGGTACGAAATTTAAAGGGATATTACACTTTTATTGTTTCACTTTAAGCATTATTAAAATCACTGCTCCCGAAAAAACAGCCGTTTTTAAAACTTTTTTTTGCATTGATCCATGTCCCCTGGGGCAGGACCCAGGTCCCCAAACACTTTTTATATGCAATAACTTGCATATAAGCCTTTAAAATTAGCACTTTTGATTATTCATGTTCGTGTCCCATAGACTTTAACGGTGTTCGTACAAATTTTTTGCCTGTTCGCAAGTTCTGGTGCTAACCGAACAGGGGGGTGTTCAGCTCATCCCTAATAATCAAACACAGCTGGACTCAAATGAAGGTGTAGAACCATCTCAACGATGATCAGAAGAAATGGACAGCACCTGAGTTAAAATGTCAACAATTCTGTGTTTTTCTGTCAATATGGGGTGCTGTGTGTACATTAATGAGGAAAAAAAATTAACCTAAATGATTTTAGCAAACGGCTGCAATATAACAAAGAGTGAAAAATGTAAGGGGGTCTGAATACTTTCCGTCCCCACTGTATACATATATATATATATATATATATATATATATATATATATATTATATATATATATATATTTATTAAAAAACTGCATGCAGGGCACTGGACAAAGCACTGGGGACAAAAGGGATGTGAAATGATTTCATACAGTAATGTCATCTGTACTGTATGTGTTATAAATTTTCACTTTTTTGAATTTGCCGCCGGGCTCCGCCTCCCCGTGCGTCGCAACGCTCGCAGGGAACGGAGCCCGGCACAGAGAGGCTTCGGGAGGAGGACAGAGCCCGCGGACACAGCGGGGGTACATCGCAGGATCCTGGGGATAAGGTAAGTAACCTGCACCAGGATCCTGAGATGTAGCTCGGGGTTACCGCTAATGGTGCTGAAATTTAACCCCGAGCCACACTCAGAAAAACTGCCAGGGAGGCTACGAAAATAGCCTGTAGCCCCAGATAGAGAATCTAAAAAAGACCAGATATCTAGTGTCAGTTCCATAATGACAGCCTATTACTGAAACATAAGTAATGAACAAACGAGGATCCTAAGCATCAACGCAAGATTCATTTCCAGCAGAGTTACACCGCTATAGTAGGCAACAGTAGCAATGAGCTTTATATAGTACCTTAAGAGCAGGCCAAACAGCTCTCCAGCAATTATTGCTGACAGCTGAATGGGCGCTATCAAAGTAATCACCAGCAGGGGGAAGACAAGGAGACAGGAAACCAAAGAATAGGGATGAGCTTCGTGTTCGAGTCGAACCCATGTTCGACTCGAACATCGGCTGTTCGACCGTCCGTCGAATTGCGAACGTTATGGGCCGTTCGCGCCAAATTCGTGTGGCGCGTCACGGCCCATAATTCACTGCGGCATCGCAGTGCATTGCTGGCTGATGATTGGCCAAGCATGCACTATGACCCGCATGCTTGGCCAATCACAGCGCCGTCAGTAGAGAGAGCTGTAATTGGCCAAAGCCAGGGTGGCTTTGGCCAATTATGGCTCAGGGGATTTAGTACACGCCCCACAATATATAAGGCCGCCTGCACGGCGGCCCTGTGTAGTGTGTTCCGGTGTGCTGATAGAGAGAGAGACAGACAGTGTCATTTGATTTGAGAGCTAGATTAGGCTAGATCTGTTCCTGCTCTTTACATTTAGTGCAGTGCGTCCTGCTCACAGTGTTCAGCTAGATCTGTTCCTGCTCTTTACATTTAGTGCAGTGCGTCCTGCTCACAGTGTTCAGCTAGATCCGTTCCTGCTATTTACATTTAGTGCAGTGCGTCCTGCTCACAGTGTTCAGCTAGATCTGTTCCTGCTATTTACATTTAGTGCAGTCAGTGCGTCCTGCTCACAGTGTTCAGCTAGATCTGTTCCTGCTATTTACATTTAGTGCAGTGCGTCCTGCTCACAGTGTTCAGCTAGATCCGTTCCTGCTATTTACATTTAGTGCAGTGCGTCCTGCTCACAGTGTTCAGCTAGATCCGTTCCTGCTATTTACATTTAGTGCAGTGCGTCCTGCTCACAGTGTTCAGCTAGATCTGTTCCTGCTATTTACATTTAGTGCAGTGCGTCCTGCTCACAGTGTTCAGCTAGATCCGTTCCTGCTATTTACATTTAGTGCAGTGCGTCCTGCTCACAGTGTTCAGCTAGATCCGTTCCTGCTATTTACATTTAGTGCAGTGCGTCCTGCTCACAGTGTTCAGCTAGATCCGTTCCTGCTATTTACATTTAGTGCAGTCAGTGCGTCCTGCTCACAGTGTTCAGCTAGATCCGTTCCTGCTATTTACATTTAGTGCAGTGCGTCCTGCTCACAGTGTTCAGCTAGATCCGTTCCTGCTATTTACATTTAGTGCAGTGCGTCCTGCTCACAGTGTTCAGCTAGATCCGTTCCTGCTATTTACATTTAGTGCAGTGCGTCCTGCTCACAGTGTTCAGCTAGATCCGTTCCTGCTATTTACATTTAGTGCAGTGCGTCCTGCTCACAGTGTTCAGCTAGATCTGTTCCTGCTATTTACATTTAGTGCAGTGCGTCCTGCTCACAGTGTTCAGCTAGATCTGTTCCTGCTATTTACATTTAGTGCAGTCAGTGCGTCCTGCTCACAGTGTTCAGCTAGATCCGTTCCTGCTATTTACATTTAGTGCAGTGCGTCCTGCTCACAGTGTTCAGCTAGATCTGTTCCTGCTATTTACATTTAGTGCAGTGCGTCCTGCTCACAGTGTTCAGCTAGATCTGTTCCTGCTATTTACATTTAGTGCAGTCAGTGCGTCCTGCTCACAGTGTTCAGCTAGATCCGTTCCTGCTATTTACATTTAGTGCAGTGCGTCCTGCTCACAGTGTTCAGCTAGATCTGTTCCTGCTATTTACATTTAGTGCAGTCAGTGCGTCCTGCTCACAGTGTTCAGCTAGATCCGTTCCTGCTATTTACATTTAGTGCAGTGCGTCCTGCTCACAGTGTTCAGCTAGATCTGTTCCTGCTATTTACATTTAGTGCAGTGCGTCCTGCTCACAGTGTTCAGCTAGATCCGTTCCTGCTATTTACATTTAGTGCAGTCAGTGCGTCCTGCTCACAGTGTTCAGCTAGATCCGTTCCTGCTATTTACATTTAGTGCAGTGCGTCCTGCTCACAGTGTTCAGCTAGATCCGTTCCTGTTATCTTCCTACTGACAGGCAGGCTTGTCTGGTTACAGTATATAAAGCTACCTGAAGAAAATTACAGGTGTTCTATCCCAGCTTAGTGCAGCTACAGGCCATTAGTATGTCTGGAAGGCCAAGAAGGAGAGGCAGACAGTCACAAGCCAATAAGAGAGGGCAAGCAGGCTCTGTGTCTAGTGCTGGTCGTGGAGACGGTGCATCCTCATCAGCACGTGGCCATGGGACACGCTTGGCCTTTTTTTCGGCAGCTGGCCGTGTTGAGCCGCAACATGCAGAAAACTTGGTCGAGTGGATGACCAAGCCGTCCTCATCCTCCTCATCCTCTCTCACCCATGCCCAGGGTGCTTTGTCTGGCAAAGCAGCGGCCTCTTCCCTCAGCTCAATGTCATCAGTGACTCCTTCCCTAGCTCCACCATGTCCTCATGAGGATTCCCTCGAACTGTTTGACCACAGTGTTGGGTACATGCTCCAGGAGGATGCCCAGCGTTTGGAAGGCTCTGATGATGATACTGAGCTCGATGAAGGCAGTAACATGAGCACGGACAGAGGGGGTGCCCAAGAAGGACAGCAATCTGGCAGTCATGCTCCCCCTGCTGCAGCATACTGCCAGGTTTGCTCCAGTGATGAGGAGGGAGGGGATGATGAGGTCACTGACTCAACGTGGGTGCCTGATAGGAGAGAGGAGGAGGAGGAGGAGGAGGAGGCGGCACATCACCAACGAGGCAGGATGCCCTCCAGGGGCCAGCCTAAGGGCAGCACATTGACTGCATCACACCCCAAAGCTCCACATGTGCAGGGCGCTGCAGTCTCTGCGCGTTATTCAAAAAGTTCTTTGGTGTGGGCCTTTTTTGAGACGAGTGCATCAGATCGCACCGCTGCTATTTGCAACATATGTCTCAAGCGTATCTCGCGTGGCCAAAACATCTCCCGCTTGGGTACCACATGCTTGACCAGACATATGTTGACCTGCCATGCAGTTCGTTGGCAAGCATATCTAAAAGACCCACACCAAAGAACAAAGAGGATCTCTCCTTGCTCCTCATCAGCTGAGATTTCCAACCCCACTAGACCTTCAGTCCTCTCTGAGACCTGCAGTGAGAGGAATGAAGGTGTAGAATTAGGTGTGTCACAGCCAAGTACTTGTGGGCAATCTGCTTTTGGTACACCGACGCCAGATTGTACCAGGCAAATTTCCCTGCCCCAGCTGCTGCACCGCCGAAAGAAGTTTGCTCCCAGCCATCCACATGCCCAGCGGTTGAATGCTAGCTTGGCAAAATTGCTAGCACTTCAACTGCTGCCTTTTCAGTTGGTAGACTCTGCCCCCTTCCGTGAGTTTGTGGAATGTGCGGTTCCTCAGTGGCAGGTACCCAAACGCCACTTTTTCTCACGGAAGGCGATTCCAGCTCTCTACCGGCATGTGGAAGGCAATGTCCATGCCTCGCTGGACAGGGCGGTCAGCGGTAAGGTGCATATTACCGCTGACTCATGGTCCAGCAGGCATGGACAGGGACGTTACCTAAGTTTCACGGCGCATTGGGTGACTCTGCTGGCAGCTGGGAAGGATGCAGGACAAGGTGCAGTAGTGTTGGAGGTTGTTCCGCCACCACGCCTCCAAAATGCTGATTGTGACACACCTCTCTCCTCCACCCCCTCCTCTTCTTCTTCCTCCATGGCCTCTTCCTCGGAACCAGCGGTGCTCCGTAGGCGTTCAAGGGGCTACGCAAGTACGCAGGCCAAAAGATGCCATGCGGTGCTTGAGCTGGTGTGCTTGGGGGACAGGAGCCACACTGGGGCAGAGGTTCTGTCAGCTCTGCAGGGGCAGGTTCAGAGGTGGTTGACGCCACGCCAACTTAAGGCAGGAATGGTGGTTTGCGACAATGGCACCAACCTCCTCTCTGCCCTCCGACAGGGACAACTGACCCATGTGCCCTGTTTGGCTCACGTCCTTAACTTGGTGGTGCAGCGGTTCTTGGGCAGGTACCCGGGCTTACAGGATGTCCTGAGGCAGGCCAGGAAAGTCTGTGTGCATTTCCGCCGGTCATATAATGCCAGTGCTCGGCTGACGGACCTCCAAAAGGAGTTTAACCTGCCCAAGAACCGCCTAATCTGTGACATGCCCACCAGGTGGAACTCGACATTGGCCATGCTGCAGCGGCTGCACACGCAGCAGAGGGCCATAAATGAGTACCTGTGCGACTATGGCACCAGGACAGGGTCAGGGGACCTTGGTTTTTTTTCCCCACGCCAGTGGGCCATGATCAGGGATGCATGCACTGTCCTGTCACCATTCGAGGAGGCCACGAGGATGGTGAGCACTGACAGTGCATGCATCAGTGACACTGTCCCCCTTGTCCACCTGTTGGAGCACACGCTGCGTGGAATAATGGACAGGGCACTTGAGGCAGAACAGAGGCAGGAAGAGGAGGACTTCCTTAGCTCTCAAGGCCCCCTTTATCCAGACAGTGTTCCTGCGTGCCCGCCGATCACACAGGAAGAGGACGAGGAGGAGGAGGAGGAGGAGGAGGAAGATTGTGTCAGTATGGAGGTGGAGCCTGGCACTCAGCATCAGCAGTCTTTAAGGGATCAGTCCCAAGGAACACATGGACTTGTACGTGGCTGTGAGGAGGTGGCTGCGGACGTTGTTGTCCTTAGTGACCCAGAGGACTCCGGACCGAATGCCTCAGCAAACCTACGCTGCATGGCCTCCCTGATCCTGCAAAGCCTGCGTAAGGATCCTCGTATTCGTGGTATCAAGGAGAAGGACCAATACTGGCTGGCAACCCTCCTTGATCCACGTTACAAGGGTAAGGTTGCGGACCTTATCTTGCCATCGCAGAGGGAGCAGAGGATGAAACATCTTCGGGAGGCCTTGCAGAAAGGTCTGTGCAACGCGTTCCCAGAGACTGGGAGGTTACAAACTCCTGTTTCTGGACAACGTGTTGCTGAGGCTTCGGTCAGTCAAAGAAGGAGCGGTGGAGAAGGTGGCCGTCTGACCGATGCGTTCAGACAATTTTTTGGTCCGCAGCCCCAAGGTATGATCGGTTCCAGCAACCATCGCCAGCGTCTGTTTTACATGGTGCAGGAATACCTAGGGGCAAGATCAGACTTGGACACCTTTCCCACCGAAAATCCTCTGGGTTACTGGGTCTTGAGGATGGATCACTGGCCAGAGCTTGCACAGTATGCAATTGAGCTACTGGCCTGTCCTGCATCCAGCGTTCTTTCGGAACGCACATTCAGTGCTGCTGGAGGCGTGGTAACCGATCACAGGGTGCGTCTGTCCACTGACTCGGTCAATCGGCTGACCTTCATAAAAATGAATCAGTCTTGGATCACCACCAGCTACCAAGCACCTGATGCTGATGTAACTGAATAATTTTTTTCAGATCCCTTCAAAGACTGCCTATGCTGATGCTGAGTGACTATCCCTGAGTAATTATCCTCTTCCTCCTCAATCATCACGCTGATAGCTTGTAAGAACATTTTTGGTTCTGGGCGCCACCACCAGTGCCTAAGGCACAATTTTTCAGCCCCTGTATAACAGGGGCGTGTAATTACAATTTTTGATGTAATACTTTGCAGCAGGGCTCGTTCCTGCATTCCAACTAGAGTGTCTGTGAGGGGTTGCAGTGTTGTGGCACCAGCACCAGTGCCTAAGGCCCAATTTTTCTGCCCCTGTCTAACAGGGGCGTGTAATTACAATTTTTGATGCAATACTTTGCAGCAGGGTTCGTTCCTGCGTTCCAACTAGAGTGTCTGTGAGGGGTTGCAGTGTTGTGGCACCAGCACCAGTGCCTAAGGCCCAATTTTTCTGCCCCTGTCTAACAGGGGCGTGTAATTACAATTTTTGATGCAATACTTTGCAGCAGGGCTCGTTCCTGCGTTCCAACTAGAGTGTCTGTGAGGGGTTGCAGTGTTGTGGCACCAGCACCAGTGCCTAAGGCCTAATTTTTCAGCTCCTGTTCAACAGGGGCATGTAATTACAATTCTTGATCTAATATTTCACAGCAGGGCCCTGTGAGGGCTTACAGTGTTTTGGCCACAGCAACACCTAAGGCCCAAATTTCTGCTGAGTATATAGGGCAGGACCCTACTTTCAAACATCTAACTTACAAACGACTCCTACTTGCAAACGGAAGGAGACAACAGGAAGTGAGATGAAATCTACCCCTAGGAAGGGAAATTCTCTCATGTAAGAGTTAATATGGGAAAACAATTTCTCCTTTCCACTGATGCTTTCCAATCCTTGTTCCACAAAAAAACCCAAATTTTCAAAAAACATTTTTCATTGGGACAAAAAAGTGAGGTGAAATCTTCTGAAGAGGAGGAAAGACGCAAAACAAATGTCACAGGGGTGATAACCCTTCCCTATGTTTTCCAAAAAGCTTAGAAAAGATTTTTTGGCTGGAGCTAAACACGTTAAAAATGTTCAAAATTACAAACAGATTCTACTTAACAACAAACCTACAGTCCCTGTCTTGTTTGCACCGCCTGTATACTGCTGTTCAGAGTATATAGGGACCTTTCCTTATTTTAATTTGGGTGCGGGGTTCCCCTTAATATCCATACAAGACCCAAAGGGCCTGGTAATGGACTGGGGGGTACCCATGCCGTTTGTCTCACTGATTTTCATCCATATTGCCAGGACCCGACATGACATTAAACCCGCAAGCAGTTTTAAATGAGATTTTTTCCTTTAAAAATGACATTTGGTGCAGGGACTGTTCTAAACATGGGAAACACGCGTCACTTTACAGGCATACTATAGACACCCCCCAGGTACGATATTTAAAGGAATATTTCACTTTTTTTTTTTTACTTTAAGCATCATTAAAATCACTGCTCCCGAAAAAACGGCCGTTTTTAAAAGTTTTTTTTGCATTGATACATGTCCCCTGGGGTAGGACCCGGGTCCCCACACCCTTTTTAGGACAATACCATGCAAATTAGCCTTTAAAATGAGCACTTTTGATTTCGAACGTTCGAGTCCCATAGACGTCAATGGGGTTCTAACGTTCGTGCGAACTTGCGGTCCGTTCGCGGGTTCTGGTGCGAACCGAACCGGGGGGTGTTCGGCTCATCCCTACCAAAGAATAGAAGTGTCAGATTCCCTTTAGGAACAAATAATAAACTGCTCCACTGGCTATCTCAAATACACAGCCAGGCCACACTAATGTCAGTATCACCTGCAATGAAAAGAGGGGATGAGAAGTGCACATTAGATAGCTCGGGGAAGATGGACCATTCCATCGGCTCTTCCGCATGCGCACTATGGTCCTCGCATAAGCGCAGTCTATCCACGATGTCAGGGCTGAATTGTGGAAGTGTGCATCTCCGCACTAGCATGTAATAGATACTCAGAAGCGTAATAGCTTGCTACACAGCCAAAAAGTGTACTAGTGAATAAATAAGAACGTAAATGTCCCTACCATACATTCAAGCTGAAGGGAAGTAATTTATTGGAAATATTAGTGATTAATCTACTGAGTAAACATACGTCGGCTCAAAATATTGGGGAAAGATGTTGTTCCCCCTGAGATATTTTTCCTGCATATGTTCTGAGGCCTCATCATTCTCATTTGAGGTAACCTCTGTTCATTATTTAATTATAGACCTTACTGGGGTTCTTTAGCTGTCTACACTTCTGACGGCTTTTTTTTTTCATTTTAGCCCACGGCCACTGTCCTTTCATCTAGAGTCCAGTCTGGTACACGTACACCCGCTAGGCTTGATATTGAAACTCTTACATCTCCATAGCCAAGTATTTGCTGAATTTAGAGCTACTTATTATTATTATTATTTTTTTTTTTCTAATTCCATCCCAAGGTTTTTGGATTATTTATAGTATGCATATTTTTTTAGACATTGGCACACTGAAATATTTCGTTTCGGAATTTTGTTTTCGTCTGAAAAATACATTTATTTAGTTACTCCCGAAATTCATTTTTATTTATTTGTTTCGTAAAAAAATGCATTTGTCCGAAAATCCGAAATAATTAAGGTCGAATCTGTCATTGAAGGCTTATGGTGTCTGTCGAATGTTCTAAGAAGATTTGACGAAGCAGCTAAACTGTACGACGCCTCAATCATATATTTCCAGTCGAATGTTCCGCCTATAGTAGAATTCTAATGTTGTATGACACTAGTAATAATTATATTTATCAATTATTATTACTAGTCAACCAACATTAGAATTCTTCTATAGCCTATGTGCGGAGCATTTGACCATAAATGTCCACTCGCGGCGACTGCTTCGTCGAATCTTCATGTCAAATTTTTTCTCTCTATGTTGAATAATCTTGGACTAATAGAGTTAGGTTAGGCACATTCAACCTTTTTTCTATTGTCTCTATAATGTTGAATCTTTTCTCTGTATGTAGAATAATCTTGGACTAATAGAGCTAAGGTTAGGCATATTCGACCACAGGTTCGATAAACACAGATCGCTATTGTCAGCGTCATGTCGAATATCCTATCTATATCGAACTGTTGTCGCAACAAAAACGAAAATAAAAATAAAGCATTTGTTTATGTCGAATCTTTCGGTTCTCGGATTATGCATGTTCGTTATGGTTTGTTAAAATGATAACGAAAATACCCGAAATTCGGACGAAAATGCATTCGAATGCACATGTCTAATATTTTTATATTATGTAGATTTTTGATTGATCCCTCTGGGTATCCTTGTGATTCTTGGTACCATCCAGGCACCCGGGGATGACATGGGGCATGTCATGCGTATGAGAGTTATGCTGTTCTAAGTGAGTGGTTTCCTCTATGCATCACTTGTATGTCTTTCTGGGACATCTCACCATTTGATATGTATATCTGTAGCCATTGTCCATATTTGAAATATGATTATTTCCCCTTTCTTATGCAGAATCCCTCTGCTTGGTGTCAGGCATATAGGTCCTGAGGAAGCAAAAGCGAAATGTTGACCTGCCATATTCAAGCAGCAACAGGGAGCAATATACATACTATGTGTGGCTTATTTTATTGGAAGTCAACATTATCTGTTTTTAATGTTATTTTGTCAATTTTTTTATATCTATGTATAATAAATAATTATTTTTCTAATAATATTTTGTAATTCCTTTTCTGGTACCTATAAAGTCCGCTCCAATGTTCTCCTTTTTTCATTAGCAATTTCATATGGATGTGGTACTCCTTTGGCCCTTTCTTTATCTATATGGAGAAACATATACTCCAAAGTAGGGTGACACTGATACCGGTATAATATAATATAATATAATATAATATAATATAATATACAGTGCTGATGCTAAGCATTTGCACTGTACTCGTGCAAATGCTTCAATACTAAAACTAAGGGCAGGTGCTGGCATCCGTATAGGGATACATGCAAGCAGAAGATGGGGGATTTTGCCTTTATGCGATCCTTGTGAGTAATTGCTTCCATGATCTGGACAGCACTTGCCAGGCAGCCATCTTTTCCCTTTTCTTCGGTTCCTGGGAACCATGCCATCGCTCCCCGCTTGGTGCCCTGGGTAATCAATCGGTGGCCACCAGTGTGAGAGGGGGTGAATCCCTATGGGACACAGTGCCATTTTTTTCTTACTAAACAACCATACACTACGACTGTATTTTGTCCCCATTTTTCCCTGATAAAGGAATGTACCCTATATCTCCGAAACATTTTGGAAAATGTTGGGTGAACCTTGTGTTCATTGGGTCTTTATCCATATGAGACCAACCTGGGGTTTCCATTGAGTCCTAAGTACTGTACATAGTTTTTTGTATGGTGATTCCATATTTTTATTGATTACTGTAATACTGATTACCATTTTAACAAATTGAATAAAATGTGTATATATATTTTTATACTTTGGTTACTCTATTACCTACTGCCTTAAAAGTCCCATTGGATTTCTCTTTGTTTATACAAAAACGAATACCTTCCGGGTTGGTTTGAAGAGCGATTTTAGGTGCAGTTCAGGTGCGATTCCAATGCTAATTGCAGTATATGAGATTAGAAATTGTACCTGGACCAGATGGAAATCGCACAGGACTCTTTTTAAATGACACTGCAAACAGGCTGTAAAAACTTACTGAAATGCACATGAAAAGTGATGTGCAACTCATCTCTAAGGCCCCTTTCACGCGGGCTGTCCAATCAGGTCCGCTTGTCAGTTTTACAGGACCCTCCAATAGCTTCTATGGAACGGCGGATGTCAATGGACACATGTCTGCTGACACCCGCCACCATCCGATCCGATACTGTTCAAAAGAAACAAACGGATGATAGTCCTATTCCCTGTCCATCCGGCGGGTCCAATCAGACGGCATTGGATTACCCCATAGAGGAGAGTGGGGCTGTGTCCGTGTCCGCTCTGCATAGCGAGGATCAGCGAGAGTTCCCTCCCGAGCAAGCGGATTCGGTGTGAAAGGGGCCTAACTGATCTGAAACAGATTTCTCAGCATGTGTTTTCCCATCAGTTTTTATGCATGTATGGTGTGAACAAGCCCTGAAAAACTGTCACATGACCAGTGGCGGCTGGTGGTAATTTTTTTTTTGAGGGGGCGGCAAACAGTGCACCCTAGAACCCCCCTTGGTCAGGTCGGTCAGTCGGTCGGTGCACTTACCTTAACCTTGAATAGCTGCCCCGGCTCTCCTCCACGGGCATCACGAGCGGGCAACTCCTTCCCCTGTTCGACAGCTTCCGTCTCCTCCCTCCTCCTCGGCGGCCAATCAGAACGCTTCTCCTTCCGGCCAATCGGGAAACGCGTCTCACACCCCCGCTTCCTGATTGGCGTAGAGGCGATCAGTGTTAAAAAAAGCAAATATTCATTCGCTATTCTAACACACCTAGGTGGGCTCGTAGCGCAATACTCTCCCCGCGGGCATCACAAGCGGGCAACTCCTTCTCCTGCTCAACCGCCTCTGTCTCTTCCCTCCTCTTCGGTGGCCAATCAGAACGCCTCTCCTTCCAGCCAATCGAGAAATGCGTCTCACACCCCCCGCTTCCTGATTGGCAGAGAGGTGATTCAGTGTTAGAGTAGCAGATATTAATTCGCTATTCTAACACACCTGGGTGGGCTCGTAGCGCAATGCTCTGCGTCCAAAACCCACCCAATTTTGAAGCCTATTAGAGCCTCTGGCTCTGATCAGGTTCTTAAAAAAAAATTTATGCACCCGGCGTCCTGAAAGGGGCCGGACGCATGAATAGGGGTTTGGCGGCGGCCCTGCACATGACACTAAAAATAGGCATCGGTAATTGGTATCGGGGAGTATCTTAGAAAAAGGGAGGGATAGAAGCGCTGTTTGACCAAACTTAACTGTGAGGTCACAGGAAATAAGGTGAGCGTACACCTGGGGGAGGGGAGCACTATAAGCACAGAATTAGAAGCACTGCTTGAATTCTAATTTAAAGTAGAGTTCCACCCTGAAATTTTTTTCTTGTAATCGGAATCCTCTAAACCTATAAAAAAACATTTGGAGGAAAAAAAATGTTTTATACTTACCAGAATCGCCCTGTTGCTATGTAGTCCTCTTAATCTGACACTTCCTGGTCCGCGGAGCTCTTTGTCACTTCCTCCCTCGCCTGTGCTCCTGTCTGTGGGAAGTACTGTGTTTAAAAATGACTTTATTTCCTTACAGGAAATGACACGATTTAGGGCGGATCACAGCGTCGAGATGTGTTTATCTATGTTGCCATAACAACGGGGTGGGACCTTCCTCCGTCGCCGCCAATTGTTATGGCAACTTTAGAAACAATTGACGCTACGGTCGCCGGCGAATCGCGCATGCGCTAGATGTAGGGGTGCATGCTGGTTACCCAGCATGCACCTCTCCAAAGCTTATCCAGGAGATATCGATTGGGCTTCACATGCCCACAATCATGATGGCAACAGTCACAACAGGAGGGAGAAAATTGTAACGTAATAAATGTATATTTTAGGAAGCTCCATAATTTAGCAGGTATAATTGTTTAACATGTTTGGCCGAAACTCTGCTTTAAGAAGTTAATTGTGGGGACTTTTCTGAAGGTTTTTTTCGAGCACTTTTTATTTGGATTTCTTTGAACACTATTTATTTGAATTTTCACATTGGAGTTTCACGTTGTATATTATTTTTAAGAAAACACTAATATTGTGGATTTTGCATGGATAATATGACAGGAGATTTTTTGTATGACATATTATAGAAACATAGCGCGGCACACTATTTATGTTATTGTCTATTACACACAACATATGGGATTGTGTTAAGTGTCAGCTGCTCATTAACATTAATTAGGGACACATAGCAGCTCACATGTGCATTTATTAAAGTGATACTAAAAGTCTTGTTTTTTTTTTTGTTAAAAATAATAAACATGTCATACTTACCTGCTCTGTGTAATGGTTTTGCACAGAGCAGCCCGGATCCTCCCCTTCTCGGGTCCCTCTTCGGCGCCCCTGGCCCCTCCCTCCTGCCCCCACAGCAAGCAGCTTGCAATGGAGACACCTGAGCCGAGCCGCAGTCAGACACGGAGCGTGGCTCGGCTCCTCCCCTCTTTCTCCTCATTGGCTCACTGACTTTGATTGACAGCAGCGGGAGCCAATGCTGCCTCAGCTAATGAGGAGGGAGAATCCCGGACAGCCAAGACTCCTGTGCAATAACGCTGGATCAAGATGGGGCTCAGGTAAGTATTAGGAGGGCTGAGGGGGGCTGCTGCACACAGAAGGCTTTTTTTATCTTAATGCATAGAATGCATTAAGATAAAAAAACCTTCTGCCTTTACAATCATTTTAACCACTTGACCTCTGGAAGATTGTACCCCCTTCATGACCAGGCCATTTTTTGCTATTTAGCACTGCGATACTTTAACAGTCATGTTAAATTGCATGGTCATGCAACGCTTTATCCAAACAAAGTTTGTGTACTTTTTTTTCACACAAATAGAGCTTTCTTTTGGTGGTATTTGATCACTACTGGGTTTTTTATATTTCGCAATATAAACAAAAAAAGACCGAAAATTTGGAAAAAAAAAAAAAATATTTTTTTACTTTCTGCTATAAAGCATATCCATCAAATTAAAAATGTATTCTGCTACATGTCTTGGAGAAAAAAAAAATCCCACAAAGTGTATATTGTTTGGTTTGTGTGAAAGTTATAGCGTCAACAAACTATGGTATATACAGTATATTGGAATTTTTTTTAATACTACTACTGGTGGTGATCAGAGACTTAGAATGGGACTGTGATAGTGCGGCAGGCTACCTGACACTAACTGATGCTGAGGGGAAACAGACTAACTGCCACTGACATCACCAGTGACACTAATACAGTGATCAGTGCTAATAATATGCACTGTCACTGTACTAATGACACTGGCCGGGAAGGTGTTAACATCTAGGGTGATCTAGGGGTTAAATGCATGCCTAACTATGTGTAATGTGTGTACAGTGTGCTGCTTTTACTGATAAATCTCTCGGTTTCTCATCCCTGCTTTGCTTTGCAGGGATGAGAAACAAAGAGATCATTCCCCCTGCACAGAGCTCTGTGTTGCATGTCAACACAGTGCTCTGGGCTGTGATTGTACACAGTCAATCAACGGTCTTGACCATGAATCATTGGCCGGGATGCACTGACAGACTCCCACAATTCACACCAGGTGGCGGCGGGGCGCGTGCACATGTGAGCCCTAAACCTGTAGGCAGGCAGCGACAGTACATCTCTTTTGCCTGTGTGGGCCGTCCCTCCGCAGTACATTGCGGTCGGGGCGCTCCGCAAGTCGTTAAGTCGGGGTCACACAGAGATCAAGTAAAATGAACAAACCTACTTGAGCATAGTTACTGGGTGTACCAGTCAGTGTTGCCAACCAGCACTATTTTTACTGGCAGTGACGCTTGGCCTCAGCATGCCCAGTTCCGGTCCAGAGCCGGCTGAGACCATCCAAGTGCCTGTTACAGTGTGTTCAGGTGGCACCAGCAGGCGGGCAGGTCTGGCAGAGGCGGTGCTTAAGTGTGTTATGTGATGTCATAGTGCAAGGGAGTGGTGCAGAGCGGGCGGAGCCTTGTATGCGGGTCTGTGGGACGGGAGCAAAGCAAGCCAGGAGCGGGACTGTCAGTGCTGTTTGGACTGAAGTGGACTGAAGGGACCACCTGGCATGGAGAGAGACTGTCACTGGGACTCAGGAGGGGACGTGTCATGTTGGTGAAGTTGGTGAACTGCTGCACAGTGCTGTCAGTGTCACTGTTATGCCCCGTACACACAATCGGACTTCCCGACAACAAAACCGTGGAATTTTGTTCGAAGGGTGTTGGCTCAAACTTGTCGTGCATACACACAGTCACACAAATGTTGGCCAACAATTACGAACGTAGTGACGTATTACGCCACCCTTTGGGCTCCTTCTGCTAATTTTGTATTAGTAGTAGTTTGGTGAGTGTTGATTCGCGCTTTTCTTTTTGCGTTTTTCATTAAGCGCTATTATTATTATTATTTTTTTTATTCTTGTTATCACTTGAAAAAAAAAAGCCTTTGAAAATGTGTTTGCAATAACTCCATCAGTATCACCAGAAAAGCAGCTTCCTTATTATCCCATTAAAGAAGAAGAGAATTGTGCGCTGCATTTGGAGATTTCATAATTTGCCGCGTCACGAATGTTAATTCTCCTTTAAGAACACTAGTTTACAAGACCCACCGCTTCTGCTTCCGAGCATGCGTGTTTGTACTTTGGACTTTTGTCCGACGCACTTGTGAACACACGCTCGGAAAATCCGACAACAAACATTTGTTGGCCGGAAATTTGAGAACCTGCTAGCCAACATTTGTTGGCGGAAAGTCTGACAACAAATGTCCGATGGAGCGTACACACGGTCGGACTTACCGTCAACAAGCTCACATCCAACATTTCCCGATCGTGTGTACGTGGCATTAGAGTCAATTTCATGTGTGTGTACCACCCATTTTAATTTCTTGTCCTCCTGAGTCCTGTCCCTGAGCTACTTACTATATCAAATATAAAATAAGAAATATGTTTTTGCCTTAATACCCTCCTTAACCACTTCAATACCAAGCACTTATACACCTTCCTGCCCAGACCAATTTTCAGCTTTCAGAGCTCTCACATTTTGAATGACAATTGTGCGGTCATGCGATGCTGTACCCAAACAAATTTTTATCATTTTTTCCCCACAAATAGAGCTTTCTTTGGGTGGTATTTGATCACCTCTGGGGTTTTTAATTTTTGTGCTACAAATAAAAAAAGAATGACAATTTAAAAAAAAAAGTTTCTTTGTTTCTCTTACAAAACTTTGTAAAGAAGTATGTTTTCTCCTTCACTGATGAACACTGATGAGGCTGCACTGACGGGCACTGATGAGGCAGTACTGATCAACATTGATGAGGTGACACTGATGAGGTGGCACTTATATGCAGCACTGATAGGCACTGACAGGCGGCACTGATAAGCAGCACTGATGGGCACGGATATACAGCACTGATGGGCACTGATAGGTGTCACTGATGGGCACTCATAGGGGGCACTGATGGGCACTCATAGGGGCCACTGATGGGCACTGATAGGTGGCAATGATGGGCAGTGCACTGATAGGTAGCACTGATGGGCACTCATAGGTGGCACTGATGGGAACTAATAGGTGACACTGAAAGGTGGCATGGGAGGGCATGTATAGTTGGCACTGATGGGTAATGGTGGGGACTGAAGGCCGGCACTGATAGATGGCACTGATAAGCAGCACTGATCAGAGGCGCTGGCAGGCATCACTGATGGGCACATCAGTGCCATCCCTAATCACATATTAATCAATGGGCAATGATTGCCATCCCTGGTGGGCTTTCCTGGTGGTCATGGGTGGGCATCCCTGGTGGCCATGGGTGAGCATCCTTGCTAAACATGGGTGGGCATCCCTGGTGGCCATGGGTGGGCATCCCTGGTAGTCCTGAGTGAGAATCCTCGGGGGGGTGCACTGATGATCAGCTTAGACCCCTTCATTTCAGGAGAGCAGCCGATCGTCTCTCCTCTACTCGTGTCTGTCAGTGCGAGTAGAGGAAAAGCCGATACACGGCTTTATCTGTTTACACTGTGATCAACTGTGATTGGACACAGCTGATCACGTGGTAAAGAGCCTCTGTCAAAGGCTCTTTACCTAGATTAGACATGCAGTGTGTCAGACTGAAACACCACACCACCGATAGCCGCGCTGCGCGCCCACCGCGGGCGCATGATCGCGGCTTAACCTGCTGGACGTCATATGACGGCCAGTCAGGATAACAGAACCACTTCCTGGCTGTCATTCTGCTATAGGCCGGGTGGGAAGTGGTTAAATCACATTGCTAATTGCATATTGTACTTGTCTGTAGCCTAAATATTGAATTTTGCATTTAAAACTGTAATTTTGTAACTTTGGGAAATGCCAGTAAAGACGTGGCTGTGCCAGTAAATTCTGCGTGTCACATCAGTAAATTTCAATCCGGTAGCTTGGCAACACTGGTACCAGCTAGCATTGATAGGTCATGGAGTGGTTTCACTTGCTTTTGCTATAATGCATTCACAACAGGTACACTTTATATGATCTGACTCTACAACGTATCTCTCCAACAAGTTTCTTCCAAAGCCTTGTTTATCCCGTAAGATTGATAAATACTCTTTGTTATATTGTCCAATACAAAGCAGCCCATAAAAAACATACCTAACAAGGTCATTGTTCTCAGAGATGTATAAGTTCCATAGATCAATCATTCCTTTAGTGGCCACTGCAGATATAAAGTTTCTGTGCCACAGACACTCTTCTGTCATTCACTTATACACAAGAGTCTGACAACAATGCCATCCAGCCAGAGTTGACGAGTTGGCATGCGCTGATCTTGAGGGAGCGCCAGCTGGACAGTCAAGGGCATATATCAAGTATTTTTGGCAGGACATCTTAACTCCATTGTACATAGATTACCTTTGCTACAATATCCCAAATGCCCTTATGCATCATTTTGTGAAAGGTATTTTTCTTTTCATCCAACAGCCAAAGTCCGGGATAGAGATAAATTTAAGAAAATAATCAGAGTATTAACTGCTAGTGTCCGCGATATCTCCGGCTCACTCTATTTTCTTGCACAACAAAGATTGGTAAACCTTAGTTATATATACCAAGCTAGGAATGGGGTTTTACAAATATGTATATATCATTGTTTGCCCTTGTAAAAATGTTAAAGGAGAGTTCCACATTTTAAAAAAAAGTGCACTAACACAGGGCCGGGACAAGTGGTGGGCGGGAGAAGCGGCTGCCCTGGACACAATAGTTTATTACAGGGATGAGGGTGCCCAGACCCTAACCCTAAGGGAAGGGGGGAGGGCACACTTTGGCATCTTTGCCCTGGGCGCAGGATGACTTTTTCCTGGCACTGTACTAACATATATTGCTACAAAATCATAGATTGGCAGTGCCACTCCAAACTGCTTATCTGTCCAGTGATTCCCGCTGAAGAGTGTAGGCTGGGGGAGAGCTCTTCTTAGCTCAATGTGTAAACATGTAAAAAGAAAAGGTCCCAAATGCCGCACATCCAGCAAAGCCCAACAGAGTCTATAGTGAAAGCAGCCTCAAGCCAAGCTCCATCCTGGCGCATTTCACCACACCCATGGGGCTCAGTCATGGGGGCGTTTGGGACCAATTCTTTTTACATGTAACTGAAGGTTATTAAAGCGGGCAGAGGGTGAGGAAAGATGTCCTCCAAAAAAAGGGGTCCATACCCTAAGATATACTTTATTGAAAAATTGTACACAAATAAGCAGTTAACATTCACAAAGATTGGCAGAAAAGTTTTTTGCCAATCTTTGTGAATGTTAACTGTTTATTTGTGTACAATTTTTCAATAACGTGTATCTTAGGAGTACTCCGCTGTGTGTTCCCACCTCTCTTCATGAGGGTATGGACCCCTTTTTTTGAGGATATCTTTCCTCACCTTTTCCCGCTCTTAATCCTTATTGGTCCTTATTGGTGAACCTCATCCTTACGTTGGATGAGTGAGAACTCCTACCATTGAGCTGACCAGTTGACACTCTGGCCAAAAGGTCCATGCCCTTTCCCTTATTCCCTTTCCCTTTTTGATATTAAAGCGCGACTACACTGCATCTGAACACCACAAACCAAAAATTCTGTTTAACCACTTGCCGACCGCAATACATACATATACGTTGCAGTTTGCAAATGGTTTACCTGGTTGAAGCTTTGAGCCATTAGACATGTGCGATTAGTTTCGTACGAATCGAAAATTCGTACGAATTTCCGTAAATTCGTACATTCGGGAGGATCCGAAATACGAGTTGCTATGCTTTCGAATTTTGTACGAAATACAAAGTTTCGTTTCCGAATTTCGGATCCAAATTCCTAACGAACATTCATAATTGTTACGAAAAGTTAACGAACCTAAAAGTTAAAAACCCAGGAAGTCAGCACAGGGATGGTGGGAGCCCCTCATAATGATAAATTCATCATAACGAACATTCGTAATTGCTACAAAAATTTGTATTTCGAACAAATTTAAATTTAATTTCGGACACGAATTACAAAATACAAATTAATTCTAATACGAAACGGAACTAAACAAAATGAATTTATTGACGGCGCACATGTCTATGAGCCATAAGCCCCAACATCTTTTTCTTCAGCCTGCGCTCACTGGTGTTTCTTGGGCCTACTGTTTCCAATGGCACACATGAGAAATGATCCAACGGTGAAGCTGGCTGGTCACAGAGGCAATAAAAGACTAGATCGCCTTTGATTGCCTCTATTGGAATCCTAATAAGCTTATATTGATTGGTTTGCGCAAAAGTTATATAAACTATGTTTTTTTGTAGTACTAGTAAGGGCGGCGATCAGCGACTTATAGTAGGACTGCGATATTGCGGCAGACATTCTGACACTAACTGACACTTTTGACTTTTTGGGGGACCAGTGACACTAATACAGTGATCAGTGATAAAAATATGCACTGTCACTGTACTAGTGACGCTGGCTGGGAAGGGGTCAGGGGCGATCACTGTGCGCCTAACCAGTGTTTTACTATGCTGTGTGAGGTATTTTACTAGGGGAAGAAATTTAATTTATTCTTTGCTTTGCAGAGACACAGGACCTATGCCTTCCCTCCTGTCAGAATGGTGATCTGACTTGTTTACATAGGCAGATCGCCATTCTGCCTCTCTCGCTAATGATCGGCGGGTGCCGGAGGACATCAGGTTTTGTGCACCAGCCGATTGGCTCCCTCTGTGTGTAATCAAAGCAGAAGCGAGCTGGCAGCAGTGCGTTCACGCGCGCCCTAGTGTCAGATCACGTAAAACTGCTATAGGATGGACCTGAAGCAGATAAAAGAACATTATTTGGATTTCTTTGTTATCTTATGTAATGACAACGTTCTTTCTGAATAAACTGGTCCATAGCAGAAATATACAATCCGGTCTTCAGGGGAAGTACGGGGGTGAAAGGGGAAGTAGTTAACATGGTTTTACATTTACTACACATCCAAAGTTCTAATATGAAACATGACTATTTATAGTTTTCTCTCGAAAATATTCCAAGCCTTTACCTAGCGTACAAAGGTGTTAACAGATAAAAACATTGCATATTAAAGCAACTAACATTCTGTTGTATTTGTGCTTCATAGAGAGAGGCGAGGTCATCTCAACCAGGAAACGGAGAAGTAATGAGCTCACTTTAACAACCCTCCAGACTCTTCAGCTGGAGGTTCTGTGAATCATGGATCTGGTGGTTGATCATTAGAGAAGGATACACCTGTTATCCATTTTATCTTTCCTCCACCTGGGTGATGAAATTAGGGTGAGCAAAGGAAGAAAGAAATGCCAGATGGCAGTGTATGTGAACAACGGACCATAGGAAACAATGGAAGGGAGCAGAACCTATATTCCATTTATTCCCTTTTTTGCCTTTCTCAACTTTGATAGAAAGAATGATGGAACAAGGATCAAAATGCTCTGTAAGGTCCCTCTATAAACATTTCTAGGATACTTTTCAATTAAATTTAGATCTAAAGGCTGCTGCGTTGACTCCCAGTAGAGGTTGTTAAAGCTGAACTATAGGCAGATATAAAGACACAAATTAATGCAGCTTTGTGTTAATAAATTATGAGGTGTATTTTTTTAATGCAAGCAATGAAAGAACCTTAATTTGATTTGGTTGTAGTATCCTTTTTCTGCTGGATATCAGAGCTCAGAATGGGGGAGGATAAAGCAACATACAAAGCCAACCAGTTGTTCTGAAGTGTTCATATGCTAACAAGGCCGGGGCATGCTGATAGCAGAAGAAAGCAGAGTAAAAGAGAGATGAGCTCATCAATCTTCTGCTTTTCCATTCAGAGGTTGGAGGAGAAACAAGACCTTTTTGTAGACAGGGCCAAGTATAAGTTGGAACAATGTTGCATCCTTTGGGTACCACTAACAGACCTCTTGCCTATTCTCATGCTTGGCCCCACTCCCGGGGGCAATACATATTTATTTTCCAATAACCAGCACAGTACCTTTTATAACGACACTTCTACCCGCATCTTTCAGAGTTCAGAATAGGTGAAACACAAGTTGGAGACAAGTCCGTAAAGCGTTCGGTACTTTACTTCAGGACCTTTTAGGAATTACATGGCTAGGGAACACTTCATGCTTCCAAGGCTACATAACTGCAAATTTAGCCCCGACTAGTTCCATGGGGTCCAACACCATGCACTACCTCCTCTTCTACAGCATCGGTATGACCATGGTACATTACTTAAACAAAACACATTACAAAACTTGCAGAAAGCAGTATCAAAGAACACAGTGGCATTACAAAGAACCTACTGTTTCATATAAAAATTCTACTCACATAGAATCAATACAGTCAAGTTGAAAATCTTGGCTCTACTATGAGGACCAGTTTACCTGTCTTTGGATGTCATTGAAGAACCGACAACACCACATTCTCAGCCTGGGGATGCACCAGCAGAACTTTGCCCTTATACGTTGTAAATGTGCCATCCAAAACTGTACTATTGTAGACCGTGCTTGAATTCACAGGTGGTGAGACAGTCCTTTGTAGCATCCCATATCTGCTGAGGAATCCCCAGATGATCCAAAACAGTACCCTCACACAGTGGCTGAAGCTGTTCCTCGATAAGGTCTCAAATGTCCTCAGACACACTGGGAAATTCCCACCTGAAGACCAGATAAATTGGGCACCTTTGGCATAGCTAACTGGGCTACTTCCTGATGCTCAGGGCAGGTTGGCAGATTTCCAGGCTTTGCATTTTACAAAAAGGCCTCCTCAGGGCTTGAATCATACCAAGTATGCACAAGCTGTCTTCATCAACCCCCAGAACAGATTGATGGGGCCATGACGTCCAACAACTCTGCGTAGCTTGTACACCACAAAAGTTCTCTGAAAATAAGTACTACCTGCTGCCCCACCTACAGTCAACTTCCTTTCTAGAAGTCACCAGAAAGTTCTCAAAAGTTCCAGGACTCCACAGTATCTTCTTATGGACAATCCTGCCAACTACACCAAAATGTAGGCAGGGCCTAGTAAACATTGGTACAACATTACATTCTTGGGTACCGCCAACAGGCCACTTGCCTATTCTCACATTCATGTGACAAAAGGATGGGAAGGGAAGGAGAAAGGAATGAAGGAACTAAAAACAGAGGGAAGGAGCAAAGGGAGAGGGGAAGGAAAAAGGGGGAGAGAGAAGCAGAAGGAAAGAAGGAAGACTAAATGGGATAGAAAAGTAAAAAAAAAAACTCTAAAAGCTTGGTGGGCCCTGACTGGGAACTTAGTGTCTTACAAATGCTAATAAATCTGAAAAATGAAGGAGAGAAGGAAGGAAGGAAGGAAGGAAGGAAGGAAGGAAGGAAGGCAGAAAGAAAGAAAGAAAGAAAGAAAGAAAGAAAGAAAGAAAGAAAGGCTAAATGGGACAGAAAGGCAAAAGAAAAGAGAAATTCGAAAACAGGCTCTCACTTAATGCCATACAAGTACTAATTAATTTAAAAGTTTGTGGATTAACTGGAGAAAAGAAAAGTTTAGCCTAACAGAAAAAAAAAAAAATCTCTGCTGACTTTTGGCAGAAACTTGCTCATCATCAAATTCTGTATTCCCGCTAATTAAATAAAGAACATTGAGCTCATGTCTAACGTGTCTCTTGTTCTGGTAATTCAGTGATCATTAGGTAGACATGGATGACACTCAGTGTTACGCCAACCCTATTCAAGCTTTTGGATAATCTTTAAATCGGCATTACTGTAGAACAGATCTAACTGCAGCTACCATTTTAAATGCTCATCTCATTAATAGCAATAGCTGTCACCTGGTAAATGACACGATCACATTGGGTTATGCTAATAGCAATCTTGCTGGAAGTGCCGTGTTAAAACATATTTGAGTAAGGGGATGTAATATACTAGAGATATGTTAATATTTGTGTCTATCATACATACATATCTGCTATAAAGAAGAAATTCTTATTTTGCTCATTTGTGCATTTAAAGCACTCTTCAATCAAAAGTGAAAATTTTGCAATTACACAGAATTAAGTGCTTGCCGACCAGCCACCTTCATTATACTGCGGCAGGTCGGCTCGTTCCCGCAAATCGCCATACGACGGCCCCTTTAACAGCTATAGCAGGCACGTGCGCACTGCCGGAGGCGCACACCTGCTGCACAGCGGGGGGAGCTGTTGCGTGTGGCCGGGGGCCGCAATGTTGGCCGGCCACCCGCGATTGCTCCACAGAGAACCAGAACGGTAATCTGTCAATGTAAACAAACAGATTCCCGTTCTGTAAGGGAAATACAGAGTGATTGTCTGTTCCTAGTGATCAAGAGCAGCGATCTCTCTGTACCCGCTGTCAGTCCCCTCCCCCTACAGTTAGAAACAACTCCCAGGGAACACATTTAACCCCTTGACCGCCCCCTAGTGGTAACCCCATCCCTGCCAGTGTCATTTATATAGTAATCAGTACATTTATATAGCGCTGATCGCTGTATAAATGTCACTGGTCCCAAAAAGTATCAAAAGTGTCTGATCTGTCCACCGCAATGTCACAGTCCCGCTAAAAATCATTGATTGCCGCCATTACAAGTAAAGAAATAAAGATTATAATAAAAATGTCATAAATCTATCCCCTATTTTGTAGGTGCTATAACTTTTGCGCCAACTAATCAATATATGCTTATAGCGATTTTCACCAAAAATATGTAGAAGAATATATATTGGCCTAAACTGATGAAGAAATTTGTTTCTTGGATATTTATTATAGCAAAAAAGTAAAAAATCTTTTTTTTTTCAAAATTGTCGGCCTTTTTTTGTTTATAGCGCAAAAAATAAAAAACACAGAGGTGATCAAATACCAACAATAGAAAGCTCTATTTGTGGGGAAAAAAAGGACATCAATTTTGTTTGGGTACAACGCCTCACGACCGCGCAATTGTCAGTTAACCGCTTGCCGACCAGCCGCCATCATTATACGGCAGGTCGGCACGATCCCGTGAGCCGTCGTAGCTATACATCGGCTCGTGGGATCGGGATAGCAGGCACGCGCCCGCTGCACTGCGAGGGTGCGGATGCTCATGGCTGATGGTCGCAATGACCGCCGGCCACAAGTGATCGCGAGCACGAGACGCAGAACACGGAAGTGCGTGTGTAAACACACAAATTTGTGCTCTGCTCTGTGAGGAGAGACAGATCGTGTGTTCCTAATAGATAGGAACCATGATCCGTCACTTCCTCTAGTCAGTCCCCTCCCCCTTCAGTTAGAAACACTTAGCAGGGAACACAGTTAACCCCTTGATCGCCCCCTAGTGTTAACCCCTTCCCTACCAGTGACATTTTTACAGTAATCAGTGCATTTTTATAGCACTGATCACTGTATAAATGCTAATGGTCCCAAAAATATGTCAAAAGTGTCCAATGTGTCCGCCATAATGTCGCAGTCCCGATAAAAATCGCAGATCGCCGCCATTACTAGTAAAAAAAATAAAATAAAATGCTATAAATCTATTCCCTATTTTGTAGACGCTATAACTTTTGTGCAAACCAATCAATATACGCTTATTGCGATTTTTTATTTTTTTATTTTTTTTTAACCAAAAATATGTAAAAGAATACATATTGGCCTAAACTGAAAAAAAAAAAAATTTGCTTTTTAAAAAAAAAAAAAATGGGGATATTTATTATAGCAAAAAGTACAAAATATTGTGTTTTTTTCAAAATTGTCGCCCTATTTTTGTTTATAGCGCAAAAAATAAAAACTGCAGAGGTGATCAAATACCACCAAAAGAAAGCTCTATTGTGGGAAAAAAAGGACGTCAATTTTGTTTGGGTGCAACGTCGCACGACGGTGCAATTGTCAGTTAAAGCGAGGCAGTCCCGAATCGCAAAAAATGACCCAGTCATTCAGCAGCCAAATCTTCTTGGGCTGAAGTGGTTAAAGCGACGCAGTGCCGAATCACAAAAAATATGGCCTGGTCATTAAGGGGGAAAATATTCTGGGGCTGAAGTAGTTAAAAGACAAAGCCTGCTTGCGGTCACTTTTACTCGTTATTCGCTAGTATCACAAGTATCTTCATATATTGGATGTCCCTATGAGCCACTGATCATTACCATAATGTATCAGATAGAACAGTGGTTCTTAACTTTGTCCTTAAGTACCCCCAACAGGCCATGTTTTGGGAATTTCTCTTAGATAAAACAGCTGTCCAAAATACCAAGCCATTGACTCTGATTTAAAGTACCTGTGCAAGATAAAGGAAAACCTGCAAACATGGTCTGTTGGGGGTACTTGAGGACAGGGTTGAGAACCACCACTGAGATAGAGCACCCTCCAGCCATGCTAAAACCAATATAGGAGGAGCGATTTAGCTCTGCCAAAGGCCTACGAGAACTGGGAGACTTCAGTCTGGGGTGCTCCGTGGCAGAGTGTTATAGGGACCTGACTAGAGGCCCAAGGTGGGAGAAGTAAGGCTGTGGAGGGGGGGGAAGAGAGAGGGTTTTTTTTTTTTTATACTTCAATCGCTGTTACAGTGATGTTCTGAACTGTCATGAATGGGTTACATTCACAACAGCTGTAATTTACTGTGTGCTGTGATTGGCACACAGCCATCACATGGTCAGGGTGTGGTCATTGGCCCAGGTACCATGTGATAGCTGTGGGCCCATCATGGCATCACTATAGAAATCACAGCTGTTATGAATGAAATTCATTCATAACAGCTTGTTGACACTGTGATCATGTGATCGCATAGCGATCACATAATCCCCCAGGCCACTCAAATCGGCTGGGTACCAGGAGCCACAATCCACTGTGTCCCTGCTTCTAACCCCAGAAGAGGCGTAATGACATACATGTGCGAGATTTTGCCTGCCTGTGCCACCCTGCAGCAGGGCAGCAAGCAATTAATCCATGACGTCACCCCAGTTCCCTAGGTGGTTTGTTTACAAACACGAAACCTGCTGGGGATTTGTCATTTAGCAATTGTACTAATCAACAGATTCCTGACCGCTGTTTGCAAACAAACAAAATATATTTGACCGCTTGACCTCCAGAAGGTTTAACCCCCTTCATGATCAGGCCATTTTGTGCTATACCTCACTGCATTACTTCTATTATTACTATTTCTATTATTACATTGTTATATAAAATTAAATAGTTCAACTCACCATAATGCAGAATCAGTGGGAGCCCTGAGCGTGTCACTTGCCTCCGTCGCCTGCCACACGTTGTGGATTGTCACTTGCCACGTCACCTGCCACATGTTGCAGATTGTCCCTTGCCGCCACATTACCTGCCACACGTTTCAGATTGTCCCTTGCTTGCTACAATTGTCACTGTGTCCCTTTCCTGCTAAGGTGGGGATTGTCATTTGCTGTGTCCCAGAGTAAAGTCAGGCAACAGAGAGATGATTTAAAGTGGGGTTCCACCCAAAAAAACGAAAATACCTGAAAAATTAAAAACAAAAAACAAAAAAAAATTTGGATATTTTTTTTTTTCACTTACCTCTAAATGCCTATTGCTAGGTGGTCCCTCGTAGTCTGCCTGTTCCTTTGCCTGGGCTGGTGACATCACTTCCCCCTCGGCACAGGAAGGGCTCGGCTCTGCTCCCTCCCTCCTGTCAATCATCTGGGACCCATTACAGGTCCCAGGTGATTGAGCGGCCAATCACGGGGCGCGGCGCCGCTCGCGCATGCGCAGTGGGTGCCAGGCTGTGAAGCCACAGCCCAGCGCCCACAGTTGCAATGCCGGCGCCGACGAGCGGAGGGGGGGACGAGCGGGGCTTCGATCCCCCCCATCGCTAGACCCAGGGACAGGTAAGTGTCCAATTAAAAGTCAGCAGCTGCAGTATTTGTAGCTGCTGACTTTTATTTTTTTTTTTAATGGAGCCCCTGGGTGGAACTCCTCTTTAATCCCGCTGCTGCCCGCGGCTGCCTGCACTCACCCACCGAGCCACCCGCACACTCACCTGTCCGCCGAGCTACCAGCCGCCCGCTCAACCCCCGAGCCGCCTGCTCATTCACCCACAACAAATTTCTGTGGGGGGGGGGGGCAACTGCCCCGTTGCCTCCCCCAGATCCGCCCCTAGTGGTCATGCAACACTGTACATAAATGATATTTATGTCATTTGCCCCCACAAATAGAACTTTCTTCTGGTGGTATTTGATCACCACTGGGTTTTTTTTTTTTTGCACTATACACAAAAAAATACTGACAATTTATAAAAAACAAACAATATTTTTTAAACAAAGCAAAAATCTTGCGAGCAACCTTCGAAGTAGTATATAAATTTCAATGTCAGCTGCAAGCACTTCTCACATTCCCATAAATGCGTTTACAACATCTGATCCAATCAATATGCCGCTCTAGCTCATCTAAATAAATCCACAGAAAAGTGTTAATAATAAATGAACATACTTTTCTTCAGAATAACAAATGTGCAAAACAAGTTAATGCTTGTGAAAATAATTGTGGCAGTACACAATTAAAATAGAAAAAAAAGTCCAAAATGTGCATTAGAAATATATAAAACAGGTGTAGTTCATAAGTGTGCTTCTGTGCAAAAAATCACCGCTGATGATCACCACTACTCGAGTTGCTTAATCACTTACAGACAAGAAGATTTTCCCCCTTAATGACCGGGCCATTTTTTGTGATTCGGCACTGCGTCGCTTTAAATGACAATTTCGCGGTTGTGCTGTGCTGTACCCAAACAAAAATTACGTCCTTTTTTCCCCACAAATACAGCTTTCTTTTGGTGGTATTTGATCATCTTTACGGTTTTTATCTTTATAAACAAAAATAGTGACAATTTTGAAAAAAAAACAAACAATATTTTTTAATTTTTGCTATAATAAATATCTAAAAAAAAATTTAAAAAACAAATTTCTGCATCAGTTTAGGCCCATATGTATTCTTTTACATATTTTTGATAAAAAAAAAAATCACAATAAGCGTATATTGATTGGTTTGCATCTACAAAATGGGATAAATTTATGGCATTTTTATTGTTTTTTTTTTTTTTTTACTAGTAATGGCAGCGATCTGCGATTTTTATCATGACTACTAGCAGTGGTGACAATCTGCGATTTTTAGCGGGACTGCGACATTGCGGCAGACAGATCGTACACTTTTGACACTTTTTTGGGACCATTGACATTTATACTGCGATCGGTGCTAAAAATAGCCACTGATTACTATATAAATGTCACTGGCAGGGAAGGAGTTAACACCAGGGCGCGATCAAGGGGTTAAATGTGTTCCCTGGGAGTGTTTATAATTGTATGGGGGCTGGGCTGACTGGAGGAGGAGAGAGATCCCTGTTCCTAATCACTGGGAACAGCAGATCTCTCTCTACTCCCCTGTCAGAACAGGAATCAATCTGTCTGTTTACATTGACAGATCCCCGTTCTGGATCTCATTACTGCGATCGCGGATGACCGGCGGACATCGCGGCTGCTGGCCACGCGCATCGGGTCCCCCGCCGTACAGCAAGGCGGTGATTGGTGGCAATGTGCTGACCTGCCAACGGGGGCTGGTCGGCAAGTGGTTAAAGTGCTCCAAACATACACCCTACTTGTGCTCCCCTTTTGGGTGTATTCTGACCTCAATTCCAGTGACCACATAATTAAGTTTGGTCAAATTGTGCTTTTAAGTCTCATCCAGACTTATGACGCGTACACGCGGTTGGACTTTCCGACGGAAAATGTTGCATGTGAGCTTGTTGGCAGAAAGTCCGACCGTGTGTATGCTCCATCGAACATCAGCAGCGGGAGCCAATGACAGCCACTGCTGATAATCTGCCCATTGGGGAGGGAGGCAGCAGCGGAAGTCACTGCTCTTGTGCACATCCCTGAATCGGATCGGACTCAGGTAAGAATTGGAGGGGCAGGCTGGGGGGCTCCTGCAGCACAGAAGTTTTTTTTTTTTCACCCTAATGCATAGAAGGCATTAAGGTAAAAAAGCTTAAGGCTTTAGAACCACTTTAACCACTTCCCGCCCGCCCTATGGCGGATTGACGTCCGGGAAGTGGTTGTGTTATCCTGACTGGGCGTCATATGACGTCCTTCAGGATAACATGCCGCAGCGCGCCCCCGGGGGCGCGCATCGCGGCGATCGGTGGAGCGGTGTGTCAGTCTGACACACCGCTACACTGATCTTGGTAAAAAGCCTCCGGCGGAGGCTCTTTACCACGTGATCAGCCGTGTCCAATCACGGCTGATCACGCTGTCAATAGGAAGAGCCGTTGATCGGCTCTTCCTCACTCGCGTCTGACAGACGCAAGTAGAGGAGAGCCGATCGGCGGCTCTCCTGGCAGGGGGGGTCTGCGCTGATTGTTTATCAGCGCAGCCCCCCCGCAGATCACCACACTGGACCACCAGGGATCACCACTAGGACCACCAGGGAAGGGGCAACATGTGGATGGCCAGGTATGTACCCCATGGCCATCCACATGTGCCCAGTATGCCAAATCTGTGCCAATCAGTGCCCACAAATGGGCACTGATTGGCACAATTATGTTGCAGTGATGCCCAGCAATGCCACCCTTAGGGGCATCACTGCAAACAAGTAATGCCACCAGTGCCACCCATCAGTGTCCATTCATGCCACCTGTCAGTGCCCATCCATGCCCATCAGTGCCCATCTATCAGTGCCCATCCGTGCCCATCTGTGCCAACTATCAGTGCCACCCATAAGTAACCATCAATGCCACCTACAAGTGCCATCAATGCCACCTATGAGTGCCCATCAGTGCCGCCTATTAGTGCCCATCCGTGCCACCTATGAGTGCCCATCAGTGCCGCATACCAGTGCCACCTATCAGTGCCCATCAGTGCCACCTATCAGTGCCCATCAGTGCCGCCTATCAGTGCCCATCATCAGTGCCCGTCAGTGCCACCTCATCAGTGCCACCTCATCGGTGCCACCTCATCGGTGCCCATCAGTGCCGCCATATCAGTGCCCGTCAGTGCAGCCATATCAGTGCCCGTCATTGAAGAAAAAAACGTACTTATTTACAAAAAGTTTTAACAGAAACAAAGAAAAACTTGTTTTTTTTCAAAATTTTCGGTCTTTTTTTATTTGTTGCGCAAAAAATAAAAACCGCAGAGGTGATCAAATACCACCAAAAGAAAGCTCTATTTGTGGGAACAAAATGATAAAAAATTTGTTTGGGTACAGTGTAGCATGACCGCGCAATTGTCATTCAAATTGCGACAGCGCTGAAAGCTGAAAATTGGGCTGGGCGGGAAGGTGTCTAAGTGCCTGGTATTGAAGTGGTTAAAGGTTACATTGTAATACTTGGTAATATCCTATGCATCTTTAATGCCTAACTCTACATTTAATGTCCCTTTAAATATTTTTTTTTTTGACCATGCTGGCCCAAATGAACTATTTACTGCACTGGCAAGTGTGCTTGCTGGGCACGCTGTATGAACTGTATGTAACCTGAGCTTGAGTACAACCTTGAGTACCTTGAGTACAACACTGTGTTCCAGCAATGGGATGGGGACTTCCCGTCCCACTCCCAGAACAAAATAGAGTCCGGCTGAGTGCTGCTCAGCCATTTATAGGAAGCTTTGTATGCTATGAACGAATACAAAGCTTCCTCTGAGTCAGTGATCGTGATGTCTTCTACCCACCTCTCTGCCTCAGCTAATCGGTGGATGGTTTGAATTCAATCATAAAATACAAAGCCTCCTATGAATGACTGAGCAGCTCTCAGCCTGAGTCTGTTTTTAATTTTTATTTTTAGCCTGACTCTATTTTGTTCCGGGAAAGGAGTTGACATCATGTTTGCGAACTTCCCGCCGGGTTTGTGGAATATTCAATGAACCAAACTTTTCTTGGTTCACACATCACTAGCTAAGGTTAATATAACACTCTGCAAAAGAGTTTTGCAATGTCCTGCTGGTATGTTTTTTTTTTTTAACCACTTTAATACCGGGCAGTTTCACCCCCTTTCTGCCCAGACCAATTTTCAGCTTTCAGCGCTGTTACATTTTGAATGACAATTGCGCGGTCATGCAATACTGTACCCATATGAAATTTTGATAATTTTTTCCCCACAAAGAGAGCTTTCTTTTGGTGTTATTTTATCACCTCTGCGGTTTTTATTTTTTGCGCTATAAACAAAAAAAGAGCGACAATTTTGAAAAAAACACAATTTTTTTACTTTTTGCTATATTAAATATCCCATTAAAAAAAAAAATCAAAAACAGTTTTTCCTCAGTTTAGGCCGATATGTATTCTTCTACATATTTTTGGTAAAAAAAAAAAATCACATTAAGCATATATTGATTGATTTGCGCAAAAGTTATAGCGTCTACAAAACAGGGGATAAATTTATGGTATTTTTATTGTTATTTTTTTTTTTACTAGTAATGGCGGCGATCTGTGATTTTTATCATGACTGTGATATTGCGGCGGACACTTCGGACACTTTTAACACTATTTTGGGACCGTACACATTTATTACCATTCATTTAAAAAACGCACTGATTACTGTGTAAATGTGACTGGCAGGGAAGGGATTAATACTAGGGGGGTGATCGAGGGGTTAATTATGTTTCCTAGGCAGTGATTCCAACTGTAGGGGGAGGGGACTCACAAGGGGAGGAGACCGATCGGTATTCCTCTGTACTGGGAACACACCATCGGTCTCCTCTCACCTGACAGGATGTGGATCTGTGTGTTACACACACAGATCCACGGTCCTGCTGTGTTCACGGGCAATTGCAGGTGCCCGGCGGACATTGCGTTCTGCCGAGCGCGCGCATCGGTCCTGCTGTGTTCAAGGGCAATCGCGGGTACCCGGCAGACATTGCGGTCTGCCGAGCGTGCGCATCGGGTGCCTAGTGACGCGGCACGCGTGCGCCCCCTAGAGGCTCAGAAAGAAAAATACGTCATACAACGGCGTCCCAGAGGGACAGCCGCCGTCATATGACTATGCGCGGTAGGGAAGTGGTTAAACAAAAAAAATAAAAAGGGCACGCCTAGTGTATTATTAATCGCACCATTTATTCAGATAAAAGTAACAAATCATTATACTCACAAATGCAGAAGGAACTTCAACCATAGACACAGCCTGTGGCCCTAGACAGATACAGATGACACCTGATGATATGTAGCAGACCCTGACACGTTTTGAGGGTATCCGCCCCCCTTCATCAGAGCTAATTGCCTGCTGTGACTCAACTTCTTTAATAAGGACCGAGCCTCTTTCTGAGATTTGTTGTTTACAAGATAAAAACAGCTTTTTTTGCTTAGAAAATTACTTAGAACCCCCAAACATTATACTTTTTTTCCCCTAACACCCTAGAGAATAAAATGGCGGTTGTTGCAATACTTTCTCTCACACCGTATTTGCTCAGCGGTCTTACAAGCGCACTTTTTTTTGTAAAAAATACACTTTTTTTAATTAAAAAATAAGACAACAGTAAAGTTAACCCAATTTTTTTAATATATTGTGAAATATAATGTTACGCCGCGTAAATTGATACCCAACATGTCACGCTTAAAAATTGCGCCCGCTCGAGCAATGGCGACAAACTTTACCCTTAAAAATCTTCATAGGCGACGTTTAAAAAATTCTATACTGTAGGTTGCAAGTTTTGAGTTACAGAGGAGGTCTAGGGCTAGAATTATTGCTCTCGCTCTACCGATCATGGCGATACCTCACATGTGTGGTTTGAACACCATTTTCATATTCGGACGCTACTCGCGTATGCTTTCGCTTCTGCGCGCGAGCTCGGCAGGACGGGGCACATTTACATTTTTTTTCTTATTTATTTTACCTTTTATTTTTTTATTTTTACACTGTTTTTTTTTAAAAAAATTGTGCCCCTTTTTTCCTATTACAAGGAATGTAAACTTGCATTGTAATAGAAAAAAAGCATGATAGGACCTCTTAAATATGAGATCAGGGGTCAAAAAGACCCCAGATCTCATATTAACACTAAAATGCAATAAAAAAAAAATGTCATTTAAAAACATGATTTAAAAAAAATGTCCCTTTAAGAGCTATGGGCGGAAGTGACGTTTTGACGTAGCTTCCACCCTGCAATGTCATGGAGATGGGTGGGCATGGTGACCATCTTCCCTCACTCGTCTCCATGCACAGCCACAGAGATGACCGGATTGCCTCGGCCGACAGCTCCAATAAGCGGCGGAGGGCACCCGAGCGCGGCGGGAGGGAGGCCTCCTTAACCACGTTTTTTTTGTCGGAAGATCTGATCGTGTGTATGGGGCATTAGTGTTGGTCCATCACATAAAATCCTAATAAAATACATTTACAATTTTAGTTGTAACATGACAAAATGTGGAAAATTTCAAGGTGTATGAATACTTTTTCAAGGCACTATATATATGTCTTGCTACCTTATATAAATATTTTACATTATCAATTTTTTTGTGTCGAGATAATAAAGGATTCCCCTTCGAGTGTACTGGTAAGTGGAGTCTTGAAAGGAAGAGCATCAACCAGGACAGTTTAAATTGCCTATGTAGGGTTTACTGAATTATACTGCATTGGATCCCAAAGCTGGATAATGGTGATGTGATGAATAATACAAAGAAGAGCAGAGGATTTTGTACACCATCTTCAGCATAAAACCATATCTCAGGCACAACTCCAAGTATAGGGAAATTCCTGACTATCACAGATAACATTGTCCACCAACCTGGGCGCCTAGAGATTAATTTGTCCTTGTATAGTAGCCAAGCATGGTTTAAGCCAACATAGTAATTAACATAAAACAATAAATCTACAAACCTCTTTTCTTATATAACTCATAGAACACAAAAGAAACCCTAGAACCCTAGAACATAGATTAACTCTGAACATAGGCCAGTCTTCTGTTTCTCCATCTTCCGTCTGATTCCTATTTGTTGTCATCCTATCAGTCCTCATATGCTGCAGTTTAAGCAAGAACTTGACAGGAACACTAACCTTTCAGCACTCCATCCAAAAGTAGGGATGAGTCAAACTGCCCTGGGTTCAGTTTGAGCAGGGTTTGGCAAACTAACACATACAGCAGTCCATAGTTCATAGAAGATTGGGAGCAAGAAAGAGAAGGTAGCTACTGTACTAGGCATGTGCAATTCGTTTCGTTCCGAATTAGTTTTTTAACGAATTTCGACAAATTTGTTAATTCGGGAATATCCGAATTAACGAAAACTTGTTTAACAAATTTTTTTGCGAATATTCGTAAATTCGGGCATTCGTACATTCGCAATTTACGAATGTACATTCGTACATTCGTACATTCTTACATTAGTAAATTAGTGAATTCATAAATTTGTAAATTAGAAAATCTGAAATAATAGTTAACTAATAATAACTTAACTATTAGTAATTACTAGTAACTTTTAAATTATAGGTATTGTAATTTCCTTTAAAATTTGGCTGTTAGTGAACGTAACACATACAAATTTATCCAAAGTTATGAATGACTGAAAAAATGGAATGGAACGTAATGAATTCATAATAATAAATAACAATAATAATAATAACAATGTTTTATTATTATTATTTATTATTAATTTGTTCCATTCCATTTGTTTAGATGCAGCGTTTTGGATAATTCGTAACTTCGGATAAATTCGTATTTGTTACGTTCACTGACAGTCAAATTTGAAAGGAACAATACCTATAATTTAATAGTTAATTACTATTTCAGATTTTTGAATTTTCCTAGTTTTTGGATTTTCAAACTTCGAATTTACAAATTTCCGAATTTTCTAATTTACAAATGTACGATTTTACGAATTTACGAATGTACGAATTTACAAATGAACAAATGTAAAAATGTACGAATGTACGAATGAACGAATGTACGAATGAACGACTGTTCGAATTTACGAATGTACGAACGAACGCATTTACGAATTTACAAATGAACGAATTTACGAATCGCGATCATAACGAATGAACCGAAAAGTGAAAAAAAACAAACTAATGAAACGAAAACGAAAATTAACAAATTTTTTGGCTGTGCACATGTCTATACTGTACACACGACCGGTTTTGCCATCGGAATAAACTCTGAAGGTTTTTCCGACAGAGTTCCGACGGAATTCCGCCCAAGCGGTCTTGCCTACACACGGTCACACCAAAGTCCGACCGTCCAGAACGAGGTGACGTACAACGCGCACGACGGGACTAGAAAAGGAAGTTCAATAGCCAGTAGCCAAAAGCTTCCGTCTCGTACTTGCTTCAGAGCATGTGTCGTTTTTGGTAAGTCAGAACAGCATATAGACGACCGGGTTTCCCGATAGTAGTTAGTTCAGTCGGAAAAATTTAGAACATGTTCTCTATCTAAGTCCATCTGAATTTTCGACGGAAAAAGTCAGATGGGGCATACACATGGTCGGAATATACGATGAAAAGCTCCCATCTGACTTTTTTTGACAGACATTCCGCTTGTGTGTACACGGCATAAGAATGAGCTCAGACGGGTTCAGACACAAGACCATACCCCCTGAGCTATCCTGCCGGGAAGCAGCCAATCATATGAGGCAGCAGAGGCATTCCCCACTCTATTTGCAGGTATACATGCTGCTGCAGGGCGAGAAATGATTCTGCCGCCTATGATTGGCTGTCCGCTTTGAAAGCTTCCTGGTGGGATAGCTCAGGGGAGTTTAGACTTATGTCCAGACACACCTGAGCTCATCGCTGGTGGCTATGTTCCTGCACACAGTGTGGAATGAATGTAGACATTTTATAAAAGGAAGGATCACAGAGATAAAAAGAGGATTTGGAAATTTGGAGGAGGCTGCCTTGAAAAAGTATTCATACCTCTTGAAATGTTCCACATTTTTCCATGTTACAACCAACAATGTAAATGTATTTTATTGGGATTTTATGTCATAGACCAGGGATAAGCAATTAGCAGACCTCCAGCTGTTGCAAAACTACAAGTCCCATCATGCCTCTGAGTGAGATGCTTGTGGCTGTCAGAGTCTTGCTATGCCTCATGGGACTTGTAGTTTTTCAACAGCTGGAGGTCCGCTAATTGCATATCACTGTCATAGACCAACACAACTGTGTCTCACATAACTGTGAAGTGGAAGGAAAATTATAAATGGTTTTCAATTTTTTTTTTTACGAATAAATATGAGAAAAGTGTGGCATGCATTTGTATAGTGCCCTCCTGAGTCAATACTTTGTAGAACCACCTTTCACTGCAATTACAGCTGCAAGTCTTTTTGGGAAGGTCTCTACCAGCTTTGCACATCTAGAGAGGGACATTTTTGCCCATTCTTCTTTGCAAAATAGCTCAAACTCTGTCAGATTGGATGGAGAGAGTCTGTGAACAACAATTTTCAAGTCCTGCCACAGATTCTCAATTAGATTTAGGTCTGGACTTTGACTGGGCTATTCTAACACATGAATATGCTTTGATCTAAACCATTCTATTGTAGCTCTGGCTGTATGTTTAGGGTCGTTGTCCTGATGGAAGGTGAACCTCCGCCCCAGTCTCAAGTCTTTTGCAGACTCTAACAGGTTTTCTTCTAAGATTGCCCTGCATTTGGCTCCGTCAATCTTCCCATCAACTCTGACCAGCTTCCCTGTCCCTGCTGAAGAAAATCATCCCTACAACATGATGCTGCCACCACCATGTTTCACGGTGGGGATGGTGTGTTCAGAGTGATGTGCAGTGTTAGTTTTCTGCCACACATAGCGTTTTGCTATTTCGGTCTCATCTGGCCAGAACACCTTCTTCCAAATGTTTTCTGTGTCCCCCCACATGCCTTCTCACTAACTGCAAATTGGACGTCTTATGGCTTTATTTTTGCCACTTTTCCATAAAAGCCAGATTTGTGGAGTGCGAGACTAATAGTTGTCCTGTGGACAGATTCTCCCACCTGAGCTGTAGATCTCTGCAGCTCCTCCAGAGTTACCATGGGCCTCTTGGCTGCTTCTCTGATTAATGATCTCCTTGCTCGGCCTTTCAGTTTAGGTGGACGGCCATGTCTTGGTAGGTTTGCAGTTGTGACATAGTCTCCATTTTCGGATGATGGATTGAACAGTGCTCTGTGAGATGTTCTAAGCATGAGGCATTTTTTTTATAACCTAACCCTGCATTAAACTTCTCCACAACTGTATCCCTGACCTGTCTGATGTGTTCCTTGGCCTTCATGATGCTGTCTGTTCACTTTGATTCTCTAACAAACTTCTGAGGGCTTCACAGAACAGCTGTATTTATACTGAGATTGCACGCCACACTTTTCAGATATGTTTTTGTAGAAAAATGTTGAAAACCATTTATCATTTTCCTTCCACTTTACAATTGTGTGCCACTTTGTGTTGGTCCATCACATAAAATCCCAATAAAATACATTTACGTTTTTTGGTTGTAACATGACAAAATGTGGAAAATTTCAAGGGGTGTGAATACTTTTTCAAGACACTGTATATACTTGAATAAAATATTTTTAAAATCAAGGGTTTAGTGTCACTTTACTTTTTCATAATAACCTTGTCTTTCTATTTTATTAGGATATATATATATATATATATATATATATATATATATATATATATATATATATATATATATATATACACATTATATATTGTGTCAAGTTGGGGATTTTTGAAGCTCATTGGTAGTGCAAAACAGCGAGTTTACTCCACACCAGAAGTACGTTTCAGGTCTCTTTCTGCCCAGTTTTATTTAAAAGAAAGCAAAAAGTTCATAAGTGAAAGTCTTCTCAAGTAGGGGTTCTCACCATCAATACAACAAACAATATTCTACCTCATGGCTCTCTATGCAGCTCTACTGCTCTGTTTAGTAGTTTTGGTCTTCCTGACCATCAAACACATCCAGTGCTCGTGCACAAACACTGTACCTCAGTTCTGTGTCTCTTCTGCCAGCTGCTCCGTCTGTCCCAGACTGTCTCTCTCTCAGGCTCATGCCTCAATCTATCCTGTCCAGGAAAATATGGTGCCACATGCTCCTCTTACGGCTCCCTTACAATCACTATCCCCCTCGGGAGGGTGGGACCCTGAGCTCCAACTCTGGCTCTAAGATGAATGCAGCACACACCTGCATCATTAGTGTGCCTGCTTCCCAGAAAACCTGGCCCAGACTGCCTTTTTAAACAGTGGCATGGTTTCGCCCTGCCACAATGTACAATATATATAGTGTGACCACCCAGTGCCTTCAAAACATAATTTCTGGGTGGGTGTACCTTGATCCCACTGGTTCTCACCAGTTCTGTTTTGATGGCATGGCTGGACCTTCCGATATCAAAGGGAAGTATGCATGATGCGTGTTTCATCTGCTGCATTATGTTTCCTTGACCGACCTCTGCATCTATGGTACTCAACATTGCCCGTTTCTTTGTGCTCCTTCAAAAGAGCTTGATAAGCATATCTTAAAACCCCAGTCTGCTTTGAAATCTTTGCCTGGGAGAGACCTTGCTGATGCAGTATAGCTACTACGTGTCTTGTTGCTGAGCTTAGTCTTGCCATGGTGTATGACCTGTGACATGAAACTGTCTTCCACAACTTCACCTTAGTGGCAAAGTTTGGCTGTTTCTCACCCAGTTTTAAGCCTCCAACACAGCTGTTTCTGTTTCAGCTAATGACTGTGTATCAACCTGCATATGAAATTGATGTTAATTAGCACCTGCTTGGTATAATTGGTTAATCATAAACCTAACTCTAATCCTACAAAATCCCTGACTTTGTGCAAGTGTACAAAGAGTGCAAGTGTAAGAATTAATGCCGGTTTGAGGCTAAAGTGTAGTCACACCAAATATTGATTTGATTTTGATTTATCTTCTGTTCACTCACTTTGCATTTTGTAAACTGATTAAAATAAACAATTCAAATATATATTTTTGAAATAATTATTACTTTACAGCATTACTTCACACCTGGCTAAAACTTTTGCACAGTATTGTGTGTATATATATATATATATATATATATATATATGTGGTAAAAGTGGGGTAAGCTATGTTTTACTTAGATAAGAAGGAATGTCACTAAGAGAATTCCATGTTATAATTAGGGGATTAAGGTAGGGCACTGTTGCACTGTTGGTATACAGTAACTAGGTACTTTTTATTGGAGTAGTTCTCGACGGAAGTAAAAATCGAGAATTTCTCCTCTTTGTGAATCTATAAATTAATAAAAGGGGTTTGGGAAAATCAGTTTTTTTTATTTTTTATTTTGTAAGAGGTCACTGAGAGAATCAAACACTATAGGAAATAGATGAGAATAATACTAGGTTGTGTGATCGTGTCCCCCCCCTCTTTTTTTTTGTGTTGTCCCAATGCGGGGGGGGGGGGGCTGGGTGGCCTGGGATGATGGAATACCTCTAACATGGTGGAATACCCCTAATATGATGGAGTTTATTATAAAATACTGTAGGTCCATGTTTATGTTGATTATGTTTTATGTTTTGTTTATTATGAATGTTTTGTATACGCTTGTATATATTTATATGGGATTGAATTGAATTGAAATGAAATGTTTTTATATGTATAAAAATTTTATAAAAATAATTGAAACCAGAAGCCCGAGCCAAATAATGCAACCAACAATGAGATCAGATGTGGGAAAACAGTGGTTTGTATATTATTAAGTAATGTAAATGAAAAAAAAATGAATAAACAATTAAAATATATATTTTTCAAATAATTAGTACTTTACAGCATTACTTCACACCTGCCTAAAACTTTTGCACAGTATTGTATCAAAAGAGCCAACTTCCCTAAAATACAAACTTTGCTAAAAGGCATAAATTGGGATAAAATATTAGGAACAAAGAATACGGAGGAGAGATGGGTTTGCTTTAAGAGCATATTAAATAAGGGCATTAGCCAATGTATCCCATTGGGTAATAAATTTAAAAGAGCGAACAAAAATCCTGGATGGCTTAACTCCAATGTAAAAATGCATATAAAAGCAAAGGAGAAGGCCTTAAAAAAATACAAGGTTGAGGGATCATCCTCAGCATTCAGACTTTATAAAGAATGCAATAAGAAATGTAAGGGTGCAATTAGGACGGCTAAGATAGAACATGAAAGACACATAGCGGAGGAGAGCAAAAAAAATCCCAAGAAATTATTTAAGTATGTAAACAGTAAAAAAGGGAGGACAGACCATATTGGCCTCATAAAGAATGACGAAGGACATCTGGTTACAAAGGATGGGGAGATGGCAAAGGTATTGAATTTATTCTTCTCCTCAGTCTTCACGAGTGAATCGGGGGGCTTCAGTAACCAAAACTGCAGTGTTTATCCTCATGACACAACACAGGAAGCACCTCCATGGTTAACAGAGGACGGAATTAAAATTAGACTTGAGAAACTTAACATTAATAAATCACCGGGACCAGATGACTTGCATCCGAGGGTACTTAGGGAACTGAGTCAAGTGATTGCCAGACCGTTGTTCCTAATTTTTACAATCTATTGACTGGAATGGTACCAGCTGATTGGAGAAAAGCCAATGTAGCACCAATATTTAAAAAGGGCCCAAAATACATCCCTGGGAATTACAGACCAGTTAGCCTAACATCAATAGTATGTAAACTCTTGGAGGGGATGATAAGGGACTATATACAAGATTTTAGTAATAAGAACGATATCATTAGCAGTAATCAGCATGTATTCATGAAGAATCGTTCTTGCCAAACCAATCTATTAACCTTCTATGAGGAGGTGAGTTGCCATCTAGATAAAGGAAGGCCCGTAGACGTGGTGTATCTGGATTTTGCAAAAGCATTTGACACAGTTCCCCATAAACGTTTACTGTACAAAATAAGGTCCGTTGGCATGGACCATAGGGTGAGTACGTGGATTGAAAACTGGATACAAGGGCGAGTTCAGAGGGTGGTGATAAATGGGGAGTACTTAGAATGGTCAGGGGTGGGTAGTGGGGTTCCCCAGGGTTCTGTGCTGGGACCAATCCTATTTAGTTTGTTCATAAACGACCTGGAGGATGGGATAAACAGTTCAATCTCTGTATTTGCAGACGATACTAAGCTAAGCAGGGCAATAACTTCTCCGCAGGATGTGGAAACCTTGCAAAAAGACCTGAACAAATTAATGGGGTGGGCGACTACATGGCAAATGAGGTTCAATGTAGAAAAATGTAAAATAATGCATTTGGGTGGCAAAAATATGAATGCAATCTATACACTGGGGGGAGAACCTCTGGGGGAATCTAGGATGGAAAAGGACCTGGGGGTCCTAGTAGATGATAGGCTCAGCAATGGCATGCAATGCCAAGCTGCTGCTAATAAAGCAAACAGAATATTGGCATGCATTAAAAGGGGGATCAACTCCAGAGATAAAACGATAATTCTCCCACTCTACAAGACTCTGGTCCGGCCGCACCTGGAGTATGCTGTCCAGTTCTGGGCACCAGTCCTCAGGAAGGATGTACTGGAAATGGAGCGAGTACAAAGAAGGGCAACAAAGCTAATAAAGGGTCTGGAGGATCTTAGTTATGAGGAAAGGTTGTGAGCGCTGAACTTATTCTCTCTGGAGAAGAGACGCTTGAGAGGGGATATGATTTCAATTTACAAATACCGTACTGGTGACCCCACAATAGGGATAAAACTTTTTCGCAGAAGAGAGTTTAATAAGACTCGTGGCCACTCATTACAATTAGAAGAAAAGAGGTTTAACCTTAAACTACGTAGAGGGTTCTTTACTGTAAGAGTGGCAAGGATGTGGAATTCCCTTCCACAGGCGGTGGTCTCAGCAGGGAGCATTGATAGCTTCAAGAAACTATTAGATAATCACCTGAATGACCGCAACATACAGGGATATGTAATGTAAAACTGACACATAATCACACACATAGGTTGGACTTGATGGACTTGTGTCTTTTTTCAACCTCACCTACTATGTAACTATGTATATATATATATATATATATATATATATACACAGTAGATATAATAAAAATATTCTTTCTTTTCTTTTAATTTCTATGAAATGAAATTGAACTGTTCCTCATCCATTTTCTGCTCTCTCTCTCTATAGCCAAAATAGAAAGACTGATTGCGCCACTGTTCCAAGCTACTTCTCATTCTCGACTGAAATTACACTGTTCATCCAGGCACAGGTGGTGATATTCCTAACTTGATTTGGTCATTAAAAAATCCTCTAGCTGCCTCAATAGTTTCTCCCCGAGGCCTGTATCGCTAGTCTCTTCTCCAGTGATTAAAATGCAGCCCCACTTGCCCTTTTAACCTTATTACAACCCTCTGTCTAATGATCTCATAATGACTGCCCGTCTACGCCAAGAGACCTGACAGATAATGATGTCAATTATTCAAATGAGCATGAGGGCTTCGAGCCCGATAAATTACAGCTACCATCGGGGAAAAAGAAACGGCCTATTTTTATTTTGGCTTATTAAATTTATTGTCTTTCCAATGGTTGACACAGGTTAATAACCAATAAAAGCAGCACAGTGTTGCACTCTAACAAAAATGTAATTGAACACATAGGAGAAGGGGGGATGGGAGAAGGTGGGCACTTATAGCCAGAATTTTAATGAGTTCTTTTATTATTTGAAAGGAAAGAGCGTATTTCGGTTGCATTGCAGGTTTTATTTTATGACCGCTGTACAGAACCGACTTCCTAAAACAGCTGGTGTATATATATCATGACTTCCATCACAAATGCAAAACAAAAAAAAGTTTATTGTGAATTTATTAGGAAATTTTAGTCTCAATTTTTCAGCTATGCGAATTAAAATACTCAGCTTAAAGGAAAGCGGTGCATTTTTAAAAAAGAAATCTGGAACCTCTACTTGACAAGTTCAGAAATATAGTTATAAAAATTTTAATACAACATTGCCCGGTTGCATTGCAAAAGGTTTTAAAAAACCCACCAATGGTCTGACAGAGGCACCCATTGTGATATGTCCAAGAATGGGTTTGAGTCAGCATTTCGATGTTCATTACTCCAACCTATCCCAAGACATATGACAACGGATGCCTGTGCTGATCAGACCTCTAATGGTAGACCTCACCTAGTTCAAACTACCTAGCAGAGGATCCAAGGTTGGGACCCCCGTGGCATTGAGAGTGACCATATTTATCCTGTATGGAGACGAGGTTACTTACACCCCTTAGCATTAATGCAGCCTCCCCAGATGTAAGTTATTTTTTCTTTCATTCGACTGATAAACCTTTTGAGATAATTATCCTTTTTGGGGGAACCTACTACACTATAAGGCTACTTTCACACTGAGGCGTGCGGGCGCTGGCGGTACAGCGGTGCTAAATATAGTGCCGCTTTACCGTCGTCTTAGCCGCGCTAGCGGGGCGGATTTAACCCCCCGCTAGCGGCAGAAAAAGGATTAAAACCGCCCGCAAAACGCCACTACTGCGGCGCCTTGCGGGCGGGTTTGCAGCGCTGCCCCATTGTTTTCAATAGGAAGGGGCGCTTTAGGAGCAGTAAATACACCACTCCTACAGCACTCCAAAGATGCGGCTTGCAGGACTTTTTGGACTCGGGGCTTTTACATTGGAGTGCATTGAGCAGCTCTTTCGGGGCGCTTTGCAGGCGCTATTTTTAGCACTATAGCGCCTGCAAAACGCCTCAGTGTGAAAGGAGCCTAAGTGTTGGTAAGAAGAGTCAGTGCAAAAACATTTTTTTTTTGCTCTGACTCCTTCTGAATTTGTTCACTCACCTGAGAACTCCACAGAGCACCCAGGATGGGGAGCGCCCGAAGCATAGAAAGCGACCACATTGATCCCGCGGAGAGACAGGTTTACCCACGCACTAAAAAGGCCACGTGTTCCTCCCTTGCTGGGTGACTGCAGCCTCAACAGCTGTAAGTCCATTTTGACCTATTTGTCCTTTTATTGTGGAAGCATTTTATCCTTGTTTCTGAATTGATCTACTACATTATATGGGCTCTCCTGTCCCCATTTCTTTTATTTTTCTGTGGACACTCTGAGCTATACCAGAGATCACTGGTCAGCTCCTCAGGATCCTGTCCATGATCTACCACCATACCCTATACACTACACCAGGGGTCCTCAAACTTTTTAAACACGGTGCAAGTTCACTGTCCCTCAGACTGTTGGGGGGCCGGATCAATGCAGCCTGATCAGTGCCCATCAATGCAGCCTCACCAGTGCCCATCATTGCAGCCTCACCAGTGCCCATCATTGCAGCTTCACTAGTGCCCATCAATGCAGCCTCGCCAGTGCCCATCAATGCAGCCTTGCCAGTGCCCATCAATGCAGCCTGATCAGTGCCCATCAATGCAGCCTGATCAGTGCCCATCAATGCAGCCTGATCAGTGCCCAACAATGCAGCATCATCAGTGCCCATCAATGCAGCCGCACCAGTGCACATCAATGCAGCAGAAGAGTATGGAGGAGCAGACGAGGTCACCCAGCCAGTGAGTGGGAGATAAAGAATGCAGCCAAGATTGTGGCCGACACGAGGACAAGGAAAACATCTTGCTAGATCCGTGGGGCAGGCCAGCTGACCAGCCTCAGACAGCCTTGGGGACAGGATGAAGCTGATGAGTGTGACCCGGGGGATTGATGCAGCTCAGACAGCCAAGAATATGTGCCAAGATGGCAGCGGGCCATAAGTATGCAGCTGGCGGTGGCCGGATTAACACCGCGGATGAGCGGAATGGCCGGGATATAGTGACTGGAATTAAAGCAAGGTATGGAGGAAGACAGGCTGAACAAGGAGGGAGGCTCGCTGGGTGATTAGAAGCACGGATGGTGCAGGATGAAGTCAGAATGTTCGGAGCTCCTTTTCAAAGCATCAGCCGTGGCTCACATCCTGACACACCTCCACAGTCCAGGTAAATGACCTTGGAAGGTCATATCCGGCCCGCGGGCCGTCGTTTGAGAACTCCTAGACTACACTATAAGGGCTCTCCCGCCTTCATCTCTTCCAGTGGACACCCCAAGCTGCCCCAGAGACCACTGGCCAGTCGTATGGGACCGAACTCCTTGGACCTCTGTGTGACCACCACATCCTAAACACTGGCCAGGTGAACATTCGCTGAAAAATCACCGGTAACATTTGCCACATTTATGTTGGGCTGTTAAATGTGACAACTTGTAAACATTCATCGAACATTACACGTGTGTAATCTGAGGTAGGGGTTAAACCCCCGAAACATGTAGTTTAACACCGCTCAAGCTCCGGCACCGCTTCGTCATCCTGACTCCCTTTCCATCCTCTGCTCTGATATACATGACCCGCTGTGGTCTGTCGACGTCTGTCCATGTTTGGAGTGTGTGACGCGGCCAGGGAGGAGCTCTGTGGTGACTGGACACCTGGAAGTGGAGCCTTGCTCTCGACGGTCACTGTCTTTCCTTCCACTCTCCTTCCAGTATCCATCCCCTGGTTCCACCGGCTACTGCAGCGGCTCCGTCCTCCCTTCCCTGGGCGTACAGTGGTCGTGTATCCTGGATCCATGCCTAGCCATCTTCTCCTTTGTTGTTGCTTGGCGATCTGGCCACGATCACCGCATCCAGCACTTGGAAGGATTCCATCTGGCTCCCCATTATTTGGTTATTAGCCCCTTCCCCCCACAGCCTCCACGGAAGTGAGACAGCCATCCCTCCACCACCTTTGGCTCAATCACTGGCATAACCACAGTGAGTTCTTGTTCCCTTGATTTTTATTTATCTCCAATCGTACTGTGTGGTTACACAAAACATTTTTTATCAATAAATTCTTTATGGTATTTATGGATTTTATCCTCATTTGACTTATTGCCACCCTCTGGATCTGTGTTCCCCAATTCTGTTGTTGCCGTCCCTTCTCATTTGGTCATTTGAGTGTTGTAACAGTGGTTCATCGTGACTCTTTAATTTATTTTGGCTCCTTGGTTTTACTTTTTTGTGCCTGGCTTCCTGTTTGATTTGACACCAAGTCAATCCAGGCACTTTTAAAATAAATGTAATATTATTATTATTATTATTTTAGTTTTCAATTACATTTATGTAAATTAGCACAATAAATAATTAGCGTATGAAATAAAAATAACTTATTATTATTATGACAATTTTTATGAAAAATAATAATATTAAAGGGGAGTTCCACCCAAAAGTGGAAGATCTGCTTATCTGCTTCCTCCCCCCATCGATGTCTGCCGGCAGCCTACAATTGCGGCGAGGAGATAAAGAATGAGGAACTGCCTATGTAAACAAGGCATTTCTCCGTTCTGCCTAGTGACATGACAGAGATCACTGCTCCCTGTGAACAGGAGCAATAGCGTAGAACACACTGAGGGAACACTTAACCCTTGATCGCCCCCTAGTGTTAACCCCTTCCCTGCCAGTGTCATTTATACATTGATCACTGCATTTTTATAGAACTGATCAATGTAATAATGTCACTGGTCCTCAAAAAGTGTAATTTGGGGTCAGATTTGTCTGTCGCAATGTCGTAGTCCCCCTAAAAATAACAGATCGCCGCCATTACCAGTAAAAACAATAAAAAGTAAATAAAAGTCCCTAAATCAATCCTGTAGTTTGTAGACGCAATAACTTTTGCGCAAACCAATCAATATACGCCTATTGCGATTTTTTTTTTTACCAAAAATATGTAGAAGAATACATATCGGCCTAAACTGATAAATAAATTCGTTTTTTTATATATATTTTTTGGGGATATTTATTATAGCAGAATGTAAAAAAAAATTGTGTTTATTTTTTCAAAATTGTCGCTCTTTTTTTGTTTATAGCGCAAAAAAATAAAAACCGCAGAGGTGATCAAATACCACCAAAAGAAAGCTCTATTTGTGGGAAAAAGAGGACGTCAATTTTGTTTGGGTGCAACATCCCACGACCGTGCAATTGTCAGTTAAAGCGACGCAGTGCCGTATCGCAAAAATGCTTTGGTCAGGAAGGGGGTAAAACCTTCCGGAGCTGAAGTGGTTAATAAACACATCATTGCAATAATTTTTGTCTTTTAGAACTGCTTGGAGTTCATTTTTAAAACTGAATTCCAGCCTTCCCTTTATGCCGCGTACACACGGTCGGACTTTTCGTCTACAAAAGTCCAACGGACGCTGACGGACTAAAGCTGGCTGGTAATCCGATCGTGTGTGGGCTTCTCCGGACTTTCAACTGACTTTTTTAGCCTCAAATCCGACGTACTTTAGATTTGAAACATGCTTCAAATCTTTCCGACGGACTCGAGTCCGGTCGAAAAATCCGCTCGTCTGTATGCTAGTCCGACGGACAAAAACCCACGCTAGGGCAGCTATTGGCTACTGGCTATGAACTTCCTTATTTTAGTCCGGTGTACGTCATCACGTAAGAATTCGACGGACTTTTGTGTGATCATGTGTAGGCAAGTCTGTTCGTTAGAAAGTCCGCCGCAAGTCCGTCGAAAGTCCGCCAAAAGTCCGTCGAAAGTCTGTCGGACAGGCTGTCGGACTTTTGTAGCTGAAAAGTCCGACCGTGTGTACGCGGCATTAGTCTTGCACCGTTCTAACGGTGCAAGACTGAATTTAATGAAATTATTATTAGTATTATTATTATTATTATTAATAATAATAATAATACTAATAATAATAATAATAATTTTCAATTTTGTCAAGGCTGAGGGGAAGCTCAGTTTTAAAAATGAACTTCAGTCAATCAAATTATTAGTATTATTAATGTTGTTACTATTATTATTATGATGATGATTATTATTATTATTATTATTATTATTATTATTTTGTTGCTGTTATTGCTGTTGTTGTTATTATTGTTATTACTTTAAATGCACTAATAATTTATTACACAAATTTACACTAATTTATTTGAATAATAATAATACAGTAATAAACACATCATTGTGATAATTTGTGTCTTTTATAACTGTTTGGAGTTCATTTTTAAAACTGAACTCCAGCCTTCCCTTCAGTCTTACAACATTTCAACAGCATGGGGCTGCTACAAAGGGGGGTACAAGCTGGAGTTCAAGTTTAAATAAGAATGTTTCCTTTAGAAAGTGCCTTACCACGGCTGGAAGCAACTGCCTAGTGGGACTCAGAGGGAGGATGTTAAGGCTTTTAGATTTATTTTAAAGGAGGAAATAGGGGGGGGGCATGGGAAGGAAAATTGATTTCTATGTCTTTATACTGAACACTTACTGAGTAGAAGAGTTCCCTCTGAACATGTGTCTGCTCATACTTACTCATATGTATGACATTCCCATACTATGCAGAGAAAGTCATCCATATACAGTATTCTGGATTAACTGCCACATCTATCCACCGGTGTTGTCCAAGAGTGATGGAAATTAATGTAACAAGCTTGATGTCTCAGTCCACATCGGTGAATTTCTCTGACGGTCTGTCTTTATTTTAGCAGAAGTCTGTCATAATAATGACATATTTGTTCTTTTAGAAAAACAAGATTGTGACATTAACTTTCCTGCCACAGTTCTGATGTCTAAGACTGTACAGTAAATGTTTAGAGCAAACTATTTTTCTTTTAAATCAGAACTCCATAAAAATAAAAAAATCCTCTGTGCCCAGTCATGGAGCCACCCCTAAGATGACATTAACATGCCTTGGCCCAATAGGGGCTCCTTCACACTAGTGGAGAGGGGGGGACAGTAAAACCCCCACGGATAAGTTATGGTTTTATCACCCCCAGCTGCTTCCCCTTTAACTGCAGAGGCAGCGGCCAGGGTTATAAACATGCTGTGGTAGGAATTATACCCTCTGTCATTTTCGGCAGTGTGTTGCGTTTGATATAAATATATGTGTGTTTTTTCAGATTTTCTATTCTCAGACTTTACTGCTGTCAGAAACCATGAAATCAGACCGAGAGAGAAGTACAGTTAAATCACGCTAGTTTAATAATAAAAGTAAAAAGCACAAATGTAGTCAAAACATAGCCAGAGTTCAGTAACCTGAACGGATAGTCAGCCAAGCCAGAAGTCAGGGATCAAACTAGTGGAACAGCAAGCAGGATCTGGAGCCAGAAGGGATGTCAGTAAAGCCAGTCTTTAAACAGGAACACAGAAGATCTTTCTTGTGGTGTTGACCAAGGCGAAGGCAGAGACCCTCTGGACTGGACCGCTTAGGTAGGCAGGACTGACGAGCAGGATATGAACAGCAGCTGAGTAACTGTGGAGAGATAGGAGCTGGCAATTAGCCGACAGCTAAGCGGCCAGCTCAGAGAAGGAAGGGCTGAGCCCAGCCCTGACAACTGTACATGGATCAATATGTTTAACTTAGAAACAGACATCAAGTTTGTTTGAGGGGATGCACAAAAGAGAAAAAGGGACTTTGAAAGTTCTGAAAACCTCCCTTAGGAATAACTAGTCGTATACCATTTAAAAATATAACATTATTAGATTGGTTAAAATGTGTCTCAAAAGGCATAAGACACTACATTAAAATATAATGTACCCACATCACACTACTAGGCCCCATACATTTCCCCTTGTCTCCAAAAGGTATATACCCTATAGTAACTGATCAGTTACTGACGCGTTTCGCCTTGTCGGCTTCTTTAGGTTTTAGTTGATGAAGACCAGAAGGGTAAGTAGAGATGATTTAGTATATATTTAGTATATATTGGTTCTGGAGTACCCAATAAGGGTATAAAACACACTTTCCTCCAAGCACTTAATGTGAATCAGTTGTCTATCCAAACATCAAACGGGCAAGCAGATTAGCCCAAAAGAGGAGGGACCCTCACCAGAATGAGCCAAAAGGAGATCCAATGCACAGGAATTGACAATTTGCTGTTGCCATTCAACAGTCAAAAATCAGGCACTCAAAGGCAGTATGAGTTCAATTTAGGAGTACAGGGCTAAGATAAGCTCCCATGACCAAGGTGAAAAGCACAGTATCAAAATCTTGTTTTCCTATAAGAAAAATCCTCTTGTTCTCTTCAACATGAATGGAAACCTGGCTGTGCCATGGAAAAGTACCTCCTAGCAAAGACCCACACAGATACTTCTCAAACAAATGCTGCTGGATACAATGGTAACATAGATAGCACTGTTGTATTTCAGTTGGCAGTTGGATCAGTCCATTCATTGCGAAAAGGGCCACACCCATATCGGGATGGTAAACTTTCCAAATAAAAGGGCAATGGCATAAGCTGACACAGGGACTCTAAGATGACTTAACACCAAGGAATTGCTCTAACAGAAGGAGAGGAAACTTCAGCTGAAGACACTTTCGCTCGACCTCCCACAACAGCTTATAGAGTAAGCCTGGGTCCTCATTGCCTACAGAGATCGTGAACCTGCTCTAACCTGGGTTAAGTTGTTTTTTGTTTTTTTTTGTTAACAATTTGCTTGTTGTATGTAAATCTGCCAATCCAGTCTTGTATTGCATTCCTAAAAATTGTAATAGTTTTGTATGTACAGCATTTTTCATTTAGTAAAAGCACATTAATACACTACAGAAGTCTATGCTTCCTTGCTTAAAATGCAAAGCAACTTTAATAGACCAAAGCAAAACAACCACCTGCGAATCGCAATCCTTTCAAGTAAATTGGGCTGCTCTGCAAGTGCCCTGCAACCACGTGTAATGCTCTCATTTTCAGCGAGCTAGTGCGGGATTCAAGAGGCGAAACAACGCAGATCGCTCTTCAGAGACCCAAGCTTGTGTGAACAAGACCTTAGGGTATTACTGCACTGAATGGTACTCAAGTGCATTATTGTGTGAGATTCATTCAGTGCAGCAGCGAGGAATGCCCACCAAGGGAAAGTGGAAGAACCACCCCACCCCTCCCCCCAAAAATAATGGAGTTAAAGGCCCACTCCAGCTTTATATTTCTAAAAGTATATCTACCTCGTCATGAATGTGTTTTTTTGTGCATGTGTACAAACACCACAAGCAGCCATAGTGCACATGTACCAGAAACTGGCAGCATTTGTACACATACGCAAAAAATACCCCCTCACATGTGCAGATGTACTGCCAAATCCTGCCAGGTCCCAAATACCTGACAGAGACCAGTGACACATCTCTGCAAAGTTTGGAAGATGGTAGAAAGGAAGAGGGAAGGGGAGGGGGGATGCATGTGGTGGTAGGGTTGCATTTTAAAGTGTTTGTACATTTTGTAAATGTCTGTTTATAAAAATAACAAGCATGGTATACTTATCTGCTCTGTGCAAGGGTTTTGCACAGAACAGCCCTGATCCTCCTTTTCTGGTGTGCCCCACCGGCACTCCTGGCTCCTCCCTTTCATCGGGTGCTCCCACGGAATGCTGCTTTCCCTGGGAGCACCCGTGTGTGTGCTCGCTTCCGAGTCCCGCTGCTTCTTCCATTGACACAGACAGCTCAACCCCGCCCCCTGCTCCCATGTCACTGGATTTGATTGGCCATTGGCTCCCGCTGCTATCAATCTGTCCAATGAGGAGAGAGACAGCAGCTGGAGCCGCTGGGCTTGTGCACATCGCTGGATCAGATCGGATCGGGCTCAGGTAAGAAAAAGGGGGTTCTGGGGGGCAGCTGCAGCACAGAGGGTTTTTCACCTTAGAATACATTAAGGTGAAAGACCTTGAGACTTTACAACCACTTTAAGTATTATGCAGTATATACATTTCAATTGCAACATAAGCAATTTGCCTCTAGTTTGTTACATTAGGTGTGCAGGGTGTAACTATGACTGTGGAGTCTAATGCCGCGTACACACGATCAGACTTTCCGACAACAAAACCGTGGAATTTTGTTCGAAGGTTGTTGGCTCCAACTTGTCTTTGCATACACACTGTCACACAAATGTTGGACAACAATTACGAACGTAGGGACGTACAAGACATACTACGTTGTTTTTCAGCTCTTTAGCGTCAACCTTTGGGCTCCTTCTGCTAATTTCCTGTTAGTAGAAGTTTGGTGAGTGTTGATTCGTTCTTTTCTTTTTGCGTTTTTCATTTAGCGCTATTATTATTATTATTCTTGATATCACTAGAGAAAAAAGCCTTTGAAAATTTGTTTGTAATAACTCCATCAGTATCACCAGCAAAGCAGCTTCATTATTATCCCATTAAAGAAGAAGAGAATTGTGCGCTGCATTTGGAGATTTCCTAATTTGCAGCGTCACAAATGTTAATTCTCCATTATGAAAGCTAGTTTACAAGACCGACCGCTTCTGCTTCTGAGCATGCGTGAACTTTTGTGCAATAGGGGACCAGCTGATTTTGCCTGATTTGTTGATATGTGTATTGTCATGGTGAATGTGGATAGATTTCTCATTCTTGTTCGGTTTCTTCCTCTTAATGGCTAATCTTCTTAAGGGTCTCAGTGTACTGGTCACTGATCAGAGTATGGTAAAATTCCAGAAAATCAAAAAGAATGACACGCTTGTGATCCCAAAAAAAATATCACCATGACTTTCAGTGCTGATTATTTTATAGGACTTGGGATAGAGGTGTGATGCCATTTAACCTCCTTGGCGGTATGATTATGTCTGTTTTTTAACAAATAATACATTAATAATACGTGTTATTCAATAATATAATCAAATCAAAAACACTGAAATTTGTCCAAACAAGGGTGCAATATTACTAGTCACTGTAATACTAGACACTGCATATTGGTTTAGTAAACATCCCCGGTATGAAAAATTTTGAAACATGGCACTGCACAAAGTCCGACGTCACAATCAGGACAATGGAACCTGGTTTCCTTTCAGATTTTCTTTCCACTCTCCTCTCGCTTCAAGCAACAAACCACGCACATCCTTGTAGGTGTTGACTTTTTCTCAGTTGGTGGGATGTAGTCCATGAAGTGACGACCAGTAAGGCTTTCCGGGTTGACAACGCCAGAAGCACGACGTCCAGCTCTATTCACAGCCATTGGTGTTTGGTGGTTCACAAAGATCAGTTCCAAATAAAGTCAGAATGAATCACAGGCTTGTCACTCTTTTTTTTGAGCAGAATGGTGGCATTCCACAAGCATTGCTCAAGATTCAAGAAAATGCCTGAAGATCTTCTTGTAGTACTTCTTTTGCTGTTTCCCCGTTGCTGGATAGAATGTCATTGCTTGGTTGGCTCTGTCAACACCTCCCATGGGGTTATTGTAGTCTATCACTACTTGTGGCTTCATGTTTTCTTTCCCACCTTTTGTTTGTACCATAACAGTGGAGGTATTATGGACTGTACTCATGAGGCACACATCTTTCTTGTCACATCATCACAGTGCCATCATTTTGCCTTTCTGCCAGGCAACCGTCTCTCCAGTCTTTAGCTTCTTATTGCCAAACATTGGCGGCATGTCGCATCTGTTTTATTTTACAGAAGAAACTCATAAAGTTCAGATGTGTAAAAGTTGTCCTTTAGCAATGGCTCAATCAGTGGAAGAACGGAAGATGTTGCCATTCCATAGTTGCTGTATTTTGGGTTGAATTTCGCTCCTTTCCCAGTGTATTGGACTGAATTCCAAATGTAGCCAGTTGACGATTCGCATAGTAAGAAGGATTTTACGCCAAATCTTTCTCTCTTTGATGCAATGTATTGTACCCAGCTGAGCCTTCCCTTGTAGGCCATTGTCTAAAGTCTTTTCATTTATGCTGATGTCTCTTTCTGGTACATAGCTCCGTTGGAAATTTTTTAGAATCATTTGAGATACGTCCCAAATTTTCTTGAGTTTTGGGGCAGGATGAGTAGTTTCATCAAATTCATTGTTGTTTTCAAATTGCAAATATTTCATGATCAGGAAAAATCTGTTCTCTGAAATGACCATGCCAAAGAATGGAGTGGAAAGTAATTTGTTAGTTGTCAAATACTACTTCTGCACCGGTTTCCCCACAGCTCCCTGAAGTATTATTAGGCCCAGAAATTTCCAAATGACCTCTTTGGTCACTGGTTCCCACTTTATACTTCTTGGATACTTGGATGCATAGTAACTTGTTGCTCTTGGTACCGGTTTGTCTCTGTAACAATTTTTTCAATAACCTCATCAGTCAGAAATAGTTGTAAGTTTGTCAAGGGGTTGTCATCTTCCATGTCCACTTCCATACCAGGTGCTCCAGTAAATGGTAATCTTGGGGGCACTGCGTGATCCGTACCACAGTCAATAGAGCACCAAGTTTGCATATCACTGAGCTCGGTCACAGAATATTCGCTGTAGTCACTTTCAGTGTCTGATGACGAATTTCCCCCACAAATCACTATCGCTCAATTCTGCAAGTGATTTCTAATTGTGTATATGTTGTGTTTTATACTTTTTGAAATACGTACGTCGCAACGCTCGCAGGGGATGGAATTCGGAACACAGAGAGCATTGGGCGGAGGATCCGGCCGGGGGACACAGCGGGAGTACATTGCGGGATCCTAGGGACAAGGCAAGTTCATGTTTCTGGATACTGCAATGCAATTACGAGTGTGGCTCGGGTTCACCGCTAATGGTACTGAAATTTAAGCCCGAGCCACACTCCGTAATACCTCTAAGGAGGTTAATGGACGTATTCTCCTTCTCCAGTTCGTAAAGATTAGGGATGAGCCAAACACCCCCCTGTTCGGTTCGCACCAGAACATGCGAACAGGCAAAAAATTTGTTCGAACATGCGAACACCATTAACCACTTGAGCCCCGGACCATTATGCTGCCTAAGGACCAGAGGTCTTTTTCCAATTTGGCACTGCGTCGCTTTAACTGCTAATTGCGCGGTCATGCAATGCTGTACCCAAACGAAATTTGCGTCCTTTTCTTCCCACAAATAGAGCTTTCTTTTGATGGTATTTGATCACCTCTGCGGTTTTTATTTTTTGCGCTATAAATGGAAAAAGACCGAAAATTTTGAAAAAAAATGATATTTTCTACTTTTTGTTATAAAAAAAATCCAATAAACTCAATTTTAGTCATACATTTAGGCCAAAATGTATTCGGCCACATGTCTTTGGTAAAAAAAATGTCAATAAGCGTATATTTATTGGTTTGCGCAAAAGTTATAGCGTCTACAAACTAGGGTACATTTTCTGTAATTTACACAGCTTTTAGTTTATGACTGCCTATGTCATTTCTTGAGGTGCTAAAATGGCAGGGCAGTACAAACCCCCCCCAAATGACCCCATTTTGGAAAGTAGACACCCCAAGGAAATTGCTGAGAGGCATGTTGAACCCATTGAATATTTATTTTTTTTGTCCCAAGTGATTGAATAATGACAAAAAAAAAAAAAAAAAATATTTACAAAAAGTTGTCACTAAATGATATATTGCTCACACAGGCCATGGGCCTATGTGGAATTGCACCCCAAAATACATTCTGCTGCTTCTCCTGAATATGGGGATACCACATGTGTGGGACTTTTTGGGAGCCTAGCCGCGTACGGGGCCCCGAAATCCAATCACCGCCTTCAGGATTTCTAAGGGCGTAAATTTATGATTTCACTCTTTACTGCCTATCACAGTTTCGGAGGCCATGGAATGCCCAGGTGGCACAAAACCCCCCCAAATGACCCCATTTTGGAAAGTAGACACCCCAAGCTATTTCCAGAGAGGCATATTGAGTCCATGGAATATTTTATATTTTGACACAAGTTGCGGGAAAGTGACACATTTTTTTTTTTTTTTTTGCACAAAGTTGTCACTAAATGATATATTGCTCACACAGGCCATGGGCATATGTGGAATTGCACCCCAAAATACATTTAGCTACTTCTCCTGAGTACGGGGATACCACATGTGTGGGACTTTTTGGGAGCCTAGCCGTGTACGGGATCCCGAAAACCAATCACCGCCTTCAGGATTTCTAAGGGTGAAAATTTTTGATTTCACTCTTCACTGCCTATCACAGTTTCGGAGGCCATGGAATGCCCAGGTGGCACAAAACCCCCCCAAATGACCCCATTTTGGAAAGTAGACACCCCAAGCTATTTGCTGAGAGGCATGGTGAGTATTTTGCAGCTCTCATTTGTTTTTGAAAATGAAGAAAGACAAGAAAAAACTTTTTTTTTTTTCTTTTTTCAATTTTCAAAACTTTGTGACAAAAAGTGAGGTTTGCAAAATACTCACTATACCTCTCATCAAATAGCTTGGGGTGTCTACTTTCCAAAATGGGGTCATTTGGGGGGGGTTTGTGCCACCTGGGCATTCCATGGTCTCCGAAACTGTGATAAGCAGTCAAGAGAGAAATCAAAAATTCACGCCCTTAGAAAGCCTGAAGGCGGTGCTTGGTTTTCGGGGTTCCGTACGCGGCTAGGCTCCCAAAAAGTCTCACACATGTGGTATACAAAATTTCAAAAAATATGATACAGCGCTGCGCTAAAACAAACTAAGGGAGCAGCCAACACACCCGTAGACTCAGGGAGAAAAAACAACTAAAAAATGCACAGTGTGGCGCTATTATGTGAATGCAATATGAAAAAACTAAACATAAATTATTTAAATCATAAACATCTCATGTGAGCACTTGTGACAGTGACTAGTGAAAGAATAATACAAATGTGTGTTTAGATGAATTAAACATCAAAGGCAAAATCAAATATAGAGTCCATAACACCAAAAAGAAAAAGTCCGTGATAGCAGTGTATAAATGGTATACAGGTGTTTTTCTTGTATATGCAGGAAGATCAATTAGACCCGGTAGCCTGGTAGATGAATGGACCATAAACGACCAGAGGTGCACAGAAATTTGAAAACGGTGCCAAGACCATCACCAGAAGATATGGAGGCTTACCAGAAGTAGTGGCCTGAAATAGCGTATGCTAAAACAGGTCAAGAAGGCTTGGTGACCAACTGGTCTAGATGTATTGTCTGGTTAGATGTCATCACCACACCAACGGAGGGAAGGGGGGGAAGCAATCAGCACGATTTCCTCAATAATAATCACACCACCAAGCCAAGCGAAAGATTCGTGTACCATGTGAGGGATGAAAACACTCACATAGTGTAATAACGTATTAACTTGGATTTATTAAAAATAGCAGTAAAAAACAAACTCACATTTTATGCAGATCAAACAGGCATGTAAATCGTATAGCGGTAGTTGTGAGGGGTCCACCCGACATGTTTCAACTAAAAAAGTCGTCTTCTGGGGCTTTTTTAGTTGAAACATGTCGGGTGGACCCCTCACAACTACCGCTATACGATTTACATGCCTGTTTGATCTGCATAAAATGTGAGTTTGTTTTTTACTGCTATTTTTAATAAATCCAAGTTAATACGTTATTACACTATGTGAGTGTTTTCATCCCTCACATGGTACACGAATCTTTCGCTTGGCTTGGTGGTGTGATTATTATTGAGGAAATCGTGCTGATTGCTTCCCCCCCTTCCCTCCGTTGGTGTGGTGATGACATCTAACCAGACAATACATCTAGACCAGTTGGTCACCAAGCCTTCTTGACCTGTTTTAGCATACGCTATTTCAGGCCACTACTTCTGGTAAGCCTCCATATCTTCTGGTGATGGTCTTGGCACCGTTTTCAAATTTCTGTGCACCTCTGGTCGTTTATGGTCCATTCATCTACCAGGCTACCGGGTCTAATTGATCTTCCTGCATATACAAGAAAAACACCTGTATACCATTTATACACTGCTATCACGGACTTTTTCTTTTTGGTGTTATGGACTCTATATTTGATTTTGCCTTTGATGTTTAATTCATCTAAACACACATTTGTATTATTCTTTCACTAGTCACTGTCACAAGTGCTCACATGAGATGTTTATGATTTAAATAATTTATGTTTAGTTTTTTCATATTGCATTCACATAATAGCGCCACACTGTGCATTTTTTAGTCACACATGTGGTATCCCCGTACTCAGGAGAAGCAGCAGAATGTATTTTGGGGTGTAATTTCACATATTCCCATGGCATGTTTGAGTAATATATCATTTAGTGACAATTTTGTGCAAAAAAAAAAAAAATTGTCTCTTTCCCGCAACTTGTGTCGCAATATAAAATATTCCATGGACTCGACATGCCTCTCAGCAAATAGCTTGGGGTGTCTACTTTCCAAAATGGGGTCATTTGGGGGGGTTTTGAACTGTCCTGGCATTTTATGCACAACATTTAGAAGCTTATGTCACACATCACCCACACTCTTCTAACCACTTGAAGACAAAGCCCTTTCTGACACTTATTGTTTACATGAAAAAGTTTTTTTTTTTTGCAAGAAAATTACTTTGAACCCCCAAACATTATATATTTTTTTAAAGCAAATGCCCTACAGATTAAAATGGTGGGTGTTTCATTTTTTTTTTTCACACAGTATTTGCGCAGCGATTTTTCAAACACATTTTTTGGGGAAAAAACACACTTTTTTAAATTTTAATGCACTAAAACACACTATATTGCCCAAATGTTTGATGAAATAAAAAAGATGATCTTAGGCCGAGTACATGGATACCAAACATGACATGCTTTACAATTGCGCACAAACGTGCAGTGGCAACAAAATAAATACATTTTTAAAAGCCTTTAAAAGCCTTTACAGGTTACCACTTTAGATTTACAGAGGAGGTCTACTGCAAAAATTACTGCCCTCGATCTAACCTTCGCGGTGATACCTCACATGCATGGTGCAATTGCTGTTTACGTTTGATGACAGACCGCCGCTTGCGTTCGCCTTAGTGCGAGAGCAGGGGGCGACAGGGGTGCTTTTTTTTTTTCTTTATTATTTTTTTGCTTTTTTATCTTATTTTTAAACTGTTCCTTTCATTTTTATTTTTTTTTAATCATTTTTATTGTTATCTCGGGGAATGTAAATATCCCCTATGATAGCAATAGGTAGTGACAGGTACTCTTTTTTGAAAAAATTGGGGTCTATTAGACCCTAGATCTCTCCTCTGCCCTCAAAGCATCTGACCACACCAAGATCGGTGTGATAAAATGCTTCCCCAATTTCCCAATGGCGCTATTTACATCCAGCGAAATCTAAGTCATAAAATGCTCGTAGCTTCCGGTTTCTTAGGCCATAGAGATGTTTGGAGCCACTCTGGTCTCTGATCAGCTCTATGGTCAGCTGGCTGAATCACCGGCTGCATTTTCAGGTTCCCTGTTGAGACAGGAGAGCCAGAGAAAAACACGGAAGACGGTGGGGGGGGGGGGGCATTCCCTCCCACGGCTTGTAAAAGCAGTCTAGAGGCTAATTAGCCGCTAGGATTGCTTTTACATGAAAGCCGACCGCTGGCTGAAAAGAATGATACCAAGATGATACCTAAACCTGCAGGCATCATTCTGGTATAACCACTCAAAGTTGTGAATGGCGTACCTGAAGACAAAAAAATGGTTAACAATAAAGCACAGTAAACGGTAAAGTATAAAAAATTGCATACCTGAAAAGCAAACATGATAAAACATAATAACAATAAAACATTGCAGAATAGAATACAGTAAAAAAGAGCAGAACAATAGAGAGAATAGAGAGAGAGAGAACAATAAAACGACAACTATTTTTTTTTATTTTATATATATATATATATATTTTTTTTTTTACACTTTTTTTGTAACGAACTTTTATAACTGTAACCGGTTCCAGGTTCGGGTCTCTCAAAATGCGATGGCATCTTGGGAGACCCTGTGAAAGTGTGCCTAGTCTGTGCAATGCTGTACCCTACGCTAATACTCAACTAGTGCATAGTAGCGTTCAAAACATTCACCAATGCAAAGACCAGGATTGTCAGGACAGGAGGGACAATAATAGCGGGTGTCACGCCTATATCCGCGCTTGCTGCAGACACAATATCTTTTTTGGGGGGTTCGTTGGGTAGGGGTACTCGGGAGGACATAAAGAAAATGCCTCTCATGCAGCCGACTGCATTTGGTTGGGGATGTGAATGGGGGAAGTACGGGCGCTGCAGAAGCGGTGGGTTCCCAATTAGGATTGGCGAATGCAGTAGGAAGGGCACTATGGGCACGACGGGCCTGTGTTTGTCTTTTTGGTGGCAGCGGGACACTACTTGTGCTTGCCACCTCACCAGCTTGAACTGCACTTATGGGACTCGCCACGTCACCAAGTGTTACTGCAGTGCTGGTTTGACTACGACCGGGGTGTACTAGGCCGCTGGCGCTTGCCAGTTCACCAAAACGCTACCAAAAAATATTTTGGCGATCGCAGGGATCAGGCCTGACTCTGCGAACGCTGCAGTTATGCGTTTTAGTCTTTTGTAAGTGACAGTGATCGATCGATACTGCACTTGGGTGGGCTGGGCTGGGCCGGGCGGAGGGGCAAAACGCAGGTGCTAGCAGGTATCTGGGCTGATCCCGCTAACACTGCGTTTGTGAGAACCCTAAACTGCTGGGGATGCTAGTATAGATCTGATCGGATCAGATATTGATCCGTTCAGATACTATACCACTAAGGGTGGTGTACAGTGCGTGCGTGGGTGTTAGCGGTACTGGCGCTAACCTGACGCTGCCTGGGGCTGGTGCTTGCCAGTTCACCAAAATACTACCAAAAAAACTCTTAGCGATCGCAGGGATCAGGCCTGACTCTGCGAACGCTGCAGTTATGCATTTAGTGTTTTGTAAGTGTCAGTGATCGATCGATACTGCACTTGGGTGGGCTGGGCCGGGCCGGGCGGAGGGGCAAAACGCAGGTGCTAGCAGGTATCTGGGCTGATTCCGCTAACACTGCGTTTTTGGGAACCCTAAACTGCTGGGGATACTAGTATAGATCTGATCGGATCAGATATTGATCCGTTCAGATACTATACCACTAAGGGAGGTGTACGGTGCGTGCGTGGGTGTTAGCGGTACTGGCGCTAACCTGACACTGCCTGGGGCTGGTGCTTGCCAGTTCACCAAAATACTACCAAAAAAACTGTTAGCGATCGCAGGGATCAGGCCTGACTCTGCGAACGCTGCAGTTATGCGTTTAGTCTTTTGTAAGTGACAGTGATCGATCGATACTGCACTTGGGTGGGCTGGGCTGGGCCGGGCGGAGGGGCAAAACGCAGGTGCTAGCAGGTATCTGGGCTGATTCCGCTAACACTGCGTTTTTGGGAACCCTAAACTGCTGGGGACGCTAGTATAGATCTGATCGGATCAGATATTGATGCGTTCAGATACTATACCACTAAGGGAGGCGTATGCTGCGTGCGTGGGTGTTAGCGGTACTGGCGCTAATCTGACGCTGCCTGGGGCGACGCATATCACCGCCGGGTGATCAGGGGGCTAAACCTTTATTCGGTAATAAACGGTGGGTGCCCTGACACTATAAAAAATAAACAAACTAACCAGCGTCAACCGTAACGGTTATACGGTGATCAGTGGTGAAAGGGTTAACTAGGGGGCAATCAAGGGGTTAAAACATTTATTCGGTAGTATATGGGGGTCCCTGACGCTATAAAACGCTGACGGTGAACCTAAATATTTATGTCCCTAACTAGCGTCACCAGCGACACTAATACAGCGATCAGAAAAATGATCGCTTAGTGACACTGGTGACAGGGGGTGATCAAGGGGTTAAAACTTTATTAGGGGGGGTTAGGGGGGTACCCTAGACCTAAAGGGGGGTAACAGTAACTGTCCCAACACTGTAACTGTCACAAACTGACACTATGCAGTAATCAGAAAAAAAAAAAAAAAAAAACTGCTGGTGTCAGTTTGTGACAGGGGAGGGGGGTGATTGGGGGGGGATCGGGGGGCGATCGGGGGGGGGGGATCGGGGTGTTTTGTGTGCCTGGCATGTTCTACTGTGTGTGTGTGTGTTGGTGCACTCACATACCTGTCTTCTCTCCTCGGGCCGGAACGGAAATTACCGAGCCGAGGAGAGATGACATCATTTCCTTTGCTGCTGTTTAGCATACAGCAGCAAAGGAATGATTCGATTGGCCGGCGGCGATCGCGAGGGGGGGGCCACGAACGGATGGTCTCCCCCTCACCACCGATCGCCGCTGGACAAAAGACGACTGCCTCGGGCACCGGGGGGGGGTCCGATCGGACCCCCCACCCGCGGAAGGCAAATCGCGTACCATGTACGTGATTTTGCCTGTCCGTGCCACTTTGCCGACGTACATCGGCGTGAGGCGGTCGTCAAGTGGTTAAAGTCTATGGGACACGAACACGAATAATCAAAAGTGGTAATTTTAAAGGCTTATATGCAAGGTATTGTCATAAAAAGTGTTTGGGGACCTGGGTCCTGCCCCAGGGGACATGGATCAATGTAAAAAAAGTTTTAAAAACGGCCGTTTTTTCAGGAGCAGTGATTTTAATAATGCTTAAAGTGAAACAATAAAAGTGTAATATCCCTTAAAATTTCGTAGCCTGGGGGGCGTCTATAGTATGCCTGTAAAGGGGCGCATGTTTCCCGTGTTTAGAACATTTTTGACAGTTTTTTAGTGAAATGGTAGGGGTACTTTTGTACTCCCTTACCATTTCACACAGGGGGGAGGGCCGGGATCTGGGGGTCCCCTTGTTAAAGGGGGCTTCCAGATTCTGATAAGCCCCCCACCCACAGACCCCCACAACCACCGGCCAGGGTTGTGGGGATGAGGCCCTTGTCCTCATCAACATGGGGACAAGGTGTTTTGGGGGCTACCCCAAAGCACCCTCCCAATGTTGAGGGCATGTGGCCTGGTACGGTTCAGGAGGGGGGGCGCTCTGTTGTCCCCCCCTCTTTTTCTGCGGCCTGCCAGGTTGCGTGCTCGGAAAAGGGTCTGGTATGGATTTTTGAGGGGACCCCACGCCATTTTTTTTGGTGCGGGGTTCCCCTTAATATCCATACCAGACCTGAAGGGCCTGGTATGGAATTTAGGGGGACCCCCACGTCATTTTTTTTTTTAAATTTTGGTTCGGGGCTCCCCTGTGGGAAATTCCCATGCCGTTTTTATCAATGAACTTCTATGTGTATTGTCGGACCGGCAATGCATTAATAGCCGCGAGTAGTTTTAAATGACTTTTTTTCCTTTGAAATGTCATTTTGCTGTCAAACTGTTCTAAACACGGGAAACATGCGCCCTTGGGCAGGACCCGGGTCCCCAAACACTTTTTAGAACAATACCATGCATATAAGTCTTTAAAATTAACACTTTTGATTTCTCCCAAAGACTTTTAAAAGGTGTTCCGCGGCATTCGAATTTGCTGCGAACACCCCAAATTGTTCGCTGTTCGGCGAACTTGCGAACAGTCCATGTTTGAGTCGAACATGAGCTCGACTCAAACTCGAAGCTCATCCCTAATAAAGATACACCAGTGTGTGATCCCCTGTCACCAGATCGTCAAAAACGTGTCTTTATTGACATAAAAGTGTCACTAAATCCACATCATAAAAAAACTATCATTAAATGGTGTATTTCTATTACATGCTGTACATACTCACTCAGTCATGGGATTTGTTTTCTGTATACTGCAAAAAATCTGGTTGATCCTGCTGCTCCCTATCTCCCCCTTCTGTCCATGTCCCCAATTCAGCGAGGGATTTTGCAGCTGTGGTGGCAACCCTGCACATGCTCAGTTTTCAGTGGGTTTCTATGCTGAGCATTTCCTCCCTATCACATTTGTCACACATGTGGGTGTATACACAGCATACACAATGACATGGATGAGCGTGTTTGGGGTGGAGAAACGTGACTCGTCTGCACAGAGTCCTGACCTCAACCCGAAGAATGGTCAGGCATTCCCATAGGCACACTCCTAAACCTTGTGGACAACCTTCCCAGAAGAGTTGAAGCTGTTATAGCTGCAAATGGTGGGCCAACTCAATATTGAATCCTACGGACGCCCCGTACACACGGTCGGACATTGTTCGGACATTCCGACAACAAAATCCTAGGATTTTTTCCGACGGATGTTGGCTCAAACTTGTCTTGCATACACATGGTCACACAAAGTTGTCGGAAAAGCTGATCATTCTCAACGCAGTGACGTAAAACACGTACGTCGGGACTATAAACGGGGCAGAAGCCAATAGCTTTCATCTCTTAATTTACTCTGAGCACGCGTGGCACTTTGTGCGTCGGATTTGTGTACACACGATTGGAAATTCCGACAACTGATTTTGTTGTCGGAAAATTTTATAGCCTGCTCTCAAACTTTTTGTGTCGGAAAATCCGATGGAAAATGTGTGATGGGGCCTACACACAGTCGGAATTTCCGACAACAAGGTCCTATCACACATTTTCCGTCTGAAAATCCGACCATGTGTACGGGGCATAAGACTGGGATGTCATTAAAGTTCATGTGCGTGTAAAGGCAATTCCAAATGGTAAATATTCATTATTATACGTGCCACATTCCCATACGGGTTAAACATAGGAAACATAATTGAATAGTAGACTGGGACTTTTAAAGGGTAACTCCACTTTCGTGGGAAAAAAAAATAATAATAATAATATAGCGTGTATAATTGCAATACAAGTCATATTGTAGTTCAATGTTATTCAAGTTACCTTTCCTTTTCAATCGGCAGCCGCTGTCATTTTCTATAAATGCAATATGGCTACTTGGAGTTGTTCTGTGCACAGAATGTGTACTGACCACTCCCCAGAAACATAATTTCCTGCTTGTGTGATTGGCTCACCAATTTTCCCAGAAGTCTGCCTAAGATACAAATCAGATTTCAGGCATCCCCTGCAACAAAAATGTCATTTTTGGTGAAATATTTCCAATAGAAACACGTCTAAAGGGATGCAGGCCCAGCAGCTTTCCTTATTAGTGCCCTGCAGCCGCCACAGCTGGTTGATAATTATGAAACCCCTCCCATTAGACCCACTCAGTAGAGAGGCACAGACAATCACACATGGATTTCTTCAGAATAACAAAAGGTAGGAATCTGCAACAAAGGTAGTTATAATCCTTGCAATGTACATAGATCACCCAGAGGGGAATGTTTTTTTCTCAACAAAAGTGGAGTTATGCTTTAAGGCACAGCATGTGTTTTCAATAAAACATATATTTTATTAATCACTTTCAAATATAGTATATAGTACTGTTACATAGAAAATTTCTTGCAATACAAAACTATAAATTATGAATCAATCATGAACAGTGTGCTGTGTCTTGTCTGTAGTGAGATATTCTTTTAGGGGCTCAATGCGTTTCCTGAAAGCAAGTCCACTTCATCAGGAGCCATCAACATCTATTTTACACAGCATATAATCTTGATGATATAGCAATGGGTATATTCAGCTTTAAAGCCAGGACTATGATACCCCATTGGTTCCAAAGGGGTGACACATTATGATCTTGTGATATAAAAGTTTGAAAGACAGACTCTATCACATAATATTAACTGCAGTATTGTAACCGTCAACATTGAAACTTGCTTTGCTAGCAACTTTTTAAATACCTATTCAGGCTTCCCCATGTGCAGGGTCCTCAAACAGAATAACATAGGTCTACAAGCCAGCAAGATCCATAAAGAGTGATTTAGTATGGTCAGTGACTTTCAAAGGAACTGGCCCAAAGCAGGGGAGGCCCATCCATTAAGGGCGCCACCCACCCTGTCCATCGCCACCCCCACATTCATGCGTCTGGCTCCTTTCAGGACAGCAGCGCATGGATTCCAATGCGGAGGGGCTGTTTTTTTTTAAGTACTGATTAGAGCCAGAGGCTCTAATAGGCTTCAATATAGGGTGGGCTCAGTTTGCAGAGAGTGCTCCCTGAGCCCACCCAGGTGTGCTACAACAGCAAATCAATAGTCGCTGTTGTAACACTGATTCTCCTCCCGGCCAATCAGGAAGCAGGTTTTGACACCGGTCACCCGATTGGCTGAAAGGACAGGCAATCTTTTTTGACGTCCAGGAGGAGGAGGGGAGAAGCTGGAAGCCGCCATGGAGGAGAGGACTCGGAGCCGAGTCGCTGCACCACACTGCTTGCCACTGGCCACGATGGGGTAAGTGCTAGACTGATGGGCAAACAGCGGGGGTGGGGGGGGTGGGTGCCGCTAGGGTGGGATGGGTGGTTGTTGTTTGCCACTCCCCGCAAAAAAAAACACCAGCCGCCACTGGCCCAAAGTCTCTTGTAATCCGCAATCCTGCATAGGCTGGAGAATTACACCTCCACCCAGTTCCACCCATCTGTGGGGCAGGTGTCCCAATACTTTTGACAATATAGTGTAAATATGATATATATATATATATATATATATATATATATATATATATATATATATATGTAGCAATAACTCTCGGTGGAGCTGCTGGTTTAAGCGGGCTTGTTACCTTCACTCTGCTTCCCTCTGTTTCACCAGCACCGGGTCCGTTGAGTTTACCTCTGGACAACACACGCACCAACACTTGAGTACATTTTCAATGCTTTATTAAACAATTCACTAAGGAAGTAGCAGGAAAGAGGCAAAAAGGAAACTTCAGAAGAAACTCAAATATCTTCTTGTAGGATTCTTGACAAATGTCCTGGTAGAATTTGGATATTACAATGGAATGCGCTCCCCTCGTGGGACACACTCTTTGCTCGTCTGGATAGGCCTCTCTCACTTGCCTAGCAGCCAGTACGTAGCATGAACAAAACTCTCTGCCACAGACTTGTTTGCGATAAACCTGTACGATCCTCTGCCACAGGATGCATTGGTTTTTTCTGCAATGAACGTCAGTCACAGTGCCTGAACCTTTAAGCCGACCCGGCAACACTATGCTGTATAGTTACTTTAGGATACATCCTCCAAGTCACCAGGCCCCTCTCCAGACCAGCACGCTGCGTGATCCTTCCATGACGGGTCCTCCCCTGGCATCTCCTCGGTTGTCCAGCTTCTTCACTTGGGATAGACAGCTCAGGACCATTCCTCGGCTGCTGTGGTAGGCCCCAGCTTCTGGGCCCACCCCTGCGCCGCAGCGACATGGGCCTCCGGAACGGAGGACCATGAGATTGCTCTCTAACGCATACCTGCGGAGGACCATGAGATTGCTCTCTAACGCATACCTGTCGGCCAAGAGGGCCAGCAGGTAGCTGTAAAACGAACCCCAAAATATGGCGTCTGTGACTGTCCCATAAATACCGTCGCCCAGAATGCAACTCGGAGGACCACCTCCACCGAGTTGTCTCCGGGACAGAAGAGCATCCATACGCTTTGACACGTTGCCTTTCCAACACTAACCAGCGATAAGAGCGACACCCACCGGTCAGTATGGAAACACACACAATGTCAGCCAAGCTGGAACAGAGGCAAACCTAACCTTCTTAACGAACAAATTACTAAATTTAATTAACATATGGTAGATCGCAAATCTACCAGCGCTACATATATATATATATATATTCACTTGTGGAGGAGAACCGCACTTTGCTTACGATTTAGTGCCAGCAATCAGGTCTTCCCACCGACCTTGTATATAGAAAAAGAGTCCAAGAGGTTGCTGCACTTAAAAATTTCTTTGCTTTATTTCTCAAATTGTTCAGTAGGGATTTACAAAGCAAGGGTTTCCCTCAGATGTGCTTCAATGGATCTTAGGAAGGGCGTAAGCTGACTAGCCCGAGACGTAATCCATCCATCTATCCATATCTGAATCTACCTGTGTCTGAAACTGTGTAGGCATTTCGTGCCTGTGTTTTTGGATTATACTTGCTTTGTAAATCCCTACTGAACAATTTGAGAAATAAAGCAAAGAAATTTTTAAGTGCAGCAACCTCTTGGACTCTTTTTCTATATATATATATATATATATATATATATATATAATTATTATTATTATACAGCGCCAACAGTTAGCGCAGCGTTTTACAACATGAGGGCAGACAGTACACTTACAATACAAATCAATACAGGAAGGATCAGAGGGCCCTGCTCGTTACATCTTACAATCTAGAATATATATATATATATATATATATATATATATATATATATATATATATATATATATATACACACACACACACACACACAAATATATTTTCTTTCTCCCCCTGTGAAACAAAATCTTGCTTAGAGTATACTGTAAGTACTTCGCATTCAGTTGGCTCTGTAGTCTATGCAGCACATGTTTTATGAATCGACAAATGAAAAAACGAAATATGAAATCAATAGGGAAGTTCAAAAAAAGGTAAGTGAAGGATGCACGTGTAATTGCTTAATTTGGAACAGAGATAAAAGATTTGTGTCAGGAATTCATGCAATTTCAAGCACAGAAGTCTAGTTTTCTGGGTTAATCGTATTGCATGTTTTTCTTTCCGAGATAAGCAAGTTGAAGTTTGTAGCAAGTAACACTTTTTAGCAAAACCTAAGTGCCGGTTCACACAGGGGCGACTTGTCAGGCGACCTAGTCGCCTGACAAGTCGCCTCCCGTTCTGTACAATGGAACCGTTCTAATAGGAGCGACGCAAGTCGCTCCGACTTAGAAAAAGGTTCCTGTACTTCTTTTGGGGCGACTTGAGGCGACTTGCATAGACTTCTATACAGAAGTCCTTTTGCAAGTCGCCGTGCATGTCGTGTGCAGGTCGCCTCGGTGAGGTGACCTGCAAGTCGTGCCGCCCCAGTGTGAACCGACCCTAAAAGTGAAATTCACTTCCTAAAAGGCTGACACATTTCTGCAGTATGGTATCTCACAGGCACATGCCCTGGAATTCGTAAAAAATTGTGCAGACCAAATTTTGTTTAAGTGTCTGTCATGTGTTCTAAAAGTGGAGCAGCATGCGCCAAATTCATGTACCTGTCTAGAACTCGTACTTGATTTTGGCTGTGCCACTTTAGAATGTACACAAGACACTTTCACAAAATCTGTCTGCACCAGTTTCTCTCTCTGTATGCCAAAAGAGAGTTGGTCTTTATCAGCTTCACTTTCATAAGATACGAACTGTCAGTATATATTTTGAACTTGGCGCATTCAGTGCACCCACAATGTAAAAATGTGGAAGCACCTGAAGTTGGTATGCGAGTCGCTGTCAGAACCAGTGGTGGCTGGTGCTCCATTTTTTGGGAGGGGGGGCAAACAAACCAACTGGCACCCCCCCCCCTCCCCCGGTCGTTCGCACCCCAACCCCCCCGTCACTCGATCGTCAGCCCTCCAGCCCCACACTTACCCATCTAGGTCACAGGCAGTGCTTCCTCCTTGGTGTCTCCTCCTCCTTGGCTTCATGGTGGCTTCCCCTGCGTCTCCTCCTCCTCGGCGGTCAATACGATCGCTTCCCCTCTCAGCCAATCGGGACCCACTTCCTGATTGGCCAGGAGGAGAATTAAGAAGAATATAGCAAATATTAATTCACTATTAAGACCATGGAAAAATACTGCGCTGAGGAACATAAATAAATACAAAAAATTGTGTAGAAAGAGCTGCTGCTAAAACCGTGAGATACATACAGAAACAGATAAATAATACAAAGTAGCAGCGCTTACCATAACATGACCAAATAAATGTAAAAATGAAAAATAAAAATAAATTAGTCCAAATCAATGACGTAGATTAGGGGTCTTCAAACAACAGCCCTCCAGTTGTTCAAGAACTACAATTCCCATCATGCCTAGTCATGTCTGTGAATGTCAGAGCTTTACAGTGCCTCATGGGACGTGTAGTTCTGCAACAGCTGGAGGGCTGAAGTTTGTGGATCCCTGATGTAGATAGTAAATAAACAGTCCATATAGCACATAAAGTGAGTTATTAAAAATAACACCTCTTGACGACAGTGTACCTCCACCAAATGAATTGTGCACTTACCAGAAGGCAAGCTTAAGGCTCGGTTCACACCTAAACCGGCCGCGGATCGCACAGCAACGCTGTCCATCCCTGTTCTCTGTTTCAGGGATGAATCAGGGCAGAATCTTTGCCTCAATTCGGCCCTGAAACGGAGCCAAAGACGCACAGCGTTTCTGTGCAGTGCGCTGAGCAGCCTCAACAGAGATATGTAAACCGGCTCCATAGGGAGCCAGTCACATTCTCCTGCTATGCGAATTAGATGTGAGGAAGCCCAAATCCAATTTGCATAGGTGTGAACCCGGCCTTAAGGAGCCTGCGGCTAATTACCAAGCCAGGGCCTCTATCCAAAAGGAAGATGGTTATCCCCCTCTAGTATAAGGAAGGAGCTTGTAATGAGCACCAAATAGCCTGGAATACTCGAGCATCAGCCACCAAGGAGCAAATTCAGGTATTACCCAGAAGTAATAAAGAGAGACTCCATAGTGTATACCGTACCACAAAGGATTTAATGGAATAAAAAGATTGCACTTACAAATAGGAAGATATAAATGATCGTAAAAAACAGCCGGCCAGCAACTGAACACCTGTCCACTGAGAAAGCTCAATGACGTCAGCACGTCTGCCTCCCTAATTCACTATTCTCACCCAACTGAGTGGGCTCAGGGCGCAGTGCTCTGCGCCCTGAGCCCACCCTTTTTTTAAGCCAATTAGAGCCTCTTGCTCTAATGATGTGCTTCTGAAAAAAAAAACACCACATTGGAATCCATGTGTCTGGCGCCCTACATGAAGATTAGGACCTGGACGCATGGAATGGGGGGGGGGGGGGGCATGCCCCTGCGCCCCTTATGGACGGGATTCTACTGGTCAGAACCAAAAGTGTTACAAATGCTTCATGAATGAGGTGCAATACATTAACATCAAAAAAGTGGTGCAGCAGCTTTATTGAATTTCCCCCCATTGTGTGTTGTGGTGCACTGTAGCACAAGTCTCTGTAGATGCATTGGAGTGATATTCCGATACTGCAATGCATCCTCACTTTATAAATGGAGATAACAAATGAATACGGTACTTCACGAGCAGCGAGCTCGTACTCTGCGTCACTTCCGGTTTGCCTATCGCTTAAACCCAGGTCTCTGGGGCTCTCCCAACCAGGGGCACAGACAGCTGAGAAAATGGACTGTGGATGTAACCATTTGTTACTCTATGAAAAATTTTAACAATAAAAGAAACATTTGGCTGGATTGGAGCTTTAAAGAATATAACATGAAAATAAATAACATAAAATGAAGTTGAATGTTTCTGTGTCTGGGCTATCTTTACATTGTACATTAAATCCGGATGCTGATATATGTGTTAGCTTCAACCATACAGGAGCACTTTAGTACCATCCGTGTCTTTACATAGAATGACATAATGCACCTATAGGTATGACTATGACCTTATCAAACTTCCTTCAGCAACATTCAGATAATTGCTGTGATTACTAGTAACCATTCATAGAGCCGTTCTGGAGAGTACTAATGGTGGCCATCATTTGTAACATTTACATGCTATAAAAATAGCCCTATGGCAAATATGCCTACTCCTTAGAATATTATATATAGAGAGGAAAAGTGAGTAGGGAGAGTGAGAAAGAATGAGTGAAATAGGGGAGAGAGAGAGAGAAAGAGAGAAAGGGAGGGAGGGGGAGAGAGAGAGAGGAAAAGGGGTGAAGTGATAGAAGGAAAAAGGGGAAGATAGAAGGAGGAGAGAAAAAGAGAGGATTAGAAAGAGAAGGAGATAGAACAAAAGGTGCAGTGAGAGAGAGGGAAGATAAAAAAAGTGAAAAGAAAGAAAAAAATGTTAGAAAGAGCAAGAATGAGAGATAAATGTGGCATTAGAGTGAGAGAAAGGGGGGGGGGGGAAGGAGAAAGACAAAGAAAAAGAGTGAAAAAAATGGAAGGAGGAATATAGAAAAAAAAAGAAGAGTAAAAGAGAGAGAGAGAGCAAGAAGAAAGAGAGTGGGGAGGAAGAGAGTGAGAAATAGAAGGAGCGAACAAAGAGTGGAGTGTGATCAAGAGAGAGAAAGAGAAGAAAAAGATTTACTAGAAAAAAAGAAGAGAGGGAGAGAGGAAGAGAGAGTGACAGAAAACAGCAAAAAAAAAAAAAAAAGATTTACTAGAAAGAAAGAAAGAGGAACCAAAAAAAGTAAAAGAATAAAAAAATAAAATAAAAAAGATTTACTAGGAGGAAAGAAAGAAAGAAAAAAAGAAAGAAAGAAAGAAAGAAAGAAAGAAAGAAAGAAAGAATGAGAGAGAGAAAGAAAGAAAGAAAGAAAGAAAGAAAGAAAGAAAGAAAGAAAGAAAGAAAGAAAGAAAGAAAGAAAGAAAGAAAGAAAAGATTTACTAGAAAGATTATGTCTCAAAAAGCAGCACATCTCATCAAGATAATAAATGCACATAATGTATACATTTTGCTCATACAAATACTATAACTGGTATCATATTTGTCATATATTTCTGCAAAGACCCAAAATCAGCAAGACTGTACTTACCATAATGGCACTCATGGACCAGTGTCTGCCAGGCCCTGCCCTGCCAGGGTAGGGCAGGGCCGGCCCTACCATGGGTCCCAGTGGGTCCATCGAACCCGGGCAGCACTTTGAGAGCGGCAGCAAACTGAACCACATCTGCCTCTCCTTCTCTTCTATTTGCCCAGCAAATTGACAACCAAGATTTCTTTCCAGCAGTTTTGTGTGTCATGATGTCCCCTGGGCTGCTCTGCCTGCCGCTATACTACCCTAGCCTGTCTATATAGTACCCTAGCCTGTCCATATACTACCCTAGCCTGCCCCTATACTGCCTTAGCCTGTCCATATACTACCCTAGCCTGTCCATATACTACCCTAGCCTGTCTATATACTACCCTAGCCTGTCCATATACTACACTAGCCTGTCTATATACTACCCTAGCCTGCCCCTATACTACCCTAGTCTGTCTATATACTGCCCTAGCCTGCACCTATACTGCCCTAGCCCACCCCTATACTGCCCCAGCCCACCCCTTGGAATTGAACATAATGGTATGTCATATAATTTTGCATACAGATAAGGTGCTGTTGCATGTAAATCTGTCTTCCTGAAAAATTAAATTTTAGTTATAATTATCATGATGTAAAATAATGGATGTGGGGGCCTTTTGGTGGATGTGATTTTTTTCTTTTGGGTGGGGGGCAGCATTTCATTCTTGGACCCAAGCAGCGCAAAGTCTTGGACCAGCCCTGGGGTAGCAGGACCAAACCTCAGAATGTATACGCATGTGATAACATTTTCCTTATTATAGTTCCCACTTCTGGCCTTCTCTGGACATCTGTGGTGAAATTCAGCAAGACATCTGTGGAGGTGCAGGGGATTTTAAGTGTAGTCAGAATGTAGAGAGGTATAGCTCTGATGTTGGCATCATGGGGTGGGTTGTACCTGGTATTATAAGGGTAGGCGGGGTATGAAAGTGTACAGTGGTTAGAGAGCACCATGTGCACCATGTAATGGATGTATTCAGGATGATATTCTATAGGAAAATAGGTTGCACTTTGCAGGAGAATTTTCCCAAGAGCTGTGAATATGGTGGAATTTCGCTTTGCAAAGCATACCCAATCATGTACAAATGAAAAATAAGGCATTTGTGCTTGCACATGATTGGATGGTGGAAGTGAGCAGAGCTTCACCTGTTTTACTAAACTCTGGGGAAAATTCACTTTGCATTGTGCAACTTCCCTTGTAAAGTGAACAGTCGATTTTCCTTTAGTAAATGAGCCCTATAGTGTATGCATGCTTTTTCTCTTAAGAGGGGAAAGTGGAAGGCAATGAATCCCTCCCCAGTGGAAGAGAAATGAGAGATATGGAACAGTGAGTTTCCTACAGTGAGTACCGCAGCACCCCAATCCACTAGCACCCAACAATGGGACTAACTTTATGTAAATGAAAAAGCATTCAGAAGTTCACCATAATTTGTAAATGCAACATATCTTTGGAACCATGATTTGTAATAATTGACTGTTATTGATGTTATTGTTTAACAATATGCAGTGAACTCCCTGACTCCTAACATGGCCTTGGGCAACAGGAACATAAGCTCAGTGGAGAATCAGGAAGATGGCTATTTGAGTTATTAAGCTGAGTGGAGAACTGAGGGAGATGACTGTTTGGGTCTCTTAGCTGAATGGATAATTGGGGAGATAGCTCTTTGGGTCATTAAGCTGAGTGGAGAATCTGTAATATGGTTGTTTGGGTCATTAAGCTTAGTGGAGAACTGGGGAGATAGTTATGTAGGTCAGTAAGCTAAGTGAAGATCTGAGCAGATGGCTACTTGGGTCACTAAGTTGAGTGGAGAACTGAGAAGATGGCTATTTGGGTCACTAAACTGGGTGGAGAACTGAGAAGATGGCTATTTGGGTCATGAAGCTGAGTGGAGAACTGGGAAGATGGCTATTTGGGCCATTAAGCTGAGTGAAGAGTCCGGAAGAAGGCTGTTTGGGTCATTAAGCTGACTGGAGAACTGGGGAGCTAGCTATTTGGGTCATTAAGCTAAGTGAAGATACAGTAAGATGGCTATTAGGGTCACTAAATTGAGTGAAGAACAGGGAAGATGGCAATTTGGGTTGTTAAGCTGAGTGGAGAACTGGGAAGATGGCAATTTGGGTCACTAAGCTGAGTGGAGAACCGAGGAGCTAGCTATTTGGGTCATTAAGCTGAATGAAGATTCATTAAGATGTCTATTAGAGTTGCTATGCTGAGTAAAGAACCAGCAAGATGGCGATTTTGGTCGCTAAGCTAAGTGGAGAATTGGGAAGATGGCAATTTGGGTTACTAAGCTGAGTGGAGAACAAGGAAGTTGGCTATTTGGGTCATTAAGCTGAGTGGAGAACTGGGCAGATGGCTACTTGGGTCACTGGCCCACCATCTTGAAAAATACATTTAGACTTTTCCTGTGGGCCCCAACGTGGAAACCGGCTGAACAACCCACAGCTATGGGTGCCACAAAGAAGACTCATTATAGTTCTGGAAACGTGAAAACATTTTCAGCCCAGCAGGCCCCATTTTGTTTCCAATAATGCATACTAGTATAGTTCTTTCCCAAAAAATAATCACATGCCACTAAGAACAGGGCTTATATGAATACTGTAGGTATGACCATTCACTTGATTGCAATACAACCCTGACTAGTGAAAAACCCGCCTTCCTCATTTATGCCACTATTTTGCACAGTGTTAGCAAATTTCTAAATATTTTTATATGTTCATTTTGACCACAACAACGTTTTAGGAATTATCTCCTATTGTATTAGAGAGATACTGTACCAATGTAATGCAGCTGTGTGTCCAATAATGTTATTTTATTCATAAATGTGCAGAAGCGCTTTATATCTATTTTTAACAAGTATGTTGGCCCAGCGGAATTGTGTCCTTTGTCACGGCGAGCAGTCAATATTTCTGACTAATCAATCTCAGCTGCGTCCCTACATAGCTACTAAGTTTTGGTATTGATTCATGAACACTTCCTCAGGAATTTCTTCATTACGTGCTGCGAGACAACTCATAGCTCATCTAAACAATGCACCCTCCAATCTCCTGTCTTTTCTGAGAGTAGAGAAGCTCTTGATACAAATAGGACTCTTGTTCTGGATGGGTCCCCTGCCACCGATAGGAGCTTGCAGTTCACACACTATATGTTTGTCCATCTGCACAGTCAACTAATGAAGCCAATATTTCTCATGATCCCATATTCTCTATATGAATGTTGTGTGCACAGGAATCAATCTTTAATAGTTGTTGGGTCTGAAAGTATAGATTCTTCCAGACATCATTTGAAGCTGTGATATGACATGATATGTTTGTTGATAGTGTGTTTTTTTTTTTACACCAGACACTTTCTGAGTTACACTCATGGATGAATCATGAGCAATGCGCTCGTTCAAGTTTTCCCCCTCTACTTCTCTGATCTTGTTCCCCAGGCTTGGGTCTATCCTTTCTTTCTTTGTTTAAAGACTGTGGATCTTTTTTAGACACCCTGTCACCAACAAAAGTTGCAGGAATAAGCATAATGCCCCGTACACACGGTCGGACATTAATTGGACATTCCGACAACAAAATCCTAGGATTTTTTCCGACGGATGTTGGCTCAAACTTGTCTTGCATACACATGGTCACACAAAGTTGTCGGAAAATCCGATCATTCTGAACACGGTGACGTAAAACACGTACGTCGGGACTATAAACGGGGCAGTAGCCAATGGCTTTCATCTCTTTATTTATTCTGAGCATGCGTGGCACTTTGTGCGTCGGATTTGTGTACACACGATCGGAAATTCCGACAACGGATTTTGTTGTCGGAAAATTTTATAGCCTGCTCTCAAACTTTATGTGTCGGAAAATCCGATGGAAAATGTGTGATGGAGCCTACACACGGTCGGAATTTCCGACAACAAGGTCCTATCACGCTTTTCCCGTCGAAAAATCCGACCGTGTGTACAGGGCATTAGAATGTTTCAAGAGCTTATGCACACAGCCACAAAAAAAGTGGCATTTGTATCAGTAAACGTAACTTTTTTGATGGATCTGAATGCAAGTGTATTGTTCTCTATGGGCCCATAACACAGCTATGTAAAAATCAATAAACTTGCGCTATGTTTAGATCCATAAATAATAAATCTATGTCTTAAGGACCGTATTTTACACTTTACACTTTAACGTTTGTGTTGATGTTTACATGCGTATAGCATACAGATCAAATATACTCCACTAGAGTTCAAGAGTTGCCTGCTAGTAACAGAAAGACACCAGGTGGCTTCCTTCTGAGGTCACCTGCATCATTGCAATCGTAGGACATTAGTCAGCAGAAGCCCCCTTACATCCTAGCAATGGAGGACATTAGTCAGCAGAAGCCCCCTTACATCCTAGCAATGGAGGACATTAGGCAGCAGAAGCTCCTCTACATCTCAGCAATGGAGGACAGTAGGCAGCAGAAGGTCCAATACTTCCTAGCAATGGAAGACACCGGGTAGCAGAAGGCCCACTACATTCCAATAATTGAGGACACTAGGCAACAGAAGCCTCCTACCCAAAAAGGGAGGAAACAACAGCCGCTTGAATCCTATTAAAGGAAGCATGCTAAGTGACTTTCTTGAGAAGCCACTTGCATCCTAGCAATAGGACTATTGTTTGCTGCGATATTGTACACGTGTGAGCACATTTTTTTATGCAGAATCTTAAAAGCATGCTTCATACAGTAAGATCCTAAGCACTAGTTACTGTATTTTTTAAAGCTAAATGCTTATTGGAAATATTTTTCCTTTCCATAAATTGTTTTTTATTAGCTTTTAACGTACCTTCAACTTGTTAGGTGATTCAACTCCAAGAAGAGCCAATTCCATAGCATAGCCCCCCTACTTTCATACCATAAAGTCTAAATACTTTTTGTGCTGGTCTAGCTCCTCCACCCCTCCCCTTAACTCTCTACATAAACTTTTATGAAACTGCTAGGGGAGCTGGGAAGGAGAATAATATAGTGTGTCACTTAAGTGACAGCTCTGAGTCTGTTGGGGCCCAGCCTCAGTCTCAGGGCTGTTTGGATGACTTCTTGGTGTACTCTAGGACTATCTATATATAATATCTGCAGCCCGGGGGAATCTGTACTCTGTGAAAGTGCTTAATGTTTGGACCATCTTAAGCACATGACATGCTGTGGATGCCATTTTCTCTATAGGAACATGTAAGAGGCTACTTGGAATATTTAGATGTATACCCTTTTTGTGGCTCCTCCACCTTTGTTTAGTTGACAGGGGCATATGTGTCCTTGAATGGAAGTGTTTTGAATAATGGATTGTTTGTTGTTTTATTAGATTAACAAGGGCCCCTCTCAGTGTAATTTGTGCCCCAGTTGGGGAATACAATGCAATATTCCCAACGCACACATTCCTGTAGGGATGGCTGTATCTAAAAGTGGGTGCTGAAGCAACCACCAGCTGGAACCGTGTTTAGTCAAAGAAAGTAATGTCACCAGCACACCAGGATCTCCAAAAATGGGCCCAAAGCTTTAATCAATGATCACATTGTTACAGCAGAAAACAACTCTTTTAGAGCCACGCAGGACCCCTTCATCAGGCATGTGACCCAGTTGAGGAATATGTGCATGTCTCTGGTCCTGGTACTTTCTACAAGGTGACAAGGTGGGTGTTTTATTTTCTCTTTCTTCTCTTCTTTTTTTAAAATATTTTAGCTTCCTCTAATTTCCTTCTTCGGTTGTCCTCCTTCTCCTCAGCTGAATCTAGGCAGTAATATTAATGTATCTTTTTAGATTTATCTTAGGTTTGAACTGTCTTATATACAGCATCTGACATCTATACAGTTCCAATTAATGTCCTGAGAAAAGCAGATAAACTTGTGAAACGCGTAGACAGGAGCAATTTTGTCTAGTATAGAATAACATTCTTTAGGATGTTGATCATTCTCAATTGGGTTTTATATGACTTATAGATAAACTTGTATGTTTTTTTGCACTGTGATGTTTTGATGCTTTTCAATTGGTCACTGATTAGGTATCTTTAAAGTCCCATTTTTCCTTTCTATATTTTAATTGATTATACTTACTCTGGGATGATACCAACCAGTGCCATTTACTGTAAATGAGCATTGAATTGCAGATCTTTATCATTAGGCCTTTGGAGGTCTACACAAAGGAAGCTTTTAGGTCTCATTCACGTGGGGCATATCAATGCATATTCTGTGTGCGGGTGGTATATACCCGCACAGGGAAGCACAGGTGTTTTGTGCATCCCCGTGCAGGATGTTCCATTGACGTATACTTGTGATGCAGCAGCTGCACAGACACAGCCGCTACTCCAAATCTGACATCCATGAGGGTGCAGGTGCATGGCCCCAAGGGCAGTCAGTGTCTGTTCAGAGATCTGCACCCAACTTCATCCCAATAGAGATCAACGGGACAAGCATGGGAATGTTAAAAACACCTGTGCATCCTTGTGTGGGTAAGCACAACCCTCACATGGGGTAAACATTGATACACCTGTGTGAACAAGGCCTTTTAGGTAAAAAAAAAAACACACCTAAAATACTTTAAAGCAGAGTTCCACCCAAAAATAGAACTTACCCTTTTTGGAATCCCCCCCCCTCCGGTGTCACATTTACCACTTCTCAGGGGGAGGGGGGGGCAGATACCTGTATAATCCAGGTATTTGCTCCCACTTCCAGGCATAGATAGCCGCAGTATCCGCAGATATCTACGCCATGTCCAGTGCCTCCTCCACCTCCCCCCCAGTGTCTTCTGGGAGACACACAGGTCCCAGAAGACAGCAGGGATCAGTGGGATCGCGCAGTGCAACTCACGCATGCACAGTAGGGAACCAGGCTGTGAAGCCGCAAGGCTTCACTTCCTGATTCCCCTACCGAAGATGGAGGTGCCTCCACCCGAGAGCTGAGGGACGGATCAGGTGAGGACACCACGTGCGCCCTGGACAGGTAAGTGTCCATATTTTAAAAGTTTGCAGCTGCAGTATTTGTAGCTGCTGACTTTTAAAATATGGACACTTACCTGTCCAGGGCGCTCGTGATGTCCTCACCTGATCCGTCCCTCAGCTCTCGGGTGGAGGCGCCTCCATCTTTGGCGGAACGCCGCTTTAAATGCACATTTGATCTTGAAGGAAGATTTTTTTTTTGTTAATGAATGTTCTGGCAACAAGGCCTCTTTAAAAAAAATACTCTTTCATGCAATAAAAAATTCCTAGAAACATTTTCTAAAGAAGAAAGTGAATGCCCGTCCCTCCTGCCATTCATGCTACTCAACACTGTTGGATGGGTGGAAGGCCTACTCCCAATTAGTCAGTCTGCCCGGGCTGAATATTATACATCATTTTGCATCAATCGGCAGAACCTAGATACTTTGTTCATGAATACATTTGTAATTTGAGATTACATAGTGCAAACATAGATGGGGTAGATAACTTGTGTTAGTAAGTCATAACTGTATCTTAACTATTGATCAAAATATCGAACTCTACTTCCCTGTGTGCAGAATATTTATTGAATAGATTGTTGACTATATAGATCACTTATTTTTATTGGAAAAGATTAATTGGAGAAGAAATCAAGCATTTATCGAAGAGTGTATGGCCACTCTTGATAGGAGACACCACATTGATGGTCACTGGCTAGTTTTACAAGGACTGTACCCAAAGTAATGCAGAATGAGATATAAATGTTTCTATTAACTTACATAGGTTGTTGAAATTCCACATGTTGGTGGAGTAACTCTTCCTGTATAGCAGGGGTGTATAACTCAGTTTCATTGCGGGCCACATCAGCATTATAGTTACCCTCAAAGGCCCAGTTGTATCTGTAAGGCTATATAAATTTATCCAGGGCTTTTTTTTCTCAGAGAATAGGTGCAGGAACTTAACCACGTCACACCTCAGAGTTAAGGGGAGTGCTACATACATAGTGCAGAGTTCAGGGGTGTGCTACATACAGAGTGCAGAGATCAGGGGTGTGCTACATACAGAGTGCAGAGATCAGGGGTGTGCTACATACAGAGTGCAGCATTCAGGGGTGTGCTACATACAGAGTGCAGCGTTCAGGGGTGCGCTACGTAGAGTGCATTTTCATGGTTGCCCTAAGCACAGAGTGCAGAGTTCAGTGGTGCACTACAGAGTGCAGTGTTCAGGGGTGTGGTATATACCGAGTGCAGGGTTCAGTACATGTACAGAGTGCATTTTCAAAGGGTGCCCTATGCACAGAGTGCAGAGCCCAGGGGTGTGCTTTGCACGGAGTGCATTTTCAAGGGTCGCCCTATGCACAGAGTGCAGAGTTCATGGGTGTGCTACGTACAGAGTGCAGGGTTGAGAAGTGCTCTGCATAGGGCAGAGGGCATGAGCTGGAGATAGGGGAATTGCATTCCGCCACGCTCTGGCTGAAAAAAAGCCCTGGTTGTGAAGGTCACATGAAATGGCATGGTTGACTGGATTGGACTCCTGGGCCTTGTGTTACATGCGCTATAGTAACACTTCTTTTTCATTGCAGATACATAATGAATTCCAAGCAGAAGCAGCGTGCATATAAGCAGCAGAAAGAAGAGTGGGCTTAATGCTCATATGCCGCACATATGTGACCATATGTGACCATGGCGGCTGAGCTCTGTGCTTTGAGCTAGTTCAGTGCATGCTCCCAACATAGTGCCCAAGATGTCACTGACTGCTCCCAGTTTCTAGTTACGATCTGGAAGGTCATGATGTGCGGGTGGCAAGGGCTTAACATTTCGCTACCAGCACCAGGCCCACCTCCTTACCAGTGTGCCCTTCACCCAGGGACACATTCTGCAAAGTTGAGCTTGATAACCAATACTTTATCTAAATAAATGTAACTTTATTCTTCCCTTCACTTTGTCACCTTGTTAAGAAATAGAAAAGAACACAGGCTCACAGCTGAACATTTTTATTGTGGGAATGAAAAATACGTTATGGATTTTCCCAGGAGGTGTGCCGCTGTTCCTGTTCTCTCTGATCCTCTCCTCATATTTCTTTGCTCTATTTCTCACCTAGTTACTACTAAAGACATCAATGGTGCTCTGATCATTCAGGGCACAATGCAAAAATAATTATATCATTTTTGCTCAGTTTATTATAGTATACAGTAATTAACTTTCAAAGTTTACACAAAGAGAATACCAACATATTTTTTAAACTCTTTTCACTGCACACGTTTAAAAATCATTTTAGGTCTGAGGCGCAATGATTAATGAAACCCAAAATTTCAATGAAAAATACACTAAAGTTAATTTCAAGGGGAACAAAAACACAAAATATTACACAAGTTTTTGGTAAAATAGATGCCCAACATGTCAAGGTTTGAAATTGTGTGCGCCCATGAAATTGTGACAAACTTTGGTACCTTATGTTTTCCATAGCTACCAGGTTATCAGTTTAGAGTTAACTGTGAACGTTTTCATGAGTAGGGGTTCACCTACATTTGAACGTATGTGTAGCAGCGCTAAACTAAACAAACATAAATTATTGATAAATCCGTGATGAAAAATTATTATTAATAAACCAATCCTTAATGTTGTCCTTTAGTAGGAAACAAAACTTGCTCAAAGTCCATAAACCAAGTGTAGGTATTAATATATTGAGTGAAGAAAATGAATGAATCATCTACCGAAACCAAAAGTGAAACACCACACAGAATGCGCGCTTACCCCAAGGCAAGCTATAAGAGCCTGCAGCCTATTACCCGGCTAGGGCATTTATCCAAAGATAGGAGAAACCATTGCCACAGCAGGATCGTAGATATGTAATCAACACTCAGCCTGGATCCCCCGATTTCCGGGTTCAGATATGTGGTCAACTCCAGGTACCATAGTTACATAGTTACATAGTTACCACCGCCTGTGGAAGGGAATTCCACATCCTTGACGCTCTTACAGTAAAGAACCCTCTACGTAGTTTAAGGTTAAACCTCTTTTCTTCTAATTTTAATGAGTGGCCACGAGTCTTGTTAAACTCTCCTCTGCGAAAAAGTTTTATCCCTATTGTGGGGTCACCAGTACAGTATTTGTAAATTGAAATCATATCCCCTCTCAATCGTCTCTTCTCCAGAGAGAATAAGTTCAGTGCTCGCAACCTTTCCTCATAACTAAGATCCTCCAGACCCTTTATTAGCTTTCTTGCCCTTTCTTTGTACTTGCTCCATTTCCAGTACATCCTTCCTGAGGACTGGTGCCCAGAACTAGACAGCATACTCCAGGTTCGGCCGGACCAGAGTCTTGTAGAGCGGGAGAATTATCGTTTTATCTCTGGAGTTGATCCCCCTTTTAATGCATGCCAATATTCTGTTTGCTTTGTTAGCAGCATTGCATGCCATTGCTGAGCCTATCATCTACTAGGACCCCCAGGTCCTTTTCCATCCTAGATTCCCCCAGAGGTTCTCCCCCCAGTGTATAGATTGCATTCATATTTTTGCCACCCAAATGCATTATTTTACATTTTTCTACATTGAACCTCATTCGCCATGTAGTCGCCCACCCCATTAATTTGTTCAGGTCTTTTTGCAAGGTTTCCACATCCTGTGGAGAAGTTATTGCCCTGCTTAGCTTAGTATCGTCTGCAAATACAGAGATTGAACTGTTTATCCCATCCTCCAGATCATTTATGAACAAATTAAATAGGATTGGTTTCAGCACAGAACCCTGGGGAACCCCACTACCCACCCCTGACCATTCTGAGTACTCCCCATTTATCACAACCCTCTGAACTCGCCCTTGTAGCGAGTTTTCAATCCATGTACTCACCCTATGGTCCATGCCAACTGACCTTATTTTGTACAGTAAATGTTTATGGGGAACTGTGTCAAATGCTTTTGCAAAATCCAGATACACCACGTCTACGGGCCTTCCTTTATCTTGATGGCAACTCACCTCCTCATAGAAGGTTAATAGATTGCTTTGGCAAGAACGATTCTTCATGAATCCATGCTGATTACTGCTAATAATACCATTCTTATTACTAAAATCTTGTATATAGTCCCTTATCATCCCCTCCAAGAGTTTACATACTATTGATGTTAGGCTAACTCGTCTGTAATTCCCAGGGATGTATTTTGGGCCCTTTTTAAATATTGGTGCTACATTGGCCTTTCTCCAATCAGCTAGTACCATTCCAGTCAGTAGACTATCTGTAAAAATTAGGAACAACGGTCTGGCAATCACCTGACTGAGTTCCCTAAGTAGCCTCGGATGCAAGCCATCTGGTCCCGGTGATTTATTAATGTTAAGTTTCTCAAGTATAATTTTAATTCTGTCCTCTGTTAACCATGGAGGTGCTTCCTGTGTTGTGGCATGAGGATAAACACTGCAGTTTTGATTACTGAAGCCCCCCGATTCACTTGTGAAGACTGAGGAGAAGAATAAATTCAATACCTTCGCCATCTCCCCATCCTTTGTAAACAGATGTCCTTCCTCATTTTTTATGGGGCCAATATGGTCTGTCCTCCCTTTTTTACTGTTCACATACTTAAAGAATTTCTTGGGATTTTTTTTGCTCTCCTCCGCTATGTGTCTTTCATGTTCTATCTTAGCCGTCCTAATTGCGCCCTTACATTTCTTTTTGCATTCTTTATAAAGTCTGAATGCTGAGGATGATCCCTCAACCTTGGAGTTAAGCTATTCAGGACTTTTGTTCGCTTTTTTAAATTTATTACCCAATGGGATACATTGGCTAATGCCCTTATTTAATATGCTCTTAAAGCAAACCCATCTCTCCTCCGTATTCTTTGTTCCTAATATTTTATCCCAATTTATGCCTTTTAGCAAGGTTTGTAGTTTAGGGAAGTTGGCTCTTTTGAAATTCAGTGTCTTTGTATTCCCTTTATGTTTCCTATTTGTGTGATTTATACTGAAACTAATTGATCTGTGATCGCTGTTACCTAAATTGCCCCGTATTTCCACATCCGTGATCAGGTCTGTATTGTTGGTAATCAGTAGATCCAGTAATGTTTGATTTCTAGTTGGTGCGTCTACCATCTGACCCATAAAATTGTCCTGCAAGACATTAAGGAACTGGCGAGCCTTAAAAGAATGCGCGGTTCCCTCCGCCCAGTCTATGTCTGGATAATTAAAATCCCCCATTATGATAACACTTCCCATCCTTGCTGCTAATCCAAATTGTGATAGGAGATCTGTCTCCACTTCCTCCCTCAGGTTAGGGGGCCTATAGCATACTCCCAGTATTATTTTCCCCTTAGCTTCATCCCTTTGGAGCTCTACCCATAAGGATTCCACCTCCTCTCTAGCTCCCTCAGTGATGTCATCTCTCACATTCACTTGTACATTATTCTTGATATATAGGCATACCCCTCCCCCTTTTTTACCCTCTCTATCCTTGCGGTATAGGGTATACCCTTGAATGTTTGCCAGCCAATCATGAGAGCTGTTGAACCAGGTCTCTGAAATTCCCACAAAATCCAAATCCTCCTCGTACAACAGTATCTCTAGTTAACTCATCTTGTCCGCCATGCTCCTGGCATTGGTGAACATGCCACATAGTTTAGACCGGTCGCATATTGACCTTGTATTGGGTGTTTCGAGATTGCAACTAGGACTTGCTACTATACTCACCTTGTGTTTTTGTGCTTTGGTTAACCTACCACTAATGCCCCCAATACTACACTCTGGAATATCTTCCGCGCTGGCTATCTCTGCCTCTGGACCCCCCCCCATCACCTAGTTTATAAACCCCTCTAACTTTTTGGCCATCTTCATTCCCAGCAGATCTGCACCCTCCTCATTTAGGTGCAGTCTGTCCCTTCTATAGTACCGGTTACCGACTGAGAAGTCGGCCCAGTCCTCCAGGAACCCAAACCCCTCCTTACTACACCAGCTCTTCAGCCACTTGTTTACTTCCCTAATCTCCCTAATCTCTACCGTTCAGTTGTTACCTAAAATAGAAACGTCATCGCGTTTGAGTGCGAGTGGACGGGCGTTCGCAATAGCCGGCCGGCTGTTATGTGTGTTTTTAACCTTCAAAATTGTAAGTGTTATTCTACTTTTAATAAACAGTGGTTCGCCAGTATTATGCTATGTTGAGTTTTTCTATTTTGGGGAACAACTAATGGTACCTGGAGCTGGCCACATATCTGAACCCGGAAAACGGGTGATCCAGGCTGAGTGTTGATTACATCTCTACGATCCTGCTGTAGAAATGGTTTCTCCTATCTTTGGATAAAGGCTCTAGCCAGGTAATAGGCTGCAGGCTCTTATAGCTTGCCTTGGGGTAAGCGCGTATTCTGTGTGGTGTTTCACTTTTGGTTTCGGTGGATGATTCATTCATTTTCTTCACTCAATATATTAATACCTATACTTGGTTTATGGACTTTGAGCACGTTTTGTTTCCTACTAAAGGACAATTTCAATTCTGATTATTTATAACATTTAGGATTGTGTTTGGTTTATTAATAATAATTTTTCATCACGGATTTATCAATAAGTTATTTATGTTTGTTTAGTTTAGCGCTGCTACATTTCCTCTATTACAATTTTGTGTCTGTATCTCACTTTAGCAGCTGCTCCAGCTTGATGTATATGTTCCACTAGCGCGGTATTTTTTTCCTATGATTTGTACGTAGGTGTATGTGGGAGTGGGAGGAGGGGAAATGTTTTTTTTGGGAAAAAAATGTAAAGAACTATTGCCAAAGCTTTTTTAGCCCTACTTCTCCTATGGATCACAAGAGTGCAGTTCATTCCTGTGACCTGTTTTCAACCAACAGTGGGCTAAAGTCACTCAGCTGGTCCAGGAGCTGGATCAATCTCAACTTTACAGTCGGGATCCACCCAGAAGCCTGAACTGGCATTTGCCTCAGCCTCTCAGCAAGCCACAGGGAGACTGAACCACTCCAACCCCTGCACAGCTCAGAGCTCCAGTGAGTACTGGAGGAGTAGAGTAGAGGGGAAAAGTGAGTAATCAGCAGTGTTATATCGATCAGTTCTCAGTGCAGAGGCGGCGGGGGACAGATGCAGCATCTAATCGATGCTCCATCCACCCAGGTAAGTATTTATATTTATTTATTTTTTGGTGCTTGAGTGTAACTTTAATTCCTTTTGCCATGAGAGAGACTGGACTGGAGAGTGCACACTGTCCACTGTGCATCATCACTGTTGCATATCGGTGGCCTGAGCAGGGTCTGGAGCACTGAGTTTGGAGGTGCCAACAGCCAGAGTCATCTGGGTGCAGAGCAGAGAGGGAACTAATCACTGTGTGTGACTGGATGGTGAGCTGAAATATTGATGAGACTGGTGAGCTGCTCAAGCGGGGATTTGCTATTTGCTGCTAGAGAGACTAAACCCTTTAGGAACTTACCAAACAGCTATCTAGTAGCCTTATTGCTGCCTGCAGGCTTGACTAAGACTATTCTCATATGCAGTAATAAAGATGTAGCACCTCAATATAGCAACAGCAAATTAAATTATCAAGTATATATTAACCTAAAACATCTACTATGTTATGTCAGGGAATGGCTGAACGATTAATTTAGTCAGCTAAGTATATCAAATCACAGTGCCTCTAACACAGAATATATTTATAAAATTGACTTAAGTGACCTAATTAATTATTTTGAATGAATTTGCCAAGCAGAGCTCTTTAAGAATGCAACAAGATCTGTGTCGGTATAGACTGAGGCTATCAAAAAATAAATGAATATATATTACAATAAGTCATATACAAACACCACTAATAGCTTGATTAATAGGTGGGCACAGACATTACAATTTACAATGAATTGCTACAGCCTAGATGTATCTGTTGGATTAAATCAAAATGTTTAATTTCCTCACTTCTAGACGTCCTAACTTTTTTTTTTAATTTGGCAGATAATAACCTGCTTTTGACTAACTTGATCCATGAAACCTCTATAGTCAGATTCCTGGGTAAAGTCCATCTAAAGTTATGCCAATATGGCCTATTAAAAATATCCACATTTCTGGGTGTTAGGATATGGGGTGGGGTAGCAAATACCAATATGGCCAAATAAAATAACCACATTTTCGGGTGTTAGGATTTCCGAATATCAAATCAACTAGTATAAAATACTTGAATACAACAACAAAAAATAAATGTGGAAATTATAGTTACCCTTTTAAATTGGCTATTTGCTTTAACTGGTTCCTGACCAGCCGCTGCAGTTATACTGTGGCAGGATGGCTCCCCTGGGCGAACAGTCATAGCTGTACGCCGGTCCTTTAAGACGCTTTAGGAGGTGCATGACTGCTGGACACCCATGATCGCTCGTGACAGAGCAAGAACCAGCATCTGTGTGTGTAAACACACAAATCCTGGTTCTCTCAGGGGAGAGGAGACAGATCGTGTGCTCCTACTAAGTAGGAACAATGATCTCTCTCCTCCCCTAGTCAGTCCCACCCCCCCTACAGTTATAACACACACTAGGGAACACAGTTAACCCCTTCATCGCCCCCTAGTGTTAACCCCTTTCCTGCCAGTGACATTTATACAGTAATCAGTGCATTTTTATAGCAGGGATCGCTGTATAAATGTCACTGGTCCCAAATATGTGTCAAAGTGTCCGATTTGTTCGCCGTAATATCATAGTCCCAATAAAAATCTCTGATCGCCGTCATTACTAGTAAAAAAATTAAAATAATAAAAATGCCATAAATCTATCCCCTAGTTTGTAGACGCTATAACTTTTGTGCAAATCAATCAATATATGCTTATTGCGATTTTTTTACCAAGAATATATATCGGCCTAAAGTGAGGAAAATTTTTTTATTTTTTTTTAAATTGTGTGGTTTTTTTTTCAAAATTGTTGCTCTTCTTTTGTTTATAGCACAAACAATAAAAACCGCAGAGGTGATCAAATTCCACCAAAAGAAAGCTCTATTTGTGGGAAAAAAAGGACGTAAGTTTTGTTTGGGTACAGCGTCGCTCAGTACCGTATCGCAAAAAAGGGCCTGGTCAGGAAGGGGGTAAATTCTTCCGGGGCTGAAGTGGTTAAAATGGTTGCCGCCAGATTCTCATAAGATGGCTGCCGAATTCTGGTTGTAGTTTTCCTTCCCAAAATGGTGTCTAGTTATGCTGTAACTGTGTCCTAGATTCAGTAAAGTGTCAGATGATGGGCATCTGTGTCTGATGATGATCCACTCCTATCGGATGGGCGTGCCTCAGATGATGTATGTGCATCCTGTGTGAGTGTGCTCTTTCCTATGTTATCAGGTTGTAAAAAATACACTAATAAAATATGCCAAGGTGGTCAAGGAGGTGTACCCTTATTCCTATTGGAAATAAGACCACACTCACCATCTCACTAACTCCCAATGCAGCAAGTTACACATTGGGAATTAACGATCTCAGCTTCCACTCTATTACTAGAGTGGAAACTGAGATAATTCCCAATGCATGTGTAGCGCACCCACTTAAGAGTTGCAAGTGAACTGGGATTCCCCACCCTGCACAGCCAGGCACACCAAATTTTCACAGTCAGTCACAGTCATAAAACAGTCCAGTACTTTGTTTTGTTATTTTATTGAGGGATTTGAACTGAATGATGGAGATTGGGAATTATGGGATGCCCACTCAACTCAGAACAAACTTCAGGGACAACTTTTCCTATACACAGTCCATATACACTCCTCTGCTTGCTCCAGCACTCACTTTTTTGTAGAACTCAGCTATGTCACCCTGTAGCACTTTTGTACCAAAGGCCCATTACAGGAAGGGACTCACAGCCCCTATACTTGGAGACAGGGTGACACAGCTCACACTTTCCCAGCACTTCCTCTTTGTGGTCACTGATCCCAGCACCACCTCTTCAGGCACTGCCAACCCGCTTGGCTGCAGCTACCCCTTTAACTAGCCCTCCTGGCTAACTTCTCCACAGTCCTCTTAGGCTGACACTCTCTCCACAGTCCTCCCAGGCCTCACGTTCTCCAGCCCACCCAGCTGACTTCTCAGGAGATCTCCCGGATGTGCTGACCTGCTTCCGCTGTCCTCTCTCTTGCTCCCGTGCCTCCAGGAGGGGCTTACTCCCTGTGTTGTGGTGGATCCTTCCAGCACCCAAGCCCCAGACCTGAGGTCACCCCCCCAAGACTAGGGCCTCCGACAGCCTCCTTAGCACTCCATCTCCATCTTCCACCCAACTACCCCTGCTGGCATGACTAATGCCCATTTAGGAGGTGGCTTGCCTCCTGCCAGCCCATTTGCTGGGGATTGGCTGGGGCCCTCATAAATATGCCAAGCAGCTCCTCCTAGCCTCCACCCACTACATCTGGAAGCTTCGCCAAGGTTCCAGAAAACAGGGGGAGGCACCAAAGATGCTGCTTGCTGAGTCATCCTGCCTCCCTGAGTCACTCAACCCTGACCTAGATTAAACCCAGGCCTGGCTCTCAGACAATCCAATTAACCTACACAGACAGCTAACTATATACAACTTTCACATGTGACTTGCTGCATTGGCAGCTAGTAAGCTGGTGAGTGCTGTCTTACCCTCAGTTGCATGTGGTGTCTCCTTTTTTTGTACAGTGAAAGCAATAAACAGACATTTCTGGAGCAAAAGGACATTTAACTTTATTTATACAATTTGCGTGTGTGATTTTACCTTTCATGTTTTATGCACATGATTTATAGTAGATGTTTTAATTTATTATTTACTGTACTTGATTATTTCATTTGCTATATTAATTTGCTGCACCATTATTACTGTTATGCCCCGTACACATGAGCTACGAGTAAGCACTCCGAGTGTGAAACGCGTCAGCTGATCCTGTACATCTTGCATGATTGTCTTGTACTTTTGATGGTCCCATATCTACAATAAAGACAAGTTTTCTACTTCATCCGGTGTGCGGCATCCAGATTTTTCTATTCAACACTTTGCCCCGTACACACGGTTGGACATTAATCGGCCATTCTGACAACAAAGTCCATGGATTTTTTCCGACGGATGTTGGCTCAAACTTGTTTTGCATACATACGGTCACACAAAGTTATCGGAAAATCCGATTGTTCTGAACGTGGTGACGTAAAGCACGTACGTCGGGACTATAAACGGGGCAGTAGCCAATAGCTTTCGTCTCTTAATTTATTCTGAGCATGCCTGCCACTTTGTCCGTCGGATTTGTGTACACACGATCGCAATTTCCGACAACAGATTTTGTTGTCGGAGAATTTTATAGCAAGCTCTCAAACTTTGTGTGTTGGAAATTCCGATGGAAAATGTGTGATGGAGCCCACACACGGTCGGAATTTCCGACAACAAGGTCCTATCACACATTTTCCGTCTGAAAATCCGACCGTGTGTACAGGGCATTATACTTATATTATTATTGTTTATAATTATTATTATTGTTTTAGGACCAGACTTATTACACTCATTCTCATATGCATCAATGGTACAACTGGGTCCAACACTATCCGGCTGAAGAGTTAGGACTAAAGACTGTCCCTGTAGAGCTGCTACACAGAGACCTTCAACTATTGCTTAGGCTAAGAGGTACCTCTCGGGGACATTGCACCATATCCTTAGTCATTCTCCTAGAATGCACTAGATTAGTTATAGTATTATTATTCACATTGCAGTTAATGCTTACAGTATATGCACTGTTTATTGCTGACTTTGCTGATTTATGAATTAATCCTACTCTAGTGGTACAGAATTCTGTTCTAAGTTACCTTGGCATAGTGATTATACTGTCTAGTGTCTTAACCTACCTTCTGTGTGTTTGTTTTTTGATCAAACCACCTTTTATTCTAACCTGTACCAATACATTGAGTTCATTTACCAATAAATGGTCTTGTGTCTTTTTCCTGGTGCTAATTCGCAGCCAAGTTAAAGGTATCTACATTCATGTTCTTATAATTGCTTACAGTAATTTTCATTGAACCAGGTGTGTCAGAGGGGCTGAGGTTGTTCTTGGAGTTGAGGCACAGAATAGAGAACCCAAATTACCAAGCGGATCCTTCTGGGGTTGCGCTACATACCCTTTGCAGGACATGACAGGTATACTTTATACAAGGGGTCTCAAACTGGTGGCCCTCCAGCTGTGGCAAAACTACAAGTCCCATGAGACATTGCATGGCTGACAGTTACAAGCATGACTCCCATAGGCGGAGTCATGATGGTACTTGTAGTTTCGCAACAGCTGGAGGGCCGCCAGTTTGAGACCCCTGCTTTATACCCTCTCAGCTACTGATGGTAATGTATTTCTGATGAACTGTATAGACTGTTTTATTTATACCAGACACCCTCAGTAAATGTCATATTACTGTTATTTGAATTATGACCCATTAAAGTGGATGTAAACCCAATGTCATCCGTTCTAAACTACTGCCATATGGGTTATCTATAAGGATATACATGCCTCCTGCATGTATCTTTACCTGTCAAATGTCTCCCCTCTGTCTGTTATGAGACCCGAAAAACTGCATATTCTGTGGGTGGGTCTGTTGTCTGAAGCTCAGTGGGTGGAGTCGTGATGTCAGTAGACTCCCCGCCCACCTCTACACTCCCCTTGTCAATATGCATTTTCTCCTTTGTATTTCTTACACTGAACTTCTGCTATGATCTCTAACATCCAGTGAAAAGACAGGAAAGTAACCACATAACTTCAGCATGCCAAATCATGCTGAGGTGTGGAACAGCCAATCCTTGCAGAGCTGCTGAAGAAAGGAGTGGGGGAGGGAATTAAAAAATAATGCATGTCTTAGGCTAATGCACGAGATATGTAAATCACCTGTCACTCACAGCAAGGGGGAGGATTTGACAAAGTTTTTCTCAGTTTGTCTAGTTTTATCTCACTGAACAATAAAAGAGGATTGCTCAGAGACGGATTAACTCTTTGTGGCAAGACTGGGCTCAAATGGTAGGAAATCTTATACTCTACAGTATGACATAAAAAAAAATTTGGGTTTACATCCACTTGTTCCGTAATATTGTATCTGGTATGATGGAGGGAATTCACCCAGGTACCTCCGTCTGTGCCTGTTGATGTCCTCCTGTCCATCACAGTCTATATCATTCTCATTTCTGTGTGTTGTCAGATATTCAAAATGTCCATTTTTCACTGTCTGTCAGTGTGTGTTAGTTTTATAAAAATATAAGAAATAATGTACTTCCTTCAATAAATTATTAAAGATGTTACAATCACATTCACCAAACTCCCAGGAACCGATCCAGATGGCTGTGTAATTTAAATCAGACAGTACATCTATCTATCTATCTATCTATCTATCTATCTATCTATCTATCTATCTATCTATCTATCTATCTATCATTTATTTATCTATCTCTAATGTTTTCTCTCCCTTTATTCTATTCCTTTCTCTCTCTCTCCAATTTATTATGTTTATCTATTCTATCCCTTTCTCTCTCTCTGATTTTATATTATACCTATCGATCTGTTGTCTATCTATCTATCTATCTATCTATCTATCTATCTATCTATCTATCTATCTATCTATCTATCTATCTATCTATCTATCTATCTATCTATCTATCTATCTATCTATCACATTTATTCTACCTATCTATTCTACCCCCCCCCCCTCTCTCCAATGTATTACATTTATCCATCTGTTGTCTATCTATCTACAGTATCTATCTACTTATTTTATCTATCTATCTACAGTATCTATCTACTTATTCTATCTATCTATCTATCTATCTATCTATCTATCTATCTATCTATCTATCTATCTATCTATCTATCTATCTATCTATCTATCTATCTATCTATCTATCTATCTATCTATCTGTCTATCTGTCTATCTGTCTATCTGTCTATCTGTCTATCTGTCTATCTGTCTGTCTATCTGTCTGTCTGTCTGTCTGTCTGTCTGTCTGTCTATCTATCTATCTATCTAATTTATAAAGTAGTAAATGTGACATTGAACAAACATTCATTGCAAGTGTATCTTCCTGGTCATGTGTTTGCATATGTCAGACTTTAGGTTGGACCTGTAGGCAGGTGTAGTTGAGCCTCCTGACACAGGTGGCACTGTTACGGTAGCCACCATGCAGAAAGGATGCAGGATAAGAGATTCTCGTGTTCCTCTGAGGCCTCTGTAGGCACCATCAGGGGAGCAGATGTCCAACTGCACGCTACTACACTAGATGACCTCTGTGGTCATCTTTCGTGAGGGTAGTGCTAATAAGTAAATGTAAAAAAGGAGCCCAAAGGCCAATGTTGCACTTGAAAGAATAAAATAATAAATGTATATGAATAAATGGACACAGCTGCCAGCACCTTAAAGTCTAATGCCGCGTACACACGGTCGTACTTTTCGTCTACAAAAGTCCAACGGACGCTGACGGACTAAAGCTGGCTGGTAATCCGATCGTGTGTGGGCTTCTCCGGACTTTCAACGTACTTTTTTAGCCTCAAATCCGACGTACTTTAGATTTGAAACATGCTTTAAAACTTTACTTCGTAACTACGACGGACCCCGAAATCCGCTCGTCTGTGTGCTAGTCCGACGGACAAAAAGCCACGCTAGGGCACCTATTGGCTACTGGCTATGAACTTCCTTATTTTAGTCCGGTGTACGTCATCACGTACGAATCCGACCGACTTTTGTGTGGTCGTGTGTAGGCAAGTCCGTTCGTTAGAAAGTAGGCCGCAAGTCCGCCGCAAGTCCACCGAAAGTCTGCCGGAAGTCTGTCGGACAGGCTGTCTGACTTTTGTAGACGAAAAGTACGACCGTGTGTACGCGGCATAATACAAAAACTAAAACAGATAAAATTTGCAAAATAGATGCGTCTCCATAGGCTTCACTTTACTTCCTATATTGTTTGCCCATCCACCTCCATGGGGCGTTTGCTAGAACACATAATTGAATTTCTGCTAGAAGCCAAGCACTGCTAACTGTCTCCTTCTCTTTTGATAAGATCTGATTGGTTAAATCTTCAAGTGCCTGGTCAAACGCACCTGGCCAATTCCACTGCCCGAAATTCATCACCTGCAGGAGCATGGGCCATGGTTAAAACTGGAGAAGGTTGCTGAGATGGAGGATCTGTGTGTCTCTGTCTCCCTGGACTGGGGCTCAGCTGTATGTACAGACAACATAGGAGTAGAACAGACACCCCATGCTTGTGCTAATTAAGTAGTACTGTCCCACTGCAGTAAGTGTACATACATTTGCAAAGTGGCCAGGTCAGAGACAGGTGAGGGACAGTGTGACTATCGTAGGAAAAGGTTCTGGTGGGGAAGGGACAGGTCAGGGACCTCACACCTGAGACCGAAACCTAAGAGTACCTTCTGCCCCCATGTCCCAGCTGACCTTGCAGCCACAATGCCTAGCAGCTACCTCCTTCGTCAGATGCTGCCGGGTGTTGTAAGCTTTTTGAACATGCCCTTTACTGTATTGAGACTGTGTTCCTCAAGCCCCTCTGTAAGGAACTGTGGAAAAGGTTCAGTCCCTAGATTCAGGTCCCGCTGCCATCTTGGTGGAACTTCTTGTTAATATATTGTGCTGCATTCCTTGGTCTCCGTGGGCATTTACTTCCCATTGGGTACCAAATGGCTGACATCACTCATTTACACACTTATTTTTTATTGTTTATTGAAATTCATGGCACCTCAAGGCATGGCATATGTGTTGTGGTGCCCTGTGGTGCAGGTGCATTGTCTACCACTGTAAAATTATTTTGGGGTGTCATTCAAAATAAATATCACCACTACATACCAGTGATTTTGTTTGTTGCATTTACTGTAATACTAAGATGTTATAGCATTATAAGAGAAGAAAAAAAAAAGATGTTACCCACGTCTCCTTGTCTCTTCTTCAGCATGTCATAATAACTATCAATGGCAGGATTGATCACAGATCACAGGTTGTTTTTTCTTTTTTATTATTTATTTATTATGATTTAGCACTAATCTATTATTTTCATAGAAGAGAAGCTACAAAGGTACATCAAGGCTGTTATTTGACTGTAACTTTTATTTTTTGAATCTCTGTCTTTTCTTTTGATTATTGAGTTTCAATACTTTCAACATTAAATTTTGTTCTTACAACTTTTGTAAACTTTTTTTTTTTAAAAAAGCATACAGAGAGGAGTGCAACAAAGCAAAGTACAAAAGTATAAAACCTTTTTGTATTTTTTATTTTTTTTATTAGACTGTTTACATTAATCAGTCTGTGTCTAATGCATTCTTCCCATGAATGGAGTGTGACGATCACAATGAACTATGCATCGGCTCATATGAACCCATGGAGCCCGTCAGGCAGAAGTGGAAAGGCTTTGTGTGAGCTACATTTGATCACTTGTTATAGATTATATCGCCTTATCTTGGTTAACCAGGCTTTGCTACTGCAGTTCACCTTGTAAAAGGGCTGTGTTTACCCAAATCATGGCAAGGCGCTGATATAATATTTTCTTCCACTCACTCCTTTCAAAAAGTAATTTCAATATTAGTAAAAAAAAAAAAAAGAAAGAAAAGCACTTAAAACAGACAGCTGTGGATGAACTTATCTGTTCGGTGGGGTGTAGAATGTGTCAGTTTTGCTACATTGTAAATCTTTTTTTTTAATTAAAAAAAGTTAAAATTGTGACCGACCGACAAAATTAGCGCAGGCAAAAAATCTTTTGGAAAAAATGAAATGACAGACAATCAATTAATGTAAAATTACTGTTATGCCACGTACACACGAGCGGACTTTTTGACCGGACTGGTCCGACGGACAATTCGACCGTGTGTGGGCTTCATCAGACCTGCAGCGGACTTTTTCGGTCGAAAATCCGACAGACTTTAGATTTGGAACATGTTTCAAATCTTTGCGTCGGAACTCCGCCGGACCCAGTTCCTATCGAAAAGTCCGCTCGTCTGTATGCTAGTTCGATGGACGAAAACCAACGCTAGGGCAGATATTGGCTACTGGCTATCAACTTCCTTATTTTAGTCTGGTCGTACGCCACCACGTACGAATCCGTCGGACTTTGGTGTGATCGTTTGCAGGCAAGTCTGTTTGTTCGGAAAGTCTGTTGGAAGTCTAACGAAAGTCCGTCGGATAGACCGTCGGACCAGTCCAGTCGAAAAGTCCACTCGTGTGTACGCGGCATTAGTGATGCATAACTGGAAGAGTAGATTTCTATATACAGTATCTCACAAAAGTGAGTAAACCCCTCAAATTTTTGTAAATATTTCATGATATCTCTTCAACTGACAACACTGAAGGAATGACACTTTGCTACAATGTAAAGTAGTGAGTGGACAGCTTGTATAACAGTGTAAATTTTCTGTCCCCTCAAAATAACTCAACACACAGCCTTTAATGTCTAAACTGCTGGCAACAAAAGTGAGTACATCCATAAGTGAAAATGTCCAAATTGGGCCCAGAGTGTCAATATTTTGGGTGGCCACCATTATTTTCCAGCACTGCCTTAACCATCTTGGGCATGGAGTTCACCAGAGCTTCACAGGGTACCACTGGAGTCCTCTTCTACTCCTACACGACAACATCACATAGCTGGTGGATGTTAGAGACCTTGCGCTCCTTCAACTTCTGTTTGAGGATGCCCCACAGATGCTCAATAGGGTTTAGGTCTGGAGACATGCTTGGCCAGTGCATCACTTTTACCCTCAGGTTCTTTAGCAAGGCAGTGGTCATCTTGGAGGTGTGTTTGGGGTTGTTATTGTGTTGGAATACTGCCCAGTCTCCGAAGGGAGGGGATCATGCTCTGCTTCAGTATGTCACAGTGTTGGCATTCATGGTTCCCTCAATGAACTGTAGCTCCCCAGTACCGGCAGCACTCATGCAGCCCCAGACCATGACACTCCCACCACCATGCTTGACTGTAGGCAAGACACACTTGTCTTTGTACTCCTCACTTGGTTGCCGCCACACAGGATTGACACCATCTGAACCAAATAAGTTTATCTTGGTCTCATCAGACCACAGGACATGGTTCCAGTAATCCATGTCCTTAGTCTGCTTGTCTTCAGCAAATTGTTTGCGGGCTTTCTTATGCATCATCTTTAGAAGAGGCTTCCTTCTGGGAACGACAGCCTTGCAGACCAATTTGATGCAGTGTGAGGCCTGTTCTGAGTGGAACCTGTCCTGTTAAACTGCTTTATGGTCTTGGCCACCGTGCAGCAGCTCAGTTTCAGGGTCTCGGCAATCTTCTTATAGCCTAGGCCATCTTTATGTAGAGCAACAATTCTCTTTTTCAGATCCTGAGAGAGTTCTTTGCCATGAGGTGTCACATGTCACCGGGGATGGAAAATGACTAATTGGGCCCAATTTGGACATTTTCACTTAGGGGTGTACTCACTTTTGTTGCCAGCGGTTTAGACATTAATGGCTGTGTGCTGAATTATTTTGATGGGGACAGCAAATTTACACTGTTATACAAGCTGTACACTCACTACTTTACATTGTAGCAAAGTGTCATTTCTTCAGTGTTGTCACATGAAAAGATAAAATAAAATATTTACAAAAATGTGAGGGGTGTACTCACTTTTGTGAGATACTGTATATCTATACACATCAATGAGCAATACCATTATGACCACCCTCCTAATTTTGAGAAGTCCCCCCTTTTGCTGCCAAAACAGCCCTGACCCATCGAGGCATGGACTCCACTAGACCTCTGAAAGTATACTGTGGTATCTGGCATCAAGCTATCAGTAGCAGATCCTTTAAATCCTGTAAGTTGCGAGGTGGGGCCTTCATGAATCAGACTTCCTATAGCGCAACATAATGCCATCTCTTCCCCAGGTAAGTGATACACATGCACCTAGACATCAATATGATGTAAAAGAAAACATGATTCATTAGACCAGGCCACCTTCTTCCATTACCTCATGCTCCAGTTCTGATGCTCACATGCCCATTTTAGGCACTTTTGGCTGTGGACATGGGTCAGCATGGGCAACCTGACCAGTCTGCAGCTACATAGCCCCATACACAACAAACTGTGATGCACTGTATGTTCTGAAACCTTTCTATCAGAACCAACATTAACTTTTTTTTAGCAATTTGAGCTACAGTAGCTCTTCTATTGGATCAGACTATACGGGCCAGACTTTATTTCCCATGTGCATCAATGACTCTTGGCCACCCATGACCCTGTCAATGGTTCACCAGCTTTCCTTCCTCTGACAAATTTTGGTAGGTCCTCCTGACCACTGCAGACCAAGGACATCCCACAAGAGCTGCAGTATTGGAGTTGCTCTGACCCAGTCGTCTAGCCAATACAATTAATAAAATAATCAGTGTTATTCACTTTACCTGTCAGTTTGTCGTAATGTTATGGCTGCTCGGTGTATATAGATATTATCATTACCTGGCAAGATGCCCAGTTTTTCTGCGAGAACCAGCAGCCTAAACTTCACTTCAGTCAGAGTGGTTCCTGATCATGCAACCACTAAGCCAGCTCTGACAGTGATCCTTTGCAGCAGGCCTGGGGCAAGGGGTGGGCAGGAGGGGCAGCTACTAGACATGTGGACTGCCGAAAAATGTGTTTGTTTTCGTTTCATTCGTTTTTGTTTTTTCATTTTTTGGGTCATTCGTTATGTTCACAATTCGTTAATTCGTAAATTGGAAAATAGAAAATTAGAAAGAAAATCCGAAAATTCAAAAGAATAACTAACTAACTAATAATAACTAACTATTAAATTATAGGTATTGGAATTTCCTTTCAAATTTGGCTGTTATAGAACGTAACGAATACGAATTTATCCGAAGTTATGAATTATCCAAAATAACGAATTCCGTATCTAAATGAAAGGAACGTAACTAAGAGGGCCGTAACTAGAAATCACAGGGCCCCATAGCAAAATGTTGTATGCCCCCCCCCTCATACAGCCCCCCCCCCCCACAAAAAAAATTAACTAATGCCATTGAACAACAGATTACCACACCCATGTGGCACAGTACCCAGGCAACAGCTTATATTAATTTTGAACAACAAAGTAGTAAACTGTATACAGCCCCTGAAGGACACACATTGCTGACCTCCATGCCTTCTAACTGACTTGGTTAAATTGATGATGGGCAACTCCTATCCTCATATTGATTAGTGGTTCCAAATAATAACTACTGCAGTAGGGAACAGACACAAAAGATACGCTCAGCATCTTTCCAAATAACTGTTCTGCTTTATTATGACGCAATTGAAGGTTTTTATGCACATGATTACGTAGGTATCACATTAATATTACAATTGTACGTTTATGGTAACAAGGGGCATTACATAGGCAGGCTACTTCTAATCAGGACTCGAAAGAATGTAAACATTTACTGAAAACATTATTAGTGCTGTGTGCACAGTGAGGGCAGTGTGCAATACATACAAAATACAATACAATTATATACAGAACGTACAAATTTCCATTACAGTCTCCCCTCTTTTGATCAATATTTTGATCACTAACTACACCTGCTATCACCTTTAAACTGGAACCTTCACACGCTTAGGTGGAGGTAGTCCTGGCCAAAGAGGCAAAAAACTCCATTGTGGAGAAAATAATAGCTGAGCAACTTTTTCATTACCAAATGACTTTTCATTGTGAAAAACAAATGATTGATAAGACATATTTTCAGAGTACTGGCTGTACACTCCTGTGGCCAGAATGGCCTTCTAGCTTAATTGTGAGCATGCTGACTTAGCAGCATATGTAAACACAGACAATTCTACATAAAATGGAAGACATACAAAAGACAAATATGACTTCAACATGGCTAAACTACTTTTCAAATATATATATCCCTTACAATTAAAGTAATTGAATCAAACAGTACCCTAGACTGTGATCACAAGAGGGAAACAAATCAAACACAGAGATTTCTTTAATTTAGTCATTTTTGCAGTGTCTGGGGTGGATCCAGGTGACTTTTCCTTCAAGTTTTGTAAAAACTGTACATGAAATAGATGCTGTATTGAGTCTCCAAACATTTCCTTATATATAAATGTCTCTTAACAATCCACAAGTCACCTGGCTTTAGTTTTAGATCCTTCCAAACTTTTAGGATCTGGAATTGGGGAGAAAACACATAAATGAGTTTGTAAAAAACCTTAAAAGATCAGCAACATTCTCTGTGAGATCCGAATGGAGGACTTCAGCTGCTGAGACAAAATATAGGCAAATGAGTAACACACTCCCAAACCAAATCCCATAGGGAGAGAGTCCAACATCTCCCTTAGGGGCTTCATCAAATATAAGAAAACATTCAGGCAAAAGTTTTCTAGTTTCTTACTCTACTTTGTCCACTACATTGTAGACAGTGGGGGGTGTAAAAATAAAACCTCAAAACTTCTAGTAAGGACTCTCCTATAAAAAATGATTTCCCCTGTTACTCTCTGTACTTTCTGCACTCTGTATTTACAAACTACTTCTGATAACACTTTTTACTGTGGCCTTTGCAGTAGCATTTGCCACTGGACATCCAAAAAACATGTCCATACAGACAAAATGCATACTTGTAAGATCCTGACTTGGGCATCTGGATATATCTTTTTGTAATCTCTGGAAGGGATGTTCAGCTTTTGGTAACACCTTTGGTAACAGGTAAAACAAGAAGTGGTATGTTATAAAAACAAATGTGGAGAAGCCCTGGCTCTATCCCATGCTCATTTACTAAGGCAGCCATAACTGCTTGTGACTGATGACACGGTCCATGGGTCAAAAGCTGGAGGGAAAAGAGTGGCTGGCAGACATAAATGATCACCTTTTCCAAAGTCCTGTTTCATAAGAAGTTGCCCCCTGTGGACCACTTGTTCTTCTCATTCTGGGGTCCTTAAAGTTGAATTATTAATCCCAGCTATACTGGGCCAGAACTAGGGTGGAATCTGTGAGTTGCACAGACGCATCAAGTGTCCGGGGCTGTAATGCAGCATCCTTAGATCAACCTGGTCTGATTCCATGTGTGAAAGTTAATATGGCTACCTCAGCAAGAACCTGGAAGGCTGAAAACAGCCAATCAAATTAAATTGGCATGCTTTATTGGTTTACCTGCCGAAGTAAAAACAAACTTCTGGCCCTTTAAATGGAACCAAAAGCTCTCAATATCTCGACTATCTATATAAATATATACACTCTTTTTATAGCTCACAGGCTTTGCTAAAACATGGAGCTCTGCTTCTTGAGCTGGGGAAAAAAGATCCAATGACTTTGAATACAGAGTATCCTTCTGGGTGATAAACTGCATACTCAAATCTACAAAAAATGTAATATCTGGGTCTTCAGGGAGTGTGTCCTGCACTGGGCTCACAGCAGCTGATTCCTACGTCATCAATTTAACACATGTGTCTTCCTTTGTCCCCAGCCTCCTCCAATAGAGGCAATAAGGTGGCTGGATTCAAATGTACGCGTTTTTCATTGTTAGATTTGTACATAAACAAACTCATATTTTAAACCTTTCATTAGACAAACATTTAGTTAGCTGTATATTTGCTGCACAGAATGTCGGACCATTCAAAATTAAATGTTTGAACAAAACAATATCTAACTTTGTCTAATAGCACCTTTGCATAAAGCTACAGCTTTGATATATCGGGGTGAACCCTTCATTACTGGGTCCAGCTTGCATAAATATATTACAATGGCTTGTTTTCTATCACGCTGTTTGTGTAAGAACTCTAGTTTCATGTTTCAAAAGACAACTTTTTCCTGGCAATATTATAATAAATGATAACAATACCCTGCGGTCATGGAGAGATGCCCATAAATCCAAACTATTCTTCTGCTTATACCACTGTACTTACAAGAAAAAGGGGCACATCATTTCACAAATCCACACATTCTGCTTTGGATTTCAAAAATAAAAATAAATAAAAACAAAAGGATCAACAATCTGTGTGATGGACCACAAAGCATCAAAAACTATAAAACAACTGGCTGCAGGTGGCATCTATCCTAATAGGGTGTGTGGACTTGATGTGATGGGTCTGTTATATTTACATTTTATTTATTATTACTCTCACATCATGGACCACACATCAAGTTATTATCAAGAACCTTGAAATTTCATTTTTGTAGAAAAACTTCTTATGTATTCCATCCATCTTGGCTTTGTTAAATATTATGGCAGCTGTATTCCAAATAACAACCTCATCTTAATCTTTTTTTTCTCTAAATAAGAGCTTATTGAATAAATGTAAAATTACAAAAATTGTTATCTTAATCTAAACGAATCCCATTTTTACAAATTTCCCCAATAACCTGGAGTTCATTTCCAACCAAAGGTTGTCTAAACCAGTTTCAATGTATCTATATTACTGTTAAACTCATATTAGAAATTAATACTCATTATTACTTAATTTTACTTAATTTCCCTTTTTTAAATGCACTGTTTCCACTATCAAAGGATATTCAATTTGTATAATACACGGTTAAATGTAACCTTCATTTTACCATGTTTGGAAAACAGATTCAAAATAATTGTGATCACATTGTTTACCATTAGATTCGTGAACCCGGCACATTTTGTTATAAATGTTTTGTATAAAAAACTGGAATTGGCATGTTGTCCTTCCAGCTTATCACTGACCTCTCATCCCAGCCACATTTCTTTCAGGAGAGCACAAAGGAGGGGGTCACATCTGAGTACATGACACACACAAGCAATAGAACTAAAGGTCCCAGCATTCGCACACACATACACCAATATCTCTCTAAAATCGCTTACATTTTTCCCATTTGTACACAACACATGCATATCATTCTCTCACTTTCTTTTAACACTTTACTATTTCCCTGCATAAATTCTGCATTCCTTATTTTGTTCAGATATCTTTTATATCTAGCTTCTATGATCAGACGGGCAGCCAGAGTGCTCATCCCATCTTCCCTCTCTGACAACATATAAAGTATTCTGTTTTAACTCTCATTTCTCTGTTTTAACTTTACTAGTTGTAGTGCCTGACCCCAAATTCATCCCACAACTTAACATGAAAATGTCCCTTTCTGTCTAGTGTTAATGTCACCCTTGATCCATCCTGCTCACATAGATAGCTGTTTCTCTAGCTGTTTACTCTGCATGATTCTTAGTCCCTGTGGACTTTGGTAACCCAGTTACCCATTGTGGATCCATGTCCACTCTAACAATTAATCTAGGGGCTCAGTATAGGCGGAACCGCACCTTTGGTTCATATATAGCGCTCCTCTTGCGCTGGGCATTTTTGAGGGTCTCTTACCCTTCATTCCCTTACTTAATTCAATGCCCATAATGACTGGCCAGTCTTCTCTCTACTCTACATGTGCCTATACCCTCTTGCCTCTAAACTACTTTATCTAGCAGATTTACTACATATACCTGTGAACAGCACTATTCTTCCCTTTCTTATCTATAACACCCCAATGGACAATAGACAGGGATAGCATAACATATAACCACCAATCAATACAGTTCGATTAAGGGGAGTAAAATAGGTACCCTTTGTCCCGAAAATGCCTTACCGATCAAGGAAGTCTGATAACTCAAATGTAAGCAAAAGGCTTACCTCAGCCGGCTGATTATCAGAAATTCCCGGATCGTCTCAAGCTCCTTGTTTCGGATACTCAGGGTCACCTGGAATCCCCTCCTGGCTGGCTCGCCATGCTGACTCGGTTAAATTGATGATGGGCAACTCCTATCCTCATATTGATTAGTGGTTCCAAATAATAACTACTGCAGTAGGGAACAGACACAAAAGATACGCTCAGCATCTTTCCAAATAACTGTTCTGCTTTATTATGATGCAATTGAAGGTTTTTATGCACATGATTACGTAGGTATCACATTAATATTACAATTGTACGTTTATGGTAACAAGGGGCATTACATAGGCAGGCTACTTCTAATCAGGACTCGAAAGAATGTAAACATTTACTGAAAACATTATTAGTGCTGTGTGCACAGTGAGGGCAGTGTGCAATACATACAAAATACAATACAATTATATACAGAACGTACAAATTTCCATTACATAACCAATTTCTGTTCTGTTATATAAAATGAAATAGTTCAACTCACCATAATGCAGAATCAGTGGGAGCCCTAAGCGTGTCACTTGCCACCGTCGCCTGCCACCAGATGCAACTTGTCACGGAATGTCACTTGCCACATCGCCTGCCACCAGATGCAGATTGTCACTTGTCACATGTTGCGGAATGTCACCTGCCACATCACATGCCTCATGTCCCGGACTGTCACTTGCCATGTCACCTGCCACACATTACGGATTGTCACTTGTCACGTCCTGGATTGTCACTTGCCACGTCACCTGCCACACATTACGGATTGTCACTTGCCACGTCCCGGATTGTCACTTGCTACACATTATGGATTGTCACTTGCCACGTCCCGGATTGTCACTTGCCACACATTATGGATTGTCACTTGGCACATCCCGGATTCACATTTGCCACACATTACGGATTGTCACTTTCCACATCGCCTGCCACGCGTTACGGATTGTCACTTACCACTTCATGGATTGTCACTTGTCACATCACCTGCCACACATTACAGATTGTCACTTGCCACGTCCCGGATTGTCACTTGCTACGTCCCGGATTGTCACTTGCCACATCACCTGCCACACATTATGGATTGTCACTTGCCATGTCACGGATTGTCGCTTGCCATGTCGCCTGCCACACGTTACGGATTGTCACTTGCCACGTCACTGATTGTCACTTGCCACACGTTACGGATTGTCACTTGCCATGTCCTGGATTGTCACTAACTGCATCACCTGTCACACATTACGGATTGTCACTTGCCATGTCACGGATTGTCACTTGCCACGTCACCTGCCACACATTACGGATTGTCACTTGCCACGTCACGGATTGTCACTTGCCACATCACCTGCCACACGTTATGGATTGTCACTTGCCACGTCACTGATTGTCACTTGCCACATGTTACGGATTGTCAGTTGCCATGTCACGGATTGTCACTTGCCATGTCACCTGCCACACATTACGGATTATCACTTGCAACATCACGGATTGTCACTTGCCACGTCACCTGCCACACATTAAGGATTGTCACTTGCCACGTCACTGATTGTCACTTGCCACATGTTACGGATTGTCAGTTGCCATGTCACTTGCCACATCACGGATTGTCACTTGCCACGTCACCTGCCACACATTACGGATTATCACTTGCAACATCATGGATTGTCACTTGCCACGTCACCTGCCACACATTACGGATTATCACTTGCAACATCACGGATTGTCACTTGCCACGTCACCTGCCACACATTAAGGATTGTCACTTGCCACGTCACGGATTGTCACTTGCCACACGTTACGGATTGTCACTTGCCATGTCACAGATTGTCACTTGCCAAGTCGCCTGCCACATGTTACAGATTGTCACTTGCTGTGTCACTTTCCTGCTGTGTCAGGCAGCATATTATCAGTCAGGCAGCAGAGAGATAATGTCATCTCTCTGCTTCCGCAGCTTCCTGCACCCCCTCACTGCACACTCTAGATCAGTGGCTGGCCACTAGTGGGCTGCGGCTTCATCCCTGCTCTGACAGCTACTGCTGTCACTCATGGTCCAAAATGCTCAAGCTTTACACCAACCACCTACAGCTGACGTGAAAAACACACTGCACATGCACAATCACTTTCTAGCTGCTGGAAAGAAAGTGATTGGCCATGCCTGTGTAGTGCATAAAAAAAAGCAAAACAAACAAAATGATTTATTCTGCACACAGTATTATAAAAAGAGTACCCCCCCAAGGAATACTAAGGGACTTTTGAGGCAACTGATCAACAATTTATGAAAAAAGCATAGACATGTATTAATATAAAAATATATGGTGTATACAACACCAGAAAAGGATTTACATATACAGCATAGACAAAATCATATAACAGATATGGATATAAAAAAGCAGGTCCTTCAATACTAATCCCAACGTGTTTCACCAACGTGTGTCAAAGGCATATATTGCACCAAATATATGACAGTTTCCGTAGGCTGTTATCCAACCTATTCTGCCACATGTTTTCTAGTTAGCTGTTGTACTTTTTATCTGTCAGAGGCTTCTTACCACATGATCAGCTGTGACCAATCACAGCTGATCATCGCGTGAACCAGGAAGTGCTGTAAACGGCATTCCACGGTTCACGCTGACAGGGAGAGGGGGGTCAGAGGGGGGTCTGTGCTGATAATCAGCACATTGATTATCAGCACAGTCCCCTCAGATGTGACAATCACATGTCAATAAGTGCCCAGCGGTGTCCCCATATTAAAAGACTGCCAGTGCCCACCACAGTGCCAATCAGAGCCCACCACAGTGCCAATTAGTGCCCATTACAGTGCCAATCAGTGCCCAGCAGTAACACCTGTCAGTAACACATCAGTACCTCATCATCAGTGCAGCCCATCAGTGCCACCTATCAGTGTCACCTGTCAGTGCCAATTAGTACCACTTATCAGTGCCCATCACAGCCGCCTGTCAGCGTCCATCAGTGCCACCTGTCAGTGCCCATCAGTGCCGCCTATCAATGCCCATCAGTGCGGCCTATCAGTGCCCATCAGTGCTGCATATCAGTGCCGCTTATTGGTGCCCATCAGTGCTGCATATCAGTGCCGCCTATCAGTGCCCATCAATTCTACATATCAGTGCCTCCTCATCAGTGCCCATCAGTGCCACCTTATCAGTGCCGCCTCATCAGTGCCCATTAGTGCCCGTCAGTGAAGGGGAAAACTAAATTTTATGACAGAAACTGAGAAAAACATTTTTTTTTTAAATTTTGGTATTTTTTAGATTGTTTTGCAAAAAATAAAAACCGCAGAGGTGATCAAATACCACCAAAAGAAAGCTCTATTTGTGGGAAGAAGATGATAAAAATGTAGTTTGGGTACAGTGTTGCATGACCGCGCAATTGTCATTCAAAGTGCAACAGCGCTGAAAGCTGAAAATTGTCCTGGGCCGGAAGGGGCGAAAGTGCACGGTATTGAAGTTATTATTTCAGTTCTTCGAATTTTCGGGTTTTCAGATTTTCGATTTCCGAATTACCGAATTTATGAATTTTAGAATTTACGAATTTTTCAATATTCAAATTTACAAATATTTGGAAAAATTCGCTAAATGGGTTTTCATTATTTTGCATATCTCCGAATTAACAAATTTGTCGAAATTAGCTAAAAAGCGAATTTGGAACAAAACAAATTGCACATGCCTAGCAGCTACTATTGGCGCAGTGGTTAGGGAGGACGAACCCTCACTGCACACTCTAGATCAGTGGCTGGCCACTTGTGGGCTGCGGCTTTATCCCTGCTCTGACAGCTACTGCTGTCACTCATGCTCCAAAATGCTCAAGCTTTACCCCACCCACCTACAGCTGATGTGAAAAACACACTGCACATACACAATTACTTTCTAGCTGCTGGAAAGAAAAAGATTGGCCATGCCTGTGTAGTGCATAAAAAAAGCAAAAAAAGCAAAATGATTTATTCTGCACACAGTATTATAAAAAGAGTATCCCCCAAGGAATACTAAGGGACTTTTGAGGCAACTGATTAACAATTGATGAAAAAAGCATAGACATGTATTAATATAAAAATATATGGTGGATACAACACCAGAAAAGGATTTACATATACAGCATAGACAAAGTCATGTAACAGATATGGATATAAAAAAGCAGGTCCTTCAATACTAATCCCAACGTGTTTCGCCAACGTGTGTCAAAGGCATATATTGCACCAAATATATGACAGTATCCGGAGGCTGTTATCCAATATATTCTGCCACATGTTTTCTAGTTAGCTGTTGTACTTTTTATAATACTGATTAATAAAAAGTAATGGAAACAAAAACAAAACCTGGAAGCTGATTGGTTACCATGCAGAGCTGCACCAGATTGAATCAACCCCATAGTCTTCCATTTGCCTGTGTCTTCCAAGATTACCCAATGCTTCCTAGGCCTCGTAACCCTCTTCAGATGGTGGGAATCCAGAACACTATACAGGAAGCAAAAAAGGTGTACCAGTCTAGTGCATTATCCGTGGCACAATTTAATGAAATAAAAATAACACACCATTACTTACAAACATTAATGAGTGTTAAGCTCATACCATGTAACCATGGAACTTTGACCATAGCCACAACCCCTGACCCTCAACAAATACAGATGACAACTGACGATGTGTAGCAGATACTGACAGGTTTTGGGGATGCCCCCTCTTCATCAGAGCTCTGATGAAGAGGGGACACCCTCGAAACACACAGGTGTGTTATTACAATAGTGTGTTATTACCATTGTTAATCCAATATATGCTTGCCTATTTGACAACCATATTGGATGACAATATATTAAGTTTGCCGTTAATACTTGGTTTGGTCCCTGCTTTCTTTTACATATCACTAATCTAGGGTACTAAGTAATACTTTCATTGAATTCCTGTGATATTTTATATTTGTACACTCAACCTGGTGAGTCAGAGGGGCTGAGGTTCTTGAGAAGCTTGAGGCAAGGAAGAGAGGACCCATCCTATCCAGCGGCTAATTCGGGGTTAGAGCTACATTAATAAAAAATATATGCCCATGTTTGCATTACTTTCGATACAGCCTTCGTATATAGTTTTAATGGTAGAAAATGAAAATAAAAGTTATGTGTTTGTATCTGGTGGGTAAGATGAATACATGAATATATGTATGAATATAAGTGCACCAATTCCCTCAAATTTATCTTTGAAAGTGACTATTACAGCAAAAACTGGCTTTGTTATTTTATTTTTATTCTGCTATTTTTGGCTGGAGTTCTGCATTAAGTTAACTGGCACATGCTGACGGTGTAAAATTTTGAATATCTAATGATTTCTGGGCACAAAGGGATTTGGAATTGTAATATATTTTCATATGGATCCCCTTTTTTTAACCACTTGACCTCAGGAAGATTTACCTCCCAATACCAGGCCATTTTCTGCGATACGGCACTGCGTTACTTTAACTGACAATTGCGCGGTCGTTCGATGCTGTACCCAAACGAAATTTGTGTCCTTTTTTTACCACAAATTGAGATTGCTATTGGTGGTATTTGATCACCTCTGCATTTTTAATTTTTTGCTCTATAAAAAAAAATATATACATATATCTAAATCTAATTTCTTCATAAATTTATGCCAATATGTATTCTGCTACATATTTTTGGTATAAAAATCCCAATAAGCGAATATTGATTGGTTTGCACTAAAAGGTATAGCATCTACAAACTATGGGATATTTGTATTTATTTTAACTTTTTTTTTTTACTAGTAATGACGGCGATCAGCGACTTATAGCGGGACTGCAATAATGCAGTGAACATTCTGACACCTTTGACACTTTTTGGGAACCAGTCACACTAATACAGTGATCAGTGCTAAAAATATGCACTGTCACTGTGCTAATGACACTGGCTGGGAAGGGGTTTAACGTCTAGGATGATCAATGTGTTAAACGTGTGCCTAACCAGTGTTTATGTGTACTATTTGAGGTGCTTTTACTAGGGGAAGTAATAAATTGCTTCCCTGCTGACAGGACAGAGCTTTGCCTTGTTTGCAAAGGCAGAGCCATATCCTGTGTGTGTTCCAGACGATCGGTGGGTGTCGGCCAATAGATTACCAGCACCTGCTGATCAGCATCTGCTGTGTAAAATCACAGCAGAGCCGGGTTGCCGGCAGCGCCCGCACACGCCCCCTACCCAGAAGTGCCAGATCACATACTAGGTACATGATCTACATGCTTCACTGTAGAGATGTTATTGGCCAGGTGATGAGCGGTGCCTGGTTTCCTCCAGACATGACACTTGCCATTCAGGCCAAAGAGTTCAATCTTTGATTCATCAGACCAGAGAATTTTGTTTCTCATGGTCTGAGAGTCCTTCAGGTGCCTTTTGGTAAACTCCAGGTAGGCTGTCATGTGCCGGTTACTGAGGAGTGGCTTCCATCTGGCCACTCTACCATACAGGCCTGATTTGTGGAGTGCTGCAGAGATGGTTTGGAAGGTTCTCCTCTCTCCACAGATAAATACTGGAGCTCTGTCAGAGTGACCATCCAATTATTGGTCACTTCCCTGACTAAGGCCCTTCTACTCCGATCACTCAGTTTGGCTGGGCGGCATACTCTAGGAAGAGTCCTGGTGGCTCCAAACTTCGTTGGCTGGGCGGCATGCTCTAGGAAGAGTCCTGGTGACTCCAAACTTCTTCCATTTATGGATGATGGAGGCCATTGTGCTCATTGGGACCTTCAATGCTGCAGAAAGTTTTCTGTAACCTTCCCCAGATCTGTGCCCTTATACAATCCTGTCTCCAAGGTCACAGGCAATTCTATGGACTTCATGGCTTGGTTTGTGCTCTGACATGCACTGTTAATTGTGGGACCTTCTATAGACAGGTGTGTTAGAAGTTAGCATGACTGCAAATATATTGGTCAGGGTCAGGCCCTCTATCTTACATCTTCCATATCCATCTTCCCCAGACTCTGTTTATCAGCAATAAAACCGGTATCCCATTTGGTCTCTGATCCCCTTTGTATTACATTTGTACACCAATATACAACTCAAAAATAAAATAGTGTGACCAGACAGTTCTTTGACACAAAGGAAAGAAGAATCATGTACGAACATACCTATTGCTTGTTGAAATTTAAAGTAGGGGAACATTTGTTTTTTTTTATTTTGGATAAAGTAAGGGGCTGTGGGGGGGGGGGGTTATAACCCCTGTAAGGTCTATTTTTGCTATCTTTGTCCCATTAGGGAGATGTACCGTCACTTCCTGTCTCATAGTCAGACAGGAAGTGAGAGGAAATCTCTTGGGGCCCCCCCAGGTCACAAGAACTAGCATCCCCATTGGAAGATTTCCCATCTATTACTTTTCTGGGGACAACCCAACATTTGTGATTTTCTTTTACTTTCACTTTTAATGATAATGGTAAACAGGACAAATAGAGAGGGTGAATCTCCCTAACGGGGGAACAGATAATGCTAAAACTTGATAGGTGTTCTAATACACCTTTCTTCTATCTAAAACAAACAAAAAAAGGTTTTGCTTATAGTTATAGTTTAACTTGTCCCCTTAATGACCAGGCCATTTTTTGCGAAACAGCACTCCGTCGTTTTAACTGACAATTGCGCGGTCATGCGATGCTGTACCCAAACAAAATTGACATCCTTTTTTATCCATAAATAGAGCTTTCTTTTGGTGGCATTTGATCACCTTTGTGGTTTTTATTTTTTGCGCTATAAAAAAAAGACCAACAATTTCTGCTATAATACATATTCCAAAAAAATATATAAAAAACCATATTTATTCATCAGTTTAGACCGATATATATTCTTCCCATTCTGCCTCTCCTCATCACAATCGCAGGTCACTGGTGCACATCAAGTCCGTTCATATCCACTCGCCCACCCCTGAGTTTCTTCACTAGGCGTCCGCATCCCGGTTGTGACGTCAGACGCCACCGGGATGGAAGGGCTATAAGAATGCGGTGGCACGCCGCAATTCCTCTGTCGTAGGCTCTATATTTCAAAGGGGAGGTTATCTCCTTCCCGCCCCATGCCTGTTAAAACCTTCATTGTAGGTAAGTGTCTTATATGTGATCCCGATCGATTCATGATTGGCTCACACATATTGACTTTATTCTCATTTGATTTATTTCTCTATCTTTCCTCAGTTGCATTTTTTATGCTGTCACTTCTTTTCAAGAACTCCCTGGCATTTTTAAGGTTGCTGGCTGTGTATCTCTTTATTATGGAGATTCCAATCCGCTTGTCTCTTATTGCAATGAGGTTTCTGTGCCTTCAGCAATGGAATTTTTGATTCTACCCAAGGTAATCTTTATGTCAATCTGGGATTCAGTTTTTGATACCTTGTTGGCATCTTTGGATTGATATGGTATTTTTTCTGTTTCCATTTTTTCTTTATAAAGATATATCAATTCTCAGCCCTTCTGTTGGCCAAAATGGACGTTTACTTGCACCTATGGGTCCTACTTACAGTTTCTATATTTAGTCACTGGGAATATCTCTCTATCAATTCAATTTCTATTCAATATCTGGCAGCTTGGTGAGATCATTATCACTATTATTAGTATTTGTTGATTTGAGTAATTCATTGATTTTTGCTAACTTTTTTCATAAGCTTTTTGACATGTTTATCCACGTCTCTATAAAATACTTTTAACTTGGTGGTTATATATTCTATTGTGTAAATATGTTGTCTTATATATATCTCTCTTATTGTTTCCAGTATACCACAAAATATACCAAAAACTCCTGAGGAAGCTCCGAATGAGCGAAACATGTTGAGTGGTAGTTACTGAGTGGTATCCTCTCCATTACTTACCTGTATTGGCTGTGTATTTATTGAGAGATTTTTAATCATGTTTGTGTAATTTGTATTAATTGTAATAAAAAAAATGTTTTATTGATAAATTAAATATGTCTACCTATTCTATCTACCATATTTAAAAAGCACCTTTAACCACTTCAGCCCCGGAACATTTTACCCCCTTCCTGACCAGAGCACTTTTTACAATTCGGCACTGCGTCGCTTTAACTGCTAATTGCGCGCTCATGCAATGCTGTACCCAAATGAAATTTGCGTCCTTTTCTTCCCACAAATAGAGCTTTCTTTTGATGGTATTTGATCACCTCTGCCGTTTTTATTTTTTGCGCTATAAACGGAAAAAGACCGAAAATTTTGAAAAAAAATGATATTTTCTACTTTTTGTTATAAAAAAAATCCAATAAACTAAATTTTAGTCATACATTTAGGCCAAAATGTATTCGGCCACATGTCTTTGGTAAAAAAAATGTCAATAAGCGTATATTTATTGGTTCGCGCAAAAGTTATAGCGTCTACAAACTAGGGTACATTTTCTGTAATTTACACAGCTTTTAGTTTTTGACTGCCTATGTCATTTCTTGAGGTGCTAACATGGCAGGGCAGTACAAACCCCCCCCAAATGACCCCATTTTGGAAAGTAGACACCCCAAGGAAATTGCTGAGAGGCATGTTGAACCCATTGAATATTTATTTTTTTTGTCCCAAGTGATTGAATAATGACAAAAAAAAAAAAAATTTACAAAAAGTTGTCACTAAATGATATATTGCTCACACAGGCCATGGGCATATGTGGAATTGCACCCCAAAATACATTTAGCTGCTTCTCCTGAGTATGGGGATACCACATGTGTGGGACTTTTTGGGAGCCTAGCCGCGTACGGGGCCCCGAAAACCAAGCACCGCCTTCAGGATTTCTAAGGGCATAAATTTTTGATTTCACGCCTCACTACCTATCACAGTTTTGAAGGCCATAAAATGCCCAGGTGGCACAAAACCCCCCCAAATGACCCCATTTTGGAAAGTAGACACCCCAAGCTATTTGCTGAGAGGCATGGTGAGTATTTTGCAGCTCTCATTTGTTTTTGAAAATGAAGAAAGACCAGAAAAAAAAAAATTTTTTTTCTTTTTTCAATTTTCAAAACTTTGTGACAAAAAGTGAGGTCTGCAAAATACTCACTATACCTCTCAGCAAATAGCTTTGGGGTGTCTACTTTCCAAAATGGGGTCATTTTGGGGGGTTTTGTGCCACCTGGGCATTCCATGGCCTCCGAAACTGTGATAGGCAGTGAAGAGTGAAATCAAAAATTTGCGCCCTTAGAAAGCCTGAAGGCGGTGCTTGGTTTTCGGGGTCCCGTGCGCAGCTAGGCTCCCAAAAAGTCCCACACATGTGGTATCCCCGTACTCAGGAGAAGCAGCAGAATGTATTTTGGGGTGTAATTTCACATATCCCCATGGCATGTTTGAGCAATATATCATTTAGTGACAACTTTGTGCAAAAAAAAAAAAAAAATTTGTCTCTTTCCCGCAACTTGTGTCGCAATATAAAATATTCCATGGACTCGACATGCCTCTCAGGAAATAGCTTGGGGTGTCTACTTTCCAAAATGGGGTCATTTGGGGGGGTTTTGAACTGTCCTGGCATTTTATGCACAACATTTAGAAGCTTATGTCACACATCACCCACTCTTCTAACCACTTGAAGGCAAAACCCTTTCTGACACTTTTTGATTACGTGAAAAAATTATTTTTTTTTGCAAGAAAATTACTTTGAACCCCCAAACATTATATATTTTTTTAAAGCAAATGCCCTACAGATTAAAATGGTGAGTGTTTCATTTTTTTTTCACACGGTATTTGCGCAGCGATTTTTCAAACGCATTTTTTGTGGAAAAAACACACTTTTTTAAATTTTAATGCACTAAAACACACTATATTGCCCAAATGTTTGATGGAATAAAAAAGATGATCTTAAGCCGAGTACATGGATACCAAACATGACATGCTTTAAAATTGCACACAAACGTGCAGTGGCAACAAAATTAATACATTTTTAAAAGCCTTTAAAAGCCTTTACAGGTTACCACTTTAGATTTACAGAGGAGGTCTACTGCTAAAAATACTGCCCTCGATCTGACCTTCGCGGTGATACCTCACATGCATGGTGCAATTGCTGTTTACATTTGACGCCAGACCGACGCTTGCGTTCGCCTTAGCGCGAGAGCAGGGGGGACAGGGGTGCTTTTTTTTTTTTTTTCTTTATTATTTTTTTGCTTTTTTATCTTATTTTTAAACTGTTCCTTTCATTTTTTTTTTTTTTAAATCATTTTTATTGTTATCTCAGGGAATGTAAATATCCCCTATGATAGCAATAGGTAGTGACAGGTACTCTTTTTTGAAAAAATTGGGGTCTATTAGACCCTAGATCTCTCCTCTGCCCTCAAAGCATCTGACCACACCAAGATCGGTGTGATAAAATGCTTCCCCAATTTCCCAATGGCGCTGTTTACATCCGGCGAAATCTAAGTCATAAAATGCTCGTAGCTTCCGGTTTCTTAGACCATAGAGATGTTTGGAGCCACTCTGGTCTCTGATCAGCTCTATGGTCAGCTGGCTGAATCACCGGCTGCATTCTCAGGTTCCCTGTTGAGACAGGAGAGCCAGAGAAAAACACGGAAGACGGTGGGGGGGGGCATTCCCTCCCACTGCTTGTAAAAGCAGTCTAGAGGCTAATTAGCCGCTAGGATTGCTTTTACATGAAAGCCGACCGCTGGCTGAAAAGAATGATACCAAGATGATACCTAAACCTGCAGGCATCATTCTGGTATAACCACTCAAAGTCGTGAATGGTGTACCTGAAGACCAAAAAATGGTTAACAATAAAGCACAGTAAACGGTAAAGTATAAAAAATTGCATACCTGAAAAGCAAACATGATAAAACATAATAACAATAAAACATTGCAGAATAGAATACAGTAAAAAAGAGCAGAACAATAGAGAGAGAATAGAGAGAGAGAATAAAACAACAACTATTTTTTTTTATTTTTGTTTGTGTTTTTTTTGCAAACTTGTAACTTTTATAACTGTAACCGGTTCCAGGTTCGGGTCTCTCAAAATGCGATGGCATCTTGGGAGACCCTGTGAAAGTGTGCCTAGTCTGTGGAATGCTGTATCCTACGCTAATACTCAACTAGTGAATGGTAGCGTTCAAAACATTCACCAATGCAAAGACCAGGATTGTCAGGACAGGAGGGACAATAATAGCGGGTGTCATGCCTATATCCGCGCTTGCTGCAGACACAACATCTTTTTGGGGGGGTTTGTTGGGTAGGGGTACTCGGGAGGACATAAAAATGCCTCTCATGCAGCCGACTGCATTTGGTTGGGGATGTGAATGGGGGAAGTATGGGCGCTGCAGAAGCGGTGGGTTCCCAATTAGGATTGGCGAATGCAGCAGGAAGGGCACTATGGGCACGACGGGCCTGTGTTTGTCTTTTTGGTGGCAGCGGGACACTACTTGTGCTTGCCACCTCACCAGCTTGAACTGCACTTATGGGACTCGCCACGTCACCAAGTGTTACTGCAGTGCTGGTTTGACTACGACCGGGGTGTACTAGGCCGCTGGCGCTTGCCAGTTCACCAAAACGCTACCAAAAAAACTGTTAGCGATCACAGGGATCAGGCCTGACTCTGCGAACGCTGCAGTTATGCGTTTAGTGTTCTGTAAGTGACAGTGATCGATCGATACTGCACTTGGGTGGGCTGGGCTGGGCCGGGCGGAGGGGCAAAATGCAGGTGCTAGTAGGTATCTGGGCTGATCCCGCTAACACTGCATTTTTGGGAACCCTAAACTGCTGGGGACGCCAATATAGATCTGATCAGATCAGGTATTGATCCGTTCAGATACTATACCACTAAGGGAGGTGTACGGTGCGTGCGTGGGTGTTAGCGGTACTGGCGCTAACCTGACGCTGCCTGGGGCTGGTGCTTGCCAGTTCACCAAAACGCTACCAAAAAAACTGTTAGCGATCGCAGGGATCAGGCCTGACTCTGTGAACGCTGCAGTTATGCGTTTAGTGTTCTGTAAGTGACAGTGATCGATCGATACTGCACTTGGGTGGGCTGGGCTGGGCCGGGCGGAGGGGAAAAACGCAGGTGCTAGCAGGTATCTGGGCTGATCCCGCTAACACTGCGTTTTTGGGAACCCTAAACTGCTGGGGACGCTAGTATAGATCTGATCGGATCAGATATTGATCCGTTCAGATACTATACCACTAAGGGAGGCGTATGCCACGTGCGTGGGTGTTAGCGGTACTGGCGCTAATCTGACGCTGCCTGGGGCGACGCATATCACCGCCGGGCGATCAGGGGGCTAAACCTTTATTCGGTAATAACCTGCGGGTGCCCTGACACTATAAAAAATAAACGAACTAACCAGCGTCACCCGTAACAGTTATACGGTGATCAGTGGTGAAAGGGTTAACTAGGGGGCAAGCAAGGGGTTAAAACATTTATTCGGTAGTATATGGGGGTCCCTGACGCTATAAAACGCTGACGGCGAACCTAAATATTTACCTCCCTAACTAGCGGAACCAGTGACACTAATACAGCGATTAGAAAAATGATCGCTTAGTGACACTGGTGACGGGGGGTGATCAAGGGGTTAAAACTTTATTAGGGGGGGTTAGGGGGGTACCCTAGACCTACAGGGGGCTAACCCTAATTGTCCTAACACTGTAACTGTCACAAACTGACACTATGCAGTAATCAGAAAAAAAAAAAAAAAACAACCTGCTTGGTGTCAGTTTGTGACAGGGGGGGGGGGTGATTGGGGGGGGATCGGGGGGCGATCGGGGGGGGGGATCGGGGTGTTTAGTGTGCCTGGCATGTTCTACTGTGTTGTGTGTGTGTTGTGCACTTACTTACATGTCTTCTCTCCTCGGGCCGGAACGGAAACTCCCGAGCCGAGGAGAGATGACATCACATCCTCTGCCTCTGTGTACTATACAGAGGCAGAGGATGTTTCTCATTGGCTGGGAGCGATCGCGGGGGGGGGGGCCACGATCGGATGGCCTCCCCCTCGTCTCTCACTTCTCCCAGCCAAAAGCCGACCGCCGCTGGCACCGGGGGGGGGTCCGATCGGACCCCCCGCCCGCGGGAAGGCAATCACGTACCAGGTACGTGATTTTGCCTGCCCGTGCCATTCTGCTCACGTATATAGGCGTGAGGCGGTCGGCAAGTGGTTAAAGTCCCGGGGTATTTACCTCACTTCTGATTGTTTCTGCCCTCTCTTTGTTATAAGCACATATATCTGTAGTATTTTCTTGTCTCTCTCCAAAGCTCTTATGCCCCGTACACACGGTCGGATTTTACGATGGAAAATGTGTGATAGGACCTTGTTGTCGGAAATTCCGACCGTGTGTGGGCTCCATCACACATTTTCCATCGGATTTTCCGACACACAAAGTTTGAGAGCTTACTATAAAATTTTCCGACAACAAAATCCGTTGTCGGAAATTCCGATGGAATTTGGATGTGTGTACACAAATCCGACGCACAAAGTGCCACGCATGCTCAGAATAAATTAAGAGACGAAAGCTATTGGCTACTGCCCTGTTTATAGTCCTGACGTACGTGTTTTATGTCACCGCGTTTAGAACGATTGGATTTTCCGACAACTTTGTGTGACCGTGTGTATGCAAGACAAGTTTGAGCCAACATCGGTCAGAAAAAATCCATGGATTTTGTTGTCGGAATATCCGATCAATGTCCGACCATGTGTACAGGGCATAAGTGTCGTTTCTCTCTGGTGCTTTGTTCCTTTGTTATCAGCAGAGGCACTTCTAAGAAGTTTTCCAGACACAGCTCTGCATGTTCCTTCCTTCCTCTGCCTATGTGGAGTGGGGGTGTGTCCCTTTCTTCCAATCAGCTCTCACACAGTGTAAGTCCCCACCCACCCCTATGTGCTGCTGAAAGAGGAAGAAAGATTATTAACACAATCTGTAATTTTCAAAGGGTGTAGAAAGGGAAAGACAGAAGATATAAATGTATACATGTAAAACTTATGTAGGGAGATGTGTTTCATCCCTGTGTATCATCTGAGGCTGTTCACTTCACTGGGTATAGGAGAAGGTTTACAATCACTTTAACGACTTGCTGACCGCCGCACACTGATATACGCACAATGGCAGCGGTGGGCAAATGAGTGTACCTGTACGTCCCCTTTAATTTGCTGTGCTAGTGGGCATGCGCGCTGCCGGCGGGGCGAGCACTTGCCCGCCGCATACAGCGTGACCGTGCCCGTGGGTCCCGCATACTCTATGTCGGCCGGTGTCTCGCAATCGTGTCACGGAGTCTAAACAAGGCATTTCCCTGTTCTGCCTAGTGACATGACAGGGATGTACTGCTCCCTGTCATCGGGGGCAGTGATCGCTGTCATATCAGTGGTAGCCCATCCCCCCCACAGTTAGAATCACTCCCTAGGACACACGTAACCCCTTGATCCCCCCCTAGTGTTTAACCCCTTCCCTACCAGTGTAATTTACACAGTAATCAGTGCGTTTTTTTTAGCACTGATCGCTGTATAAATCACAATGGTCCCAAAATAGTGTCAAAAGTGTCCGATGTGTCCACCATAACGTCGCAGTCATGATAAAAATCACAGATTGCCGACATTACTAATAAAAAAAAATAATAATAATAAAAATTCCATAAATCTATCCCCTATTTTGTAGGAGTTATAACTTTTGCACAAACCAATCAATATACGCTTATTGTGATTTTTTTTTTACCAAAAAAATGTGTTTTTTTATGTATTTTTTGGGGATATTTATTATAGCAAAAGTAAAAAATATTGCTTTTTTACAAAATTGTTGCTCTTTTTTTGTTTATAGCGCAAAAAATAAAAACCACAGAGGTGATCAAATACCACCAAAATACCACCTTGCTATTGACGGGTGTCATAGGGATGGCTAGCCTCGTGGGTATCGACATCACGCATGCCGCACCAGTGACGTCCTTAGTTGGCGCCGTCTGGTTTTGCGGTTTCTCCATCTGGCTGATACATTGGCGGGATTTGGTCTGGCACTATTGGCGGGCAGACGCTTCCTGCCCGTCATCACGCTTGCGTGGCATTGGTATTGTCCGCCCTATTTGACCGGCCCACCTGGGAGTCCCCATTTACAACTGACCAGATGACCGGCTTGCACTGCTTGATTTACTACACACGTATAACCTATACCTGGTACTACAAAGTAATTCTGTATGTCACGGCTTGTTTATATTCCACTTTTTCACCTTTTTTTCACTCTACACTTGTATCGTTGTCTCATGAATATCACCTAATAGGTTTCTTTTCTGTAAGCACGCTCCCAGTGTTTGCTTACTTACTCTTTCGGAATTCTCACTGGTCCCTTTTACATCCCACTTTAATCTCTGCTTTGCACACTATCCAGTAGGTATGTTACTACCTACACCCCATCCTGCTTTTTTGTCACCCTCTTTTCACCTTTTTTACTCTATGTATCCCTATTTTCTCTGTGCTTGACAGTGCTGCCGGGTGTATCATATACAATAATTATCTTACAGATTTACTTGCCACTATTGGCACAATACCCAATAAACTACATTTGTTCCCTGGATGGGGACATTTTTCGGTGTGGCCTGTTGCTTATGGGCGGACTTCTATACCTCAGCTTCCGGGGAGGCTTGATATGATGACACCTGCACACCGGGATTATTCGGAGTTCAGTGTTCCAATAGGATGTAAGTTTGTGGATTTGACCATCTCTTCGCTCTATATATATCTTTTTACATATAATATTTTCCATACCATGGGCCCCATTTTTTGATTCAGAACATCTCCATTATTTACAGATATTCAATATCCGCTCCTGATGAGTCGGCTTACCGACAAAACGCGTCAAGCTTTTGAGGATGTAACCCCTCACATTTCCACCAGGATTTTTATGAGTTTTACAAGTTATACTCATGAAATATGTATTATTGTCCCCCTGTTATGGCAATCATGTTTTACACTCTGTTTATATGTATGCAATTTACTTCCCAAGATGTCTGCATATGCACTGAGCAATTTTTTGTTATATATAACGTTACGCAACTTGATACTCATGTACATTAAAAATATTTATTTTTACTCCCAAGTTTGTGTTTGAACCTGCCTCATTTAAAGTCCCACACTCTTTTATTAATTTTTGAATTCATAATTAGGGATGGAGGCGCACTACCCCCCTTTCCTTGTGCGCTTCATTTAAAGTCCCAGTATATGGAGATATACATTCGCCCCCTCTGTTGTACTTTCTGGAGATTGTCCAAGGACCTTCAAATATGCAGAGCAGCCCTTCTTAGCCTCCGTCGACTAACTTCCAGAACTTTCTCCAATATTGTAGGACCAGGGAGAGGCACCAGAGAGCTGCCTTGATGAGTCATCCAGCCCTAATCTCTAATAACCCTGACCTAGATTCGGTGACTCAGGTTTATCCCTGAACCAGACTATGATTTGCCTGTACTACCACTAGTAGCACACTAGAGGGTGCAACACTTGCATATGCCCAAACGTTAAACTCAAGTGGGTGACAGATTGCAGCATATATGTCATTTTTGATCTTGCCCTGAGCAACACTTTAAATGCATGCACAGCAACTGAACATGTGAATTCTCAAATAGAATGTGAAATGCGAATACATATCCTGTGCCGTGTTTTATACAAATCCTGCCAGTCTGGCCTTACAGAACAGCCTCTGTCATTCTGAACTGTGAATGGATGTACTTTTAATTTCCCCAGCAATTACCATATTTTCCGAGAGATGAATTGGACAGGGCAAGTCCTTGATACAGGCCATAAAGACGTGATAAATCATTCACTTACAGGATCAGATAATTTCATGTCTTCCTTTGGATTCTGGGAATACGGCATAATAGTTAAAATCTGGCTTTCTAATAATGAAGTAAAGGTTGTAATAAAATAGAATCTGTCTGTGTTCTGGGACATTGTCCTTTGTGACAATATGAGAGAGATATACTGTACAATAACTTAATTGTAAAAGGAATCTTTCACTGACTGAAGTCCATGTGAATTAAAGAAGAATGGGAATAATATCCACATACCATTAAATTTTCTGAAACAGTAACGAGGATTATTTTAGTTACATCAGGCTTTCTGTATGTAGGATCCACCATTAAAAAGTACAATGGGAACCGGTACTTATATAAACATTTGCGTCCATACAAATGTACGACTCTGGATGCCGACTGTTCACTTCTAGGGGTTCACATCTGTACAAATGTGTGTTTTTGCGCAAGTACCCTTGTGTACCCAGTAAGCAGATGCAGGTTTCCCTCCATCCTGTAGGTGGCACTGTGCCATTATTACAGAACGAGTGGAGGCCTTTGTTAGATTTGTCCCCCTTGTCAGTATCTCAGAGGAGCCAGCTATCTGGTTGCTGCAACCTCTCGAGATCCCTGGGGCCATCTTGGTGTAAGACCTTATATAACTATATCGTTTTCCAAAGGGCGTACATACAGGGGTCACCATTGCGACCCGCCCCCCTGCTCCAGGGGGCCCGTGCGACCCCTTGTATGCCTGGATAGGAGGGCAGCTGGAGAGGCGTCATGAAGAGGAACCTATCCCTCCATGCAGCCGCTGAATGCCTGCTTCCCCTCTTCTCCCCCCCACAGACATGCAGCGGCTGCAGGAGGGAATGGAGGGCATTGATAACTCCACATGCCACTCCCACCGCCTCCCTATTGCTATCCTGCTGCCCTTGTGTCCTTTCCTGCCCTCACCCCCGCAGTACTGCCAGATTTCCCTCTCCTACCATCCCCCGGCTGTTGCAGGGGATCTTTCAGGATGCAGAGCAGGGAAGGAGTCGGTAAATGTTTAATTTACTGACCCCTTCCTTGCTTTAACTGCTTGCCGACCGGCTCACACCGATATACGTCGGCAGAAGGGCACATACAGGCAGATTAACGTACCTGTATGTTGCCCTTTAAGAAGCGGTTTGCGGGCGTGCATGCGCACCACCGCGACCTCCGTGAGTGTGATTGCGGGTCCCGCTGACTCGATGTCCACGGGGATACCAGCGATCGTCTCATGGAGAGGAAGAACGGGGAAATGCTGATGTTAACAAGCATTTCCCCATTCTGTCTAGTGACAGGACACTGATCACAGCTCCTTGTAATTGGGAGCGGTGATCAGTGTGGTGTCACACATAGCCACGCCCCCCCACAGTTAGAATCACTCCCTAGGACACACTTAACCCCTACACTGCCCCCTAGTGGTTAACCCCTTTACTGCCAGTTTCATTTACACAGGAATCAATGCATTTGTATAGCACTGATCACTGTATAAATGACAATGGTCCCAAAAATGTCTCAAAAATGTCCGATGTGTCCGCCATAATGTCGCAATCCAGATAAAAATTGCAGATTGCCGCCATTACTAGTAAAAAAGAATGTAAAATTAAAATTCCATAAAATTATCCCCTATTTTGTACACGCTATAACTTTTGCGCAAACCAATCAATAAACGCTTATTGTGTTTTTTTTACCAAAAATATGTATAATGTATGTATCAAAAATATGTAGAAGAATACGTATCGGATTTTTTTTTTTTATATATATATTTTTGGGGGATATTTGTTATAGCAAAAAGTAAAAAATAATGGATTTTTTTCAAAATTGTCGTTTTTATTTTTTTGTTTATAGCGCAAAAAATAAAAACCACAGAGATGATCAAATACCACCAAAAGAAAGCTCTATTTGTGGAAAAAAAAAAGGACGTCAATTTTGTTTGGGAGCCACGTCGCACGACCGTGCAATTGTCAGTTAAAGCGACGCAGCTTGGACATACAGTATGTGTGCGCAATTTCAAAGCATGATATGTTGGGTATCTATTTACTCAGCATAACATCATCTTTCACATTATACAAAAAAATTGGGCTAACTTTACTGTTTTTTTTGTTTTTTTTTATTCAAGTAAGTGTCTTTTTTCACAAAAAATTGCATTTGAAAGACCGCTGTGACATAAAATTTGCAACAATCACCATTTTATTCTCTAGGGTCTCTGCTAATATATATATATATATATATATATATATATATATATATATATATATATATATATATATATATGTTTGGAGGGTTCTAAGTGATTTTCTAGCAAAAAATACGGATTTTAACTTGTAAGCAACAAATATCAGAAATAGGCTTAGGCATGAAAGGGTTAAACTCTGTTTATTGCAAGAAATATACAAAGCCACAGTATACATAATACACAGGAAATAGTACAGTGAATATCCATTATTGCAGTACAGGAGATGTCTGATAACAATCCAATAAACAACTGTATCAAAGCAAACAACTTTCTCTTTCTTTACATAATACATGAAATGCAAATATATTCAGTGCTTCAATGAAAATATTATATGCAGATAGAACCAAGTATTAATATACTGTATACACTGTATGTATATTGAGCTTCTAGTGGCAGTTGTAGTGTGGGTGGAATTGCAACAGATGTTCCCAGTTTTGTGGTGTTTAAGTGGGCTACCTTTATTTTCATATATTACTTTTTCTTCTGAGATTTTTTGGTTGACCATAGTGGTCAAGTAAGAGATCGAGGTGAGGAGTGTTTTGGTAAATCTAAAGGAAAATCGTAGAAGAAAGTTGTATAATGTGTGGCCAGTCTAAAGGCTACACACGATACGAAAATCGAAAGAAAAATGTCATCCAAGGAACGATCTGTCAATTCCCGGATCGTTAATACGGTGCTTTTGACAGCCGATTCCGGTTTTTCGTCAGATAAAACCTGGATGCGCAGACTATGACATTTTTAATGTACGTGAACTCAACGCCCGATTTTCATTTAATTTTTTTAATTCATATGATTTTCTATTCAAACATATTTTTTTTTTTACATACATACATCTTCTCACATCAAACAATAACCCAAAAGCTCAACATTTAACACCCACCCTTAAATTGTACCATACACTACAGTACATTTACCCTATCTTCTACAAAAATAACTCATTTTTATTTATCAGCAATATTGGTTTATATTTAACCACTTAAGCCCCCCGGACCTTTTGGCTGCCCAAAGACCAGAGCACTTTTTGCGATTCGGCACTGCGTCGCTTTAACTGACAATTGCGCGGTCGTGTGACCTGGCTCCCAAACAAAATTGATGTCCTTTTTTCCCCACAAATAGAGCTTTCTTTTGGTGGTATTTGATCACCTCTGCAGTTTTTATTTTTTGCGCTATAAACAAAAAAATTTTGACAATTTTGAAAAAAACGCATTATTTTTTACTTTTTTCTATAATAAATATCCCCAAAAAATATATAACATTTTTTTTAACCTCAGTTTAGGCCGATACGTATTCTTCTACATATTTTTGGTAAAAAAAAAATCACAATAAGCGCTTATTGATTGGTTTGCGCAAAAGTTATAGCGTCTACAAAATAGGGGATAGTTTTATGGCATTTTTATTAATAATTTTTTTTTTTACTAGTAATGGCAGCGATCAGCGATTTTTATCATGACTGCGACATTATAGCGGACACATCGGACATTTTTGGCACAATTTTGAGACCATTCACATTTATACAGCGATCAGTGCAATTAAAAATGCATCGATTACTGTGTAAATGTGACTGGCAGTGAAGGGGTTAACCACTAGGGGGCAGTGAAAGGGGTCAAGTGTGTCCTAGGGAGTGACTCTAACTGTAGGGGGGAGGGGCTATGTGTGACACGACACTGATCATAGCTTCCGATTACAGGGAGCTGTGATCAGTGTCCTGTCACTAGGCAGAACTGGGAAATGCTTGTTTACACAAGACGGGGGAATGCTTGTTTACACAAGCATTTCCCCATTCTTCCTCTCTGTGAGACGATCGCGGGTATCCCCGCAGACATCAGGTCCACGGGACCCGCGTTCACACTCACGGAGGTCGCGGCGCGCGTGCCCGCAAGCCGCTTCTTAAAGGGCAACAAACAGGTACGTTAATCAGCCTGTACGTGCCCTTCTGCCGACGTATATCGGCGTGAGCCGGTCGGCAAGCGGTTATAATAAAGAGAGCATTTCAAAATACAGAGAAAAAAAAAAAAGCATATGTCAGATTCCCCTCACCTTTATCCACACATTGCACTTTATCCTTGTCTACTAATCCAGCTTTTCCATATTTTTTCAAACGCCTTAATGTTACCCCTTTTTTTATACGTAAACTTTTCATTCCTTATTGTGATATTCACCTCATTCTCCCACTCTACACTGGTTGGTGGTTTTGCCGCTATCTACCTTCTAGCTATCAGTTTCCGTGCCAAAAAGAGACATCTAATTATTGCTGTCTGCCTTCCCCCATATCGTTGTTCTCATCCACATATCCTAGCATACATATCTTAGGGTCTAAATCAATTGTTGTTTCAAATACTGAGTTTATTTTTCTGATAATCTCCCAATATCTATCTAATTTTGGAAACCTCCACATTATGTGAATTAGGCCTCTTTTTAGATTTCCACATCTTGGACATTTAGCGTCGGCCCTCCACCCATACAAAAAAACATTTCTGAGGTGTCCTTTATGCTCTATGCAGCAGCAGTAAATATGACACCGTTTGTGATGGAGATTTTTTTTTTTTTTACTCAGTGGCCCTGTTTCCAAAATTAGTTTCCACTGCTCATCTGATATCTCCCCCAGGTCTTCTACCCATCCTCTCTTACAGGGAAGCTCCTCGTTCCCTTTTATAACTTTATCACATACACTGTCATATATAAAGTTGCCCCAGGACGATGTCAGGTGTGACGAAACGTACGTAGGGAGGAGTGACATGCTGACGTCACCATGTGTACTCAGGTCCCGGAAGCACCTGACATTGTCCCTGCTGGCTCGATTCTTAATGCCATTTTATTTCATCTGAATAAGTGCAATTTCGTTCTTTTTTTTTTTTACAGCATTCCATTTTTATTGAAAATTTTAAATTTACATAACAAAAAAAGGAGAAAAAAAGAAAAGACAAGCATTAATCTCATCCAATGGGTGCCAAAACAAAAAAAAACAAAAAATACATATATATATATAAATATAAACACATTCATATATATATATATATATATATATATATATATATATATATATATATATATATATATATATATATATACATACACATATATATATACATACACATATATATATATATATATATATATATATATATACACACACATATATACATATATATATACATAAATACCACATTACAATAATATATAAAACATAAAACAAAAGATATACCAACACACTGAAGGGGTCTCTGAAAAGAGAAGCAAAGAAAAAAAAAATCATAAACAAACAAAGGAGAGAGACAACCCCTGATCATACTCCAGACCCGTGATGGCGGACCCCGGGACCCCAGACACTCCCCTACCCTCCCCACACTCAAGGGAGGCATGGTCCCAAAACATCCCCTGCACCAAGTTCTACCACCACTGCCCAAGACCATATATCCCTAAACCCTAATAGGGATATCCCTACCTTATTTTCTTTCATCCATTTAGAAAAATAAAATATATAATTTCCTACTCCCTTTCTTCAACTCCCACAGTAATATTAGCTATAATCACACAAAACACACACACAGACACAACACAAAAAAAGTAAATGAAGAGAAAAAAAAAAAAAAAAAAAAAAAGACCGTAATGTTCTGATTAAATACACTACCCGAAGTAGTTACTCAAACCAGGATCGCCTCACTCAAACCATCTCTCCACCAGTTTCATATCCTACCTCCAAACCACATACAGATTCCGTAGTTCAGGGGACTCCTTTAGCACTTTCCAAGGAAGCCAAGTTTGACGACATTGTTCGTACGTGTCCAATTCCTGTGATAGAAGAGTCTCCATCCTCTCAATATGGTCCATCTCTAGGATCCAATCAGTCAACGATGGAGCATGTGCTGACCGCCAGTGGCGCGGTATTACTGCCCTTACAGCTGTCAACCAGTGTCTTAAAAGGCCTTTTTTAATGCTTTTGTACGAGCCAGGTAAGATGGATAACAAAGTGATTTGAGGTATGTTGGGAATAGTCACCCCAGTTGCACGAGTATGAAGCTGCAATATCATGTCCCAAAAATTATGTACCGAAGGACATTCCCACCAAATATGTAATAAAGAACCTTTGGCAGAATGACAGCGCCAACACAGGTCTGAAACATTTGGATATATCCGGTGAAGCAACAACGGACATCTATACCACCTAGAGAGAAGCTTAAAATTTGTCTCGTGGGCCTTGATTGCTAATGACATACTATGTGTAAGAATAAATGCTTTTTCCCATTCCTCTGGCTTAATTTCAACATTCAAGTCCATTTTCCACTTATTTGTGAACTCCGGGAGACATGTATGGAGTCTAAGAATAAGAACCCCATACACTGCAGACAGAATATGTTCTGGTGTATTTTGTTGCAACAGAAGAGACTCAAAGGTATCTGGCTCTCTATTAAACACATCTATAGAAGGAAAAGAAGAAAGAAAAGACGTTATTTGCCGATATTCCAACCAATGTTTAATTGATTGTTGCTGAGTAGAGATCAAATCTGAAAGCAATGGGAGATCTCCCTGATAAATAATTTGGGATATTCGACGATTTGACTCCCTACTCCATACCAGAAAATGTTTCCGTGCCATTGCCGGTAAGAACCCTGGGTTACCAAACAGGGGTGTCATTAATCCCACTTTAGGCGAAAGTCCTAATTGGGTTTGTAGTTTATCCCAGGTACGCAATAAATGTGCTGTAAGAAAGGATACCGAGGAAGGCGGGCCCCGGGCAGAGATATCTAGCCAGGGAAGCGCCTGGAGATCCAAGGGAGCAATTGACTGTTCTATGTGTACCCATTGTTTAAGATGGGAGTGATGGAACCAATTTACTAGTCTAGATAACACTGCTGCAGCGTGGTAGTAATATAGGTCGGGTGCCCCTGCGCCCCCCTTTGTTTTGGGGAGAGATAAAATTCTCCTTTGCAATCTAGGTCAATTACATCCCCAGATAAACCTTGTAAAGGTAGATTGTAGAATGGTAAAAAAGGAACGGGGGACCGCTATAGGTATGGTTTGGAAAAGGTAGAGAAAGCGTGGTATTATATCCATTTCGTTCTTTTAAGTTGAATAGTAAAAGGTTTTACACTTTGCAAGCCTTTATTATCTTTCCATGGGGACCTTCTGAATATATGTGTATATGAGCCTATGCATTTGGTGAAAACGCTAGGAGCAGTGGTGCACTATACAGAGACCCGAGGCGGGGTAATTAGCCACAGGCGCATTTTATCTTCCATAACAGGAGATCATTTACAGCTGGTAAGAGGCAGTACTTATAGAGGTGGAGGCACTACTACTTCTCTCACTTTTCCTGAGGTGTTATGTTTGTGTGCCACTGGGGAGGATCACATTGAATTAGCATCTTCAACACATGGATTTTCTCTGATTCTTTATCCATCTTGGAATCAATCAGTGACTTTTTAATCAATTGTATTGGAATTTTTATTAATTCTTTTCACAGGTTGCACTGTTATATATTGGTGTATGTTTCACCTGTTCAAGGCAGTATCCTTGATTATTCATTATCAATCGGCGCAACTTGTTTTTTTTTAAATTTTGTATGATATTGTGTGTGTCTCACATGAAGTTGCAGCAGAGTTTTTTCAAAATTCAAAATGTATTTATTTTTTCAATTAATTGTTGTTTCACAGATAGCGCAGTATTTTAATTTTTTGTCATATATAAATGTTATCAAGGCCCTTGGACGTATCAATATTAGTTACTTTCCGAAGGATGGTTGCCTCACTCCATTTCACTGATCTTTCTTTGAATTGTGTTCCAAGAGCATGGCCTAACTTGCAGATATTTAAAAAAAGGACTGATTTGAGATGCCATATTCCTCTCTAAGTTCCTGAAATGATTTTAGTACCTCCCCCCTATAAAATTAAGCAAGATATTCCAAACCGCAGTTCTTCCAGTCTCTACTTCTCTCTAGATTAAGTAACTCCTGCAGGTACTTATTATCCCACAGTGGTGAGAATTCTGTAAATCCCTGATAGTCTAATATCCCCTTAATTACTCTCCATATTCTCTTAACCAGCACAATCGTAGGGAGCCTAGATGGGAGTGAATCAGCCTCCAAGGCCTCCATCAATGTATTATGACTTGTAAATAGCAGCATGATTCCACAATCCGTGTCCTCCTTAGATGGAATATTACAGCCTCCTAAATGCTGCAATTACGCTGCCAGAAAGTAACACCATGGGTGCAAGACTGCCCCCCCCCCCCCTCCTATCTTTAGGCAATTGTAATGTACGCAACTGTATCCTAGACTGTTTTTTCTTCCATATTAATTCTCTAAAAATAGTATCTATTTTCTGGAACCACTGCTTACTTATCCACACTGAGGAGTTGTGTAATACGTACAACAGTTGAGGCATCCAGATCATTTTTATTAAATTGCACCTTCCTGCCACCGACAAGGGCAACCTTCGCCATACCTTCCCTTTACAGTTAAATGTATCTAGCAGTGGATTAACATTATCGACTATATATTCTTTTGGATTCCAGGTTATATGTATTTATGTGTTATAAGTATTTGATCTTGCTAACTATTTTTAAACCTGGGATTACTAATGATAAGTCTGATTCCGGTCAATCCACCCGTAACAACATTGATTTATCCCAGTTTATATTTAAACCAGATATCCAACCAAAGTCAGTAATTGAGTATCACCTGGCACAACGACACTACCAATGGGGAGTGGTCTGAGAGACCCCCAGACATATCGTTTATAATCCTAACAAGATGCAATAATTCCTCACTAATCAGAGCAAATCTATTCTGGAAAGCGTAGCATGAGTTTTCGAAAAACAGAATTACTGTTGTTCTGTTGGGTTTCGCCGGGGTCAGCGTCGGCGGTAAAGCGCCGCTATTGTTAGCGGCACCTTTCCGTCGGTATTCGGCCACTAGCGGGGAAGTTTTATCCCCCCCGCTAGCGGCCGAGAAAGGGTTAAAAACCACCGCAAAGTGCCTCTGCAGAGGCGCTTTGCCGACGGTATAGCCGCGCTGTCCCATTGATTTCAATAGGCAGGAGCGGGGAAGGAGCAGTGTATACACCGCTCCTTCCCCGCCCCAAAGATGCTGCTGGCCCCCTCGGGGCTTTCACACTGGAGACAAAGCAGCGGCACTTTCGGGTCGGTTTGCAGGCGCTATTATTAGCGCAATAGCGCCTGCAAACCACCCCAGTGTGAAAGGGCCCTAAGTATGTTAGGCCCCTTTCACACTGAGGCTCTTCTAAACTGCCAGTAAAACACTGAGCACTTTTGAAGAGCTTTTCATGCGCTTTTGAAGAGCTTTACATTCATTTCAATGGGGAGGGGCGTTTTTTCACCGTCATGCCAGCACACTGCCCCAGTGTGAAAGCATTCATTGATTTTAATTGAAATCGTTTTTCGTGAGCTTTTCATGCGCTTTTTTTTTGGGTGAAAGCTCCTGAAAAGCGCCTCAGTGTGAAAGGGGTCTTATTTTCTCATTCGTTAGGTGTGTCTCCTGCAGGCAGATTATATTAGCTCGGTACATCATTGCTACGGAGAAAACAGCAGCTCTGTAGGGTCACTTAATCCTCAAACATTCCAAGAACATATATTCACACTTAAATTGCATCATAATAATAAGAAAAAAATATAATAATTCTTAACCACTTGTCGACCGGCTCACGCCAATATACGTCGGCAGAATGGCATGTACAGGCATATTAACATGTACATATATTAATCTGTACGTTGCCCTTTAAGATGTTGTGGGCACGCACCCGCCGTGAGCTCCGTGAGTGTGATCGCGGGTCCCGCTGACTCGATGTCCGCGGGGATACCCACAATCTTCTCACGGAGAGGAAGAACGGGGAAATGCTGATGTAAACAAGCATTTCCCCATTCTTCCTAGTGTCAGGACACTGATCACCGTTCCCTGTGATCGGGAGCGGTGATCAGTGTCCTGTCACACGTAGCCAATCCCCCCACAATTAGAATCACTCCCTAGGACACACTTAACCCCTGCAGCACCCCCTACTGGTTAACCCCTTCATTGCCAGTCACATTTACACAGTAATCAGTGGATTGTTAATCGCACTGATCGCTGTATAAATGTGAATGGTCCCAAAATAGTGCCAAAATTGTCCGATCTGCATGCCATAATGTCGCAGTCATGATAAAAATCGCAGCTAGCCGCCATTACTAGTAAGAAAAAAAATTATTAATAAAAATGCCATAAAACTATCCCCTATTTTGTAGACGCTACAACTTTTGCACAAACCAATCAATAAACGCTTATTGCGTTTTTTTTTTTTACCAAAAATATGTAGAAGAATACGTATCGGCCTAAACTGAGGAAATAAAATGTTTTATATATTTTTTGGGGATATTTATTATAACAAAAAGTAAAAAAAAATGCGTTTTTTTCAAAATTGTCGCTCTTTTTTTGTATATAGCGCAAAAAATAAAAACTGCAGAGGTGATCAAATACCACCAAAAGAAGTCTCTATTTGTGGGAAAAAAAGGATGTCAATTTTGTTTGGGAGCCACATCGCACGACCGCGCAATTGTCAGTTAAAGCGACGCAGTGCCGAATCGCAAAAAGTGCTCTGGTCTTTGGCCAGCCAAATGGCTTAAGTGGTTAATTATCCCGATTACTCTCCATTTACCTCTCCTTTGTTTATTTAGTGCTTGTATTTCTCTATATGTAGTGCAATACATAAATATTTTTACTTTTAAATGTGCTTCCACATAATCCTCATATTTCTTTGTAGTGTTTTAGTGGTAAAAAAAACAGTTAACATAACAACTTTATCTGTTCTCCCACCATTCCGTTTTACTCCTCACCCTTGTCTCACACAAAATCTGAAAAAACTTTTATTTCAGTGTTTCCTGTGTGGTGCTTTTTCCCCTATCCATTTTTCTTAAAAAAAAAAAAGAGAGAAAAAGAGAAAAAAGAAGAAGAAGAGGAGAAAAGAAAAAAGCAAGAAAAAGAGGGGGAAAAAAAAGAAAATACTTAAAGTGGGGTTCCACCCAAAAAAAAAATACATAAAAAATCCTAAAAAAAATACAAATAAACATTTGGATATATATTTTTTTTTTACTTACCTCTAAATGCCTGTTGCTAGGTGGTCCCTCGTAGTCTGCCTCTTCCAGTGCCTGGGCTGATGACATCACTTTCCCCTCGGCACAGGAAGGGCTCAGCTCTGCTCCCTCCCTCCTGTCAATCATCTGGGACCCATTACAGATCCCAGGTGACTGAGCGGCCAATCACGGCGCGCGGCGCCACTCGCGCATGCGCAGTGGGTGCCAGGCTGTGAAGCCACAGCCCAGCGCCCACAGTTGCAATGCCGGCGCCGCTGAACGGAGGGGGAGATGAGTGGGGCTTCGAACCCCCGCATCGCTGGACCCTGGGACAGGTAATTGTCCAATTAAAAGTCAGCAGCTGCAGTATTTGTAGCTGCTGACTTTTAATTTTTTTTTTTTAATGGACCTCGGGTGGAACTCCTTTAAAGGAAAAAGAAAAAAAAAAGAACAAGTTGATACATCCACACCCTTTCCTCTCCCACACCTGGCCCTGACTAGGCCCATACCAGGGGCATTTAAAGTGAACCTTTCTTGTGAAATTGTGCTAGGAGGGGATTTTTTTTTGGGGGGGGGGGATTTGTGCTAGTAGAAATGAATGGGGGGGATTTGTGGTAGCATAGAAATTTGTTGGGGGGGGATTTGTGCTAGAAGGGGATATGGGGGGGGGGTTGTGCTAGAAGGGGATATGGGGGGGATTTGTGCTAGTAGAAATGAATGGGGGGGATTTGTGGTAGCATAGAAATTTGTTGGGGGGGGGGGGATTTGTGCTAGAAGGGGATATGGGGGGGATTTGTGCTGGGAGTGGGAATTTGTAGTGGGGGGGTTGTGTAGTTTGAGGGATTTTTTGGGGGCTGATGACATTTGTGCTGGGGGATTTCAGCAAGGGAAGCAGATTTGTACTGGGAGGAGGGAAAATGTATGCTTAGAGTGAAAGCTTGCATATTGGTGCATATTGGTGCTATTGTTTTTTTGGGGGGGTGTCTGCTGACACATAATGCATACATCTTAGGGAGGGGGGGCGCAGTTTGGTATGTTCGCCCTGGGCTCTAGAAGACCCTGCGTCCGGTCGTCCGAAAATCTGATCATGTGTACGAGGCTTAAGTGTATAAAAAAGTTACCACCTCTTCATGACCAGCCCTTCTTTTTGCTATACAGCACTGTATTACTTTAATTGACAATTGCGCGGTCATGCAAAGCTGCACACAAATTTAATTTATGTAATTATTTCCCACAAATAGAGCTTTGTTTGGTGGTATTTGATCACCTCTGCGGTTTTTTATTTTTTGCGCTATAAATAAAAAAAGACTGACAATTTTGCAAAAAAAAACAAAAAAAACAATATTTTTGACTTTCTTCTATATAATATGTCCAATAAAAATTTAAAAGGCAAATATGTATTTTGCTACATATTTTTGGTTATTATTGATTGGTTTGCGCAAAAGTTATAGCGTCTACAAACTATGGTATATATATATATATATTGGAAGTTTTTTTTTCTATACTGGTAATGGCAAAGATTAGCAACTTATAGTGGGACTGCGTTATTGCAGCGGACAGTCTGACACTAACTGACAATTTTGACCCTTCGTGAGAACCAGTGACACTTATACAGAGAGTGCTAAAAATATACACTGTCGCTGTACTAATGACACTGACTGGGAAGGGGTTCAACGTGTAGGGCAATCAAAGGGTTAAATGTTTGCCTAGCCAGTGTTTGTGTGCTGCTTTCACTAAGGGAAGTGATGTTTTTTCTTTCCCTACTTTGCAGGGAAAGAAAATCTATCACTTCCCCCTGACAGGACGGAGCTCTGCTTTGTTTACATAGGCAGAGCTCCGTCCTGTGTCTCTGCTAGATGATTGGCGGGTGCTGGTGGACATCCATTGGCTGGCACCCGCTGATCGGCTTCTGCTGTAGCTAATCCTAGCAGAAGCGGCATGCTGGTGGCTCGCTCACATGCCCCCTATAAAGAAGTACAGGATCACATATATACAATATCTCACAAAAGTGAGTACACCCCTCACATTTTTTGTAAATATTTTATTATATCTTTTCATGTGACGAAACTGAAGAAATTACACTTTGCTACAATGTAAAGTAGTGAGTGTACAGCTTGTATAACAGTGTAAATTTGCTGTCCCCTCAAAATAACTCAACACACAGCCATTAATGTCTAAACCGCTGGCAGCAAAAGTGAGTAAGTGAAGTGAGTAAGTGAAAATGTCAAAATTGGGCCCAATTAGGCATTTTCCCTCCCCGGTGTCAAGTGACTCATTAGTGTTACAAGGTCTCAGGTGTGAATTCGGGAGCAGGTGTGTTAAATTTGGTGTTATCGCTCTCACTCTCTCATACTGGTCACTGGAAGTTCTATGTGGCACCTCATAGCAAAGAACTCTCTGAGGATATGAACAAAAAGAATTGTTGCTCTACATAAAGATGGCCTAGGCTATAGGAAGATAAACTGAGCTGCAGCATAGTGGCCAAGACCATACAGACCATACGCCGCACACTGCATCAAATTGGTCTGAATGGCTGTCGCCCCACAAGGAAGCCTCTTCTAAAGATGATGGACAAGAAATCCCGCAAACAGTTTGCTGAAGACATGCAGACTAAGCACATGGATTACTGGAACCATGTCCTGTGGTCTGATGAGACCAAGATAAACATATTTGGTTCAGATGGTGTCAAGCATGTGTGGTGGCAACCAGGTGAGGAGTCCAAAAACAAGTGTGTCTTGCCTACAGTCAAGCATGGTGGTGGGAGTGTCATGGTCTGGGACTACATGAGTGCTGCCGGCACTGGGGAACTACAGTTCATTGAGGGAACCATAAATGCCAACATGTACTGTGACATACTGAAGCAGAGCATGATCCTCTCCCTTTGGAGACTGGGCCGCAGGTCAGTATTCCAACATAACGACCCCAAACACACCTCCAAGATGACCACTGCCTTGCTAAAGAAGCTGAGGGTAAAGATGATGGACTGGCCAAGCATGTCTTCATACCTAAAACCTATTGAGCATCCGTGGGGCATCCTCAAATGGAAGGTGGAGGAGCACAAGGTCTCTAACATCCACCAGCTCTGTGATGTCGTCATGGAGGAGTGGAAGAAGAATCCAGGCTGTGAAGCTCTGGTGAACTCCATACCCATGAGGGTTAAAGCAGTGCTGGAAAAAAATGGTGGCCACACAAAATATTGACACTTTGGGCCCAATTTGGACATTTTCACTTAGGGGTGTACTCACTTTTGTTGCCAGCGGTTAAGACTTTAACCGCTTGCCGACCACCTCACGCAGATATACTGCGGCAGAAGGGCTCGTACAGGCAGAATCACGTACCTGTACGTTCCCCTTTAAGAGGCGGCCAGCGGGCGCACACCCGCTGCAAACTCCGTGAGTCTTGTCGCTGGTCCCGCGGACTCGATCGCCATGGGGATACCCGCGATCACCTCACGGGGAGAAAGAATGGGGAGATGCTAATGTAAACAAGCATCTCCCCATTATGCCTAGTGACAGTGTCACTGATCTCTGCTCCCTGTCATCAGAGCAGAGATCAGTGACGTGTCACACACAGCCATGCCCCTCACAGTTAGAAACACGCCCCTAGGACACACTTAACCCCTACACTGCCACCTAGTGGTTAACCCCTTCATTGCCAGTGTCATTTACACAGGAATTAGTGCATTTGTATAGCACTGATTGCTGTATAAATGACAATGGTCCCAAAAATGTGTCAAAAATGTCCGATGTGTCCGCCATAATGTCGCAGTCACAATAAAAAACGCTGATCGCCGCCATTTAAAAATAAAAAGAATTATTGATAAAAATGCCATAAAACTATCCCCTATTTTGTAAACGCTATAACTTTTGCGCAAACCGATCAATAATCGCTTGTTGCAATTTTTTTACCAAAAATATGTAGAAGAATACGTATAACTGAGGAAAAAAATAGTTTTTTTATATATATATATTTTTTTTTTATTATAGCAAAAAGTATTGACAAAATTGTCACTTTTTTTGTTTATAGCGCAAAATATAAAAAGCACAGGGGTGATCAAATACCACCAAAAGAAAGCTCTATTTGTGGGGAAAAAAAGGACGTCAATTTTGTTTGAGAGCCATGTCGCCACGACCGCGCAATTGTCAGTTAAAGCGGCGCAGTGCCGAATCGCAAAAAGTGCTCTGGTCAGGAAGGGAGTAAATTCTTCCGGAATTAAGTGGTTAATGGCTGTGTGTTGAGTTATTTTGAGGGGGCAGCAAATTTACACTGTTATACAAGCTGTACACTCACTACTTTACATTGTAGCAAAGTGTCATTTCTTCAGTGTTGTCACATGAAAAGGTTTAGTAAAATATTTACAAAAATGTAAGGGGTTTACTCACTTTTGTGAGATACTGTATACGTGATTCTGCACAGAGAGGCCAACCTGTGGCAATAAATCTACTATGGGGCAGTCGGCAATTGGTTAAGAACCCCCACCAGTGTATTATGATTTCTCTCAAACTCAACACTTTTTCCAGACAGCTTGGCCTGCTAAAAGAATTGGAAAAATAATGTTGGTAGGGCAGAGATTGGTGTCAGTAGGGCAGGTGTCAGTAATTTTTATTTGTATTATTTCATATTTTATTATTTTTTACAATTTTATCTTTTTTATTTTTTTTTACAGTTTTTTTAGGAGGCTTTGGTGAAATATCAGGGGTCTAAACACGGGGAATCTGCTCTAAACAGGGTGAATAGGGTGTGCAAAGGCACACCTGGCACACCCTGTGTGCACGCCTATGACTTTAGTACAGGGGAAATGAAAAATAAAATTAAAAACTGCTGTTAATACTGATGACAGCATATATGTCATATCTGATTCTGCCCATGGATTCAGTTTTTTTTCCTTTAATGTCATTTACAGTGTAATAAATTTGTGCTCCAGCTAGCTACAACAAGAAAAAAAAATCACTGTCATTAGCCACAGCTATTATTAATAGGGTTTCAGATTATAATTATTTGTTAAAAATTAAATAAATAAAATAAAATAAAAAAAAAGAAAACTAAACCCGCAGCGGTCAATCTATAACTTTTCTGACCTGTCTTTGCTGTGAAGGCCTGATATAATTAGCCTGCAACTGATATCAATCATTAGACTAATGGTTTCCCATTTTATCATCAATTACTTTGAACATTGTAGACAATGATCACAGAGCTCCTATTCACATGCTACTTAGTTGAATTTCTGTCATTGCCATTAATGGAATTTTAAATCTTCTGCTGGAAGAAACTACCTGTAGAGTACATTTTAGGATGCCAATTAAGCAAAAGCTAATTATTGTACTCCCCAAGGAAATAGCATTACAATTTTGTGCTTATAAGCTCCATGACAGTTGACATATTTGTACTTTATATTTTTCAAGGATTTTTTTTAATGGTAAACTTTAAGCCTCATTATTTGTAATTGATAGAGATTCGTATTAAAGCAGTATTAAACCCAAAAGCAGACATTTATTATAGTGCAGCTTACCAACTCTTACCAAATCTTACATGTGACGGCTGCATTTGTTTTCTTTTTTGTTTTTTTTATCATTTTCGCTTCGTGATCTGGGCCATAAGTCTGTCGTTTTTCAAAAGAACAGGCTGTCCTGCAAATGTAGCAGTTAACAGTGTTGAGATAAACCATTTACCACTGACTGGGGTGCTTACAATGATCGGCTCTTCTTTATTCATCCAAAAGCAGGAAAGTACAAATACCCCCCAAATTAACCCATTTTGGAAAGTATATAGTCCAGTGTATTTAGTAAGAGACATGGTGAGTTTTTTGAGGTTGTAATTTTTTCCCACACATCTTGGGAAATGTAAGGATTTTTTTTACACAAACTTGTCATATTAACAGGTTATTTCTCACACACAGCATATGCATACTTGCAACTACACCCCAAAAATACATTCTGCAGTTTTTTACACAAAGTTGTCCATTTATAAGATATTTCTAACACATAGCATGTACATAGCAAAAATAACACTGCAAAATACATTCTGCTACTCCTCCTGAGTATGGCGACACCACATGTGTGAGACTTTTACACAGACTGGCCACATACAGAGGCCCATCATTGAAGTAGCACCTTCAGGAGTTCTAGAAGCATAAATTACACATTTCATTTCTCAACCACCTATTACATTTTGAAGGCCCTGGAGCACCCGGACAATGGAATTGCCCACAAAATGACCCCATTTTGGAAAGCAAACACCCCAACATATAATCTATGAGGCATAATGAGTCTTTTGAATGGTTCATTTTTTCCAGAACTTTTTGGAAAATGTGGAAAAAAAATTAAACATAGCATGTACATGGCAAAAATGACACCCCAAAATACATTCTGCTACTCCTCCTGAGTATAGCGATACCACATGTGTGAGACTTTTACACAGACTGGCCACATACAGAGGTCCAACATCCAAGTAGCACCTCCAAGTGTTCTAGGAGCATAAATTACACATATCATTTTCTGACTACTGATTGCATTTTTGAAGGCCCTTCATATTTCCAACACATAGCACATAGCACATAGCATACCAAATAACAAAAGATTGCCTGTGGTTTTAGTAGTGCAGTTGTCCACAGAGGAGAGCATAGGTCCAGGCAGCAGGCAGGGATGTGGTCAGCGACAGCAAAAGCAATCGTCCAGGCAGCAGGCAGGAATACTGTCCATAGTTAGTACAGGCAGAGATACTGTCAACACAGTCAAAACACAGCCAAAGTATTGGTCCAGGTAGCAGGCAGAGATGTCCAGGCAAAAATACTGTCTATAGTCAGTAGAGGCAGCAGGCAGCAATATGGTCAGCGCAGCCAAAGTATTGGTCCAGGCAGGAGGAAGAAACATGGTCCATAAAGCTTTAAGTCTCAAATTGGGGTCTCGCAGTACAGATCGATTAGGGATTCTGGTCAGAGCCCTACATCAGTCTGCCCAGACTTTAAAGGCGTGCCCCACGGAACCCCTGAATACAGCTTAAACGAATGATAGTGACCATATCAATTCAGTTCTACTACTGATGCAGGACTCTGATCAGAATCCCTAATCGATCTGTACTACTAGACCCCCATTTGAGATGTAAAGCTTCTGCTTCTAGCTGTATATCCTTCCATCAGAGGGACCAGGTTTATGATCCTCCCCTGTGGGCTATAATACTCCAAGTCTGTAGGTTGAACAAAAACCTCCACACATGCTTTCCCCCGTCAGCAGCGAGAATGAAGACCATTCTCAGCAACCAGACTGTCGACATCCCTGACAAGGTTGCCATTTCCTTGAAGGGCCGCACAGTAACTGTTAAGGGGCCCAGAGGGACTCTGAGGAAGAACTTCAACCACACAAATGTACAGCTGTGTCTACTGGGCAGAAAGAAGAAGAGGCTCCTTGTTGACAAATGGTGGGGTAACAGAAAGGAGCTGGCCACAGTGTGCACAATCTGCAGCCATGTGCAAAACATGATCAAGGGAGTCACACTGGGTTTTCGTTACAAGATGAGATTGGTGTATGCTCACTTTCCCATTAACGTAGTTATTTAGGAGACTGGGTCACTGGTGGAGATCAGGAACTTCTTGGGTGAAAAATACATCCGAAGAGTACGCATGAGACAAGGTGTCGTTTGTGCCGTTTCACAAGTGCAGAAAGATGAGCTGATCCTCGAAGCCAATAACATTGAGCTTGTTTCAAACTCTGCTGCATTGATCCAAGAAGCCACCACAGTAAAGAACTAGGATATCTGAAAATTCTTGGACGGTATCTATGTCTCAGAAAGCGTAACAGTCCAGCAGCTTGAAGAGTAAAAGATTAAATTCAAGAAATCTGTATCTTGCGTTACATCTAATAAAGCCCATTTATCTAAAAAAAAACAAAAAAAAAAACCTCCACACATGCCACCCATTGACAACGCCAATTCTAATCTTGCTTCAATTTTTTTTTTTATGTGTTTGATTACGGTGCCATTCACCATATCTCAAATTTAAATCATCCTATATATTTACCCCTGATGAAAGGACTTTGAACCTGAAACACGTTGGGTATCCTTAAACTTATCCGTTGGTTAACGGAAAGTATTATCGGATACTGTAGAGAAACTACTTTGTATGTGTACCTTCACATTCTATTTACAAGATATTATGTTGTGTGTAATTGTGTTATATGTCAGTGTATGTTTTAGTAATCATCATGTGATGATTTTTTAGCTTGGTTTTTCTTTTGTGTAAAATAAAATAATCTTTTAAGTAATTCAGCAGTGTTTTGCCAATTAAAGTCCCGCTTTTGGGGGGGGGGGGGTTCAATCTTTTCTAGATATAAATAATAGAGATAAGCCCAGGAGAAGTCATGCAGCTCCCTGGACTTTTTACAAAGTGGCTGGATTCCAGGAATTCAGCTTTAACAACTTACTAACCAGCCGCCGCAGTTGTACTGCGGCAGGTTGGCACGGCTGGGCGAATCGCTGTCATTGTACGTCGGCCACTTTAAGAAGCTATAGGTGGCGCAACGCTGGAGCCGATGCGCATGGACGGAGGCCACGATGTCCGTCGGCCACCTGTGATCGCTTCTCAGAGAGTCAGAAGGGGGGTCTGTCAATGTAAACGAACAGATCTCAGTTCTGACAGAGGAGTAGAGAGAGATTGTCTGTTCCTAGTGATCAGGAACAGCGATCTCTCTCTACTCCCTGTCAGAACACTCCCCCCACAGTTAGAAACACCTCCCTAGGGAACACCTAACCCCTTGATTGCCCCCTAGTGTTAACCCCTTCCCTGCCAGTGTCATTTATACAGTAATTAGTGGCTATTTTTAGCTCTGATCACTGTATAAATGTCAGTGGTCCCAAAAAAGTGTCAAAGTGTACGATCTGTCAGCCGCAATGTCGCAGTCCCCACTAAAAATCCCAGATCGCTGCCATTACTAGTAAAAAATAAATAAATAATAAAAATGCCATAAATCTACCCCCTATTTTGTAGATGTTATAACTTTTGCGCAAACCAATCAATATACGTTTATTGCGGGTTTTTTTTCCAAAAATATGTAGAAGGCCTAAACTGATGAAAACATTTTTTTTTTTTGGGGGGGGGATATTTATTATAGCAAAAAGTAAAAAATATATATTTTTTTTCAAAATTGTCAGTCTTTTTTTGTTTATAGCGCAAAAAATAAAAACCGCAGAAGTGATCAAATACCACCAAAAGAAAGCTCTATTTATGGGAAAAAAGGACATAAATTTTGTTTGGGCAGAATGTCGCACGACCGTGTACTTGTCAGTTAAAGCGACACAGTGCCGAATCACAAAAAATGACCTGGTCATTAAGGGGGGAAATCCTTCTGGTCCTTTAAGTGGAGTTCCATCCAAAAATGGAACATTCACTTATTGGAATCCCCCCCGGTGTCACATTTGGCACCTTTCAGGGGAGAGGAGGGAGCAGATACCTGTCTAATACAGGTATTTGCTTGCACTTCCTGGCATAGATCACTGCGGTGACCGCGGTGACCTACGCCACTTCCGGTGTCTACTCTGTCCTCCCCCGCTGTCTTCTGGGAGACCCACAGGTCCAGAACACAGCAGGGACCAGTGAGGACGCGCAGTGCGACTCGCGCATGCGCAGTAGGGAACCAGGAAGTGAAACCGCACAGTTTTTCTTCCTGATTACCGAGGATGGTGGCGGCAGCAGCCAATGGACAGATCGGCTTCGGCTGCCGACATCGCAGGCTCCCTGGACAGGTAAGTGTCCATATATTAAAAGTCAGCAGCTGCAGTATTTGTAGCTGCTGTCTTTTAATAATTTTTTTTTCGGTGGACCTCCGCTTTAAGTGGTTAAAGGAGCCACAGACTAGGCCACACCATTATAACTGATAACACTCTAGCATTGTAACACTATATGGTCGAAGGTTTGTGGACACCTAATTCTAAACACACCTGTATGAACTTATTGAACATCCCATTTCAAAACTATAGACATTTTTTAGTCAACGATTTTGAATGTGACCAATCTATCAAAAGAACATTAGTGAGGTCAGGTACTGATGTTGGATAAGAAGACCTGGCTCACAATTGCCATTCCAATTCATCCCAAAGGTGTTCAGTAGAGTTGAGGCCAGGGCACTGTAGGCCTCTCAAATTTTTTTACAGCCAACTGGTAGAGAGCCCAAAGATAGTAGTCCAAATGTTCTACAGGTAAGTTACAGGAGCCATATGAAAAGAAAGGGGGGGAAGGACACCTTAAAGTCATCCAATAGTAGGTTCTAGGGTGACAAACGGGGGGAGGGGAATTCCCTCCCACTGTGGTAACTAATCAGATTAATATGCCTCTCATGTCACCCGTATCATTAATCATATAACTCAGTGGTATGTAGCTGACTAGCTGTCAAACGGTTGTTCAATGGACCATAAAGCATATATAAGAAAGGGAAGGAAGGGGTCAAGAGGAGATCCCCCCCAAAAAAAGATGGTCCGCTCAAGAACAAACAGTTGAACCTACAAAAACTTTATTGTGTCACAATATGTAGAAACATAATCCAACAACCATGTGTATTTAAAAAATAGGGCAAATAAAAGTCCTATTGTGTGCTGGTGGCCACCACAGACATTACACATATATCTCATGCATTCATGCACTCACACTCATCAATTAAAGTCACTAGAGACCCGGGTCTATACAATTTCACTGGAATTCCAGAGCTGGATTGGCTACATGAGTGGGTAGACTAGGTCCTTGTAGGTAAAGTGCAAGTGCTAATACAACAAAAGTCCCCTCGGATGTGAACCAATGGCTGGTTAGACATATGTATGTGTCATTCAACCAGAGCCAAGGAAGGAAACGGTGTCCTGATTGTGTGGTGAACAATTGCAACTCAAGCAACCTCACAAAGAGGGCTTTTAAGGATGGACGGAAAATGGCCATAAACAAAATGCCTCATGAATGTGAGGGTGCATTTTAGCTCACCGTCTGACGTCTTCAATGAAGAGGGAGTAGAGCCCAAAGGAGTTGCTGATGGCCGCGTTCGTGTGGATTTGAAAACACGTTCATGCGGTATAAGCTTGTTGTGGGCATGAGCGGGTTACTTCCGGGTATCCTCCGGCAGAAGGTAAGGTGAGTCACAAGGGTCAAGCTTGTTAGTGTCTCATATCCAATGGTATAAACAATCCGGAGAGACGCTCGGCATCCGCGTTCACCGCAGAGGTTTCACCTGATATCCCAAATCTTGATTGATCCGATCAGGATCGTTAGGGATGTTCACATCCAATTTGGAAGGATATTGTAGTTAGAGTGTGAGAGTCTGTGTGCCACCTGCACATGGGTCAAATGCTGAGCGCTTTCGCTTGTTGCCAAGCTTCTTCAGAGCTAATGTGGTATCAGTAGCTGGATGTTTAAATAGCCAGAAGGCTAGTGTTCAATTTCCTGTCTTCATAATTAACACCTGAATACCATAGCTTGACCATAATTGCAATCACCAAAAATGTGCCAATCACACCCATACATACATCTATTTAGACAAAACCATTGAGGGTAGTGGATACATAAAGATTCAATCTGATTGACTTGTGTATGTGGTCAGATTTGAATATTGCATCTCTTACCATCATGAAATAACGGAAAAAGGCTTGTCAAGCAACTGCTATCAATACATAAAAGCCAATTGAGGAATGCTGCATTTCCAAAAACAAACCGTGCATATATAACCATATACTAAATAATAATAATAATAATAAGATAGTCAAAATAGTGATATATGGAAGCAAGAGGGAACAGTCTATTGTTCCGAATTAAATTGCAACACATATCAACATCCTGACAATAAACAGAGATGTCCCAATAATTGATCGAAAATTGCATGGCATACACACACGGAATGAAAATAATGAGTATGAATATATGCAACCAACCATCGCTTTGGCCAGATTAAATGGCAGCTTACGTCCCATGTATTATCATCCACACACGGGATAAAATCATTGTTACCAGTGAGATTGCCTGTGAAGTCGCATGAGACAACTTAGTACAAAGTGATTCCGGATAGTCCGGATATGTAGTTACATGTAGGCATTACACTGGTATTACCCGCACATGGAACAACAGAATAATCTGTTGTACAGATTATAATTTAAAATATGAAAATTTCATAATCTGGGGGCAGTGCGGCTTCAATTCAATCAGTTGGTTGGTAGCCAAATGATCGAGGCAAGCTGGGATGGAATGAGGTCATGGGCCACTGTCTCGCATAGGTTACGTCTCACATGTCACTCACTGATATTCGTGTAGAGAGCAGAGACATGGTCGTGAGCAACACTACACACAGTCAATTTTCTTTAAAAGCTGCCCGTTATGGGCAGGAGAAGATGTGGATCCTCGGTTAGAACCAATCAATTTTCGGATGGGAACATTTAGATTGTGAATATTTAAGTCATTGTTCCAAAAATGGAGATAAATTAAATTCATTGTTCAATCCAAAAGGCTGCATGCTGTTTAAATAGAAGATCCACATCTTCTCCTTCTGGCATAAGATCTTATCAAAATCTCCACGTCTATGGGGCAAATTAAGCTTGTATATACCCTTAACCCTAAGGCCATCCAGTTTACCTTCATGTTTATCAAGAAAGTGCAACGACAGTGGCCGGTCATCATCCTTGTTGATAATACTTTGGATGTGTTCGCCAGTTCTGACTTTTAGCTCTCTTTTGGTCTTGCCAACATAAATAAGGCCACACGGGCAGGTCAACATATAGACTACCCGCGTGGTTGTACAGTTGATAAAATTATTGATTCTAAATTGTCTTTTATTGTCAGAACTGGCGAACACATCCGTCCTATCCACGTGCCTACATATATGGCATCTACCGCAACTGTACATACCCCTAAGGGGTGGAAGGTCAGTAAGCCAGCTGCGTTTTTTAGGGCGGGTGTACTCTGAGTGTACCAAGTGATCCCTTAAATTTGTAGCTCTACGGGCAGTGAGCAGAGGTTTTTTGCTGACAAGCTTTCCCAAAATGGGGGCCTCAGATAAAATGTGCCAATGTCGGCCCAGAATTTCTTTGATTTGGTCCCACTGGGTACCAAATTTGGTAATGATTCTAAGGGGAGGGTGGCTTGAGGTTTTTGCTTTTTCTTTAGTAGAGTTCACCAACAAAGACGATCTATTTGTCTGTAGTGCTCTTTTTCTAGCACGTCTGATGTCCGTATGCGAGTAACCCCTATCACGAAACCTCCCATGTAGGTCATACATTTCCCTGTGGAAATCCCCCTCCTCTGAACAGTTCCTTCTTGCGCGGAGGAACTGTCCCACGGGGATACCCCGTTTCAGAGATGCGGGATGGTGGCTGGACGCTAGCAGTAAAGTGTTTGCCGCTGTGTCTTTTCGAAAGGTTTTTGTATGTAACTTATCATCCCTGACAAACACCGTAAGGTCCAGAAATGACAATTCATTGGTGTCATACGTATATGTTAACCTAATATTACGGTCGTTGTCATTAAGTTCATTAATGAATTGTGTCAATTCAGATGGCAGGCCGTCCCAAATCATGATCACGTCATCGATGTACCTCAGCCACAAACGACAGTGGCTGAGGTACATCGACGAGGGGTACACACACTCAGACTCCCAAAAGCCAAGGTGCAGGCATGCATATGATGGGGCCCATGGGGCACCCATCGATGTGCCCCTAATTTGTTTGTAGTATATCCCAAGAAATTGGAAATAGTTGTTTTCTAACATAAATTGCAATAGTTCAATGATAAATTCATTTTGGCCTGCTAATGACGGAAATTTATTTTCCAAAAAGAATTGTGTCGCTGCTAGTCCCCATCTGTGCGGAATTGACGTGTATAACGACTCCACGTCAATTCCGACCAGTAACATGCCTTTGGGTATCGATATGTCTTCCAGGTGCCCCAAAACATCCCGTGTGTCCTGAACATATGATGGTAGTTCATGTACAAGTTCTTTAATCAGTGCGTCCACATACTTACCGACCCTCTCGAGGGGACCCTTTACAGCTGATACAATTGGTCTCCCCGGGGGGTCGGTAATGGACTTATGTAGTTTAGGAATTGTGTATAGGGTAGGGATGTTGAATTCACTGACTCTGAGGTATTCGAGTTCCCTTTTGGTAATTAGACCTGCTTCAAGGGCTAGTTCAAGTTTAAAGTTTAAGTCTGATATCATTTGGGGAAAAGGGTTCTGGTGTAGACGTAGATATGTAGATCCATCACGGAGAAGGCGCATGGTTTGCTCCTCATATAGAGTATCTGACAAAAGGACCGTGTTGCCTCCCTTATCGCTTGCTTTAATAACAATATCCTTTGCATTTTCTAATTCCCGTAGGGCCCTTCTCTCTTCCCGGCTAAGATTGTCATATCCTTTATATTCCCAATTGACCCCCATAAGGTCCCTTTTTACTTGTTCCAAAAAGAGCTGGATATGTCTATGTTTGGACAGGGGGGGCATTTTTTGGGATTTAATCGTCAGTTGGGATGGGCGGGGGCAGCTAGGCGACACTTGGGTGGCTTCCCCTTCTGAGTTCCACTGTTGATTTTCATCAAGGAGGGCTATTAGGGCTTCGAGAGAGTCGCGCTCTTGTTTGTCTAGTTGGTCCGTGTCTATATCTTGGGTGTCCCTCTTTGCATGCCAGTACCTAAAAATTAATTTCCTCAAGAACAAATTGATATCTTTGAAGACCTCGAATTCGCTCATCGTTGTAGTGGGGGAGAATGTTAGGCCTTTTTGCAGCAGTGAAATGTGGTGGTGAAAGGGGGGGAAAAAGGGGGGGGGGGGAAGGGGAAGGAGGAAAAAGGGGGGGGAACAAGGAGGGGGGCCGGGGGGGGGGGAAGGAAAGGAGGGAACAAGGATTCAATCACAGGATTTAAAGCAGTTGCTCAACAAGCCAATATAGATATGTTAAAAACATGGTTATAGAGTCTAATCTTAAACATATGCACTTGGGTGTGCTATTAAAAACCATGGGGTGGATGCCGTTACTACCTGACACGGAGACTAAGGGTCCAGAAAGGAAGTCAAATCCTACAATGATGCATATGAAAAGAAAGGGGGGGAAGGACACCTTAAAGTCATCCAATAGTAGGTTCTAGGGTGACAAACGGTGACAAACTTTTTCCCCCCCTTCCCCCCCCCTCCCCCCCCCCCCCTTTTCCCTCTGCCCTTCCTGACCCTCTTTCCTTTCCTGGTTTCCCTCCTCCTCCCCTTCCCGGGAACAATGGCGTATGTACTGGCGGATGAGATTGACTTAGAGATACAGTCTGCGTTTTCTAGTGAAACTCCAGCTGCATCCAACCATGATGAGACTCTTAAAAAACTGTTTAAGAATCATAAAAAATTAACTATAAAATTCCTTAATAGGAAATGGGACATTTCCTCATTGAAGTCCCACATTGAACATAAAGTTATTCCTAGAGGGCTGAGGGAAAGAGTAGTACCTGCTGCTCATTTACATACACCGAGGTTCCTGGAAATATGGAAACAAAGTTGTCTCGATCGTGGACTAGCAGTTCTGCACATGATTATCAATGAAGAACAAATACAATTGGATGACCTCAAAAAAGAGATCGATATCAGTGCACAGCTGCTAGAGCCATATAAAAATGATCAGGATTTCAACAAATACAATGACTCGCTCAAGAAGGAGGTTGAAAAGACACAAAAAATCCTTAAAATCACTAAACAAGAGAAATTTAAGCAAAACCTTTTAGATTGGGAGAAAGGAGATATTTTTGACCCCACAGTACCTCGAGGGAGGAGTAGATCACGCAAGGGCAGGAGAAATCGATCAGGTACATCTAGACCTAGATATACATCTACTGACAGTGACCCTGAACAACCAGAGAAAACCGTGGCTTTTTTAGATCAGGAAGGGGACACCATCCCCAGGACAGGCACCCAACCAACCACATCCATGACCAAGACCCAGGCTCAAACCAACAGAGGAAACCGGGGAAAGGGAAAGGAAGGAAGGGAAAATCAAAGGGAACTCAGGTCAGGGCCACGCAAGCTTTAAATAGCGAAGTAAATCAATCTAGTGACCACTCAGAACAAATACAATCTGATCTGAAGGTTGTTAACCTATCAGATTTCCCCCTAAATCACCACCACATTTCACTGCTGCAAAAAGGCCTAACATTCTCCCCCACTACAACGATGAGCGAATTCGAGGTCTTCAAAGATATCAATTTGTTCTTGAGGAAATTAATTTTTAGGTACTGGCATGCAAAGAGGGACACCCAAGATATAGACACGGACCAACTAGACAAACAAGAGCGCGACTCTCTCGAAGCCCTAATAGCCCTCCTTGATGAAAATCAACAGTGGAACTCAGAAGGGGAAGCCACCCAAGTGTCGCCTAGCTGCCCCCGCCCATCCCAACTGACGATTAAATCCCAAAAAATGCCCCCCCTGTCCAAACATAGACATATCCAGCTCTTTTTGGAACAAGTAAAAAGGGACCTTATGGGGGTCAATTGGGAATATAAAGGATATGACAATCTTAGCCGGGAAGAGAGAAGGGCCCTACGGGAATTAGAAAATGCAAAGGATATTGTTATTAAAGCAAGCGATAAGGGAGGCAACACGGTCCTTTTGTCAGATACTCTATATGAGGAGCAAACCATGCGCCTTCTCCGTGATGGATCTACATATCTACGTCTACACCAGAACCCTTTTCCCCAAATGATATCAGACTTAAACTTTAAACTTGAACTAGCCCTTGAAGCAGGTCTAATTACCAAAAGGGAACTCGAATACCTCAGAGTCAGTGAATTCAACATCCCTACCCTATACACAATTCCTAAACTACATAAGTCCATTACCGACCCCCCGGGGAGACCAATTGTATCAGCTGTAAAGGGTCCCCTCGAGAGGGTCGGTAAGTATGTGGACGCACTGATTAAAGAACTTGTACATGAACTACCATCATATGTTCAGGACACACGGGATGTTTTGGGGCACCTGGAAGACATATCGATACCCAAAGGCATGTTACTGGTCGGAATTGACGTGGAGTCGTTATACACGTCAATTCCGCACAGATGGGGACTAGCAGCGACACAATTCTTTTTGGAAAATAAATTTCCGTCATTAGCAGGCCAAAATGAATTTATCATTGAACTATTGCAATTTATGTTAGAAAACAACTATTTCCAATTTCTTGGGATATACTACAAACAAATTAGGGGCACATCGATGGGTGCCCCATGGGCCCCATCATATGCATGCCTGCACCTTGGCTTTTGGGAGTCTGAGTGTGTGTACCCCTCGTCGATGTACCTCAGCCACTGTCGTTTGTGGCTGAGGTACATCGATGACGTGATCATGATTTGGGACGGCCTGCCATCTGAATTGACACAATTCATTAATGAACTTAATGACAACGACCGTAATATTAGGTTAACATATACGTATGACACCAATGAATTGTCATTTCTGGACCTTACGGTGTTTGTCAGGGATGATAAGTTACATACAAAAACCTTTCGAAAAGACACAGCGGCAAACACTTTACTGCTAGCGTCCAGCCACCATCCCGCATCTCTGAAACGGGGTATCCCCGTGGGACAGTTCCTCCGCGCAAGAAGGAACTGTTCAGAGGAGGGGGATTTCCACAGGGAAATGTATGACCTACATGGGAGGTTTCGTGATAGGGGTTACTCGCATACGGACATCAGACGTGCTAGAAAAAGAGCACAAATAGATCGTCTTTGTTGGTGAACTCTACTAAAGAAAAAGCAAAAACCTCAAGCCACCCTCCCCTTAGAATCATTACCAAATTTGGTACCCAGTGGGACCAAATCAAAGAAATTTTGGGCCGACATTGGCACATTTTATCTGAGGCCCCCATTTTGGGAAAGCTTGTCAGCAAAAAACCTCTGCTCACTGCCCGTAGAGCTACAAATTTAAGGGATCGCTTGGTACACTCAGAGTACACCCGCCCTAAAAAACGCAGCTGGCTTACTGACCTTCCACCCCTTAGGGGTATGTACAGTTGCGGTAGATGCCATATATGTAGGCACGTGGATAGGACGGATGTGTTCGCCAGTTCTGACAATAAAAGACAATTTAGAATCAATAATTTTATCAACTGTACAACCACGCGGGTAGTCTATATGTTGACCTGCCCGTGTGGCCTTATTTATGTTGGCAAGACCAAAAGAGAGCTAAAAGTCAGAACTGGCGAACACATCCAAAGTATTATCAACAAGGATGATGACCGGCCACTGTCGTTGCACTTTCTTGATAAACATGAAGGTAAACCGGATGGCCTTAGGGTTAAGGGTATATACAAGCTTAATTTGCCCCATAGACGTGGAGATTTTGATAAGATCTTATGCCAGAAGGAGAAGATGTGGATCTTCTATTTAAACAGCATGCAGCCTTTTGGATTGAACAATGAATTTAATTTATCTCCATTTTTGGAACAATGACTTAAATATTCACAATCTAAATGTTCCCATCCGAAAATTGATTGGTTCTAACCGAGGATCCACATCTTCTCCTGCCCATAACGGGCAGCTTTTAAAGAAAATTGACTGTGTGTAGTGTTGCTCACGACCATGTCTCTGCTCTCTACACGAATATCAGTGAGTGACATGTGAGACGTAACCTATGCGAGACAGTGGCCCATGACCTCATTCCATCCCAGCTTGCCTCGATCATTTGGCTACCAACCAACTGATTGAATTGAAGCCGCACTGCCCCCAGATTATGAAATTTTCATATTTTAAATTATAATCTGTACAACAGATTATTCTGTTGTTCCATGTGCGGGTAATACCAGTGTAATGCCTACATGTAACTACATATCCGGACTATCCGGAATCACTTTGTACTAAGTTGTCTCATGCGACTTCACAGGCAATCTCACTGGTAACAATGATTTTATCCCGTGTGTGGATGATAATACATGGGACGTAAGCTGCCATTTAATCTGGCCAAAGCGATGGTTGGTTGCATATATTCATACTCATTATTTTCATTCCGTGTGTGTATGCCATGCAATTTTCGATCAATTATTGGGACATCTCTGTTTATTGTCAGGATGTTGATATGTGTTGCAATTTAATTCGGAACAATAGACTGTTCCCTCTTGCTTCCATATATCACTATTTTGACTATCTTATTATTATTATTATTATTTAGTATATGGTTATATATGCACGGTTTGTTTTTGGAAATGCAGCATTCCTCAATTGGCTTTTATGTATTGATAGCAGTTGCTTGACAAGCCTTTTTCCGTTATTTCATGATGGTAAGAGATGCAATATTCAAATCTGACCACATACACAAGTCAATCAGATTGAATCTTTATGTATCCACTACCCTCAATGGTTTTGTCTAAATAGATGTATGTATGGGTGTGATTGGCACATTTTTGGTGATTGCAATTATGGTCAAGCTATGGTATTCAGGTGTTAATTATGAAGACAGGAAATTGAACACTAGCCTTCTGGCTATTTAAACATCCAGCTACTGATACCACATTAGCTCTGAAGAAGCTTGGCAACAAGCGAAAGCGCTCAGCATTTGACCCATGTGCAGGTGGCACACAGACTCTCACACTCTAACTACAATATCCTTCCAAATTGGATGTGAACATCCCTAACGATCCTGATCGGATCAATCAAGATTTGGGATATCAGGTGAAACCTCTGCGGTGAACGCGGATGCCGAGCGTCTCTCCGGATTGTTTATACCATTGGATATGAGACACTAACAAGCTTGACCCTTGTGACTCACCTTACCTTCTGCCGGAGGATACCCGGAAGTAACCCGCTCATGCCCACAACAAGCTTATACCGCATGAACGTGTTTTCAAATCCACACGAACGCGGCCATCAGCAACTCCTTTGGGCTCTACTCCCTCTTCATTGAAGACGTCAGACGGTGAGCTAAAATGCACCCTCACATTCATGAGGCATTTTGTTTATGGCCATTTTCCGTCCATCCTTAAAAGCCCTCTTTGTGAGGTTGCTTGAGTTGCAATTGTTCACCACACAATCAGGACACCGTTTCCTTCCTTGGCTCTGGTTGAATGACACATACATATGTCTAACCAGCCATTGGTTCACATCCGAGGGGACTTTTGTTGTATTAGCACTTGCACTTTACCTACAAGGACCTAGTCTACCCACTCATGTAGCCAATCCAGCTCTGGAATTCCAGTGAAATTGTATAGACCCGGGTCTCTAGTGACTTTAATTGATGAGTGTGAGTGCATGAATGCATGAGATATATGTGTAATGTCTGTGGTGGCCACCAGCACACAATAGGACTTTTATTTGCCCTATTTTTTAAATACACATGGTTGTTGGATTATGTTTCTACATATTGTGACACAATAAAGTTTTTGTAGGTTCAACTGTTTGTTCTTGAGCGGACCATCTTTTTTTGGGGGGGATCTCCTCTTGACCCCTTCCTTCCCTTTCTTATAAAGTTACAGGAGCCACAGACTAGGCTACACTATTATAACTGAAGACACCTAATTTTAATTACACCTGTATGAGCTTGTTGGACATCCTATTCAAAAACTATAGACATAGGCAACGGAGTTACCTCACCTTTTACGTTGTAACAACCCTTATGAGAAGGCTTTCCACAAGATTTTCAAGGCAAAGATTTTGAATGTGAATAGTCAAAAGAACATTAGAGAGGTCAGGTACTGATGTTTAATGAGAAGACCTGGCTCACAATTGCCATTCCAATTCATCTCAAAGGCATTCAGTAGGGATGAGGCCAGGACTCTGTGAATGCCTCTTAAGTTTCTTTACAGCCAACTGGTCAAACCATCTCTTTGTAGGGTTGGCTTTGTGCACATGGTCTCAATAATTCATAAAAAGAAAATGATATTCCCCAAACTGTTGTCTCAAGGTTGGTTAACCTCTTTGCTCTGGTGCCTCCTGGCCTTTTAAGGGATTTCAGATGCTGGGAGGTGGGATTTATGATCATGTGACCACCGTAATTGGCTGTGATGGCGGTCACAGGATGGGAAAGCTTTCCGATAGCCACCGGTAACTGTACTGGGAGCTTGCGGGGCATGCAGCCTCGGCCCAGTTGTATCTGCTATATGGTACGCAAAGGCCCACACGCTGAGAGGCCCCATATTTGCATGTCATCGGTGCCTAGGGGTAAAAATGGCTTTTAATTTTATAATATTAACAGTACCCTTCACTGGAAACACTGAAACATTTGAAAGGGTGTCCACATACTTGGCCATGTAGTGTATACTAAATGAAAATATCTCAATAACTTTAGGACCTCCATGGTATGTTTAAATTAGGTGTGCTTATTTTGGTAGCTTATCTTAAAGTTTTACAAAAATCCAGAGCTTGTATGTAGAATTTATTATTGTAAAAGTGAAGGACTTTACATTTTAAAACACGCACTGTAGCACGCAAATACAGTGGCCTTGTATTGAAATACCTATTTCTTTTTTTTTAATATGCCCACATAAATTAAAATAATCAGAAACTACTGTATTACATGACCATAGTTTTTATTATAAAGAGAAATGGGAGACAAGACCATAATAGAATACCATCACATTTAAATGTAAATTTGGTACTTTGGTAATTGAACTGAAGATCTTAAACAACATGCTCTTAGCAATTATTCCATCAGACAATGAAGAGCACTTCTTATGATGAATTAACAATGAGATTACTGATGCACAAATCCTGTTGCCTGTTTGTATACAAGCGCAGTAAATGTATTTTTAAGAGTACCCGTACCAATTAGGCTTCTTCATGAATTTAAAAATTCAGTTCAGTGTTATAATAATTTGCAGGCTTACTCGTATAAGAAATTGGAGCTAAAAGTGCCAAATGGGTTTAAAAACCTATACAGATTATATTACTTACAAATAAATGTATAACACAATTTATAATTCAAATGTTTTTACTATCTTGTAGGTAGGTGCAGTGCAGCCTCCCTGCCAGGGTGGCGCTATTCAGTGGCTGCTGTGCAGAGAGAGTGGAGGACAAGGGGGATCCCAGTCCCTCTGAAGCCTCCATAGGTCTCTTCAGGAAAGCTGTCCAATTGGACACTGCTGCTCTGGTTGAGCTGACAGCCATCTTTGAAGTGAGCAATGCTTATAAAAAGGACTGTTCCCTTTGGATTGGCGCACATTCAGCGTAGTGGGTAGGTTAGGGACAGATCTCCAGCTGGCTAGAATCAGTCGGAGTAGCACAGAGTCAGGTTCCTGTGGAATAGATACATAGCAGGGACTTACACTTTATACCACCAGTAGTCTTTCTGTGCCGGGCCCGGTTTTTGTTCTGCCTTTTAGCCGCCTCCCTTTACGAATGATGTTGGGTATCTCCATTGTGCAACGTAATCTCTGTCTGGTTCATTGTAAGTTTTCCGGTCTGGTGTGGCCGTGTTTCCAGAGTTCACTGTTCTCTTTCCACATTATTGCATTAATATTCCTTGCTGGATCAACCAGTCTCCGTGTGAGCTTCCTTACCCAGTTCATTTTTATTAAGGAACACGTATTAAGGAATATACAGTATCTCACAAAAGTGAGTACACCCCTCATATTTTTGTAATTATTTTGCTATATCTGTTCATTTGACAACACTGAAGAAATGACACTTGTGCGTACACCCTCGCATTGTATCATTTTGTGAGATACTGTAAATTGTTTTCCTGCCATATTCAAGCATTGGTCCCTTTAAATCTATCAGTAAACATTCTGTATTGTCATTCTCCATCAGCTTGAGCCTGGGCGAGCCTATATAAGACTGAGAGCTCCAATAATAATTAGATCTGAGGAAAAAGCGGAAGCTTTGAAACGTGTCATCTAAAACGTCCCTTTGTCACTTCTGGTTTCCAGACTTAAAGAGTGTGTTCCACGCTGGTTTGGACACTGTGAGGCAGGGTAGGGATGGGCCGAAACCCCCCGGTTCGGGTTGCACCAGAACATGTGAACAGGAAAAAAATTTGTTTGAACACGCAAACACCATTAAAGTCTATGGGACACGAACATGAAAAGTCAAAAATGCTAATTTTAAAGGCTTGTATGCAAATTATTGTCATAAAAATTCTTTGGGGACCTGAGTCCTGCCCAGGGGACATAAATCAATGCAAAAAGAAGTTATAAAAATGGACGTTTTTTCAGGAGCAGTGATTTTAATAATGCTTAAAGTGAAACAATAAAAGTGTAATATTCCTCTAAATCTCGGGGCGGTGTCTATAGTATGCCTGTAAAGTGGCGCATGTTTCCCATGTTTACAACAGTCCAAGAGCAAAATGATAGGCCCTTCAGATCTGGTACAGATATTAAGGGGAACCCCGTGCCAATTTTTTTTAAAAAATGGCGTGGGGGTCCCCCTCAAAATCCATACCAGACCCTTCAGGTCTGGTATGGATTTTAAATGGAACCCCATGCCAAAATTTAAAAAAAAATGGCGTGGGGTCCCCCCAAAAATCCATACCAGACTCTTATCCGAGCACTCAACCTGACAAGCCGCAGAAAAAGAGGGGGGGACGAGTGCCCCCCCTCCTGAACTGTACCAAGCCACATGCCCTGAACATTGGGAGGGTGCTTTGGGGTAGCCCCCAAAGCACCTTGTCCCCATGTTGATGGGGAGAAGGGCCTCATTCCCACAACCCTTGCCCGGTGGTTGTGGGGGTCTGCAGGCGGGGGGCTTATCAGAATCTGGAAGCCCCCTTTAACAAGGGGACCCCCAGATCCCGCCCCCCCTGGTGAAATGGTAACGGTGTGAAAATGGTAAAAAAAACACAATACACGCCTTGGGACAAGTCCTTTATTAAAAAAATAAAACTGTCCCACGGAGTCTTCTTCTTCTCGCGCTCCGACGGACCAAAAAAAAAAGCCGCATGCCGCCTACGATCTGCCGTAATGACCGGCCACACGGGGACATCCCTATGGTTTTCCTGTAGCATCAGAGGGGGGCATGGCCACCCCGGTTGCGTGTGGCTTTTTAAAATCTTTTTTATTTTTCGGTCCGTCGAAGCGCGAGAAAAAGAAGACTTCGTAGGACAGTTTGATTTTTTTATTTTTTAATAAAGGACTTGTCCCAAGGCATGTATTGTGTTTTTTTTTACCATTTTCACACATTTTTTGTGAAATGGTAGGGGTACATTTGTACCCCGTTACCATTTCACACAGGGGGGGCCAGGATCTGGGGCCCCTTTGTTGAAGGGGGCTTCCAGATTCCAATAAGCCCCCGCCCGCAGACCTCCACAACCCCTGGGCAAGGGTTGTGGGGATGAGGCCCTTCTACCCCAAACACCCTCCCAATGTTGAGGGCATGTGGCCTGGTATGGTTCAGGAGGGGGGGGCGCTCTCTCGTCCCCCCCTCTTTTCCTGCAGCCTGCCAGGTTGCGTGCTCAGATAAGGGTCTGGTATGGATTTTTGGGGGGACCCCACGCCATTTTTTAAAAAAAAAATTGGCACGGGGTTCCCCTAATATCCATACCACACTTGAAGGGCCTGGTATGGAATTTGGGGGGATCCCCACACATTTTTTTTTTAAATTTTGGTTCGGGGTTCCCCTGTGGGGGAATCCCATGCTGTTTTTAGCAATGAACTTTTAAGTGTATTGCCGGAAGTCGGGACCGACAATTCATTATAGCCGCGAGTACTTTTGAATGACTTTTTTTCCTTTAGAAATGTAATTTTGCTCTCGGACTGTTGTAAACATGGGAAACATGTGCCACTTTGCAGGCATACTATAGACACCCCCAGGTACGAAATTTAAAGGATTATTATACTTTTATTGTTTCACTTTAAGCATTATTAAAATCACTGCTCCCGAATAAATGGCCGTTTTTAAAACTTTTTTTTGCATTGATACATGTCCCCTGGGGCAGGACCCAGGTTCCCAAACACTTTTTATGACAATACCATACATATAAGTCTTTAAAATGAGCACTTTTGATTTCTACCATAGACTTTTAAAGAGTGTTCCGCGGCTTTCGAATTTGCAGCAAACACTCCAAATTGTTCGCTATTTGGTGAACAGGCGAACGAACATCGGGACCATCCCTAAGGCAGGGACCAGGCCGGCTCTACCAACCACTCTGGTGTTACACCGTTGCAGCCCGTTGGGACACCATTTTAGACTCAGCCTTTGACTCCTCCAGTGACAGACCTTCTTTGGAATTCTTTGCCTGTTTTAAACAGATATTATATGAGTAGCCATTTGGGTGTCATTTTATAAGTTCCTTTTCATCAATATACTGCACTTAGTCTGACATACCTTGCCGTATCACATGCAACCCTGATGGTATGGCATGATTGATAAGTATCTGTCTGTATTTCTCAACATTGAGGACGCCATTGATCCTGACCAAATCCCCAACTCTATTTGCAGAAATGAAGCCCCAAACTTGCAAGGAACCTCCACCATGCCTCATTGTTTCCTGCAGACACTCATTATTGTACCGCTCTCCAGCCCTTCAGCGAACAAATTGCCTCCTGATACAGCCAACATTTTCAGATTTTGACTTATCAGTCCAGAGCACCTACTGCCATTTTTTTGCAACCCAGTTCCTATGTTTTTGTGCATAGTTGAGTCGCATAGCCTTCTTTCCATGTCAGAGGTATGTTTTTTTGGCCACAATTTTTCCATGAAGACAAATTCTGGCCAGACTTCTCCAGACAGTAGATGGGTGTACCTGGGTCCCACTGGTTTCCACTCGTTATGTGCTGTTGACACTGTTAGACATCTTCTGCTGTTGAAGAGAAGTAAGCATGATGTGTTTCATCTGCTGCAGTAAGTTTCCTTGGCCGCCCACTGCGTCTACGCTCCTCAACGTTGCCCATTTCTTTGTGCTCCTTCAATAGAGCTTGAACAGCACATATTAAAACCCCAGTCTGCTTTGAAATCTTTGCCTGGGAGAGACTGCTGACTGATGCAGTATAACTACCTTGTGTCTTGTTGCTGTGCTCAGTCTTACCATGGTGTATTACCTGTGACAAGAACCCGCTTCCAAAACCTCACCTTAGTAGCAGAGTTTGGCTTCTCCTTACCCAGTTTTTAGTCTGCTACACAGCTGTTTCTGTTTCAGTTAACTGTGTTTCAACCTGCATATTAAATTGATGATCATTAGTTCCTGCCTGGTATAACTGGTTAATCATACACCTGACTCTAATCCTACCAAATCCCTGACTTTGTGCAAGTGTACAAAGTGTGCAAGTGTTATGCCCCGTACACACGATCGGACTTTCCGACAACAAAACCGTGGAATTTTGTTCGAAGGTTGTTGGCTCCAACTTGTCTTGCATACACACGGTCACACAAATGTTGGCCAACAATTACGAACGTAGTGACGTACAAGACGTATGACGAGCCGATAAAAAGGAAGTTCAATAGTCAGCATTGATTCTGAGCATGCGTGTTTGTACTTTGGTCTTTTGTCCGACGGACTTGTGTGCACACGATCGGAACATCACAACAACACACATTTGTTGGTGGAAAATTTGAGAACCTGCTAGCCAACATTTATTGGCGGAAAGTCCGACAACAAATGTTCGATGGAGCATACACACGCTCGGACTTTCCGCCAACAAGCTCACATCCAACATTTGCTGTCGGAAAATCCGACCGTGTGTACGGGGCATAAGAATTTATAACGGTTTAAAGCCAAAGGGTAGTCACACCAAATATTGATTTGATTTCAAGCTTCTGTTTGCTTGCTTTGCATTTTGTAAATTGATAAAAATAAACAGTTAAAATATATGTATTTTGAAAGTATTCTTACTTTACAACATCTCTTCACACCTGCCTAAAATTTTTGCATAGTGCTGTATATATGTACACAAATTATTTTTTTATATGTTTTGTTGTTTTCCCTGGTAGAAACCAACTGATCCCAAGACTTCGACTTTTGTTTTTCATGTTTCTGAATACATTTTTCTTCTTTTGTAGATGTCGATTATGATTTTTGAAATAATATCACAAATACTTTTCACACAGAGGCTCAAAAGAGTTTGTCAGGAAATGAAAAACTCCAGCCTGTGAACTTGTGCGGCAGAGCTCACTCTCCGGTGACTAGCTCAGATTTCCACGGCTTTCATTTTAATTGCACATTATGTACTGATTAGAAGGTTATTAATGCCTGCAGATCACACGGTAATTGTACAATAAATTGTTGAAAGAAACTGTTGTGTGCTGTAATGGCAATTAGTGAATAATTACACATAGCTGTCATTTATTTGTATGATACACATTAAATCTGTTCACAGAGATTCCTTTCAAGGGTGGAAAATACATTCTGTTGGTTTCTAGAGAGGTGGGAATTTTAAGTTTGCTTTTCCCAAAACCCAAATCTTCCCTCAATCAGATAAAGTATGAATTATTCATTCCATCAGCAATATATTTTCTTGTTTTCAGAGCCTCTGAGTATTTGCCGGCGTCTTCCCACTGTGTGTTCTGTCCTTACAATTAAAAAATAAAACAAGAAAAGGCATTTATAGCTGTGTAAACTGTATAAAGATGAACAAAAAAAGATGGCCGCTGAATTTGTGAATTTGTAAATGGATTGTTGTGGAATATCCTAAGTCTATGGCTAAAAATCAAACATATTCCATATAAACTGTATCTCTACTTTTGTATGAGAAAAAAAAAATCCTTCTGGATGATCAATGTACATTGCAAACATTTTAACCAACTTTGTTCCAGATTCCTTGTTCTGAAGAAATAGCTGTTTGTTTCACCATATCCTTTGCAGACTAATTCTAAATGGGAGGGTCTGGTTCATTATAATCACCTGATGCACTCAGTGTTCTAATAAGAAAAGTTACAGTAGACATGCGCACTGCTGAAAAATATGTTTGTTTTCTTTTTTACGGGTCATTCGTTATAACCGCAATTCATAAATTTGTAAATCCGTAAATTTGAAAATTCGTAAATTCAAAAATTCATAATTTTGGAAATCCGAAATCCTTAAATTCGAAAATTCGAAAATAAGAAAGAAAATCCAAAAATTTGAAAGAACAAAATCCGAAAATCTAAATAATAACTAACTAACATTAACTAACTATTAAATTATAGGTAATGGAATTTCCTTTCAAATTTGGCTGTTAGCGAAGTTACAAATGATCTGAAATAACGAATCTAAACAAATGTAACGGAACAGATTAAAAATAAAAAGTTTTTATTATAATTGTTTCTTTACTACAATCCTCCTATCTCAGCGCTTAAGGATATTCGGTATAAAAAGATGGAAAATATAAAACCGCAGTGATTTGACCTGATGTCACCTGATTCTAAATGAGATATCTCTCAGCAGCCACTTAATACAAAAAAATATATAAATAAGGATGAGTAAATAATCACTATATATCAACCATTTAGGACTGAGAATAGCGCCGCTTTGATGGGTTAATGGTTGATAAATAGTGATTATTTACTCATCCATATTTATATAATTGTTATTTATTATTAATAATGTTTTACTTTCCATTCGTTTAGATATGGCATTTGTTATTTTGGATAATTCATAACTTTGGATAAATTCGTATTCGTTACGTTTACTGAGAAAATTGAGTACTGTCCGTGATACTTTTTTTATTTGCACTAACATACAATTTTTCAGGACAAGCTTTCGGGGTATGTCCCCTTCTTCAAAGTCCAAGCAGTACTGATTCACAAATTTTTAAGCAGAATGTTAAAGAAGAAGGAAAAAAAAGAAAAAAAAAAAAGAAAAAGAGAAAACCAAACACATACAAATCAATGGTAATAAAGGTAGCAGCAGAGTTAGTGAGATAAAACAGAGGGAGAGCTAGGGGGGGAATGCAGGGGGGGGATACTAGTCACAGAGCGGTCGTAAAACTTTAGCATAATGTGTAAGGAAACCAATATCTAAATTCAGGCCATTATTCTTCGTGTCAAAAAGAAGTATCATTCTTAGTTCAAACGTTTTCCTTTCCTGGATAGTTCTGAAATTCCCTTTAAGAACTAAGACATTGAGGTCTTCTATAGTGTGGTCCGATTGTGAGAAATGATGTCCTACAGGTGTGCATAAACTGTCTTCTTTATGTTCTTTGATGGTATGTCTGTGCAAATTCATCCTCGCTTGCAACTTCTGTCCTGTTTCACCAACATAAGATCCTTTGCTGCACCTTTTGCATTGGATGAGGTACACAACATTACTTGAGGTACAGCTGTAAGATCCCATGATATTGAAGGTCCCATTTGTGTGTGTAACACTTTTGGATATATTGATCTGGCTGCATAGTTTGCAGCATTTTTTATTGCAGGGTTTGCTACCATTATTTGTGACTTCATAATCAGAGTGAAGTTTCCTGCTGTTTAGTTTGTGTCTGAGGACAGTACTCAATTTTCTCTGTCACAATTGCACTAATACGGCTACAATCGAATCAAGTTACGTTTACTAACAGCCAAATTTGAAAGGAAATTTAATAGTTATTGTAACTATAATTTAATAGTTATTATTTCAGATTTTCGAATTTTTGGGTTTTCGGATTTTCGAATTTACAAATTTTCGAATATTTGGAAAAATTTGGTAAACAGGTTTTCGTTAATTCAGATGTTTAAAAAACAAATTCAGAATGAAACAAATCGCACATGTCTAAGTTACAGGGTTTGCATCATTTAGAAGTGATTAACCCATCAAACCATAACTTTAACTCTAAAGAGCTGTACTGGAAATCTTTGGTTACCCCCTTTTCTTCCATTATTGATAGAATTGATACTATTGTGTTAATGGAAAGAATTTTCTACACCCTAACACAATTGAATTTCTACTAAATGGGATACCTGGATTTCCAAACAACACTCTTTTTCACTATAACTCTTATGCCCCGTACACACGGTCGGACTTTGTTCGGACATTCCGACAACAAAATCCATGGATTTTTTCCGACGGATGCTGGCTCAAACTTGTCTTGCATACACACGGTCACACAAAGTTGTCGGAAAATCCGATCGTTCTGAACGCGGTGACGTAAAACACGTACGTTGGGACTATAAACAGGGCAGTGGCCAATAGCTTTCATCTCTTTATTTATTCTGAGCATGCGTGGCACTTTGTCCGTCGGATTTGTGTACACACGATCGGAAATTCCGACAACGGATTTTGTTGTCGGAAAATTTTATATTCTGCTCTCAAACTTTGTGTGTCGGAAAATCCGATGGAAAATGTCCGATGGAGCCTACACACGGTCGGAATTTCCGACAACACGCTCCGATCTGACATTTTCCATCGGAAAATCCGACCGTGTGTACGAGGCATAAGGCTTTTCACTATAACTCTAAGGCTCTTATCTTTATAATGCTTAAGCCACCAAAGCGGGTTACTGTTATGCGTGCTCTGTTTGTGGCTCGAAGACAAATCACCCTTAAGTGGACTCTTTTCCTATATTGGATAATTCTTCTTTAATTATATGTTGAACAAGACTGACTCTCTTGCAAGGTACACTTTGTTTGTCTCTATGCCTGTGCATGTCTTGATTCTGACCAGAACGGTGCTTTAGAAATGTATTTTGCTATTCCAATTATCAACATATTTGTTTTATTATTTTTAGATAGTGAGAGTTGTTTCCCTCTTTCTTGCAAACAACAAATCCCGAATGTGTCCTGACGAAGCTTTACAGCGAAATGCTTTGACGCACTAGGACTCACAGTATATACTATATACAGCCAGGTCCATAAATATTGGGACATCGACACAATTCTAATCTTTTTGACTCTATACACCACCACAATGGATTTTAAATGAAACGAACAAGATGTGCTTTAACTGCAGACCTTCAGCTTTAATTTGAGGGTATTTACATCCAAATTAGGGGAACGTGTAGGAATTACAACAGTTTGTATATGTGCCTCCCATTTTTTAAAGGGACCAAAAGTAATGGGACAATTGGCTGCTCAGCTGTTCCATGGCCAGGTGTGTTATTCCCTCATTATCCCATTTACAAGGAGCAGATAAAAGGTCCAGAGTTAATTTCAAGTGTGCTATTTGCATTTGGAATCTGTTGCTGTCAACTCAATATGAGATCCACAGAGCTGTCACTAACAGTAAAGCAAGCCATCATTAGGCTGAAAAAACAAAACAAACCCATCAGAGAGATAGCAAAAACATTAGGTGTGGCCAAAGGAACTGTTTGGAACATCCTTCAAAAGAAAGAACGCACTAGTGAGCTCAACAACACCAAAAGACCCGGGAGACCACGGAAAAAACTGTAGTGGATGACCGAAGAATTCTTTCCCTGGTGAAGAAAACACCCTTCACAACAGTTGGCCAGATCAAGAACACTCTCCAGGAGGTAGGTGTATGTGTGTCAAAGTCAACAATCAAGAGAAGACTTCACCAGAGTGAATACAGAGGGTTCACCACAAGATGTAAACCATTGGTGAGCCTTAAAAACAGGAAGGCCAGATTAGAGTTTGCCAAACAACATCTAAAAAAGCCTTCACAGTTCTGGAACAACATCCTATTGACAGATGAGACCAAGATCAACTTGTACCAGAGTGATGGGAAGAGAAGAGTATGGAGAAGGAAAGGAACTGCTCATAATCCAAAGCATACCACCTCATTAGTGAAGCATGGTGGTGGTAGTGTCATGGCGTGGGCATGTATGGCTGCCAATTGAACTGGTTCTCTTGTATTTATTGATGATGTGACTGCTGACAAAAGCCGCAGGATGAATTCTGATGTGTTTCGGGCAATATTATCTGCTCATATTCAGCAAAATGCTTCAGAACTCATTGGACGGCACTTCGCAGTGCAGATGGACAATGACCCGAAGCATACTGCGAAAGCAACCAAAAAGTTTTTTAAGGGAAAGAAGTGGAATGTTATGCAATGGCCAAGTCACTCACCTGAATCCGACTGAGCATGCATTTCACTTGCTGAAGACAAAACTGAAGGGAAAATGCCCCAAGAACAAGCAGGAACTGAAGACAGTTGCAGTAGAGGCCTGGCAGAGCATCACCAGGGATGAAACCCAGCGTCTGGTGATGTCTATGCGTTCCAGACTTCAGGCTGTAATTGACTGCAAAGGATTTTCAACCAAGTATTAACCACTTCCCGCCCGGTCAATAGCATATTGACATCCTGGAAGTGGTTCTGTTATCCTGACTGGGCGTCATATGACGTCCAGTAGGATAACATGCCGACGAGCACCCACGGGGGCATGCATCGCGGCAATCGCAAGTGCGGTGTGTCAGTCTGACACCCCGCATCTCCGATCATGATAAGAAGACTCTGTCAGAGGCTTCTTACCAGGTGATCAGCTGTGACCAATCACAGCTGATCATCGCATGAACCAGGAAGTGCCGGTAAACGGCATTCCTTGGTTCGTGCTGACATGGAGAGACGATCGGCGGCTCTCCCTGTCAGAAGGGGGGGGTCTGTGTTGATAATCAGCACATTGATTATCAGCACAGATCCCTCAAATGTAACGATCACCTGCCAATCAGTGCCCAGAAGTGCCACAACAATAAAGTGTGCCAGTGCCCACCACAGTGCCAATCACTGCCCACCACTGTGCCAATCACTGCCCAGCAGTAACACCTGTCAGTACTTCTCAGTACCTAATCATCAGTGCTGCCCATCAGTGCCACCTGTCAGTGCCAATCAGTACCGCTTATCAGTGCCAATCAGTGCCGCCTGTCAGTGCCCATCAGTGCCGCCTGTCAGTGCCACCTATAAGTGCCCAGTGCCGTCTATCAGTGCCCATCAGTGCTGCATATCAGTGCCGCCTATTAGTGCCCATCAGTGCTGCATATCAGTGCCTCCTCATCAGTGCCCATCAGTGCCACTTTATCAGTGCCAACTCATCAGTGACCATCAGTGCCGCCTCATCAGTGCCTATCAGTGCCGCCTCATCAGTGCCCATCAGTGAAGGGGAAAACAAAAATTTATGAAAGAAACTTAAACAAATTTTCAAAAATGTTGGTCTTTTTTAGTTTGTTTAGCAAAAAATAAAAACCGCAGAGGTGATCAAATACCACCAAAAGAAAGCTCTATTTGTGGGAAGAAAGTGATAAATATTTAGCTTGGGTACAGTGTTGTATGACCACGCAATTGTCATTCAAAGTGTGACAGCACTGAAAGCTGAAAATTGTCCTGGGCAGGAAGGGGTGAAAGTGCCTGGTATTGAAGTGGTTAAAAAGTGAAAGATTGATGGATGATTGTGAATCCCATTACTTTTGGTCCCTTAAAAAGTGGGAGGCACATATACAAACTGTTGTTATTCCTACACCACTCACCTGATTTGGATGTAAATACCCTCAAATTAAAGCTGAAAGTCTGCAGTTAAAGCACATCTTGTCCGTTTCATTTCAATTCCATTGTGGTGGTGTATAAAGCCAAAAAGATTCAAATTGTGTCGATGTCTCAATATTTATGGACCTGACTGCACATATTTATTGCTTTGATTATATTTAGGCATGCTTTATGTTGGGCTTTGTGGGGTTTTTTTTGGTGTATGTTTAGGAGTAGGGATGAGCTTCGAGATCGAGTCAAACTCATGTTCGAATCGAACATCGGATGTTCGCCAGTTCGCCGAACAGCGAACAATTTGGGGTGTTCGCGGCAAATTCGAAAGCCGTGGAACACCCTTTAAAAGTCTATAGGAGAAATCAAAAGTGCTAATTTTAAAGGCTTATATGCATGGTATTGTCATAAAAAGTGTTTGGGGACCTGGGTCCTGCCCCAGGGGACATATACTGTATCAATGCAAAAAAAAGTTTTAAAAACTGACGTTTTTTCGGGAGCAGTGATTTTAATAATGCTTAAAGTGAAACAATAAAAGTGTAATATTCCTTTAAATTTCATACCTGGGGGGTGTATATAGTATGCCTGTAAAGGGGCGCATGTTTCCCGTGTTTAGAACAGTCTGACAGCAAAATGACATTTCAAAGGAAAAAAAGTCATTCAAAACTACTCGCGGCTATTAATGAATTGCCGGTCCGACAATACACATAAAAGTTCATTGATAAAAACTACATGGGATTTCCCCACAGGGGAACCCGAACCAAAATTTAAAAAAAAACTGGCGTGGGGGTCCCCCTAAATTCCATACTGGGCCCTTCAGGTCTGGTATGGATATTCAGGGGAACCTCGTGCCAAAATTAAAATAAAACTGTCTCTTGTCATTTTTAACATTTTTGACAGTTTTTTTGTGAAATGGTAGGGGTACTTTTGTACCCCCTTACCATTTCACACAGGGGGGGCGGGATCTGGGGGTCCCCTTGTTAAAGGGGGCTTCCAGATTACGATAAGCCCCCCCGCCCACAGACCCCCACAACCACCGGCCAAGGGTTGTGGGGGTGAGGCCCTTGTCCTTATCAACATGGGGACAAGGTGCTTTGGGGGGCTACCCCAAAGCACCCTCCCAATGTTGAGGGTGTGTGGCCTGGTACATTTCAGGAGGGGGGGTGCTCTTTCATCCTCCCCTCTTTTCCTGCGGCCTGCCAGGTTGCATGCTCGGAGAAGGGTCTGGTATGGATTTTTGGGGGGACCCCATGACAATTTTTTTTTAATTTTGGCGCAGGGTTCCCCTTAAAATCCATACCAGACCTGAAGTGTCTGGTATAAATTTTGAGGGGGACCCCCACGCCATTTTAAAAAAAAATTTTGGCACGGGGTTCCCCTGTGGGGAAATCCCATGCAGTTTTTATCAATGAACTTTTATGTGTATTGTCGGACCGGCAATGCATTAATAGCCGCGAGTAGTTTTAAATGACTTTTTTTCCTTTGAAATGTCATTTTGCTGTCAGACTGTTCTAAACACGGGAAACATGCACCGCTTTACAGGCATACTATAGACACCCCCAGGTACGAAATTGAAAGGAATATTACACTTTTATTGTTTCACTTTAAGCATTATTAAAATCACTGTTCTTGAAAAAACTGACGTTTTTAAAACTTTTTTTTGCATTGATACATGTCCCCTGGGGCAGGACCCGGGTCTACCATCACCCTTTTTAGGACAATACCATACAAATTAGCCTTTAAAATGAGCACTTTTGATTTTGAACGTTCGAGTCCCATGGACTTCAATGGGGTTCTAACGTTCGCGCAAAGTTTTGGCCTGTTCCCAAGTTCTGGTGCGAACCGAACCGAGGGGGGTGTTCGGCTCATCCTTATTTTGGAGATATTCATTTTACCTACAGGTAAGCCTTATAGGTTTGCCTGAAGGTAAAAATCACAAAGTGGGGCATACAACCGCTTTAACCTGGTCATAAATTGTTTGAACCATGTATAGACATGCTGAATGTACCCAAGTTGATCGATTGTGACATTGAGAGAAAAAATGTGTATAAAGTGGGGCAAATCTGTAAATTTTCGTTATTCGGAGATTGGGATGCACCAAAGAGAATGGGCCTCAAAAGACTGGTTGCATGTATTAGAGGAAGCTTGCAGGAATGAGGATTAAAATAAGTAAAAGGGATTTGAATCCCTTGTATCCATCTGATGCTGGCCCTTTAAGTGGGGCGTGACCCCTATGGCCAGTAGGAAGGGCTCCTGATTATGTGGCACTCCTATCGGCTACACAGTGATAAGTTCATTTGTCCTGCTGGCTCCCAATCATCGATGGTTGACTATCAGCTGTCGGTGACAGCTCAGTCAAGGTTCCGGGGGTACTGATGAACTATGTCCTAGAACAGTGGTCTCCAAACATCGGCCCTTTGCTTGCCTTTATCCGGCCCTGCGACACTATTGACACCAACCATGGGGGCATAATTCTTGCCACTGACACCAACAATGGGGCACTATTCCTCCCACTGACACCACCAACAGGGGCATAGTTCCTGCCACTGACACCAACAATGGGGCATTATTCCTCCCACTGACACCAATGATGGGGCATTATTCCTCCCACTAAAAATATGGCACAGTTTACTGTTACCAGGACATGTTCTACTCCCACTGGCCACAGTCTGGCCCCCCTAAAGTCTGAAGGACAGTAAACTGGCCCCTTGTTTGGAAAGTTTGAAGACCCCTGTCCTAGAACAACACAGCCAAGGCATATATGGGAGAAGCCCATTAAAGTTCACCCACTGTGCTGCTGGTTATATGTGTATGGGCTGCGGTTGTAAAGTACCTGTGATAGGTAGTGTCCGAAGTGGAGCTTGTGTGCTGAGAATTCAGGCGAAAACTTAGTCAGGCAGATCAGGTTGGCAACAGATCAGGCAAAGCGGTACATGATCGAAATCCAGAGAGTGGTCAGGCAGGCAAAGGTCATGCAGGAGCTGGCGGTGAAGTACAAAATCAACAGGCTAGAGAGTAGTCAGGAATTCAGGCAGAAGTTCATATACGGTATTCAGAGTCACAAAGCAGTCACAACACCCAGGGAGCTAGCCCACACAAACAGGCACTGAGAGATAGGAAGTGCTGCTATTTATAGGCTGCTTTGATTGTAGATTGTCCACAGCTGGTAGAAGGTGGGGCTAGTGAGTCCAAGGTAATGCATCAAACTGAGAGAACATAGCCATAACTCCGGAGCTCTTCTGTGGCACAACAAGTAAGACTGCAGCGGTAGGACCAGGAACATCCCGGTTCGAATACACCCAGGTACATGACAGCGGTAAATGGGGTTAATGGTACCCTAGAAAAAAAGGAGCATTTAATCCTTGCAATGTGGATGGAGCCCTACAGAAAGTGTCATTTTGAATTTTCTCTGGAGTTCTGATTTAAATTTAGTTCTGTTTTTAAAGTTGCTAGTTATTCAGTTATTTTTGAAGAGAGATTTTGATTTCTAAAAAACAGTAAAATGCATTCTATGTGACCAACAAAGAGACCTGTAATACCTAACCAATGTTCTGAAATCTTTAGAATTTTTTTTTTTTATTAAAGTAAGGATAGGCTCAGTACTTTGGTTACCAGAGCAACCTATGTCAGACAAGTGGCTCATACGGACAGAATATAATAATAATAACAATTATGTATCTGCTTTGCTGAAGAAGCCGTCATCTCCATCTGCCCACGGCCTCTAGAATTCACACCGAGTCAAGTCTTGATGTACATGTAATGAAATTATGTGATGTGGAGGACATACTGCTAGGAACACAGAGAATGCGTGATAAAGTCAGAATATATAACTTGCCCCGTTACGTGCTGTAGTCACGGATATTCCGCTGTTAAATACTTACTATAACTCTGTCTTGCTTGCAATAGTCGTAACATATATCATCAGGAATTAAAAGATGCCCAAAGGTGTTGGAGGAGAATTTCCGGTTTTTGCAATAAAGGGATATAAACAGACAGGTCATAGTGAGGTGGGGTAAAAGGAACCAAAAAGGCCCCCACTTAAAGTGGTTGTAAAGTCAGTGAGTACCATTACTGCCAGCCCCTCTGTTATAACAAGGTATAATACACAGTGTCAATGTATTTGTAAAATGATGCTGCTAAATACCTTATTTCAGAGGTCCTCCCACCGCTCTCCTCCCTTGATCTAAGGACTACAGTGGGAGGGGCTGAGATTCCCCTCTGATGTCAGCTGGGAGGTCACATGACCGCTGTGCTGTCCGCTCAGCCCCTCCCACTATAGTACTTAGATTAGGGGAAGAGAGCGGTGGGAGGCACTCTGAAATAAGGTATTTAGCAGCATTATTTTACAAAAAAATTGACACTGTGTATTATACCTTGTTATAACAGAGGGGCTGGCAGTAATGGTCCTCGCTGACTTTACTGCCATACAAAATAGCGGCAGGAGGGGAGGGGCAGGTTTTAGATAGCTCACACACTTTTAAATGGCGACTCGGAATGGTCTGGTGTGGAAAGCGGGGTCCCCATGGATCTGTCCTGGGGCCGATCCTGTTTAATTTATTCATAAATGATCTAGAGGATGGGATAAACAGCTCAATCTCTGTATTTGTGGATGATACAAAGCGAAGCAGGGCAAAATCTTCTCTGCAGGATGTGGAAACCGTTCAAGAAGACCTGAACAAAATAATGGCGTAGGCAACTACATGACAAATGAGGTTTAATGTTGAAAAATGTAAGGTAATGCATTTGGGTGCCAAAAATACGAACGCAGGAGGGAGAACCTCTGGGGAAATCTAGGATGGAAAAGGACCCGAGGGTTCTAGTAGATGACAGACTCAGCGGTGGCATGCAATGCCAAGCTGCTGCAAGCAAAGCCAACAGAATATTGCCACGCATTAAAAAGGGGATTCATTCCAGAGATAAAACAATAACTCTCCCGCTCTACAAAACTCTGGTCCGGCCGCATCTTGAGTATGCCGTCCAGTTATGGGCACCATTACTCAGGAGGGATGTGCTGGAACTGGAGAGAATCCAGAGAAGGGCAACAAAGCTAATAACGGGACTTGAGGACCTCAGCTATGGGGAAAGACTTCAAACATTAAAGTTATTCTCTCTGGACAGGAGACACTTGAGAGGGGATATGATATCATTGTAATAATACCGCACTGGCGACCCTAGCATAGGGAAAAAACTTTTCAGTGAAAGAGAATTTAAAAAGACAGCGGCCATTCACTAAACAGAGAAGCGGTTTAATCTTAAACTGCGCAGAGGGTTCTTTACTATCAGAGCGGTAAGGATGTGGAATTATCTTCCACAAGCAGTGGTATCAGCAGGGAGTACCGATCAGTGGCGGCTGGTGCTCCATTTTTTTAGGGGGCGCAAACAAAATCTTAACCCCCCCCCCCCACGTCACTCGCCCGTGATGGGGCCGATAGATAGATAGACAGATATGTAGATAGATAGATAGATAGATAGATAGATAGATAGATAGATAGATAGATAGATAGGATATGATATACAGTAATACAGATAGATAGATAGACAGACAGACAGATATACAGATAGATAGGATATACAGTTATACAGATAGATAGATAGATATACAGTTATACAGATAGACAGACAGATATATAGATAGATAGATAGATAGATAGATAGATAGATAGATAGATAGATAGATAGATAGATAGATAGATAGATAGATAGATAGATAGATAGATAGATAGATAGATAGATAGATAGATAGATAGATAGATAAATAGATATACAGTTATACAGATAGATATACAGGTAGATAGATACTTAGATAGAGATATGCAGTTATACAGATAGAAGAGAGAGAGAGACAGAGAGAGAGAGAGATATGAGATGATAGAATGTATAGCATGACTCCACGACGCAGTGCTGGGAGCCCCGTGATATACACATACAGCAGATTGTAGAGTAAAGGGCTGGAGCAGAGGTTGATTCCAGGCAGGGCAGAGGTGAAGCACGGCTCCCTCCACCCTCCGATCACAGACTAAGAAGAAGCGTATAACACGGTGGACAGACAATTAAAGGCTGTTACTAGTAACACATTACCTTACCTTGCTTCTCCATTCACACGAGCCGAAACAGGAAGTGACACGCCGCCCAGTTACAGCACCGCCCAGAAATGAAGACATGAAGGAGAAAGCCCCAATCAGCGTCTAGAGGCACACTGCACAGCGCCACAGGGCATCAAAAAACACCGCAAATTAAGCGTCTTGCCTGCAATCATGGGATTGCATTGGCATGATGCTTCCATAGTGCACCGTGTCCGGCGCCCGCCCAGAACACAGTGCACTTCCTAAAGGAACTTTTTTTTTTTTTTAAGGGACTTTTTTTTTTTTGACTGGGGGGGGGCGGCACCCATGCGCCCCCTATGGACAGGCCACCACTGGTACCGATAGTTTATAAAAACTATTAGATGGGCACCTTAACAATCACAATATAGATCACAATATACAGGGGTATACAATGTACTATCGACATAAACACATACACACAGCATGGGTTGTACTGGATAGACTGGTGTCTTTTTTCAGCCTCACCAACTACAGTATGTAACTATGTAACTAGGAGCTGACAGGCTAGGAGGGAGGGGGGGAAAAGAGACACTAACACAGTGGGATGACGGAGGCACGAAAACTGTCCACATTATCATGGATCAGCAACCATGATTACCGTGGTCAGTTTACATAGGAACACAGGAACAGGCAGGATCAACTAGCTATTTTACAGCATAGAAAGAGACAGATTAGACAGCACAAGCACTATGCTGTTTAACATGCCTTAAAGGAACATGATCTTTTTTTAAAATTTTTTTTAGGGTTACAATCTCTTTAAACCCTTCCATATACCCAACGAAGTGACCGGCCTCAGGTGATACACAGAGATTAACCCCTTCCCGACCGCCGATATACGTCGGCAGAATGGCACGGGTGGGCAAAGGGGCGTACAGGTACATCTCCTTTAAGATGCGGCACTGTGGGCGCGCGCGCCGCGTGCTACGTGACTGCAGGTCCAGCGGACTCGATGTCCGCCGGGTGCCTGCGATTGTGTCATGGAGCGGAAGAATGGGGAGATGCCTTTGTAAACAAGGCATTTCCCAGTTCTGCCTAGTGACATGACAGAGATCTCTGCTCCCTGTCATTGGGAGCAGTGATTGCTGTCATATGCGTAGTAGCCCACCCCCCCCACAGTTAGAATCACTCCCTAGGACACACTTAACCCCTTGATCGCCCCCTAGTGTTTAACCCCTTCACTGCCAGTGTCATTTACACAGTAAAAAATAGTAGACAATGGTCCCAAAATAGTGTCAAAAGTGTCCGATGTGTCCGCCATAATGTCGCAGTCATGATAAAAATCGCAGATCGCCGCCATTACTAATAAAAAATAAATTAATAATAAAAATGCCATAAAACTATCCCCTATTTTGTAGACGCTATAAATTTTGCGAAAACCAATCAATATATGCTTATTGCAATTTTTTTTTACCAAAAATATGTAGAAGAATACATATCGGCCTAGACTGAGGAAAAAAATAGTTTTTTTTATATATATTTTTGGGGGATATTTATTATAGCAAAAAGTAAAAAATATTGCTTTTTTTGCAAAATTGTTGCTATTTTTTGTTTATATCGCAAAAAATAAAAAATGCAGAGGCGATCAAATACCACCAAAAGAAAGCTCTATTTGTGAGGAAAAAAGGACGTTAATTTTGTTTGTGTGCAACCCCGCACGACTGCGCAATTGTCAGTTAAAGAGACGCAGTGCCGAATCGCAAAAAGTGCTCTGGTCAGGAAGGAGGTAAATGTGGTTAAACAAATCCTAATACATAAGTTGTACCTATTTATTTGCAGACTTCTCTTCTTTACAGCCGTTCAAAGCACATAATTTATAAAGCTATCTGAGAGTTCAGAAAGTAGGGGGAGCTGAAATCATACTCTGCAGAGCTCAGTGAGGAGAGCTCTGAGAGCTGATTGAAGGAAAGGGATGCACCCTCCCTTCACACAACACACAGAAACAGAGCTGGAGCTGTCAATCACAAGCTGGAACTCCCTCCCCTGTCACATTTTTTCTCTTGTCAGGAGTGACTCATGCTGATACCAGAGAAAGGAAGCAGCAGACAGAAATTACACTTAGATTGAGACAAGTACACACTATAGAAGGATATGCTTTGTTCATATTTCATATCATTTAAAGTGTAACTCCACTTTTATTGAACATAAAAAAAATCCCCTCTGGGTGATCAATGTACATTGCATGGATTTTAACAAATTGTATTTCCTTAATCTGTTCCTGTCTGTTGTCTGAACTCTGCATCCTCTATCCTGACCCTGAGACCTGTCCCCTGTTGCCTGCTCCCTGCTCCCATTACGATCTGTTCCCCTGTACCTGGCTTCTGTTCCCCCTTTCGCTTATTCCTGCTGTTTGTGTTTTTCCTTAATTGGTATAAAGGGTTTAGTTAGCTAGTTAGGTGTTATTGGGGTTGCTGTGTTCTTTGTATTCATCATTTGTTTATGGTTTGCTGTTGTTTGGTTTGCACGTGTGTCTTTATCTTAATAAATATACCTTTTTTTTCACTTACTTGTTTGTTCCTGATTCCTTAAGTGCAGCCCATCGATCTGATCAACCCATGCTGGATGCCTGACATTGATTCTAATAAATGAGGGTCTGGTTCATTACAAATACATAAACCCTGGTGACGTCACGTATGACAAAACACATAGGGTGGAGCCAGAATACACTGCGCATGCGCCAACCTGCAGTGGCCATCTTGTTTGTGGGAAAGACCCAAGCTTACTTTGTTTTATATGCCTGCTTACACTACAGATTTTGTGTAAGTGCAATTTGTTTATTAAACTTTGTTGTTTTAAATCGATTCACACTGTGGAGAGGGCTCTTTTCTTTGCATGGTAATGTCGGCACATGGAGCCCCAATGTCCAGCATATGTAGTGATATATTGTGACACATACTGCTCTGCTGCAATCGTAGCGAGTGAACCGGAGGTCCTGTGGAGCCAGCACATACTTTCTACATAAATACATACATACAAATGCCTTTTATGACTTCTCTTTAATGAGGGTCATTATTATCTGGTAAGCCCCCACCTTACCTCCACTGTGGTGATTCACTGAGATTTGGAAGTCTGTCTCTTCCGTAGTGCCTTTTCATTGTGTCAATAGACCACCAGTCACCTGGGATTTTTTCACTTTGCATGGGAGTTTATATTACATTTTGAGTTTATTCATAGTATTGTTCATTTTCACTTTCAGCAAAAACTTTTTTTTTTCATATTGCACAACATTTGTGATATATGCTATTTACCAAGCACTGCACTTTTCTGTTTATTTGTATATATGCCTTGTATTAGGGTATTGTGACAGCTGCTATTCACTTTGTATATGATCTTTTAGGCATTGCAGGGCAATAACAACACAGCAGGATATAGAAACTTTACAAGAGGACCTGAATAAATGAATGGAGCGGGCTACTACATGGCAAATGAAGTTTAACATTGGTAAATGCAAGGTTATGCACCTTGGGGGTAAAAATATAAACACAAGTTACTCTTTAGGGGGAGAATCCATCGGGGCTTCCAGGATGGGAGAAGGATCTAGGGGTCCTAGTAGAGCACAGACTGAGTAATAGCATGCAGTATCAGGTTGCGGCTACCAAAGCCAGCAGAATATTAGCATGCATTAAAAAGGGAATTTACTCCAGAGATAAAACGATTATTCTGCCACTTTATAAAACTCTGGTTCAGCTGCATCTGGAGTATTCTGTCCAGTTCTTGTCAACATTCCTCAGAAAGCATGTGCTGGAGCTGGTGAGAGTCCAGAGAAGGGCAACTAAATTAATATGGGGACTGGAGGACCTCAGTTATGAGGAATGACTGCAAGCGCAAAATTTATTGTCCTTGGAGAAGATATGCTTGAGAGGAGATATGATAGCGATATACAAATATCTCAATGGTGATCCCAGCGTAAGTATGAAACTTTTCAGTCCTAAGGGGTGTAAGAGGACACTGGGTCATACAATGAGGCTGGAAGAGAAGCGGGTTTTACCTTAAGCTGTATAGGGGGTTTTTCACTGTCAGGGCGGTAAGGATGTGAAACTCTCTTCTACAATCGGTGGTGTTGGCAGGAAGTATAGATAGTTTTAAAAGACTCTTGGATGGGCATCTTAGCAAAAACAATATAAGAGGATATGGGAAATTATTTTTCTACACACACACACACACTTACACAGGTTGAACTGGATGGACTGTTGTCTCTATTCAACCTTACCAACGATGTAACTATGTAATCCAGAGCGGTTTTCTCTTTGACTTTAGATTTGGTTGATTATAGTCACCTGGTACGCTCTTAGTGTTCTAATGAACAAAAAGCTGCAGAGTATGCATCTTCCTATTTAACCTTGTCAGTAGGAGGAATAGTGCATCATTTTTGGTGTCAGTGGAAGTAATAATACCCCATTATTTTTGCCAGTGAGAGGAATAGTGCCCTAAGGGCCAGCCAAAAGTTAAGGAAAGGGCTGTATCCAGCCCATGGGCCACAGTTTGGAGACCCCTGGCCTATAGGGTAAGAAGCATCAATCTGGCCATGAATACCGGAATAATAGATCAGTGGAAAATACGGTAGAAATGTTGCGGAGTCTTCTGCGTACAACCAACAAAGCAAGCAGGGAAGCAATCATTATGAAGAATAAATAAATGACAGCCTCCAGAAACAAAACAAGACAGGAGCATCAATGACCCGAAGACTCCCTTCAGAAGCTTCCATCTTTAAGTATCTCGGATTGCTAATAACAGAAAATAATGAAATTTTGGCAGAGATACAAGCTGGAATGGCTTCAGCAAATCACGCTCATTTTGCACCAGGTGATTTATTATTAACAAAATCTGTATGCAGGAAATCGAAGATCGCTATATATAGAACGGTGATAAACCAATGGCAACCTCAGCAGAAACATGAAGCCTCACAAATGAAAAGAATAATATTGGCCCAGTATCCTGGAAAGGTAACTTTTAAGGAGTATCTAAGGTCCCCAAATGAAAAATGAAGAGCGGAAACAGAATCAATAAAGAAATTAGGGCAATGTACAAAGAATCAAATAATGGTTCTGAAATCAAGAAGGCAAAATTAAAGTGTATCTCTAGCCAAAAATGTTTGTTTTGTGTAAAGTAAGGAAGAGCTGAAAAGAAAAAAACACATTTTTTTAAGGCTGTCTGTGTTCCCGGAGAGATATAACCTGAAAAAGGGGGGGTTTCTATTTTTTTTTTCCTAAGTTCCAATCTTTGGAAAAAACATATGGTAAATAGTCCCTTTCAGTAGTGCTGTCTCTGCACTGCAAGAGTTAAATGCCTACGGTAGGGATGAGCCCGATGCTTGAGTCGAACGTAAGTTCGCGTCGAACATCGGGTGTTCACCCGGTTGCCGAATTTAGAACATTATGGGGCGTTCGCGGGAAATTTGAGCACCCGCCAAACACCCCATAATGAACTGCGAGATCGCAGTGCATTGACAACTGCTGATTGGCCAAAACATGCACCTGACCTGCATGCTTTTGCCAATTACAGGGTGCCTTTGGGCAATCATGGCTCAGGGGGCTAAGTCCACGCCCCACACTATGTAAGGCTGCTTACATAGCGGCCATACATAGTGTAATGAATGAGAGCAGCAAAATTACATTTCTAAAGGAAAAAATGTCATTTAAAACCGCTCCCCCCCCCAGTCCTTTACCAGGCCCTTTGGGTCTGGTATGGATATTAAGGGGAACCCGCGCCAAAATTTACAAAAATGGCGTGGGGGTCCTCCCAAAATCCATACCAGGCTCTTCAGGTCTGGTATGGATTTTAAGGGGAACCCTGCGCCAAAATTAAAAAAAAACATAATGGTGTGGGGGTCCCCCCAAAATCCATACCAGAGCCTTATCCAAGCACACAACCTGGCAGGCCGCAGGAAAAGGGGGGATGAGAGAGCGCCCTCCTCCTGAACTGTACCAGGCCACATGCCCTCAACATGAGGAGGGTGCTTTGGGGTCCCCCAAAACATCTTGTCCCCATGTTGATGGGAACAAGGGCCTCTTACCCTTAACCCTTCCCCTGTGGTTGTGGGATTCTGTGGGTGGGGGGCTTATCGGAATCTGGAAACCCCCTTTAACAAGGGGGCCCCAGATCCTGCTCCCCTATGTGAATGGGTATCAGGTACATTGTACCCCCTTTCACCAAAAAAGTGTCAAAAAAGTAAAAATGGGACAGTTTTGGACAAGTCCTTTATAAAAAAAAAAAGTATCCCGCAATGTCCATTCATCTTCAATCACAGTATCCGATGTTCCCAAGAAAAAAAAAAAACAAAAGACTGAAAAACTCAGCCTCCATTGGAGGTGTCCCAGAGACTGCAGCATTTTCACGATGATAGCTGTTATATAGTTGAGGGCGGACCCCCCAGGGGCATAAACGGGTGACCCCCCGCCCCCTCTGATGACACGTGATGGCACCGAGTGGCCCCGCCCTTGCCTATAAAACAGGTGTCAGAGCAAAAAGACGGCAGTCGCGGGGACGCCTCCCATGGAGGCAGAGTTTTCCTTTTTTCTTTTCTTTTTTTTCGGGAACCTTAGACGCTGTGATTGAAGATGAATGGACATCGCGGGACACTTTGTATTTTTTTATTTTTTAATAAAGGACTTGTCCAAAACTGTCTCCTGTCGTTTTTACTTTTTTGACACTTTTTTTGGTGAATTAGTAGGGGTACAATGTACCCGATACCCAATCACATAGGGGGGGTGGGATCTGGGGGTCCCCTTAGTAAAGGAGACATCCAGATTCCGATAAGCCCCCTGCCCGCAGACCTTCACAACCACCGGACAAGGGTTGTGGGGAAGATACCCTTGTCCCCACCACACATTGTATAATTTCCTGGCCACAGCTCATTGGCCCAGCAGTACATCTAACTCCTGGGTTCAGATGGAACCCAACCTCACCCGTTGTCCTGAAAACGAACTGCTAAAGCAAATAAAAAATAAAAAATATATGACGGATAATACCCAACTGTGTTGCCTAATGACACAATCATAGACACACACACACATAAGCAAATTAAGGTGCACGAATCAGTATTTATAGGTTGTAGAAGAAAATTAGAACGCCAAAAGGATATGCATATACTGTACCTAGAACCTAATAAAGGGTCCACAGTTCTGCAAGGTGCACCACCGACCACCAGTGGTGATGAGCAGATCTTCCAATGACAGTACTGATGACAATATTCACATTACTAGGGTCAAATTTACAGATTTATCTAAAAATCTTTAAAAAATATAGATTACCTATAACATGCCTGTTTTCTTTACTATTACATTTTAGAATAGTTTTTCCAATATAAAGCTATTAACAGGGGTTTAACAATCTATTTTGTTAGCATAGCAGTTCTTTTCCAGTAACATTTGTAATCACTATTTCAATTTTTATGTCCGTGATCCTTATTCCATATTGCATCTTCTCTTGTCTTGTTCATAATATCGCAATATCACAATATCGATTTTGATTGTTGAGGGTTACTGTTGTAAAAACCGTGAAACTGTTTCTATTGTGTGTAAAGTATACTGTATGTACGAGGGGATAGTTATAATTCCTTACTACATCTTCAGGTCTGCTTCCTTCTTGGTAGCACAGTACAGTGAGGATGTTCAAATGATAATCTCAGTGCAAGTCTATGGGTCATGTCTGACCTGACTGAAAAAAGTAGACTCTGACTTAAAGTGTACGTAACCCCAAAAATCTAAATTAATCTATTAGTAGCTTATCCTCTGTGATATATGTTAAGGGACTTGCTTTGTAATTAAAGTGATTGTAAAGGTAAAAAAAATAAAATAAAATAAAATAACAAATAAATCATACTTAACTCCACTGTGCAGCTCGTTTTGCACAGAGTGGCCCCGAACCTCATCTTCTGGGGTCCTCCGGCGGCTCTCGCGGCTCCTCCCTACATCTGATGGGAGTGCGCTCTCCCGAGGGGGTTACCTTGCGGGCGCGCTCCCGAGTCCAGCATTCGGCATCCATAGAGACCGAATGCAGGACTCGGCCCGCCCCCCCCCCGAATGCATTAAGGTCAAAAAACATAAACCTTTACAACCCCTTTAAGTCCCCTTTCACACCAAGGCGTTTTTGCAGTGTTTTAGCGCTAAAAATAACGCTATTAAAACGCTCATAAAACGCTCATAAAACGCTCCCCATGCATCTCAATGGACCCTTTCACACTGAGGCATTGCGCTAGTGGGGCGTTGAGAAAAGTCCTGCAAGCAGCATCTTTGGAGCAGCTTTTGACCCCTTTCACACCAGGGGTCTTAGGGTTTCTTTTCAATTTTTAAATTTTAATCCTGTCAGAAAGAGACATGCCCACTAGGGTGACAACGCTCCCTTACTGTGTCTATGTAGAAGCAGTGTTGTCATCCTTGGAAGTGTGCACTTGCTGAGATTATATGCCCATGTGCTGACACTCAGCATGATTACAGTTCAACTAGACTTCTATGTGATTCATTCATTCATCATTTCCTTAAGCAGCTCTATTTACACAACTGCACTCTCTCAACATCAGTGGTATCGGCAACCAACAGAGGCAATAAAAAGTGTTATGAATAATTTATATATATATATATATATATATATATATATATATATACATACACACACACTATATTACCAAAAGTATTGGGACACCTGCCTTTACACGCACACAATCTTTAATTCAATCTTAGTCCGTAGGGTTCAATATTGAGTTGGCACACCCTTTGCAGCTATAACAACTTCAACTCTTCTGGGAAGGCTGTCCACAAGGTTTAGGAGTGTGTCTATGGTAATGTTTGACCATTCTTCCAGAAGCGCATTTGCAAGGTCAGGCACTGATGTTGGACAAGAAGGCCTGGCTCGCAGTCTCTGCGCTAATTCATCCCAAAGGTGTTCTATCGGGTTGAGGCCAGTCAAGTTCCTCCACCTCAAATTTGCTCATCTATGTTTTTATGGACCTTGTATGTGCACTGTTTCACAGTCATGTTGGAACAGGGCCATCTCCAAACTGTTCCCACAAAGTTGGGAGCATGAAATTGTCCAAAATGTCTTGGTATGCTGACGTCTTAAGGGTTCACTGGAACTAAGGGGCCAAGCCCAACCCCTGAAAAACAACCCCTACACCATAATCCCCGCTCCACCAAATGATTTGGACCAGTGCACAAAGCAAGGTCTATAAAGACACGGATGAGCGAATTTGGGGTGGAGGAACTTGACTGACCTGCACAGTCCTGACCTCAACCCGATAGAAAACTTTTGGGATGAATTAGAGTGGAGACTGCGAGCCAGGCCTTCTCGTCCAACATCAGTGCCTGACCTCACAAATGCACTTCTGGAAGAACGGTCAAACCTTTACCATACACACACTCCTAAACCTAGTGGACGGCCTTCCCAGAAGAGTTGAAGCTGTTATAGCTGCAAAGCTTTGGTAATATAGTGTATATATATATTATTATTATGTTAAAAGATAGATAGATAGATAGATAGATAGATAGATAGATAGATAGATAGATAGATAGATAGATAGATAGATAGATAGATAGATAGATAGATAGATAGATAGTAGGGATGAGCCGAACACCCCCCGGTTCGGTTCGCACCAGAACCCGCGAACGGACCGCAAGTTCGCACGAACGTTAGAACCCCATTGACGTCTATGGGACTCGAACATTCGAAATCAAAAGTGCTCATTTTAAAGGCTAATTTGCATGGTATTGTCCTAAAAAGGGTGTGGGGACCCGGGTCCTACCCCAGGGGACATGTATCAATGCAAAAAAAACTTTTAAAAACGGCCGTTTTTTCGGGAGCAGTGATTTTAATGATGCTTAAAGTAAAAAAAAAAAAAAAGTGAAATATTCCTTTAAATATCGTACCTGGGGGGTGTCTATAGTATGCCTGTAAAGTGACGCGTGTTTCCCATGTTTAGAACAGTCCCTGCACCAAATGTCATTTTTAAAGGAAAAAATCTCATTTAAAACTGCTTGCGGGTTTAATGTCATGTCGGGTCCTGGCAATATGGATGAAAATCAGTGAGACAAACGGCATGGGTACCCCCCAGTCCATTACCAGGCCCTTTGGGTCTTGTATGGATATTAAGGGGAACCCCGCACCCAAATTAAAATAAGGAAAGGTCCCTATATACTCTGAACAGCAGTATACAGGCGGTGCAAACAAGACAGGGACTGTAGGTTTGTTGTTAAGTAGAATCTGTTTGTAATTTTGAACATTTTTAACGTGTTTAGCTCCAGCCAAAAAATCTTTTCTAAGCTTTTTGGAAAACATAGGGAAGGGTTATCACCCCTGTGACATTTGTTTTGCGTCTTTCCTCCTCTTCAGAAGATTTCACCTCACTTTTTTGTCCCAATGAAAAATGTTTTTTGAAAATTTGGGTTTTTTTGTGGAACAAGCATTGGAAAGCATCAGTGGAAAGGAGAAATTGTTTTCCCATATTAACTCTTACATGAGAGAATTTCCCTTCCTAGGGGTAGATTTCATCTCACTTCCTGTTGTCTCCTTCCGTTTGCAAGTAGGAGTCGTTTGTAAGTTAGATGTTTGAAAGTAGGGTCCTGCCCTATATACTCAGCAGAAATTTGGGCCTTAGGTGTTGCTGTGGCCAAAACACTGTAAGCCCTCACAGGGCCCTGCTGTGAAATATTAGATCAAGAATTGTAATTACATGCCCCTGTTGAACAGGAGCTGAAAAATTAGGCCTTAGGCACTGGTGCTGGTGCCACAACACTGCAACCCCTCACAGACACTCTAGTTGGAACGCAGGAACGAGCCCTGCTGCAAAGTATTGCATCAAAAATTGTAATTACACGCCCCTGTTAGACAGGGGCAGAAAAATTGGGCCTTAGGCACTGGTGCTGGTGCCACAACACTGCAACCCCTCACAGACACTCTAGTTGGAACGCAGGAACGAGCCCTGCTGCAAAGTATTGCATCAAAAATTGTAATTACACGCCCCTGTTAGACAGGGGCAGAAAAATTGGGCCTTAGGCACTGGTGCTGGTGCCACAACACTGCAACCCCTCACAGACACTCTAGTTGGAATGCAGGAACGAGCCCTGCTGCAAAGTATTACATCAAAAATTGTAATTACACGCCCCTGTTATACAGGGGCTGAAAAATTGTGCCTTAGGCACTGGTGGTGGCGCCCAGAACCAAAAATGTTCTTACAAGCTATCAGCGTGATGATTGAGGAGGAAGAGGATAATTACTCAGGGATAGTCACTCAGCATCAGCATAGGCAGTCTTTGAAGGGATCTGAAAAAAATTATTCAGTTACATCAGCATCAGGTGCTTGGTAGCTGGTGGTGATCCAAGACTGATTCATTTTTATGAAGGTCAGCCGATCGACCGAGTCAGTGGACAGACGCACCCTGTGATCGGTTACCACGCCTCCAGCAGCACTGAATGTGCGTTCCGAAAGAACGCTGGATGCAGGACAGGCCAGTAGCTCAATTGCATACTGTGCAAGCTCTGGCCAGTGATCCATCCTCAAGACCCAGTAACCCAGAGGATTTTCGGTGGGAAAGGTGTCCAAGTCTGATCTTGCCCCTAGGTATTCCTGCACCATGTAAAACAGACGCTGGCGATGGTTGCTGGAACCGATCATACCTTGGGGCTGCGGACCAAAAAATTGTCTGAACGCATCGGTCAGACGGCCACCTTCTCCACCGCTCCTTCTTTGACTGACCGAAGCCTCAGCAACACGTTGTCCAGAAACAGGAGTTTGTAACCTCCCAGTCTCTGGGAACGCGTTGCACAGACCTTTCTGCAAGGCCTCCCGAAGATGTTTCATCCTCTGCTCCCTCTGCGATGGCAAGATAAGGTCCGCAACCTTACCCTTGTAACGTGGATCAAGGAGGGTTGCCAGCCAGTATTGGTCCTTCTCCTTGATACCACGAATACGAGCATCCTTACGCAGGCTTTGCAGGATCAGGGAGGCCATGCAGCGTAGGTTTGCTGAGGCATTCGGTCCGGAGTCCTCTGGGTCACTAAGGACAACAACGTCCGCAGCCACCTCCTCCCAGCCACGTACAAGTCCATGTGTTCCTTGGGACTGATCCCTTAAAGACTGCTGATGCTGAGTGCCAGGCTCCACCTCCATACTGACACAATCTTCCTCCTCCTCCTCCTCCTCCTCCTCCTCGTCCTCTTCCTGTGTGATCGGCGGGCACGCAGGAACACTGTCTGGATAAAGGGGGCCTTGAGAGCTAAGGAAGTCCTCCTCTTCCTGCCTCTGTTCTGCCTCAAGTGCCCTGTCCATTATTCCACGCAGCGTGTGCTCCAACAGGTGGACAAGGGGGACAGTGTCACTGATGCATGCACTGTCAGTGCTCACCATCCTCGTGGCCTCCTCGAATGGTGACAGGACAGTGCATGCATCCCTGATCATGGCCCACTGGCGTGGGGAAAAAAAACCAAGGTCCCCTGACCCTGTCCTGGTGCCATAGTCGCACAGGTACTCATTTATGGCCCTCTGCTGCGTGTGCAGCCGCTGCAGCATGGCCAATGTCGAGTTCCACCTGGTGGGCATGTCACAGATTAGGCGGTTCTTGGGCAGGTTAAACTCCTTTTGGAGGTCCGTCAGCCGAGCACTGGCATTATATGACCGGCGGAAATGCACACAGACTTTCCTGGCCTGCCTCAGGACATCCTGTAAGCCTGGGTACCTGCCCAAGAACCGCTGCACCACCAAGTTAAGGACGTGAGCCAAACAGGGCACATGGGTCAGTTGTCCCTGTCGGAGGGCAGAGAGGAGGTTGGTGCCATTGTCGCAAACCACCATTCCTGCCTTAAGCTGGCGTGGCGTCAACCACCTCTGAACCTGCCCCTGCAGAGCTGACAGAACCTCTGCCCCAGTGTGGCTCCTGTCCCCCAAGCACACCAGCTCAAGCACCGCATGGCATCTTTTGGCCTGCGTACTTGCGTAGCCCCTTGAACGCCTACGGAGCACCGCTGGTTCCGAGGAAGAGGCCATGGAGGAAGAAGAAGAGGAGGGGGTGGAGGAGAGAGGTGTGTCACAATCAGCATTTTGGAGGCGTGGTGGCGGAACAACCTCCAACACTACTGCACCTTGTCCTGCATCCTTCCCAGCTGCCAGCAGAGTCACCCAATGCGCCGTGAAACTTAAGTAACGTCCCTGTCCATGCCTGCTGGACCATGAGTCAGCGGTAATATGCACCTTACCGCTGACCGCCCTGTCCAGCGAGGCATGGACATTGCCTTCCACATGCCGGTAGAGAGCTGGAATCGCCTTCCGTGAGAAAAAGTGGCGTTTGGGTACCTGCCACTGAGGAACCGCACATTCCACAAACTCACGGAAGGGGGCAGAGTCTACCAACTGAAAAGGCAGCAGTTGAAGTGCTAGCAATTTTGCCAAGCTAGCATTCAACCGCTGGGCATGTGGATGGCTGGGAGCAAACTTCTTTCGGCGGTGCAGCAGCTGGGGCAGGGAAATTTGCCTGGTACAATCTGGCGTCGGTGTACCAAAAGCAGATTGCCCACAAGTACTTGGCTGTGACACACCTAATTCTACACCTTCATTCCTCTCACTGCAGGTCTCAGAGAGGACTGAAGGTCTAGTGGGGTTGGAAATCTCAGCTGATGAGGAGCAAGGAGAGATCCTCTTTGTTCTTTGGTGTGGGTCTTTTAGATATGCTTGCCAACGAACTGCATGGCAGGTCAACATATGTCTGGTCAAGCATGTGGTACCCAAGCGGGAGATGTTTTGGCCACGCGAGATACGCTTGAGACATATGTTGCAAATAGCAGCGGTGCGATCTGATGCACTCGTCTCAAAAAAGGCCCACACCAAAGAACTTTTTGAATAACGCGCAGAGACTGCAGCGCCCTGCACATGTGGAGCTTTGGGGTGTGATGCAGTCAATGTGCTGCCCTTAGGCTGGCCCCTGGAGGGCATCCTGCCTCGTTGGTGATGTGCCGCCTCCTCCTCCTCTCTCCTATCAGGCACCCACGTTGAGTCAGTGACCTCATCATCCCCTCCCTCCTCATCACTGGAGCAAACCTGGCAGTATGCTGCAGCAGGGGGAGCATGACTGCCAGATTGCTGTCCTTCTTGGGCACCCCCTCTGTCCGTGCTCATGTTACTGCCTTCATCAAGCTCAGTATCATCATCAGAGCCTTCCAAACGCTGGGCATCCTCCTGGAGCATGTACCCAACACTGTGGTCAAACAGTTCGAGGGAATCCTCATGAGGACATGGTGGAGCTAGGGAAGGAGTCACTGATGACATTGAGCTGAGGGAAGAGGCCGCGGCTTTGCCAGACAAAGCACCCTGGGCATGGGTGAGAGAGGATGAGGAGGATGAGGACGGCTTGGTCATCCACTCGACCAAGTTTTCTGCATGTTGCGGCTCAACACGGCCAGCTGCCGAAAAAAAGGCCAAGCGTGTCCCATGGCCACGGGCTGATGAGGATGCACCGTCTCCACGACCAGCACTAGACACAGAGCCTGCTTGCCCTCTCTTATTGGCTTGTGACTGTCTGCCTCTCCTTCTTGGCCTTCCAGACATACTAATGGCCTGTAGCTGCACTAAGCTGGGATAGAACACCTGTAATTTTCTTCAGGTAGCTTTATATACTGTAACCAGACAAGCCTGCCTGTCAGTAGGAAGATAACAGGAACGGATCTAGCTGAACACTGTGAGCAGGACGCACTGCACTAAATGTAAATAGCAGGAACGGATCTAGCTGAACACTGTGAGCAGGACGCACTGACTGCACTAAATGTAAATAGCAGGAACGGATCTAGCTGAACACTGTGAGCAGGACGCACTGCACTAAATGTAAATAGCAGGAACAGATCTAGCTGAACACTGTGAGCAGGACGCACTGCACTAAATGTAAATAGCAGGAACGGATCTAGCTGAACACTGTGAGCAGGACGCACTGACTGCACTAAATGTAAATAGCAGGAACAGATCTAGCTGAACACTGTGAGCAGGACGCACTGCACTAAATGTAAATAGCAGGAACAGATCTAGCTGAACACTGTGAGCAGGACGCACTGCACTAAATGTAAATAGCAGGAACGGATCTAGCTGAACACTGTGAGCAGGACGCACTGCACTAAATGTAAATAGCAGGAACGGATCTAGCTGAACACTGTGAGCAGGACGCACTGCACTAAATGTAAATAGTAGGAACGGATCTAGCTGAACACTGTGAGCAGGACGCACTGACTGCACTAAATGTAAATAGCAGGAACGGATCTAGCTGAACACTGTGAGCAGGACGCACTGACTGCACTAAATGTAAATAGCAGGAACGGATCTAGCTGAACACTGTGAGCAGGACGCACTGCACTAAATGTAAATAGCAGGAACGGATCTAGCTGAACACTGTGAGCAGGATGCACTGACTGCACTAAATGTAAATAGCAGGAACGGATCTAGCGGAACACTGTGAGCAGGACGCACTGACTGCACTAAATGTAAATAGCAGGAACGGATCTAGCTGAACACTGTGAGCAGGACGCACTGCACTAAATGTAAATAGCAGGAACGGATCTAGCTGAACACTGTGAGCAGGACGCACTGCACTAAATGTAAATAGCAGGAACGGATCTAGCTGAACACTGTGAGCAGGACGCACTGCACTAAATGTAAATAGCAGGAACGGATCTAGCTGAACACTGTGAGCAGGACGCACTGCACTAAATGTAAATAGCAGGAACGGATCTAGCTGAACACTGTGAGCAGGACGCACTGACTGCACTAAATGTAAATAGCAGGAACGGATCTAGCTGAACACTGTGAGCAGGACGCACTGACTGCACTAAATGTAAATAGCAGGAACGGATCTAGCTGAACACTGTGAGCAGGACGCACTGCACTAAATGTAAATAGCAGGAACAGATCTAGCTGAACACTGTGAGCAGGACGCACTGCACTAAATGTAAATAGCAGGAACGGATCTAGCTGAACACTGTGAGCAGGACGCACTGACTGCACTAAATGTAAATAGCAGGAACAGATCTAGCTGAACACTGTGAGCAGGACGCACTGCACTAAATGTAAATAGCAGGAACGGATCTAGCTGAACACTGTGAGCAGGACGCACTGCACTAAATGTAAATAGCAGGAACAGATCTAGCTGAACACTGTGAGCAGGACGCACTGCACTAAATGTAAATAGCAGGAACGGATCTAGCTGAACACTGTGAGCAGGACGCACTGACTGCACTAAATGTAAATAGCAGGAACAGATCTAGCTGAACACTGTGAGCAGGACGCACTGCACTAAATGTAAATAGCAGGAACGGATCTAGCTGAACACTGTGAGCAGGACGCACTGCACTAAATGTAAATAGCAGGAACGGATCTAGCTGAACACTGTGAGCAGGACGCACTGCACTAAATGTAAATAGCAGGAACGGATCTAGCTGAACACTGTGAGCAGGACGCACTGACTGCACTAAATGTAAATAGCAGGAACGGATCTAGCTGAACACTGTGAGCAGGACGCACTGACTGCACTAAATGTAAATAGCAGGAACAGATCTAGCTGAACACTGTGAGCAGGACGCACTGCACTAAATGTAAATAGCAGGAACAGATCTAGCTGAACACTGTGAGCAGGACGCACTGCACTAAATGTAAATAGCAGGAACAGATCTAGCTGAACACTGTGAGCAGGACGCACTGACTGCACTAAATGTAAATAGCAGGAACGGATCTAGCTGAACACTGTGAGCAGGACGCACTGCACTAAATGTAAATAGCAGGAACGGATCTAGCTGAACACTGTGAGCAGGACGCACTGCACTAAATGTAAAGAGCAGGAACAGATCTAGCCTAATCTAGCTCTCAAATCAAATGACACTGTCTGTCTCTCTCTCTATCAGCACACCGGAACACACTACACAGGGCCGCCGTGCAGGCGGCCTTATATAGTGTGGGGCGTGTACTAAATCCCCTGAGCCATAATTGGCCAAAGCCACCCTGGCTTTGGCCAATTACAGCTCTCTCTACTGACGGCGCTGTGATTGGCCAAGCATGCGGGTCATAGTGCATGCTTGGCCAATCATCAGCCAGCAATGCACTGCGATGCCGCAGTGAATTATGGGCCGTGACGCGCCACACGAATTTGGCGCGAACGGCCCATAACGTTCGCAATTCGACGGACGGTCGAACAGCCGATGTTCGAGTCGAACATGGGTTCGACTCGAACACGAAGCTCATCCCTAATAGATAGATAGATAGATAGATAGATACGGTAACCCCCCTCCCATATTTTCTTGGGTTCTCTGTCCCCAGAACTACCCGTCTGTGTAAGCAGCACGCTCTGACACACCCGGGCTGAAGAGGGGATCTTTTTTGTGACAATATATACAGTATATACAGTATGCAAGGAAAGTGGAAATGGTAACAACCCCTCAAACAGATATGTAAAACAGCAAATAGGGTATACAGCTGGAAAACAAACAAATATTTATACCGCAGCAATTGGGGTAGACAGTTGGTAATAAGACAATGGTCCAGAGAACGACCCGTAAAATTTATACTAGAGAGAGTCCTACCTAAGGGACAATGGCACAATAACAGTCTGTCAGTCAATTTTAAACCCCTTCTCTGCTGGGCAGCACACTGGGACCCCGAACATGGGTATATGCACTGTGTCTCAAGCAAACAATATTGTTTCTCTTGCATAGGGTGCAGTTGGGTTTGACCAGTGTCCTGTCACCAATACCTGGCGTGACAGCTGACTTTCGTCTGTTCTCCCATGTCACCTCAGTCAATGGCAGCAGAGGGCAGAGTTTTCTCAGGTGGCAGCACTGGTCAGCGACAATGGTGTTCTCCCCACTGATCAGGCAGCAGAGCTGGTCAGCGACAATGGTGTTCTCCCCACTGATCAGGCAGCAGAGCTGGTCAGCGACAATGGTGTTCTCCCCACTGATCAGGCAGCAGAGCTGGTCAGCGACAATGGTGTTCTCCCCACCGATCAGGCAGCAGAGCTGGTCAGCGACAGTGATGTTTTCCCCAGTTATCGGGTGGCCGCACCAGTTAGCGACAGTGGAGTTTTTCATGTACCAGGAATTGTCTTCTACTCCATCTCTCTGTGTCCCTGATGCGAAGATTCTGCTAACAGCTTGCAGCATTGACTGTTTCCCACAATGTCCTCACCATGTCTGCCTCAAGCATGGGAATAGACCTTCCTATTCATCTCCGCAGAGCCCCAGTCCTGACGGGAAGTGTAGTTCCATTTTCAATCTGTACTACAGGCTCAGTCTGTCTGCTGATTACACCCCCCACAAGTTGTAGTTGCACCCAGCAGGCTCTGTCCTTTACACATTCCACAGCAGCTCAGTTTCCTCTTCCTCTCTGTCATCCTGGGTGATGGGTAGGGCTTTTATCCAACTCTCTCTGTGGCTGCATACAGTCCTACAGCCACGAGCATGTCCATACTGTCCTTAAAGCGGATCTTCACCCTCAGGAGAGACTTCCCTCATCTCCACCCTCCTCCCCTACACTGCCAGAATAGGGCTGACTTTTTGTTTGTTGGTTTGTTAATTAATTAATTTTTTTTAATACAAAAAGGGCAACAGTGCCCCTCTTTACACTGTGCATTGTCCTCCTTTTTCCACCTGGGATATGCATGTCACATATTCCAGGAGGCATAGACCTTTCTTCAGGAGGCACATTGGCTGAACCAGGAAGAACGGATGGGCCCCTTGATGACGTCAGCATCAACATGGTGGCACAGGACCACAAGGTGGCAGGATTCAAGAGGACCTCAGAGGGACAATGATGGGTTCTCTGGGAGGGTAAGTATCAGAAATGTGCTACCTGGACCACCAGGTTAACGTGGGGGTGGGAGGTGGTCGAAGACCCACTTTACCAGCTTGAGTGGAGGAGAGGAAGTGCAGGGCAGCAGCACTCATAGCAGTCAAGCTCCTGCTGCCCCACAGAGCAGCACTGTGGACCGGGGGCTACATATATATATAGCAAGCCCAGCAAGCAATCTCCTGTGATCAGTAAGCAGCAGGACAGCTGCCTGGCACAGGATGCAGAGGCTAGTGGGGAACACTGGGGTAGTGGTGTCTACTACAGTCATTTCCAGCTTCTAGAGCAGTGGTCTCCAAACTGCGGCCCTGGGGCCAGATGTGGCCCTTCGCTTGCCTTTATCCGACCCTTGAGGCATTATTCCTGCCACTGACACCAACAATGGGGCATAATTCCTGCCACTGAGACCAACAATGGTATATAATTCCTGCCACTGAGACCAACAATGGGGCAACATTCTTGCCACTGACACCAACAATGGGGCATAATTCCTGCCATTGACACCAACAATGGGGCATAATTCCTGCCACTGACACCAACAATGGGGCATGATTCCTGCCACTGACACCAACAATGGGGCAACATTCTTGCCACTGGCACCAACAATGGGGCATAATTCCTGCCACTGACACCAACAATGGGGCAACATTCTTGCCACTGCCACCAATGATGAGGCATAGTTCCTTCCACTGGCAACAAAAATGGGGCACTATTCCACCCAGTGACACCAACTATTTCTCCCCCTAATACCAAAGATTGGGCATTGTTTACTCCCACTGGGCACAGTCCGGCCCACCTAAAGTCTGAAGGACAGTAAACTGGCCCTTTCTTTAGAAAGTTTGGAGCCCCCTGTTCTAGAGGGATCCCACAGGTATGGCACATACATACTTGCATTGGTCTAAGCCAGACCAATTTAACTCTGTAAAAAAATTGTCATATCTAACCTTCAGCTTTAAGGTCATTTTCTTTTTCAGGCAACAAAATGAAAAGTAAACTCTACTTTTATCAGGTCATATTTTCACTGAACAAATCCACATCTGCGTGTCACTAATCCTCCATTAAAATTGATCACCCCTTGGAGAATTAATTCCAGTTGTAGACATCAATTAAAAAGGCAGCACTCAAGGCCCAGAGGTTTTGTAGATGGGAGGTGGAAAGTGCATAGCACTTCAGATGGTGCGAGCAAAACACGACCCTGGTAATGCACTTATGGGAATCTCACTGCAAAAAAAAAAAGAAGAATTTTTACTTACTAAACCTTCCCCTCACACATAGCTGTAACGAGGTATCATTTTAATAAGTCAGGAACTTCTTCTTTGTGCCAGAATCCCACTCGGAAATATTGCACGCTTGCTTAAGTACAGCATGACAAGACCCGGCAGGACAATGCTCAGGTGTATCCAATGGTAAGTATGTAGCAGGAGAGCCATCTAGCTTAAAAGTATGTCTTCGACAAAACACAAAAAATGGTCATAATGTTATTCATTTTTGCTGCATTTACAAACATTTTTATTGCATTGACACAGCTAGTGATTTTAGATAATGGCAACAATTTATAAGACTCACATGGGGTTACATGAAGACAATTTTTTTTTTTTAATCATTTCTGAATAAGTAAAAAGCTGGCCAGAAAACAAATATTACTCTTATAAAAAATATTGCACAAAAAAAAGAAAAAAAAAAGAAAAAAGAAAAATCTATACTCTTACAGCAGGCAATGGGGTTGATCTACTAAAGGCAAAAAGACTGTGCAAATTGCAGCTGCACTCTGAAAGTACAGTTGCGCCAGAGCTTAGTAAATGAGGTAAAACTTCACTTTGCAAAGAACATCCAATCATGAGCAAGTAAAAAAAAAAAAACATCAATTTTGTCTGCACATGATTGGATGATGGAAGTCGGCAGAGCTTCTGCTCATTTACTAAGCTCTGGAGCAACTGCACTTGCAGAGATCACAGTCCATTTGTCTTTATTTTTATACAGGATTTATATAGCGGCAACAGTTTACGCAGCGCTTTATAAAAAGGAGACAATATAGTTATAATACAATAAAATATAAGAGGATTAAGAGGGCCCTGCTCAGAAGAGCTTACAATCTAATAGGGTGGGGCAGGTGGTACAAAAGGTTGTAACTGTGGGGAATGAGCTGATGGAAGTGGTAGAAGAGTAGTTGGAGGCGTGATAGGCTTTCCTGAAGAGATGAGTTTTCAGGGATCGCCTGAAGGTAACAAGAGTAGGGGATAGCCGGACCAGTGGAGGTAGCGAGTTCCAGAGGATGGGAGAGGCTCGGGAGAAATCCTGGAGATGAGCATGAGAGGAGGAGAAGAGAGAGTTTGAGAGCAGGAGGTTTTGAGAAGAGCGGAGAGGACGATTTGGGTGACGATTTGGACAATGGAGTTGTGAATGGCTTTGTATGTTGTGGTTAGTATTTTGAATTTAATTCGCTGGGTGATTGGGAGCCAGTGTAGGGATTGGAGGAGAGGGTTGACAGACACTGAGCGGTTGGTAAGGTGGATGAGTCTGGCAGCAGCATTCATGATAGACTTTAGTAAATACACCCCAATATGAACAGTGTTATGCCCTGTACACACGACTGGAATGTCCGACAGAAAAAGTCTGACGGAAGATTTTCATCGTCTTTTCCGATCGTGAGTATGCGTCATCGGACTACTTTTTTTCGAAAATTCTGATGGACCTAGAAATGAAACATACTGTATTCTAAATATTTCCAACTGAACCAATTCCTATCAGGAAAACCGCTCGTCTGTATGCTGTTCTGACGGACTAAAAATGACGCATGCTGTGAAGCAAGTACGAAATGGAAGCTATTGGCTACTGGCTATTGAACTTCCTTTCTCTAGTCCCATCGTACGTGCTGTACGTCACCGCGTTCTGGATGGTCGGACTTTGGTCGGACTTTGGGTTGACCTTGTGTAGGCAAGACCGCATGAATAGAATTCCGTCTGAGAAACCTTCGGAGTTAATTCCGATGGCAAAACCGGTCGTGTGTACGCGGCATTATTGGCTGATACTAAGACCCCTTTCACACTGGGGCCACCCGTGCATTGGCGGTAAAACTCTGCTCGTTTTAGCGGCGCTTTACTGCTGTTTAAGCTGCGCTTTTCAGCTGCTAGCAGGACGCTTTTAACCCCAAAGAAGGGGTTAAAAATGCCCGTGTTGCGGCGCTTCCGAAACGCTTTTCAAGTGCTTCGGAAGCACTGCCCATTTATTGCAATGGGCAGGGCATTTTGGGAGCGCTGTATATCATGCTTCCAAACCACCCCAAAGATGCTGCTTGCAGGACTTTTTCTAACATCCCACAAGCGCACCACCCCAGTGTGAAAGCACTTGGGCTTTCACATTCGGGCAGCATGGGAGGCAGTTTTCAGACACTTTACAGTGGCTATTTCTAGCGCTAAAATGCCTGAAAACTGCCTCAGTGTAAAAGGGGTCTAAAGCTTGTCATACACTAGTAGAGGTGAGGCCAAACTTCCCTGGTTTCAAAGAAAATCTGATGCTAAACCCAAACCCCAATGATATCAATTGGAGCCAAATCTGTCAAATTAAAATGTCCATTTTCCGTACCTTCCAGCTTTTTGAGATGGGAACGAGGGACACCTATTAGCAAATGTATGTAGGCATAGGACACGCCCCCTGCCACGCCTCCTTATATTTTTTTTAGAAAAGACTAAGGAGAATAAAATGGCAGTCATTGCAATATTTTTTGTCACACTATATTTGCGCAGCGGTCTTTTAAACACATTAAAAAAAAAAAAATACACTTCACTGAATTAAAAAAAAACTAAAGAGTAAAGTTGGCCAAATTTTTTTATATATTGTGAAAGATGATGTTACACCGAGTAAATAGATACCTAACATGTTACGGTTTAAATTTGCGTACACTCCTGGAATGGCGACAAACTACTTAAAAATCCCTATAGGCGACGCTTTAAAAATTTTAACGGTTACTAGTTTAAAGTTACAGAGGAGGTCTTCTGCTAGAATAATTGAGCTTACTTTGACGATCGCGGCGATACCTCACATGTGTGATTTGAATACAGTTTACATTTGCGGGCGCAACTTACGTATACGTTTTCTTTGGTGCACAGTTTTAAAAAAAAATTTCTTATTTTTTTTTTTTTTTTACACTGTCTCTTTTAAAAAAAAAATCCTATCACTTTTATTGCTGTCACAAGGAATGTAAACATCCCTTGCGACAGTAATAGGCAGTGACAGGGGCTCTTTATGGGGGGATCTGGGGTCTAAAAGGGTTAAAACTTGCATACTGTATTTCTTTTGTAGATTGTGAAAACATTTGACCCTTTGGGGTTGATTTACTAAAGGCAAATAATACACTTACTTTGCAAGGGAAGTTGCACTTTGCAAGAAAAATTTTCCCTTATATTCAATAAGTTGAAGCTATGCTGATTTCTACCTTGCAGTCATCTGCAAGCAGAAAAGCACGTTGCGAAGTAAAATTTCAGCACATTCACTAAGTTCTGGGGAAAATTCCTTTGCAAAGTCTATTTTCCTTTAACCGCTTGCTGACCACCCTAAAGTAGTTTTACTGCTACAGGGCGGCAGCTATAGACGTGATTCCGGACTTCTGCCTGAAGGGAGCGTGGGCACACCTCCGGCTGACCGCTTCTGCTGTGATTATTCACAGTAGAAGCTGATCTGCGGGTGCCGGGCACTCTATGTCCTCCGGCACCCCTTGATCATCAGCAGTACACAGAGAACTGAGATATTCCTATTCCATATCTCAGTTATGACAGGAGGGGAAGGGATTAGATTCTGTGTTCCTGCAAAGCAGGGACTAGAAACCATTACTTCCCTAGTAAAAGCAGTATACAGTCAACACACAAAAACTGGCTAGGCACATATTTAACCCTTTGATCGCCCTCATGTGATTAGTACAGTGACAGAGCATATTTTTAGCACTGATCACTGTATTAGTGTCACTGGTTCCCACAAAAGTGTTAATAGTGTTAGTTAGTGCCAGAATGTCCACCGCAATATTGCAGTCCTGCTATAAGTCGCTGATCATCGCCATTACTAGTATAAAAGAATAAATAAATAAAAATTCCAGTATATATATACCATTTGTAGACGCTATAACGTTCACGTAAACCAATCAATATATGCTTATTGGGATTTTTTTTACCAAAAACATGTAGCAGAATACATATTAAAAATTAAATAAATACAGCACTTTTATATATATATATATATATATATATATATATATATATATATATATATATATATATATATATATATATATACATATATATATATAACAGTATAAATTGTGACAAAATATACCACAAAGTAAATATAAACATATGGATAATGTCCACCAAGTGAAGAGATGATATAATTCAAAAAGGTCCTGGCATCAGTGAATGTTGTCAGTAAATGGACATCTCAAAAACATCAATGGGACAGGTGACATCAATTGGAAACATGGTGCAAAGAGAATCTTTGTGAGAGGAGATTTGTGAAAAAAAACGCCACCAATCCAATTATATGAAGGCTTACCAGAAGTAGTAGACTTAAAGGGGCTTATACCTCTTAAGTCAAAAAAGCTTATGGTGATAAACACCGTATACAGCAGAAGACCATTAGGAATCCATGACAGATCTTTAAATGATGCTGGTCGGCAACCAGTCCACAGCATACAAGCAAATGAGGTTCAAATGGAAGGAGGAAAAGGCAGAGGATATCCTTTTGCTCACACGTTGAAACCAAAAATCAAAGAAAGGTTCCACATAGTGTGATATCATTTAAAATGCATTTATTAAAAAAGAGTAACAATGCAACACTCACATTTAAGAAGTGCATACAAAGCTCATAAATAAGCATGAAGAGGCTCAGTAATGTTGGCAGAGGTTGACCCGGCGCGTTTCGTCTAATTAGACGTCATCTGGGGTATGACCTAATGCCAACAACTGCACGTTTAAATAGGCTATGTGGCCCCAAATTAGAATAATTGGTAACCGGAAGTTCTGGTGTGAATTTGCGTCATTTCTCGTTTAGTCAGAACTCAGTCTAATCTAAACAGAAAATATAAAAAGTTTTGTTCACTTAAATCGAATAAAAATGTGTGCCCAAGAATCGAACATCACTGGAAGATGTCGAAAGAATGTTCTATATAAAATAGGGGAGTGTGGTCCACACCTCAATGTGGTTCACATGAATACATACTGTATTGACCTAAATTTATGAAGAAATCAGATTTTTCTGATGTTTTTTATTTTGGATATGTTTTATAGCAGATAGTAAAAAATATATATTTTTTTCAAAATTCTTGTTTTGTTTTTGTTTATAGCGTAAAAAATAAAAAGTGCAGAGGTGATCAAATACTACCAAAAGAAAGCTCTGTTTGTGGGGAAAAAAAATTACATACATTTTATTTGGGTACAGCGGCGCACGACTGTGCGATTTTCAGTTAAAGTAGCACAGTGCCGTATCGCAAAAAAATGGCCTGTTCATGAAGTGGGGTAAATCTTCCAGAGGTCAAGTGGTTAAAAAATCATCCCCATATGTATCATAAACAACTGTATTTTTTTTTTAATGAAATACTTGCTTTCAGCATTTTTCACTTGCATCTTGTGCTGTTGATCACCTTTTAGTGATGGCTGCATAAAATTTCTCAGGGCAGACTCGATGGCAATAACAGTGGACAATGCCTTTTCTCACCCTATAACAGGAAGTTCCTGAACAAGGACATTAATGGAATGAACACCAGATATAAATTGTGTTCAGATTTCTTTTTACTTTCTTTTAAGTTTAAATAATGACATTAGCATTTTGAAACCTGTTATAACATTTTAATGGATTGGCTTACATCTAATTTATTAGGTTGGATTTTAATTTTTAGCAGATTAAAAAAAAAAAAAAAAAGAAAACAACATTGTGAAGTAGATGGTGAAGAATTGGTAGAAAACATTAAACCCAAAATTTTAGTTTACATATCATTAAATACACACCTTAATTTTGTCTTGCCCTTTCTTTTTTTTTCTTGCTGATTTGAGTTTATATAATTTAAAGTAACATTTTATTTTAATCACAAAAGTTTTTTCTATGTACTGTATATTCAATATGTATACTGTATGCCATTTTTCATTGTCAGAAACTTAAATAAACACTTATATTTATTTGATTAACAATCTGAAATTTGTTTCTGGTCGAAATCATTTGAGCACAAGTTTGATGAATGAGTCGCTGCAGAGCTAATTACATGGATTTTGATTTATCTTTTATATTAAATTTCTGTTATGTGTACTCTACCCTCATGTTGTGTTTTATTTGTGCAAGCCAAAAAGATTTTAATTAGGTCACCTCCCTAAAATGTCATCAGCAATACCAGCCATGATGTTCCTAGCAGATCTCATGAAAATTGGATTTATGATGGTTTGTAATTATTTTTTATCACACAGACATTGTGTTCCAATTAACAAACATATGCCTTTGTTAACTGTGTTTTATATCTTTCAGATTTTATATCTATCATGTTATAGTGTATACTGTATAATAAGAATCCAGTTTGTTTGTAAGGTACGTCATACTTGAGCAATGAAAAAAAAAAATTACGAAAATCTCTAATAATACTATTACAATTTGTAATAAAGTGTTATTTTATTATTAGCATCAATATTTTTAGGTACAAAAATGATTGGTAGCCATTAGATATGGGAGAGGTCGGCTTAAATTATTTTCTAACTTGCTTGATAACTTTCTGCAGACAATAGTTCTACATAATTACTGGGTCAGTAGAACACGTATTGCTACGGATTCAAGTTTTAAAATATATTAATCCAATCACTAAAATGTCATACTTTTTTTATAAGTTAATGTCAATTCAAAATACATTTTCAATAATTTTTAATTCTGCAGCTTTTAATAACTCGTTCGCTGCTAAAACCTGTTTTTGCATTTTTCGCACACATGCTTAAATAATCATTTTAGACCTAAACCCCCACTACACATTATATATTTTCTGAGAGCAAAAACCCTAGAGAATAAAATAATGGTAGTTCCAATTTTTTATGTCACAAGACTTTAAGAAATGCAAAATTTCAGAAAAAAAATGCTAAAGTTAATTCTAGGGCACAAAAACACATGTGTAGGCACCCCCAATGTGTGTGCTTACATTCGTACGTGTGTATATGTGAGGGAGTGAGGCCTCAAAAAAAAAATTTGGGGGGGTTATGTGGATCTTATATGCTTGGGTGTAACTTTAATTTTTGGTAGTGACCCATCGCTGGTGTCAGTGGGAAGAATAGTGCCACATTGTTGGTGTCAATGTGAGAAATAATGCCCCATTGTTGGTTTCAGTGGCAAGAATTATGCTCCATTGTTGGTGTCAGTGGAAGCAATAGTGTCTCGTATTAGTAGGAGGTGTGGTGGCCCAATGGCAATAAAGGCAAGCAAAGGGCTGCATCCAGCTGCTATCGGACCACAGTTGGAGACCACTTGTATAAGGGATAAGCAAAATTGAGAGTTTTAGTTTATCTGAAATTTCAGCAACACCCTGGAGGGTGCAAGGGGCTTGGTACAGAATCTATTTTCAGATATCTTGAACCTATTATTGCGTCTAAAACAACCCCTCATTAGCATCATGACTTTTTAATAATACTTTTTTTAGTTGGGATGAATTCGACTTTGGGATGAATTAGAACAATGATTGTGATCGAGGTCTTCTCTTTAAAGATCAGGAGCTGATCATTTTTTTACTGAATGGGCACAAGTTCCACCAGACACACTCGGAAATCTTGTGGAGGGTTGCTTAGCCTGGATGGCATATTCCCTGCCTCAGCCCCGGGTCAGACACTGCTTGTGACACCCTCCTTCCCTCCCCTTTCATGAGCTGACCTGTGCGTATAAGACCCTTTGTCCTTCTTTCCTTGTTTTATACAAGGGTTAAGACCAACACGTTAATTTTATCCACACTTGCAGTTATAGATATCCTTGGCATACTCCTGACGAGTGGCCGTGTGCCATGAAACGCGTAGAGTTATCAATAATGTCAAGATGGTCTGAGTTCTACATTTTAACTCATTATGTACCTGTCATGTCAATGTAATCATGTACTTGTATATCCATGTTATACCAATCATATGTTATGTCAGCTCTTTACAATGGCCATTTATGACTATTTTTATACCATGAATTTTGAGAATATGAATTGTTCATTTTTTATATGTTAATACATTGAATACTCTACATACTCTTTGTATTACCATTTGTGATGTGACATGTTTCATTTAAAGTCCCATGACTAATTTTCTCCTTTGCATAAAGGTTGCTAAAACTACCAAGTGAGGCCACCTCCATATTAATGCACATGGTTTTGCAACTGGTTATCCAAAAAACTTACATAGTTTTATGGTAAGGTCTCCATGACCCAAGGGGGTCTGTTAACGTGCAGATTCTGTGAAAATCTGTATTTGCATAAGGTTAGGCACTAGAGAATAATAGGATCTGCTACCACAATGATTCTGCAAAGTGCAGTTCAGCACACACCCCACCAGGCAAATATTCAATTTGTTTGGCATACTAGTGAACTGGTACATCTAGTTGCAGGGCAAAAGGAAAATGAGGGGGCTTGGGATTCTCTCATAGCTCCCTGTGGAGTGAAAAACAAGTAAAAGTTACAATTCTGCTGTATGAAAATGCAACTCAACAGCCATTACATGCACCCTATTCATTTGATCATGCAGGACAAAGTAAGAGAGTAACTTAACGTCCCCATCTTTACAGCAGTAACATATACATATCTTGTCTTGCTCCTGTATTGCTTCATTTGCCTTCCAAACCAGTCAAAGCCATTCCGATGTAAGCTCCACACCAGCTTTTCAGAGAATTCTCAAGGCTATGGACTCTTTCTCTGTCCAATCATGAGGCACCAGTGCTGTTACAAAGGAGAAGAAGTCATACAATCACCAATACCCAAAAGTAGTAAGTTTTAACTTCACTACCAACACCATGGTTAAAGATGAGGATCACAGTTTTCTGATCACATTTCCTGATATATAGGTGACCTCTACAAGGAGCATTTCTGTATCACCGTACTTCTATAAATACTATCATTACCATTTTAATGTGAAACTTTTTTTTTTATAGTTTACTGTCAGGCAATTGCCACAGTATTGACTTGCATGCTTACAGAATACAGTATCTTACAAAAGTGAGTGCACCCCTCACATTTTTGTAAATATTTTATTCTATCTTTTCATGTGACAAACCTGGAAGAAATGACACTTTGCTACAATGTAAAGTAGTGAGTGTACAGCTTGTATAACAGTGTAAATTTGCTGTCCCCTCAAATTAACTCAACACACAGCCATTAATGTCTAAACTGCTGGCAACAAAAGTGAGTACACCCCTAAGTGAAAATGTCCAAATTGGGCCCAAAGTGTCAATATTTTGCATGGCCACCATTATTTGCCAGCACTGCCTTAACCCTCTTGGGCATGGAGTTCACCAGAGTTTCACGGGTTGCCACTGGAGTCCTCTTCCACTCCTCCATCACAGATCTGGTGGATGTTAGAGACCTTGCGCTCCTCCACCTTCCGTTTGAGGATGCCCCACAGATGCTCAATAGGGTTTAGGTCTGGAGACCTGTGGCCCAGTCTCTGAAAGGAGGGGATCATGCTCTACTTCAGTATGTCACAGTACATGTTGGCATTCATGGTTCCTTCAATGAACTGTAGCTCCCCAGTGCCGGCAGCACTCATGCAGCCCCAGACCATGACACTCCCACCACCATGTTTGACTGTAGGCAAGACACACTTGTCTTTGTACTCCTCACCTGGTTGCCACCACACACCACGCTTGACACCATCTGAACCAAATAAGTTTATCTTGGTCTCATCAGACCACAGGGCATAGTTCTAGTAATCCATGTCCTTAGTCTGCTTGTCTTCAGCAAACTGTTTGCAGGCTTTCTTGTGCATTATCTTTAGAAGAGGCTTCCCTCTGGGACGACAGCCATGCAGACCAATTTGATGCAGTGTACGAGGTTTGGTCCGAGCACTGACAGGCTGACCCCCCACCCCTTCAACCTCTGCAGCAATGCTGGCAGCACTCACGTCTATTTCCCAACTTCTGGATATGACGCTGAGCACATGCGCTCAACTTCTTTGGTCAACCATGGTGAGGCCTGTTCTGAGTGGAACCTGTCCTGTTAAATGCTGTATGGTCTTGGTCACCATGCTGCAGCTCAGTTTCAGGGCCTTGGCAATCTTCTTATAGCCTATACCATATTTATGTAGAGCAAAAATTCTTTTTTTCAGATCCTTAGAGAGTTATTTGGCATGAGGTGCCATGTTGAAGTTCCAGTGACCAGTATGAGAGAGTGAGAGCGATAATACCAAATTTAACACACATTCTCACCTGAGACCTTGTAGCACTAATGAGTTACATGACACCGGGGAGGAAAAATTGCTAATTGAGCCCAATTTGGACATTTTCACTTAGGGGTGTACTCACTTTTGTTGCCAGAGGTTCAGACATTAATTGCTGTGCGTTGACTTGAGTTATTTTGCGGGGACAGCAATTTTTCACTGTTATACAATCTGTACACTCACTACTTTACATTGTAGCAAAGTGTCATTTCTTCAGTGTTCTTACATGAAAAAATATAATAAAATATTTACAAAAAATGTAAGGGGTGTACTCACTTTTGTGAGATACTGTATACACCATAACTTAAGTAGAACAGGTTTTTCAGCCCCGATTTTCCAGGAAGATTCATCCACTGAAAATTGCAATATATGAGGATATTTATAAGGATTTTGATGGAAAAGACATGTTTTATGGAGAAAGGCTTTTGAAAGACAACCCTCAATGAAGTAAATCCAGAGCAGATGTGTGAGGTCATCGGATAACTTTTCTAAAAAGCTAATTAAAATTGAGAGGTTCAAAAGGTCCTCTTCACTTTGCCTGCTCATCAAGATGCCTCTGTGTAATGACACAAATGATGAGCTCCAGTGGATGCTCTGACGACTGACCAGTGATTAAAATGTGTTCATGGGCTAAAAATATTTGTAATGTATTCTACAGTACAATTCTCCAATACATTGTGGGGGGGTACTGAAACTGGAGAATGCAAAATCTGTTGCAACTGTGCATAGTAACCATTTAGTTTCTAGATATTATTGGCAAAGCTTAATTGAACAAGCTAAAGTTAAAAACTGGTTACAATGCACAGCCGCACCAGATTCTGTCTGATCCAGACTTAGGAAATACCCCCCACACCCCAGTGTATCTTGGCTAATAATTAAAATGACAACAAATATTGTAAACATGCAATAAAAAAACATTATTTAAAATGCAAGTATGTATATTTAAAATTTTAAATCATCAGTCCAGATCACCTGTTGCCATTGTTCTGCACCCCAAATCCTATATTTCTGTGCATAGTTGAGTTCATTAGCCTCATTTCCTTGGAAACATAGGAACTGGGGTGCAGAAAAATGGCAGCAGGTGCTCTGGGCTGATGAGTCAAAATTTGAAATATTTGCCTGTAACAGGAGGCAGTTTGCTGGCGAAGGGCTGGAGGGTAGTACAATAGTGAGTGACTGCACGCAACAGTGAAGCATGGTGGAAATTCCTTCCAAGTTCAAGGCTGCATTTTTGCAAATGGAGTTGATGATTTGGTCAGAATCAATGGTCTCCTCAATGCTGAGCCAAAATTTATTCTGCAGTAGGACAACAACCCCAAACATACAGCCAATGTAATTTAGAACTTCAGTGTAAACAAGAAAAAGGAGTATTGGAAGTGATGGTTTGTATCACGGTTTGTCACTGACCGGGGCATGCTGGGTCAATGATGTCACAAGGGAGAGGGGTCACCTGGAGATGCCATTAAGGGGCCCCACCCCTTAGTTATTTAAGAGGTATGAGACAGCAGAGCTGTGAGATGGCAGGTGCCTTTGTTGAATTTGGACCTTTTTTTCTTTCAGGGGTGGCGGCAGATTTCATCGTGATTGACGCTGGATTTACTTTGGGGGACATTTTTTTGGTTTTTTGAGGTGTTTTTAATAAAGGAATTCTCAAAAACTGTCTCTGTGTTTTTATTTATTTTTGACACTTTTTTGGGTGAATGAGTAGGGGTACAGTTTATCCCTACTCATTTATGTAGGGGGGGACCAGATCTGGGGGCCTCCTTTTTAAAGGGGCTTCCAGATTCTGACAAGCTCCCACCTGCAGACCCCCACAACCACCGGCCAGGGTTGTGGGGAAGAGGCCCTTGTCCTCATCAACTTGGGGACAAGGTGCTTTGTGGGGCAGAGCCCCTCCTATCTCAAAGCACTCCCCCCCATGTTGAGGGTACATGGCATGGTATGGGTAAGAGGGGGAGCAAGCCCCTTTCCTGACCTGCCAGGCTGCATGCTCGGATAAGGGTCTGGTATGTTTTTTTTGGGGTGGGGGATTCTACACCACTTTTTTTTTTTTTAATTTTGGCATTGGGTTCCCCTTAAAATCCATATCAGACCCGAAGTGACATTCTTTTGTTAACATTCAGCTGTCAGTGGGGAAACCCACTGACAGCTGATGAGTCATTGGTCGCTAAAGCGTAACTCCACTTTTGTGATCGATGTACATTGCAAGGATTATAACAAACTTTGTTGCAGATTCCTACCTTTTGCTATTCTGAAGAAATCACTGTTTGTTCCTCTGTGCTAAGTGGGACTAATGGTAGTGGTTTCATAATTATCAGTCAGCTGTGCAGCTGCAGAGCTCTAATGGGGAACGCTGCTGGGTCTGCATCCCTTTAGACGTGTTCCTATTGGGAACAGGAAATGATGTTTCTGGGGAGTGGTCAGTATACATTCTGTGTACAGAACAACTCCAGGTAGCCATATTGCATTTTCAGAAAATTACAGCGGCTGCAGATTAATAAAGAAAAGGTAATTTTTAATAACATTCAATTACAATATGACTTGTGTCACAATTGCATACACTATAGGGGAGTTACCCTTTAAGGACAGCCCGCTAATTAACAACCAGCTATTCTTCACACAGAATTCGGATCGGTCGATAAATTTTCAACCAATTCAAATCCTTCTGAAAATTTGGAATTCATTAAACAAAACACATTTTAACAAATGGTGATCTGTCCAGTAAGCCTGTTTTTTTGTTTTAATAGAACAAACTGCCCTACAGATGTAGCAGTTAGAGGGACAAGGCAAACCATTTACCACTGACGGGTGCTTACAATGATAAGCTTTTATTTATTTATGTAAAAGCTTTATCACAAAAAGAAAAAACTGCTGTAACTGATTATGAACTATTAGCTGTTTCGCTTCAAATTGTTAGTGTATTTAACTCTGCTAGTACATCTAATACTCTCCTTCCCCCAGACTGACAAAGCTGCTGTCCAAAGGTGCCCCCTTTGCTCCTTCATCCAGAGTGGGGGGCGCTCTAATACAGGAGGTGTGTTAGCCAGATCACCAGGGGAAAGTAGAGTGAAGAAAGCCTAAAAAAATAAAATGAACGCATCCACCACATCTAATGATTGGTAAGCTGCAGTATATTACATTTTTGGTTTTGGGTTTAAAGCGTTTGTTAACCCAAAAAAAAAAAAATCATGTCCTTGTCCCATAAAGCAGATTAAACAGCACAGTGCTTGTGCGATGTAATCTGTCCCTCTATAAACTGTAAAAAAACCTCCCTGAATCTGCCACTTCCTGTATGCCCTCTCTATTCTGACCACGGAAATCATGGCTGCTCAGCCCTGATCACCGTGGTCAGAGTGCGTTCCTCCGTCATACACTGCATGCTCTCAGCTTTCCTCTCTCCCCCTCACCCCCTCCTTCCTGCCTGTCAGATCCCTCTCTCTGTCTGTCTCCACTCAGCCCCCTCCCCCCACAGCTATTATTGAAATAAAACTACAATTGTTACTGCCAGACCCTCTATTAGAGGTTGGCATACCACACCGTGTAAATCATTTTAAAAAACGAGCAGTGTAAATACCGATTTTCAGCTGTCTTCAGGCCGGTCACGTGACTTTACAGCTACAAGACAGGGCTTCTGCGGGAGGGGCTGAGTGGCCACGTGATCTCCCCAGGTGACGTCAGAGGGAGATCATGTTCCCTCCCGCAGAAGCCATCCATTGGAGCTGGAATATGGCCGCGAGTCACGTGACCGGCCTGAAGACAGCTCAAAATCTGTATTTACACTGCTCGTTTTTTAAAAAGACATACATAATGTGCTATTCCAGGCTCTAATAGAGTGGATGGCATAGACATACAAATGGGTTTAAAAACCCTTTAAAGCTTAGATATGATTTTATTGATTGACTTCTACTGTAACACCTTCCCGCCCGGCCTATAGCAGAATGACGGCCGAGCAGGGGCTTTACCATTCTGGTTGGAGGTCATATAATGTCCTTCAGAACTGGCCACTCGTGCGTGCAGTGGCGCGCATTGTGGCAATCCGTGGTGTGGTGTATCCTTTGGATCTCAGTAAAGAGCCTGTATTGCGGCTTTTTACCATGTGATCAGCTGTGTCCAATCACAGCTGATCACAATGTAAATAGGAAATGCCAGTTGTCAGCTTTCCTCTTCTCACACTGACAGAGAATGAGGAAAGGAGAGTCGATTTAGTGGCTTTCCTCACAGGGGAGATTGTCCCCATCAGTAGATCCTGTCAGTGCCCTACAATGATGCCCACCAATAATGCCCACAAGTGCCCATGAGGGATGCCAATCAGTGCCCATGAGGGATGCCAATCAGTGCCATCAGTGAAGCCAATCAGTGTCCATCAGTGCCTCCTCATCAGTGCCACCTATGAGCGCTGCTTGTCAGTGCTCATCAGTGCCAATCAGTTGGCGCCTCTCAGTGCCAATCAGTCCTGCCTCTCAGTGCCCATCAGTGCCGCCCATCAGTGCTGCATATTAGTGCCTCCTCATCAGTGCCCATCAGTGCCGCTTCATCAGTGCCCATCAGTACACTAACATCAGTGCCCATCAGTGCACCCATATCAGTGCCCATCAGTACAGCCTCATCAGTGCCCATCAGTGCAGATCAGTGAAGGGAAAAAAATACTTATTTACACAATTTTATAAAAGAAACTAAGAAAAACTTTAAAAAAAAATGGTATTTTTTTATTTGTTTAGCAAAAAAAAAAAAAAAAAAACATACAGTGGTGATTAAATACCACCAAAAGAAAGCACTATCTGTCTCAAAAAATTGATAAAAATGTAGCTTGGGTATAGCGTTGCATGACCGCGCTGAAAGCTGAAAATTGGCCTGGACAGGAAGGGGGTGAAAATGCCTGGTATTAAAGTGGTTAATATGCTGGGCTTGTTTGTTTACTCTTTAAAAGTAAAAAAAAAAATGAACAGAATACTTTGGCAGCGGCGGTGACTAACCGGTAGAAAACATTACAGGAGAAATCACATTATCACTCCAGACAGGCTCTGAAAGGCGGATAGAAGGGCAGACATGTAGGAGGAAGATCAGCTTTGTGCAAACTTTTCTGTGTCAGTTCTTTGTGACATTAATGTGGGGGGCAGAGCGGGTACACAGTATTTATACTCCAGGTGATCAGCTTACTGAATGGTATAATCTGTTAAAAAAGATGATTGCATAGAATTCTCAATGTTCTTTAACAATTTTCTTTTGAAAGACACTTAACAGACAAAGAAAATGTTATATTACTACATTAGATAATACTAACCTAAAGGAGAATGCCACTTATCAGTTTTGAGCTGAGAGGGAAATTTTAAAGAAGAAGATAAAAATTAAACTATCTCTAGAGATGAGCACATCATGAAACATCTGTTCATCCTCATTATTCACTCCGCTGGGGGAATATTCAATATGCCAATGGGGCCACTTATCACTTTACTATAGAGCAGAGCAGCTGTGATTCTGTGATGTCATACAGTACACGGGGGAGTCCTCTGATCCTCTGCAGCTGGAAGAGACCTGATAACTGGTGAATTCATGGTGCTCTATCTATCTATCTATCTATCTATCTATCTATCTATCTATCTATCTATCTATCTATCTATCTATCTATCTATCTATCTATCTATCTATCTATCTATCTATCTATCTATCTACAGTGCCTTAAAAAAATATTCATACCCCTTGAAATTTTCCACATTTTGTCATGTTACAGCCAAAAACAGAAATGTATTTTATTGGGATTTTATGGAGTGGCGGAACTACCAGGGTTGCAGCGGTTGCGACCCTGGTAGACGGGACCGTGGCATTCCGCCACTGTGGGTAGGGCCCCAAGACGGCAAGAAGAGCAGCATGGAAGCTGAGTGAAGAGCCAGCCCTGGGCGTTCTTAATCTGTGAGGTGAGGAGGGGGGAGCGAAGGACGCAAAAGGAGCTTCTCCTGCCTGAAAGGAAAGACTGTCATTCTCTTTCATATGCACTATGTGCCGATTCCCCAACACTGCAGTTTCAGTCACTCAAACGTATCTCTCCTTCTTTCTGCAACTATTAATCACTCCCCTGCCTCCCTCCGCATGTTCTCCTTCCCCTTTCACTTCATCTTCTTCCTTGACTCGAATCCTTGATTCGCTCATCTTCTGCAGCAGTCGGCACCTCTCTTTACCTCCCTCCACAATCATGCAGTAAGTTAGCAGCGATCCTCCTGTCTTTTTGTCCTTTTTATCTTTATTCCTTCACAATTTTTGAGGGGACGCAAACAAACTGAAAAAAACTGAAAAAAAAAAAACCATCAATCGCAGCCACTGTGCCATCAAACACAGCCACTGTGCACATCAATTGCCGCCACTGTGCCATAAAACACAGCCACTATCCCCATCAGTTGCCGCCACTGTGCCATCAAACGCAGCCACTGTGCCCATGAAATGCAGCCACTGTGCCATATCAAATGCCCCCACTGTGCCATCAAATGCTGCCACTGTGCCCCATCAAATACAGCTACTGTGCCCATCTTATGCAGCCAGTGTGCCCCATCAAATGCAGCCTCACTGTGCCCATCTTATGCAGTCACTGTGCCCCATCAAATGCAGCCTCACTGTGCCCCATCAAATGGACACCTCCTTCCCTGCAGCAGCCCCCCCCCCTCAGCTCTGGACATTCCACACTCCCATATATCTGATACCATTTCCATCCCAGTTTACTCCTCTACTACCTGTCCTATCCCTATAAGGTAGCCTTAGTACTTTTTCTGCACTCCTTCATGAAGATATACTTTTACTACCTAGACCCCCACCTGTTCACTCTTTTCCTATCCCTAAGGCGGATCTGTCCGCTGAGCAGGTGGATGGCTGGTCTGCGTCTGCCAGGCTTATGCAGAGTTCTCCTCTATGGGCGGTTGGATGTAAACGGACCACCTGTCCGTTTACACCCTGCTAAGATCAAGTGTAGTATCTGTTCTTATCAGTTGCCAGAGGAGGGGCTGTGCTGCTCCCAATTGGGAGGGCTATGCAAATCCTCTGATGAAATTGTACCTGGATGGTCTGTTTCAGTAGGGGCCACGTTGGCTCTCTTAGGTTATAGAAGCCAATGTATGGTTGTGTCTGAGCAGGCCTGAAGGATGCTCCTGGTGAGGATGGGTGCTGCACTGGGTCTGGACAAAGGGCTGGGTCATTCCAGCCCTCTGGCCAGGATTGATGTGGTCGCTGTTCCTGTCAGTGTCCGGTGGAGGAGATGTCACCCTGATCACGAGATCAGGGTGTTGCCATGCAAATCCACTGGACCATGATGGGCCTGGAAAGGTTAGTATCGGTGGAGGCTGTGTTTGGCGTCCACGGCTCTCCCCGAGAAAACCTAGAAGGGCTCACTATCTGTCAGGGATGGAGGGCTTCACTGGTTCGGCTGAGGGTCAGGCCTGAAAAAAAGCCCATGGTGCAGGTGCCCCTGGAGTGGCAGTCCAGGGGGTGCCGTAAAATCACTGAGGGTCACTCGGATTTATGGCACCATGGTCACTGCACCATACCACACTTTTTTTCCACCTGCCTCCTGGGCCGGGCCTTTGGCTGAGACCGGAGGAATTTCACTCTCCTCTCCTCTCCATTTCCTTCTCCCCCACTTTCTTTTATTTAAGCCCTTTGTGTGTCACTTTTTGTATTTTTATGTTTGTACACAATTTTGCATGTGTGACTAGTAGAGTGTGGGTCCTCGAGCCTGCCCTGAAAGTCTTGGGAGGGGGTGGACATGGCCTTCTGGCTTAGTTCGCCCTCTCTTATGGGGTCTCCCTTTGAGTCTTGCAGCACAAGACAGCACTCTGCTAGGAGGATCGTAGTGCCTCCAAAAAAGACGTCCAGCCTGCAGCTGACGTGTATAGGCCGCGGCTCTTCAACAAGATAAAATGCAGATGACAGACAAAAAACAAATAACAAACGAACCATTTACTCTACGGTACGTAGAGCGCTGGGATGTGGATACTTTTAAAGTGAAGGAGAATACATCACCCACTATGTGATACATCTCCCAATCAGCCACTCCTTTCTATGTAAATCTACCACATTATACAGACTTTCTTTTGTTTTCTAAGGCTCTGATGAAGAGGGAACCCCTCGAAATGTGTTAGCCTACCATTGAGCATTTACCCTTGCATGGGCAGAATTCATTTTAAATGAACATTTTGTAACCTAGTTTCAACGAATACCTAGTAACTTCTTTGTACTCATCTACTTTGTTTAAGAATAAACTATATAATTTTGATCCATGCTTTAGATCACATGCCTTCCTCCTCTTTTTTCACTCAGTCCCACCTAGTACTTGGATAGGTCTGTTTCGGCAGACCCTCCAGAGAATAGGGTCTGTCTGGTTTCAGCCACATGGACCAAGTGTGAGCCCCCCTGGAGCATAACGCCCCGGGGGGGATCAGGGCGAGGCCCTCTGATTTTAGAGGGCTTGTGTACACCCGTTGCACGTTTTTGTGTTTCACTATTTATGTGTGTGCACTTTTTTTTGGCAGCGGGTGATGTTTTTTGAGTGTGATTCACACACCATGGGCTTTAAAAAAATAAATAAATAAACCTGTTCAATTACACCTGACTGCGATCCAATGCAACCCATTAGACTGTCTGTTTTTAGCGGATCGGATGTCAGCAGGTGTAAACAGGCTCATGTCAGTTTACACCTGTCGCTCCATAAGGGAAAATGGAGGGTCCAATCGGGTCTGCCTGAAAAACACATGCATTTTCACATGCACCAAACCAACTATGTCAAAAGTGAGCTATCAGGGGTCTGTTTAGAACCCTGATGTTTCACCAAAGCCAAACAGGGCTGTTAAACACTCAACAAATAAATTCTAAAAACTGTTTTTAAAAATGTAAAAAAATAATTAGGGCTTGCTTTGGCCTCTGAAGAGCAATCAGCATTCAGATTGCTCTTCATAGATCATTTGACAAGCAGTAAGGAGGTGTTGTATAGCCTCTGCACCGCCTGCTTTAACCCCTTCAACTCTGCACTAGCATGCCATAACCATGAGCATTGCATGCAATTGTGGGACGCTTGCAGAGCAGCACAATTCACTTGAATGGGTTGAGTTGAGCAGGGGGCTATAATTAATGCATCATACCACTGAGGGGATGACGAAGGGAAGGGAAGGGTCCCCGGGACTGATGGAAAGGGAAGGGGAGGAGGGGGAGGTCAGGGGGGCCCTTCTTTTTTTTGCACCAGGGCCCTGAAGGTTCTAGTTACGCCTCGGATTTTATGTGATAGACCAACACAAAGTGGCACATAATTGTGAAGTGGAAGGAAAATGATACCGTAAATGGTTTTCAAAATGTTTTACTAATAAATATGTGAAAAGTGTGGGGTGCATATATATTCAGCCCCCTTTAGTCTGATACACCTAACTAAAATCTAGTGGAACCAACTGCCTTCAGAAGTTACCTAATTAGTAAATAGAGTCCATCTGTGTGTAATTTAATCTCAGTATAAATACAGCTGTTTTGTAAAGCCTTCAGAGGTTTGTTAGAAAACCTTAGTGAACATGCAGCATCATGAAGGCCAAGGAACACACCAGGCAGGTCAGGGATAAAGTTGTGGAGAAGTATAAAGCAGGGTTAGGTTATAAAAAAAATATCCCAAGCTTTGAACATCTCTCGGAGCACTGTTCAATCCATCATCCGAAAATGGAAAGAGTATGGCACAACTGTAAACCTACCAAGACATGGCCGTCCACCTAAACTGACAGGCCGGGCAAGGAGAGCATTCATCAGAGAAGCAGCCAAGAGGCCCATAGTAACTCTGGAGGAGCTGCAGAGATCCACAGCTCAGGTGGGAGAATCTGTCCACAGGACATCTATTAGTCGTGCTCTCCACAAATCTGCCCTTTATGGAAGAGTGACAAGAAGAAAGCCATTGTTGAAAGAAAGTCATAAGAAGTTCAGTTTGCAGTTTGCGAGAAGCCATGTGGGGGACACAGCAAACATGTGGAAGAAGGTGCTCTGGTCAGATGAGACCAAAATGGAACTTTTTGGCCTAAAAGCAAAACGCTATGTGTGGCAGAAAACTAACAATGCACATCACCATGAACACACCATCCCCAACGTGAAACATGGTGGTGGTAGCATCATGTTTTGGGGATGCTTTTCCTCAGCAGGGACAGGGAAGCTGGTCAGAGTTGATGGGAAGATGGATGGAGCCAAATACAGGACAATCTTAGATGAAAACCTGTTAGAGTCTGCAAAAGACTTGAAACTGGGGTGGAGGTACACCTTCCAGCAGGACAACAACCCTAAACATACAGCCAGAGCTACAATGGAATGGGTTAGATTGAAGCACATCCGGGTGTTGGAATGGTCCAGTCAAAGTCCAGACTTAAATCCAATTGAGAATCTGTGGCAAGACTTGAAAATTGCTGTTCACAGTTGCTCTCCATCCAATCTGACAGAGCTTGATCTATTTTGCACAGAAGAATGGGGAAAAATTTAGCTCTCTAGATGTGCAAAGCTGGTAGAGACATCCCCAAAAAGACTTGCAGCTGTATTTGCAGTGAAAGGCGGTTCTACAAAGTATTGACTCAGGGGGGCGCTATACAAATGTACCCCACACTTTTCACATATTTATTTGTAAAAAAAAAATTATCACATACAATTTTTCTATCACATAAAATACATTTATGTTTTTGGTTGTAAAATGACAAAATGTGGAAAATATCTACAGTATCTATCTATCTATCTATCTATCTATCTATCTATCTATCTATCTATCTATCTATCTATCTATCTATCTATCTATCTATCTATCTATCTATCTATCTATCTATCTATCTATCTATCTATATCAATCTGTTGAAACCAGCTGCATAAAATGTTTTACTTCCCATGTAAAGACATATAAAAAGACTGCAGTATGTTTAGGTGTTTAACTTGGAGCAAAATGTGAGTCAGAACACATTTTCTTGAGATTTAGTAAAACCTCAGACACCAATGAACAGTCTGCCTGCCATTAAAGTGCAGTAGGTCTAGCCAGGATGATGCTACAATTACTCATTCATCACCATCTAGAGAAGGATAGAGCAGGTACAAGGCGTGCGCCGTTTTGCAACAGTGTGAAATGGTCTTTCTTGATAACCCTAATATGATGGTGTTAAGGTTACTCCAGACATTGAACATCTGTACTTCTAACGGCCTATAGATCTTCACTTGGTACGGGGAGCTCAACAAAATGGAATTGAACACAGCTGAATATGACACGGCACAGATGTTGTATGCACTTTTATATACATTGACCTGCTTCCTCTATTGTCAGTGCTGGTATCCCATATTTTTCTTTTAATAAGATTCCAAAAGTAGGTAAAAAGCAGTGTAACTAGCTGTATGTATTTATATTACTAACAAACATAGGCTAAAATGCTCCATTTTTCTAGCAACATTTAAGTGATTGTGAAGTCTCAAGGTTTTTCACCTTAATGTATTCTATGCATTAAGGTGAAAAACTTTCTTTGCTGCAGCTGCCCCCCCAGACCCCCCCCCTTTCTTACCTGAGTCCATCCGATCCAGCAATGTGCATGAGCACAGGGGCTCCAGCTGCTGTCTCTCTCCTCATTAGACAGATTGATAGCAGCAGGGGTCATTGGTTCCCACTGCTGTCAATCAAATCCAGTGACATGTCAGCGGGGGGCGGGTCAGAGGAGTCCCGCTGTATGTGTCAATGGACGCAGCAGCGAGACTCTGGAGCAAGCTCACACAGGTGCTCCCCCCAGGGAAAGCAGGTTTCCATGGGGGCACCCAATGAAGGGGAGAAGCCATAACCGCTGACGGGGCACCCCAGAAGAGGGGGATCAGGGCTGCTCTGTGCAAAACCCTTGCACAGAGCAGGTAGGAATAACATGTTTATTATTTTTATTTAAAAAAATATTGACCTTTACAACCTCTTTAAAGGGGTCGTAAAGTCTCATGGTTTTTCACCTTAATGCATTATATGCATTAAGGTGAAAAACCTTCTGTGCTTCAGCTGCACCCTAGACCCCCCTCCCCCTTTTTTTTAAAATCTGAACCAGATCGTTCAGCGACGAGTGCGAGTCCAGCGGCTCCAGCTGCTGTCTCGGGTCCTCATTGGATAGATTGAAAGCAGCAGGAGCCATTGGCTCTCACTGCTGTCAATCAAATCCAGTGACATGAGAGCCGGGGGCTGGGCTGAGTCCCGCTGTCTGTTTCAATGGATGCAGCAGCGGGACTCGTGAGCGCACCCGCGCGGGTGCCCCATGGGAAGCGGCTCTCCGTGGAGAGCACCTGATGAAGAGGAAATGCCAGAAGCGCCATCGGGGCGTCCCAGAAAAGGTGAATCGGGGCTGCTCTGTGCAAAGGCCTTGACCAGAAGAGGTAAGTATGACATGTTTATTATTAAAAAAAACAAAAAGCAATTCTTTACAACCCCTTAAACTTTAAGATTTAAAATGAACCTGTAAGGGCTCTTTCACACTAACGATCTGTATGTCCGTTTTTCATCCTTCCGTTTTCGGATGAAAAACGGACATACATGTATCTCTATGGAGCGTCGGATGTCAGCGGTGACATGTCCGCTGACATCCGACCCGCTCCGATCCGAAAAGTGTAACGGAGGAAAAACCTACTTTTCCATCCGTTTTCGGATCGGATCGGGTGACGACGGACACTACGGTCCGTCATCATCCGAACCCCCCATAGGGGAGAGCGGCGCTCTGACAGGTCCGTCGCTGCACAGTGGGCAGCGATGCACCTGTCATCTTCCTGCTCAGCGGGGATCGGCGGAGTGATCCCCGCTGAGCAAGCGGATATTCACAGGGCGGATCATCACTGATCCGCCCCATGAGAAAGAGCCCTAACTTTATATGGGGTAACAATTTTGGCATTAATATTATTTTTTGAAAGTGGAGCTTTACCAAAATAAATGTAAAATTGTGTAGCGCTACCCATATACCATCATAATAGGGCCACAAAATCAAATATCATATTCTCAAATAGAATATACTCCAATATTGATAAAAACAATAACCAATACAAATAAATGAGACAAATACATCCAGAAAACAAAAATAAAAATAAAAGAAAGTGAATCCACGATTTCAGTTTGAGGATAACCATGCAACAAATGGACCTTCTTGATTTCAATATATTTTTTGGTTTAGTAGCTAAACATAGCTGGTACTATTGTCCTCACATCGAGAACAGTAAGCAAACAATAACAAACAATAACAAACAATAACAGTTCAGGAGGTACAGCACATACAGTATATGATTAATGTAAAAACATTTGAAAGATTGCTGAAAGACAGTATAAATTTACACTCAAGTAAGTAATAATATCACTGGGAGTCAACACGGTCTACATTCAGTTGGAATACAATCTATGGGATAACCATATGTGCCAGGAGGAGTGGAACAAACGGACCTTCTTGAAATATAAAAGTGAATCAACAGTTCCAGTGTTAATAATTCAAACAGCCTTGTTCACTGCCGTATAAAACTAAAAAACAAGTGCCACCATCAGTCCACAACTTTAGAATCTCAAAGTGCTCTACCTCTGTGTGAATTCACTGCTCACCTTGGCTAAGACTAGGGATGAGTCAAAGTGAAACAATAAAAGTGAAATATTCCTTTAAATACCGTGCCATGTGTTTTACAGTCCTGCAGCAAAATTTAATTTCTAAAGGAAAAAGTGTCATTTAAACTTGCTTGCGGCTGTAATGTATTGCATCGGGTCCCAGGAATATAGATAAAAATCAAGGAAAAAAATGGCGTGGTTCCCCTTTGGGTCTGGTATGGATATTAAGGGGAACTCCACGCCGATATTTAAAAAAAAAACAGCGTGGGGTCCCCCCAAAATCAACACCAGGACCTTCGGGTCTGGTATGGATTTTAACCACTTCCCCTCCCGGAAGATTTTACCCTCTTCCTGACAAGAGCACTTTTTATAATTTGGCACTGCATCGCTTTAACTTACAATTGCGCAGTCATGCAACGATGTACCCAAACAAAATTGACGTCCTTTTTTCCCCACAAATAGAGCTTTCTTTTGGTGGTATTTGATCACATCTGCAGTTTTTATATTTTGCGCTATAAACAAATAAAAAATAGTGTCACTTTAGAAAAAAAACAATATTTTTTTAATTTTTGCTATAGAAAATATCCCCCATTTTTAAAAAAACAAACAAATTTTGTCATAAGTTTAGGTCAATATGTATTCTTGTGCATATTTTTGGTAAACAAAATCACAATAAGCGTATATTGATTGTTTGGCGCAAAAGATTTATGGCATTTTTATGGCGTCTTTTTTTTTTTTACTAGTAATGGCGGTGATCTGCGATTTTTAGCAGTATTGCGACATTGCGACGCACAAATCAAAGACTTTTGACACATTTTTGGGACAATTGACATTTATAGAGTGATCATTGCTATAAATATGCACCGATTAATGTATAAATGTCACTGGCAGGGAAGGGGTTAAAACTAGGGGGAGATCAAGGGGTTAACTGTGTGTTCCCTCACTGTGTTCTAACTGTGTGGGGATGGGACTAACTAGGAGAGAGGACAGATCGCTGTCCCTACTTTGTACTGTAGGAACATAGGATCTGTTTTCTCTCCTCTGACAGCACAGGGATTTGTGTGTTTACACACACAAATCACCATGCTGGCTCCCGTGCACACGATCACGCGGGCCAGAGGCAATCGCGCCCACTGGCCATGCACATCGGGTCCCCCACTATGCAGCGGGCGTTTGCCTCTGGCGGCACTCACGCGCCCTCTGGTTGTTCCCCTGGGCAAAGCTGTATATATACGGGATTTCGTCTAGAAGAGCCATTCTGCCGCAGTTATCTGCGTGAGCCAGTCGGGAACCAGTTAAGGGGAATGCCATGCCAAAATTTAAAAAAAATTGTCATGGGGTCCCCCCAAAATCCATAATAGACCCTTATCTGAGCATGCAGCCTGGAGGACAGGATAGGGGGGGCGAGCGAGCGCTCCGCCCCCTCCTGAACCATACCAGGCCATATGCCCTCAACATGGGGAGGGTGCTTTGGGGTCCCCTCCGAAGCACCTTGTCCCCATATTGATGGGGACAAGGGCCTCACCCCCCACAACCTTTGCCCGGGGGTTGTGGGGGTCTACGGGTGGGTAATACTGGAGTCTGGAAGACCCCTTTAACAAGGGGGCCCCCGAATCCCGCCCCCCTATGTGAATGGGTATCAGGTACACTGTAAAAATGTCAAAAAGTTAAAAACGCAAAAGCCAATTTTTTACGAGTGTCCCACAATGTTTATCCTTCTTCAATCACGGCACCGACAGGCCCAAAAAGTAGAAAAAAAAAAGCTCCGCCTTGATGAGAGGTGTCCCCCCTGACTGCTGTCTTTTCTCGTGTAACAGCTGTTATAAAAGGGCGGGGCCACCCACTGACATAACTGGATGACCCCGCCCCCCTCTGACGGCACATGACAGCACTGGGTGGCCCCGCCCTTGCCTATATAACTGCTGTCACTGCGAAAAGACATCAGTCGGCGGGACGCCTCCCATCGAGGTTGAGTTTTTTCATCCCTAGCTAAGACCCAAAACAGGTCTACTTGCTCTCAGGGTTTTCCCTTTAACAACAGCGCTTAACTTCCTTCTCTGGTCCTTAATACACTCAATAACCAAGCCTCTCTTCCTTTACATAGGGCCGATGTGTTTATGCCAAACCAAAACATAGAGACGGACCATAGCTTAAAACTGCTTTCAACCTTAAAAAGTTGTATTTGCGAAATACACACTTACATAAAATAAAGCTTGTTAAATGCATAAAGACATCAGGGATGTGCAATACAACTTCTCACCACCTCTCTCAACCACTCTTCCATGTTTCTCTGAAACCTGAAGTTACGTCACCCCACTTCTTCCAATGCGTTGCGTCACACCATCATGTGACCTTCTAGTTTATATTTTGGAACTTTATCTATATAGGTAAAGTTCCAAAATATAAACTAGTTAGACTTGACAAAAAATAATGTTCTTTAGCAAGGAAAATACATTCTACATTATTAATTATGCTACCAAAATTAGTGCGTGCTGTAAATTGCCTCCAGCATTGTTTCTGCTTCTTCTTGCTGAAGGCCGCTATTTTGCTGAAGCCCAGAGCCCCTGAGCAGCAGTAAAACTTTAGGCTGTCAGCAGATTGGCCTCTAGCAGCTTTGATTTTCAGCACAATGCTGATAATGGAGAGTAACTGAGCATGTGCAGAGCAGAGTGAGACTATGGGGTTGATTTACTGAAACTGGAGAGTGCAAAATCTGGTGCAGCATAGAAAACAATCAGCTTTCAGTTTTTTTTTGTCAAAGCGTAATTGAACAAGCTGAAGTTAGAAGCTGATTGGCTACCATGCACAGCTACAACAGATTCTGCACTCCAGTTTTAAGATTTTAAATTTTGCAAAGCAGGTAATAAAATTCAGCGCATCCCTTAGTGAAAGCAGCACACAGTAAACACAAAAACATTGATTAGGCACTAATTAAAACAGCTGTATTTATACTGAAATGAAATTACACACAGGTGGACTCTATTTACTAATTAGGTGACTTCTGAAGGCAATTGGTTCCAGTAGATTTTAGTTAGGGGTATCAGAGTAAAGGGGGCTGAATACAAATGTACCCCACACTTTTCACATATTTATTTGTGAAAAATGTTGAAAACCATTTATCATTTTCCTTCCACTTCACAATTATGTGCCACTATGTGTTTGTCTATCGTATAAAATCCCAATAAAATACTTTTATGTTTTTGGTTGTAAAATGACAAAATGTGGAAAATTTAAAGAGTTATGAATACTTTTTCAAGACACTGTATATATATATATATATATATATATATATATATATATATATATAGGTGTCTGGCTCTACAGTATATATTGTACATTTAAAAATAATTATTGAAAGTTGTATCTGCGTACGTGTCTTAGGGTAGTGACTTGGAGAGCTCCAAAGTTCCTTTTAAATAAATAAACAAAGAGTTGTCTGGTCCACATTTCCTTTATTACTAAAAGCTTTGCCTCCATAAACATTTTCTGCGGAAAAATAATACCCACATGCCCTGACCCCTGAATGTACTACATTAAACATCCATAGCAGCTACTATGAGATGCTCAGCTATATCAGACGGGATGTCACATGGAATGGCATTCCATTATGTATGTTGATGAAACAACACAGAAATTGAAATGGGAGCATCTAGGGATAACCTCATTTTCTCCTGACCTCCATCTCGGTTCCTTCCTCTCCCCCCACCTGGTGATACATTTTCTCTACAAAGAATGTCTTGATTTTTGTGTTTCTGTATGGTGACAGTTCATCCTATAAAACACAATCTATGATGAGGTCCATTTATCATATAGAGCTGGCGGCTCTTGGAAGACAAGCTGTGGGAGAAGTGTATGTGTTGATTATAGACATTTTTTTGAGGTACTGTGGGAAAAGAGAGTAAAACTCAGAAAGAAAGACATCTCCAAATGAACTAGCTAATGCTGCCTAGGTAACCAGAGAACAGATGAAACTAATGCCGCGTACACACGGTCGGACTTTTTGTCTACAAAAGTCCGACGGACGCCGACGGACTAAAGCTGGCTGACAATCCGATCGTGTGTGGCCTTCCCCGGACTTTCAGTGGACTTTCAGCGGACTTTTCCAGCCTCAAATCTGACGGACTTTAGATTTGAAACATGCTTCAAATCTTTACGTCGTAACTCAGCCGGACCCAGAAATCCGCTCGTCTGTGTGCTAGTCCGACGGGCAAAAACCCACGGTAGGGCAGCTATTGGCTACTGGCTATCAACTTCCTTATTTTAGTCTGGTGTACGTCATCACGTACGAATCCCTCAGACTTTTGTGTGATCGTATGTAGGCAAGTCCGTTCGTTAGAAAGTCTGCCGCAAGTCCGCCAAAAGTCCGCCGAAAGTCTGTCGGACAGGCTGTCGGACTTTTGTAGACGAAAAGTTCGCCCGTGTGTACGCGGCATTAGATCCCAAATAAAGCCACCTACATTAATAGGCATTCAGATAGACATTGTATTAACAACCATCTGTTTTGCAGGGAGTCTAAAGCTGGCCATGCATCAGAATTCGGGACTGGCCAAATCTTGATTAGTGTGTGACCTTCCCTGTTGAACAGAAGTTGATTGTAAGAAAAGTTTGTCAATCAGTGACTGAGGCTAATCCCTCTGTCAGAATAGAATGTGCCCCTACAAAAAAAGAAACCAGCTATGGCCAACTTAAAGAGAAGCTCCAGTCTCCCCCAGAAAATACAAATACTGTAACTGCTGACTTTTAATATAAGCGCACTTACCTGTCCAGGGATCTACCGCTGTCCTCACCCGAGCTGATTCTTCAATAGGCTTTGGGTCCAGGCCCCAGCATTTTAAGCAAGGGAAACCGGCAGTGAACATCATGTATGTATAAAGGAATGGTGCTACTGAAATATGAACAATAAACCAAATCAACATATTAGAACATCCTAAAGACATAAAAATAGTCCATAAATGATAATATATGTATGATAATCCTTCAGGTATCTTCCAATCACCGTGCCCCCTGACAAATTATGTGCTTATTCACAAATCCTCTTGAATAGTGCTCCATCCCCAGGAGGGCAAAAACTCTCACCACCGTGCGTTCCACTGGCCGGAAGTGATGGTGGAGCACTGTTTAAGAGAATTTGTAAATAAGCAAAGTACTTGGCAGAGAGCACGATGACTGGAAGATACCTGAAGGATTACATATATTATCATTTATGGACTATTTTTATGTTTTTAGGATGTTCTAATATGTTGAATTGGTTTGTTCGTATTTCAGTAGCACCATTCTTTTTAGGTACATGATGTTCTTGAGGTAATTTGTTCACTTTAAAGGGGCACCTGCTGATTCATATATGTTTTATATGTCATACACTTGTTTTTAAAAGTGAGGAACTGAGCTTGTCACAGTTTCACACTCTAAACTGGCAGTGAAGCCTTGTGGCGTGCGACAAGTTCACATCTAATAGAGCTTGAAAAGGACCTAAAGAGACATAGTGACAGGCTATCTTGATAGAGTGGTTTGCCATGCACTGATACTTACCTTCCTCAAGCTTACCTGCCACACTGTTCTTCCTGGAAAGCCATGAGTTCCATGTCGGAAAAGTTTATGGAATTCCTCCCCTTTCACATGTGACAGTGGTTGGGCCTAAAGTTTGGCTGCTTAAGCCTAAGTACTTCATCCTGGAAGAAAAGGGGAAAGGCAACATGTTATCTCTAGAGTTGCCACCACATCCCTTTAAAACCAAGCACATATGAATTACACAGGTTCTGTGGGTGATTAAGGTGGTAATTAAACTCACTTGGTGCCTTATCTGCATAAAATTAGCCTCAGAACCTGTGTAAGTCATATGTTTTTGGGTTTAAAGGGATGAGGTGGCAACCCTAGTTATCTCATGCCTTAAAAGCACCTGCAGGGCAACAAAGAGGCAGGGGAATATGCTGTAGGTGAGTAGGGGGAAAAATTACAATTTCTGTTAGGTCTTTCAAGCAGTTGTAGTAAATGTTTCTTTGCGACACCAAGACAAGAAATTAGGAGAGGAGTTGGCACTGGATCAAGAAAGCGCTGTCAACAATAGAATGATTGGCTGAGGTTCTAGCCCATCCACATTCTATTAAGAAATGTGTATTTGTTTCTGTCACCATTGAAGAGTTTTTCCATCACTTCCTGTGTTGACAGGACGTGAGAGCACATATCAGGCCCAACAGAAAAAGTACTTCGACTTTACTCTCTCTCAAAACCCGCAGTGCCCAGAGAATCCTCTTCATTCAAAACACTGCCTGGTGTGTTAGATACCTGGTTCAATAGTTTTTGGTGACACCCATTCACTTATACTGGGTGTTATTATGTGTTTTAACTAGTGGGATTCCTAAGATTCACCATCTTGTTTCTTGTATATTAGATTCCTGGTCCCCAGGTGAGTGATGATGATGTTACTTCCACTGGCTACAATGTCACTACTGTGTGAAGGCAATGGAAGGAACCTTCTGACCAATCCCTGAGGGGGTGTGCTCAGGAGGTGGTCAGAGAATGGGGTAAATAAGCTGAGGCTCGTGCAGGCAGAATGTGTGTGTCTGGTCCAACCTCCAGGAGGATGGACTGCTAATGTTTCAAGAATCTACTTGTCCCTGGAGCCCCCTGGAGACCCTCAACCTCTGGAACACTTTTTTGGGTCTGTGAGTAGAGCTTCATTACTGAGCTGCAGTCTCCATGGTTCCCAGCTGTGGATAGTGACTATTCCAGTTATCCCTAAACTTGCTCAAGACTTGCTATGATTTTCATTTACTCCCCCCCCCCCCTGCAAATCTTGCAGGAAAATAATCCTGCACTTTGCTGCAGCATCTTCTTGCAAGATTCAGGCTACTCAACATTTGCTGGGATCTTGTTAGCAGGATGATTATGTTGCTCTCCGGACTAATCTTGCAGGAACATAATCCTGCACTTTGCTGCAGCATCTTCTTCCAAGATTCAGGCTACTCATTATTCTCTGGGATCTTGTTGGCAGGATGACCATGTCGCTACCCCCCACCCCGACTGATCTTGCAGGAACCTAATCCTGCACTTTGCAGCAGCATCTTCTAACAAGATTCAGGCTACAACATTCTATGGGATCTGGTTGGCAGGATGATGATGATATAACCCCCCTCAAAGGCTATGGAAGTCAGGAAAATATGAGTATATTGTCCGACCACTTCAATACAGGGCATTTTCACCCCCTTCCTGCCAAGGCCAATTTTCAGTTTTCAGCGCTGTAACATTTTGAACTATTTTTATTTTTTGCGCTATAAACAAAAGAAGAGCAAGAAGTTTGACTTTTTTTTTTTTTTTGCTGTAATAAATATCCCAATTAAAGAAAAAAAAATGTTTTCCTCAGTTTAGGCCAATATGTATTTTTCTACATATTTTTGGTAAAAAGAAATCACAATAAGTGTATATTAATTGGTTTGCGCAAAAGTTATAGCGCTTTCAAAATAGGGGATAGATTTATGACATTTTTATTATTATTATTTTTTTTTACTAGTAATGGTGGCCATCTGCGATTTTTATCATGACTGTTACATTGTGGTGGACATATCGGACACTTTTGACACTATTTTGGGACCATTGACATTTATACAGAGATCAGTGCTATAAATATGGCAGGGAAGGGGTTAACACTAGGGGGGGGGGCGATAAAGGGGTTAAATGTGTTACCTAGGGAGTGATTCTAACTGTGGGGGGATGGGACTGACTAGGGGAGGAGACCTATAGGTGTTCCTATATACTAGGAACACACAATCTGTCTCCTCTCCCCTGACAGGACATGGATCTATGTGTTTACACACACATCCACGTTTCTGCTCTGTAACGAGTGATCGCGAGTGCACGGCGGACATTGTGGCCGCCAGGCACGCGCATTGGCTCCTCAGTGATGCGGCGGTGCTCGTGCACCCCCTATCCCGCCGGAAAGCCGAGGACGTCATATGATGCCCGCCCAGGATTGGAGATGCCATCTGCGGATGTCATATGACAATGGGCAGGTAGGGAAGTGTTTACGGAAGTAGGAGAAGGGGTACATTGATTGAGTGGCCCTTGCCTAAAGCACAAGGTCCACTTTAGCACATTCTTTAGTACATTGTTTAAAATTAATAAAAACAATCCAAGCAGTCTTCGTGCAAAAAAAAAAAAGAAACTGTGTCTGGTCCATATAATGGAAATGTTACCCTGCAAAATGTTTGCCTTGGTGAATTCCATCTGACGGCCCTGGAGTCTTGATGTTGTAGATTATCCATCCAGCACTAGGTAACGAGTATTGCGGATTTTCTAAATTGGATCAGATAGCATGTCAGACTCTGGTGGCAGCTCGTCTTGTAGTATGTTGATGGAACAACACACAAAGTGAACTTGGTAGCATTTAGGGATCACCTCATTCTCTCCTGAGCTCCATCTCTATTTGTCTGTCTTCCTCCCGCCTGTCCAATGTTCCATCTTCTTTCTTTCAAACCTCTGGGGTTTTTCTTTTTTTTTTTTTTTTGGTTTCTCGGTTTGGTGATAGTTCATTCTATAAAATGTATACTGTGAAGAGGTCCATTCATCATGCAGCTGCAGAGTTTGACTAGTGAGTCATGTCTTCCCCATCTGATAGCAGGTAGAGGGATGTTTGTCACAGTCTTATTTATCTGCCAAATCTCAGCTCTGATTTGTTCTTACAGGTCACCGGCAAGGGTCACTCCTTCACCTAAAGAAACACATTTTCTCTGGAATAATAATGATATTGTTAACTATCAATCATCTTGCTGCTTGCTATTCTCACCACTTCAATTTCTCATGTATACCCAAAGTCAGGCATCTGTTATTTGGGTAATTTAACAAAAATATTACAGTGTTCCGTGCTCTGGTGATGGATATGCGCGCAGAAAACTCACCACGACAAATTGATTTTTCTCGGTTTTACAATACATGATGACATATAATAAGACATTTAAAGGTTATGCCTATCCTTGCATATGTAATAGGACTGTAGGACCTCTTTTTTCATATGTAATAAGACAGTATAGTCTCTGCCTTTTTTGTTATGAACTTATCATGTATCATCCTATCCTAAACAGGTATCTAAAATTCTTATGGGTGACTTTTCTATTTGAAAACTTATCTTGAAATCAAAACTGTGCTTGTTTGGTACAGTCCATTTAGGGCAAGTTTAAAGAATCCTCTCTTCTGTCCCCCAGTGCTCCCACCTGCCTTCCTGGTGCTCCCCTGCTGCACATTATTATTATTTTTTTGTATACTTACCTGTAGCCACCCTACCAAATGAAGGAGTGCCTCCTACATTTAGTCTGTATGACTGTAACCATGTAACCAGTGTGATATGAGGTCAGTTTTGCCAACTGTCAGCCAGTAAAAAATGAGCACTTTTCTCCTGCCAGTGACAGGAAAAGGTTGCCAGTAAAAAATATGGCTTTGACGCTCGGCTCAGAACCGTGAAGTTCCAGTCCAGAGCTGGCCGAGACCAAATGAGTGCCTGCAACAGTGTGTTCGGGTGGCACTGACAGGGGGCGGGTCTGGCGGAGGCAGTGCCTGTGCGTGTTGTGTGATGTCATAGTGCAAGGGAGCTGAGTGGAGCAGCTGGAGCTTAGTGTGCAGGTCTGCGGGACGGGAACAAAGCAAGCTTGGAGTGGGATTGTCAGTGCTATTTGGACTGGAGTGGACTGAAGGGACCACCTGGCATAGAGAGAAAAATTCACTGTGACTCAGGAGGTGACGTGTCATGTCGGTGATGTGTCATCATCATCTGTGCTGCTGCACACTGCTGTCAGTGTCACTGTGAGAGTCAATTTTGTGTGTGTACCTTCCCATTCTAATTTTTTGTCCTCCTAAGTCCTGTCCCTGAGCTACTTACTTACTATTAGGGATGGGCCTAACACCCCCCTGTTCGGTTCGCAGCAGAACATGCGAACAGGCAAAAAATTTGTTTGAACACGCGGACACTGTTAAAGTCTATGGGACACGAACATGAATAATCAAAAGTGTTCATTTTAAAGGCTTATATGCAAGTTATTGTCAGTGTTTGGGAACCTGGGTCCTGCCCCAGGGGACATGTATCAATGCAAAAAAGTTTTAAAAATGACTGTTTTTTCGGGAGCAGAGATTTTGATAATGCTTAAAGTGAAACAATAAAAGTGAAATATTCCTTTAAATTTTGTACCTGGGGGGTGTCTATAGTATGCCTGTAAAGTAGCGCATGTTTCCCATGTTTACAACAGTCCGAGAGCAAAATTACATTTCTAAAGGAAAAAAAAGTCATTTAAAAGTACTAGTGGTAGTGGCTATAATGAATTGTCGGTCCCAGCAATACACATAAAAGTCATTGAAAAAAATGGCATGGGGTTCCCCCACAGTGGCCTTTGGGTCTGGTATGAATATTAAGGGGAACCCCGAACCAAAATTTTTTAAAAAAATGCGTGGTGGTCCCCCCAAATTCCATACCAGGCCCTTCAGGTCTGGTATGGATATTAAGGGGAACCCCGCACCAATTTTTTTTAAAAAAATGGCGTGGGGGCTCCCCTAAAAATCCATACCAGACCCTTATCCGAGCACGCAACCTGGCAGGCCACAGGAAAAGAGGGGGTGAGAGAGCACCCCCCCTCCTGAACTGTACCAAGCCGCATGCCCACAACATGGGGAGGATGTCCCCATGTTGATGGGGGCAAGGGCCTCATCCCCACAACCCTTGCCCGGTGGTTGTGGGGGTATGCGGGCGGGGGGCTTATCGGAATCTGGAAGCCCCCTTTAACAGGGGAACCCCCAGATCCCCACTCCCCCTGTGTGAAATGGTAATGGGGTACAAATGTACCCCTACCATTTCACAAAAAAAGTGTCAAAAATGTTAAAAAAGACAAGAGACGGTTTTTGACAATTCCTTTATTAATGTCTTCTTCTTTCCCCGCTTCTTCTTCCATCTTGTTCTGGTCTTCATTCAGTTTTCTTCCTCCATCTTGTACTTCCCCCACTTCTTCCTCTGCTTCTTCCTCCGATCCTCTTTTTCCTTCTTCGGTCTTCTCGTCCACAATTCAAATATTGGAGAAGTATACCTGCCATTCAGGACACACTTCCGGTGTCCTATACACAAGCCAGTGCTAATTTGTAGTTTTCAGTTACCCCTAAGTGCAGCCTGGCTTTCGGTTCTCTCATCTGCCCCTAGGTGTTAGCAGCACCTCTGATACTAGTCAGAATATCTTCAGTAAGTCTGCATCATGAATATTTATATGTTTCCCAGGAAACCACAAGGTGTTTCCTGTGCCATTGATGCATGCTGGGTAAGGGTGTTAATATTAGGTGAGAGCTGATGCAAGCTGTCTTCTTTCCCCCAGGCTCCAGGGGAGGGTGCATGTTATAGAGTTGCTTTTTTTGGGGCCTGTCTGCCTGAAGAGTCTTAAATGAAATGGATTCTGGTTTTCCCTTCCTAAGGAAGCCTGCAGAGGGGATCTTAAAGCTGCTTCTGAAGAGTGTGTAGGCCAGGATGGGAGCCCAGGGTAAAGTTGGTGGATTCTCCTGAAGGTACTAGTGAGCATAAAAGGATACTGACACTGGGGTTGGTAAGTGAAGGCTCTTTTCTATATCAGAGTAAAAGTAGTGCCGGCGTTCTACCTTAACCTAGAGCACCTGTGAGTTATACCCTTGACTGTAAGTAATAAAGCCACTGACTGTCTTTATCTAAAGTGACTGGCACCCAACTATTTGGAAATTCCTCAGTGATGAATACATCAGAGCCACTGCTTACATCAACTGTTCTCAACCATGTTAACGTGGAGAAGCCCTTGAAATGATTTTCTATGTTTCAGGGAACCCTGCTAATAATCACTATATCTAGAACTCAAGGGACTTTAGCATAGCATGGTCACAGGGAAGAATGCTTTTTACATTTGTGGTCACTGGGGGGAATCCCTACCTCACAGATAGCTAAAAAGATCATTGCTATCAGTGGGAATTTATCTGAGACACAGAAACTGCTCATTGCTCAAGGAACCCTTTGCAACCCACAGAGGAACCTTAGGGCTTGACAGAGTGCTTGCTAAGAAAGGCTGCTCTACATTGTTGTACATGAGTACTGGGGCTACGGTGACCACATATTACAATAGTCTTCAAACTGTGACCTGGGGGCCAAATGTGGCTCTTTGCTTGACTTTATCCAGACCTTGGGGCACTATTCATTCAACTGACACCGACAATGGGGCATTGTTAATCCCACTGGCACCAACAATGGGGCACTATTCCTCCCACTGAAACCAACAATAAGGCACTATTCCTCCCCCTAAAACCAATGATGGGACACTATTGCTCCCACTGACATCATTGATGGGGCACTATTCCTCCCATTTGTTGTTTTTATTTTTTTATTACATTGAAACCAATGATGGGGCACTATTCCTCCCACTGGCAACAATGATAGGGCACAATTCCTCCCACTGACACCAATGATGCGGCACTATTCCTCCCACTGACACCGATGATTGGACACTATTTCTTCCAGTGATATCAATGGTGGGACACTATTCCTCCCAGTGATACCAATGGTGGGACACTATTCCTCCCACTGATACCAATGATGGGATACTATTCCTCCTACTGACACCAACAATGGGGCACTATTCCTCCCACTAACAACAATAATAGGACACTATTCCTCCCAGTGATTCTAATGATGGGACACTATTCCTCCCAGTGATACCAATGGTGGGACACTATTCCTCCCACTGATACCAATGATGGGATACAGTTCCTCCTACTGACACCAATGATGGGGCACTATTCCGCCCACTGACAACAATAATAGGACACTATTTCTCCCAGTGATACCAATGATGTGACACTATTTCTCCCAGTGATATCAATGATGGGACACTATTTATCCTACTGACACCAATGATGGGGCACTATTCTTCCCACTGATGGGACACTATTCCTCCCACTGACACCAATGATTGGACGCTATTTCTCCCAGCGATACCAATGGTGGGACACTATTCCTCCCAGTGATACCAATTGTTACCTTTGCTCCAGCACCCCTAAAGTATGAGGGACAGTAAACCTGGCCCTTTCTTAAGACAGTTTGGAGATTCCTGATATATTATCAATATTATAATTAATGCTGTCTGTACTGTGCTGGAAGGTCTCATTGTCAATTGTACACTAGATCTGAATATGTTTTAACATGTCTGTTTTAACTAAAGATCTAAGAAGCTGGACTTCTAGCATTGTATGTTAATCAGGGAAATCTTGCTGTGTCCCTTTTGGTTGGAGGGACAGAATCATTGTGAAATATGTCTTTTTTCAGCCTATCTATGTAAATTGTTCAGAGTAGAGTGAAGTCAAACAAACCCCCAAAAGGTAGGACATACAATATTTTTTAATATGTTTAGACATGCTATGTAATTGGGAACACATAACAAACATATAATGACTTTTGCAAAATTGGACTGCAAAAGTGGAAATACACTTTAGGCAGTGATTTGGTTCACTGATAATCCACCAATTAGTTGTTTACAAGCTGAATAGTACATGCTGTATATTGTAGCAGTTTTTGTAAACACTGGCAAAGGAATTCGTTTTTTTTTTTTTTCTTTTAAATATCTGAAACTTGTTTGGAGGCCTTAATCCAAAGATTGTGCCCACAGGCCATACTGGTTGTACCACTTACAAACAACAACAAAAAGTGTCCATACAGTACTTTAACCACTTACTGGTGCAATTTTTAATGTTAAAAATCTGCATTTATTGCTGTTAATGACTTTAAACCCTCAAAAAATTATATTTTTTCTTAAAGCACAGACTCTGCAGAATAAAATGGTGGTACTTGCATTGTTTATTTTGCACAATATTTTCATATCTGTTTATCAAATACATATTTTCAAGGAAAAAAAAAATATATATGTATCAATTTTATTTATTTTTATATTGTGGGGGTTTAGCGGTTTAGCACACATTTTCTCCTATATCTACCATAAAATATTTCCACAATCAATATTTTATTCTCCAGAGCATCTGCTTATATATATATATATATATAATGTTTGGGTTTCTGAGTAATTTTCTAGCACAAAAATACAGATTTTAGATATATGAGAGAAATGTCAGAATTGGGCAGCTAGTGGTTAAAGCCAATAGTCCACTGTAAAATGTAACACCAGCTTGTTTTAATTCCTTGTATACCAGGAGGTTTATAAATTTACCTCAGTAGACAAGGGGTTAATATTATTTACATTATTATATTTAGCAAGTTGTCTTGTTAATTTTGGTTATAATAATTTTAACAGTCATAAACAAGTTGCTTACCGAAAAAGGTAAACCCAACTCAACAATGGAACTCAAAAGCTTTGATCATGCCACCATATGTCCTCCACCAAACAAGGAACACAAATTGTGCAAGTTTTGCTGAAACATACATTTAGGTTAAATGCATTTTTTTCCCAGTCAAAGCAACAACGATATCTATGGCAACTATCAGAATGTTTAGCACAATATTGCACTGCTGGTGCCAAGGCATTTCTGGCAGTAACAGAAGGCAGAGCTCTTTAGAGGTGATCTAAGCATCTGTTGCATAATTCTCCATTCAAGCATTCCATCAAAAAAAGAGAGATTGCTTGCCAACAATTCTGTCTTGATTTTTTTGGCTTAACAAAATGTTTTATAAAGTGCCTCGGAGGGGACAGCATCATCTCTTCCAGATTAATGCTTGAAAATTAGCAAAACAGTATTTAAAATGTTAAGAACACTCATACACAGTATTGACTAATCATTTTTTCATTTTAGGAGAGGTGTTTTAGATAATTGATCAAAAAAAAATGATTATTAAATTTGATAGATTATATAAATATATCAAAGATTATATAATAGGCTAGAATCCTGAATGTAGTATTTTTTGGGGGAAGAGGGAGGGGGTTAATTTTATTACTTATTATTATTTTTATAGCTTATTTGTGTTTTTTGATTGTTGTGTCTGGTAGATTTTATTTGTGGACAAAGTTTTTTTTATTTGCATTTCTTCCTGAGCTCATTTCTTTTTTGTGTTATTAATCAGAGATGTCACTAGACTGAATTTAGGAGGCATCTAAGGTGACAGAAGAACCAGCCAAATGTGTTTGAGGATGTAAGTTCTCTGTATGGCCCTCAAGCCAGGCCACTCAATTTCATACTCATCAAACCAACTCTTTATGGAGCTGGTTTGTACACAGGGGCACAGTCAAGCTGTAAACAGAAAAGGGCCTTCACCAAACTGTTACTAAAAGGTCCGAAGAGCACAGTTGTCTAAAATGTCTTTGTATGCTGTAGCATTAACCATACTCTTCACTGGAAACCCCTGAACCCAATCCTTTGATCCACATACTTATGGCTGTACAGTATAGTCTAGATCTAAAACCTGCATAAAACTGCAAGAAATCAAATTTGCAGTACAATCAATTACTATTTTTATTTATTTTAGAAAACACTGGTTTCACTTTTTTATGAACTAATAGTGAGTGAGTAGAGGAGAGACAATAAGCATCTCTCCTGACCGGGGGGGGGGGGGGGGGGGGGATCTGCACTGATAATCAGTGTAGTGATTATCAGTGCAGCTCCATCAGCGATGCCCACCTGTGATGCCTACCGGTGATGCCCACAAGTGCCCACCAGTGATGCCAATCAGTGCCCATCAGCAATGCCAATCAGTGCCATCTATCAGTGCCACCCATCAGTGCTCATCGTTGTCTATCATTGCCACCCATCAGTGCCCATCAGTGCCGCCTATCAGTGCCTGTCATTGCCACATTTAAGTGCCCATAAAGGGCTACCCATCAGCACCACCTATCAGTGCGTATCAGTGCTGTATGTTATTGCATCCTGATCAGTGCAACCTCATCAGTACCCATTAGTGCCGCTTCATCAATGCCCTTCAGTGCAGCCTCATCAGTACCCATCAGTGCTACCTATCAGTGCCTATTATTGCCCATCAGTGCCGCTTATCAGTGCCCATCAGTGCTGCATGTTATTAGTGCCCATCAGTGCTACCTACCAGTGCCTCTTATTGCCCATCAGTGCCGCTTATCAGTGCCCATCAGTGCTGCATGTTATTGCCTCCTTACCTCATCAGTGCCCATCAGTGCAGCCTCATCAGTGGCCATTATTGCCCATCAATGGCGCCTGTCCTGTATTGAAGTGGTTTTAAATATTTTGTTGCATTTTAGTGCTGCAGATGTTCTCCATTTATTGGTGACCACTTTATGTCTCCATGCATGCTCTCTAGGGTTGGATAGACATTATTCCTCAGAACAGGCTTACTGATACTGATAACTGCAGTTTATTACCTTCACACTGAATGTTGGAATGGCCACTTATCATCACCATCTGAAGAGAATGTGACAGAGTGACAAAACAAAGCATAATTGGAAGGAAAGGCTGGGGGTGACAAAGTGGTTGCAAGCCTAGATTTAGGCTTTAAAGTTCTAAACAGTCATGTGCTGACTTTTGATTGTTGCTTTCTTTCTTGGGAGAATTGTTTTAGAGCGGCCATTCTCAACCTTTTCAACACAAAGGAACCATTGAATTAACTTTCTGGTTTCAGGGAAACCTTGCTCAGAATGACTATATCTACAACTCATGATACATTAGTGTGATCAGGCTTTTTTTCAGTAGGAACGTAGGGGAACGCAGTTCTGATACCTCAATCACTAAATATATATGTAATAGCAATGGGTATGGGGTGTGCTGGAGGGTCTATTGATGCTGTCTGCTTGGGGATCTATTGTCACTGGTGGGAGAAGGTTATTATTGCATGCAGGGGATCTATTGTTGCTGGGGGGTCTTATGTTGCTGGTAGGTATCTACTGTTGAGGGAGAGGTCTATTGTTGCTGGCTTCTGGATGGTATATTGATGCTGGCTGCTGGGGGGTCTGTTGTTACTCCAGGGGGGTTTAATGTTGCTGGGGTGGATCTTTTTTGCTGGGCGTGTTATTTTGTTGTGGGTGGTCCATTGTTGCTGTGTGGGGGTCTATTGTTGTGTGGGGGATCTATTGTTGCTGGGATGGGGTCTATTGTTGCATGGGTTCTATTGTTACTGGGGTGGGGTCTATTGTTGCTGCAGGGGGGTCTGCTGTTGCTGGGGGAGTCTATTGTTGCTGGGGGAGTCTATTGTTGTGTGGGGATCTATTGTTGCTGGGGAGGTGTATTGTTGCTGTCTGCAGGGGATCTATTTTACTGCTTTTCTTGTTATCAAAATTCTAATTTAGGAAAGAGAGTAGAGTGGGACATTGAATGTGCCTCAGTGGAGTGTAAATAACGATTGATAACACAGTTTTTAAAAAGAAAATAGGGAAAAACTTTATTTGCCATCCTTGGGTGGAAATTTGTTTAAAAGCATTTTACAGTCTGAGGAAGAATACAGTTTACTGTTTCTTTGGTCCAGGCAGATCCTGGAATATGGTGTCAAGAAGGTGATCTACGCGTTTCGTGGGAAACCTCGCTTCGTCAGGGCCTTTTAAAACGGCACTAACAGCATATAGATACTAGAAATATCCTAAAGATACAAAATTGTGAAATTAGCTATATCATAAAATAATGTTAGGTAGAATGTTAATGTTGCATATGTAACATGTGAATATGTTTCTACACAGCCCATACACCGTAGGGTGTTTGTGAAGACCCATTAGTAAAATACACATATAGCAGCATAGAATTTTGACAAAAGTGCAGTTACAAGTCATGCTTTTTCATGTGCAGCGGTGTCTCATGAACACAGGAATACTTCAAAGAGGAGAAGAAAAAGGAGGTGAATGATCTAGTTGAACATAGGGATGTTGAACGGGTTCAGACTAAATAAATTCATCTGCAGCTTACCTGCAGACTGTATGAGTCCGGGAGGAGCAGTGAGCCTCGTTATCATTAACAAATTTCATACAAAATTCATTCAAAGATTTCATACAAAATGATTCTGTATTTTCTAAAAGGGGCGGTACTGGGAGGTGAGTGGAACCAAGGGACCGTGCTCAGAGTTGGTTAGGGGGCGGAGACAAGGGGTGATTCAGAAGGGGGCGTTCCTGCACCTATTCTTTGAGAAAAAAAGCCCTGAGTGTCATGGTCAGCGGGAAGAATGCCCCTTACACTTGTGGTCATTGGGAAGAATTACCCCCTTAGCTAAAAAGATCAATGGTGTCAGTGGGAACATATCTGAGAGGCAGAAATTGCTCATTGCTCAATGAACCCCTAGCAACCTATGGAGGAACCCTGGTTGAGAAACCCTGTTTTAGAGAAAAACGCATTATAGGCAGCGATTAGAACAACGAATTATACAGGATGGCTCAAAAGTCTGGATTCATTCAGGCATGACATTTTTAGAATCATCATTTCCATCCCTTTAAAGTGCAGCTGGTCCAGGAACTTTATGGCGATGACACAGACAGATGTATGGAATATTGTGAGTGGTTTTAGCAACAGTGGTAATAAATGGTGTTTTACATTGATGGAGCCTCAGTGAAGGTGTCAACTGGCATAATATATGTTACTTGCCTGTAAACAACCCAAGGCCATACTTACACTTGAATGTTATAGTCTTTTTTTGTCTCTCACTTGGAGACATTCCTTTGTGGGAATTACATAAAATGTGGTTTCAGCAAGATGGTGCCCCACCACAGTTTTGCTATTGCTGTGGGAATTTTTATAAATCAGATTTTTGCCAAGCAAGTACAGTAGGTCAGAAGGCAAGGTCTGGTCAAACGGCCTCCTAGGTCATCAATTTTTTTTTTTTTTACTTTGGGGTCATCTGCACTCATTGCACTAAAGCAGTAAATCATCTCTGCATGTAATAAAATCAGTTCTGCTACATTAGGAAATGTTTAATGTTCTTGTATTCAGAGTATACACAAGTGTCATGAAGTGCAAGTCCATTTGAGCATTTACTGTAATAAAAAAAAAAAATAATTGCCTTTGGATCCAGACATTTGGGACACCCTGTATAAATTAGAATAGGCTACAAAGGGAATGTATAATAGTTTTGCACACAGCCTGTTATAGTCAGGACTAAAAAATAAATTTTGCATTACACTTTACAAAAAAAAAAGACATATAACTGTAATGTTGTATATGTGATGTACATGTAATATAACCATTAATGTATGTATATAATATTAGAATGTACCCTATGAAATAAATAAATATATATATAAAGAAACAAAAATATTTAGTAAAGGCCACCAACTATCCAAAAAATGTTTTTTAAATTGTCTGCACAAGATTTGAATGGATTTTAGTGGTGGAAATGAGACAACACTCAAATTTCATAAAATAAACATACAATACTTTATTTATCTTGATTAAAACAAGTGGATCATTTTGATCCTAAAAAAAAATCTTACTATGCAATACATGGTATCTCCTCTCAGTATAGCAACATGCATGTTACATGTATATTATAAATCCCATACAGGGATGTGTTACTGTACAAATATCACTTTGAAATGGTAATTCTCTGTAGGTCAACGTGTTTCCCATAAAGCTTCTTCAGTATTATCTGAGGATACAGTTAGAAGATAACAGTGAACATTACGCAAAAAAAGAGTACAATAAAACAACCGACAAATACAATGTGTCTCAAATATAATTATACATTCAAACACATATTGTCACGTACCTGGTGGTGATCGAGCTGTAGAGGGGGCTTCTCTTGCACCTCTTGTCCAACACCCCTGGTAGTGATGGCAGGAGGACCAATATAACAGGCGGGTGCCAACTGAAGTGTGCAGAAAGCAGATGACCGTGGATCACCAGGCTTGAACCAGGAACTGGAACATGGTAAAGCTTGACCAGCGGGCAAGCATAGCCAGGACAAAATCCAAAAGGTCATCAACAGACGGGCAGCGAACATCAGACAGAGGCAAAGTCAAGATACAGGCCGGGATTGGTACACAGTCAGGCAGAGAGGCACAGAAGCACAAGACAGGAGCAGGGTCAGAGTACAAGTCAAGGTCACAGTAAGCAGTTAGGAATCCAGAGATTGTTCAAGGGCAAGCCAGGTCATGCACGGGTAGGCAGATATAGCAGGTTAAGGCGCAGGTTAAACAGGAACTAGCTGAAGACCTCTCAACAATCTGTTCATGCCATAGTCCAGCTTAAATAGGCCATTTGGCACCAGTGCACCTATGTGTGCGTGTACATGCATGCCTGTGCATATGCACATCCTACATTTGCACGTGCATGCTAATGTCCATTCTGTATTGAGCCTTCACTCAGAATTATGAGCATGTGCATGTAATGGCCTTCTGGTTCCAATACGCACTGAGCTTCTCTGACATATATATATTACGCCCGACCTACCAGTGTACAAAGCTGCCATTAAAAGGCAAGGAAATGGCAGCCAAAACAAGAGTAACAAAAAAAGACATTTGCATCAAAGGAATATAGGGTAGGGATAGATAAGTCAGAGGCAAAAAAAGATTGGACCAGTGCACAAAGCAAGGTCCATAAAGACATGGATGAGCGAGTTTGGAGTGGAGGAACTTGACTGGCCTGCACAGAGTCCTGACCTCAACCCAATAGAACACCTTTGGGCTGAATTCGAGTGGAGACTGCGATCCAGGCCTTCTCGTCCAACATCAGTGCCTGACCTCACAAATGTGCTTCTGGAAGAATAGTCAAACATTCCCATAGACACTCCTAAATCTTGTGAACAGCCTTCCCAGAAGATTTGAAGCCATTATAGCTGCAAAGGGTGGGCCAACTCAATACTGAACCCTACGGATTAAGACTGGGATGCTAATAAAGTTCATGTGCGTGTAAGGTGTCCAAATACTTTTGACAATATAGTGTATCTGTTGGTTGAACTGGATGGCTTTGTGTCTTTTTTCAACCAAATTAACTATGTGACTATAAACAGTACTGTGCAAACTGTATTTATCAGCATTGAGGACACCATTACTGACCAAATTTCCAACTCTATTTGCAGAAATGCAGCCCCAAACGTGCAAGGAACCTCCATCATGCTTCATGGTTGCCTGCAGACACTCATTATTGTACCACTCTCCAGCCCTTCACCAACAAACTGCCTCCTGCTATAGCCGAAAATTTCACATTTTGACTCATCAGTCCAGAGAACCTGCTGCCATTTTTCTGCACCCCAGTTCCTATGTTTCACAGGACTAGGGATGGGCCGAACACCCCCCCCGGTTCAGTTCGCACCAGAACACCTCGAACAGGCAGAAAGTTCTAGTGAACATACAAACCCAATTAAAGTCTATGGGACACGAACATGAAAAATCAAAGGTCCTAATTTTAAAGGCTTATATGCAAGTCATTGCCATAAAAAGTGTATGGGGACCCTGGTACTGCCCTAAGGGACATGTATCAATGCAAAAAAGTTTTTAAAAGGATTGTTTTTAAAGGAGCAGTGATTTTAATGATGCTTAAAATAAAACAAAAAAAAATTTAATATTCCTTTAAATATCGTGCCGGGGGGATTCCCCTTAAGTCTGCCTGTAAAGTGGCGCATTTGTGCGATGTACTGTGAAGAACATGCCACAGCAATAATGACACTTCTAAAGGAAAAAATGTCACTTAAACTTGCTCGCGGCTGTAATGTATTGCTAGCTCCCTGCAATATAGATGAAAAAAAAAAATGAAAAAACAGCATGGGGCCCCCCCCCCCAGTTCATACCAGGCCCTTAGGGTCTGGTATGGATTTTAAGGGAAACTCCACACCAAAATAGAAAAAAAATGGCGTGGGGTCCCCCCCAAAATCCACACCAGACCCTTATCCGAGCATGCAGCCTGGCAGGTCAGGATAGGGGGGGGGGGACGAGCGCCCCCTACCCCAAAGCACCAGGTTTTTTTTTTACTTCAGCTTCTCTTTAAGAATGCCCAGAAAATGCATTCAGAGCACAGCTTGTAAAGATCAAATCCAAGGCTTTTTTTGCCAGATCAAGTGAATAAAGCAACAATATCTTTAAAATTCTAAATTCTTTCTTTTCTTATCATAGTGGTTAAAGATCTCTGCAAGCCTTTTCAGTCTTCAGGAAATACATTTTTTATCATTTTAAGTGGGATATCTGTAAAACGAAATACTTCTTGATGTCCCTTTAGTAATGTCGTAGAACATGGCTTATGTGATCTTCTATTCATCTCTAAAATGTATTGTTGAGAATGACAAAGAAACTGCGTAATTCAGAGATTACTTAGCATGTGTTAAGTTTACGGAATGTAGAAACATTTAAAGTGTTTAACCCAGTGCATATATGTATATTATTTTACCGTGTGTCTGTAGGAATCTATACCTTTTTAGCCACAAGAACATTTGTGAGGTCAGATACTGATATTAGATAAAAAGATTTGACTAACAATTCCTCCCAACGGAGTTCAGTAGGGTTGAGGTCAGGGCTCCATGCTGACCACTCAAGTTCCTCCCCACCAAACTCATGACACCATGACTTTATGGAGCTGGCTTTGGGCATAGAAACATACTCAGGCTAGAACAGAGATGTTGACCCAAGGATAGAAGCATAGAATTGTCAACTGATCTTTGTATGATATAGTATTAACAGTACCTCAAGCTATATCATTCACAGTCACCACTGACAATAGTGTACTCTTATCCCTAAAAATGGTCAGAACTTGCTAACAAAATTCACTTCCCATTGACTTTAGTAAAATTTGCCAATACGTCCAAGTTCGCCAGATTTCAAACAGGATTTGCCAAACTCTACCTGAAATGATTTGCTTATCCCTACTTGGGAGCAACAGGGTGCTGTGCTGACACACAAGGGTTGTTTTACTAAAACTGGAGAGTGCAAAATATGGTGCAGCTGTGCATAGAAACCTATCAGCTTCCATTTTTTTTTATTAAAGCCTTATTGAACAAGCTGAACTTAGAAGCTGATTGGCTACCATGCACAGCTGCACAAGATATTGCACTCTCTGGTTCTAGAAAATCAACTCCACAGTGCCTATAGTCTGAAGATTAATTTATCCATACTTGGGAGCTACAGGTTGCTGTGCAAACACACAGAGTGCCTGTAGTTCTGAAGATTTGCTTATCCCTACTAGGGAGTTACAAGATGCTGTGTCAACACATAGAGTGCCTGTAGTCCTGAAGTTGGATTACCACCGCCATGCGTTTTGCAGCTTGAATTACCTCCTAGCATGATCCACGCTGTCTAAAGCTACCAATCATCTTTTTGAGAAAAATGTCAATTGAAGCATCCCACCACTTGTCAATGTCTGGACCTGAACCCTGGACCTCTGCTGTTCCTGGCATTAACTCTTCTCATTGAGCAGCCTGAAATGCTGTTAAAGTGATTGTAAAGGCTCTTTTTTTTTTTTTTAAATAACAAACATATCATACTTACCTCCACTGTGCAGCTCGTTTTGCACAGAGTGGCCCCGAACCTTGTCTTCTGGGGTCCCTTGGCGGCTCCGCAGCTCCTTTCCAGATCAGATAACCCCCTAGGAGAAGCGCTCTCCCAGGGGCTTACCTTGTGGGCACGCTCCTGAGTCCAGCATTTGCGTCTATAGACACGAATGCTGGACTTGGCCCTTGCGTCATTGGATTGGATTGACATCAGTGGGAGCCAATGGCTGCACTGCTATCAATCTATCCAATCAAGAGCCAGGACCCCGTGGAGAGATGGAGAGTGCGTCTCCACCAACAGAAATACGGGGCTCAGGTAAGTAAAATGTGGGGGCTGGGGGGCCGGTCTCTGCCAGGTATTTTTTTCACTTTAATGCATAGGATGCATTAAGGTGAAAAAAAAAACCGAGGGTTTACAACCCTTTTAAGCTTCCTGCCTGATTTCTTAGACAACCTTGCCTTATGTCTTGTTTTTCATAACCCTGGAACTCTTTGCTCCTCCCATGAACTTTGTGATTTAAGCCATGTCTCTGCACTTCCTGTTTGCCAGATTATTGTGCTCTCTCCAGCCAATAGCTTGCCATTGTCACTCCTACTGCCGTCTGTATCTTCGCTACCAATCATTACTGACCTTTGGCTTGCTCCTTGACTATGCTTCATGCTTGATCCCAATCTGCAACCACTTTTACCGACCTTTGGCTTGTTTACTGACTACGCTTCTGCTTATCGCTACATGCTTATCTGCTATTGGACCCTGGCTTGCTCGCCTCTTGGTGGGGGGAACCTGAGGACCACAACCTGGTACTAACACACAACAAAACCCATCTCCACAATCAGGATCTCTGGTGAACACTGGTTAGTACTTAGACATCGCAGCTCAGGTGAGCCTGTGTCATCTGCCAGGGTGACCTGCTTGTTCACTTATCAAGCTGGTCTGTGGGAGCCTCTCTACTTCTATAGCTACTGGTCTCCAAGCCTGACTCTTGACCATGACACTACTGATAAAGGAAGGTCCAGATATGCCTTTATGCTAATAAAAGTCAAGGGGGCAATCTAAACAGTATATCCATCCATATCAATACAAAATCCCCTCCTCAGGGTCATAGTTGAAATAAATATCCAATAATCAATAGTACTGGATGTAAAAAAATGAATAAGCCAGGTAACATTGAATAGATAACTAATATACAAGAACCTCAAACAAATGTGGGAATCTGGATATTAATTTGTATAATTACACTTCATCAATTGGGTAAAACCATTAAATCAATCAGTCAATGTTACCTTACTAATTTTTATCAATCCAATACTATTGGCTATTGGGTATTTGGTTTTAATAATGATCCTGAGGAGGGGATATTGTATTTATATTGTATTGATATAGAGATATCCTTATGGGTTTTTTCTAGCCCTGATGAAGGGGGCATTTTTGATCCCACAAAATGTGCTGTATACTCTTCGGATTGTGAATACCCAAATATGCTGCGCTACCCTTTTAAATATAAATTGTGAATAAAGTGAACCAATCAACATGATACATAATAACATACAAAGTAAAACAAGTTAAAAAAAATGTAATAATTTCTGTAGAGAGACCAAAAAAGTCCAAAGAGCTTCCTTAGAGTAAAAGGTGATCCAAAACAGTCCACTCCCAATTCCTTAAATAGAAAACTCCTCTGTGGGAATGCTAGCCACCACCACAAGCACTAAGGACTTCTACCAAATATAAAGACGTCAGGATCATAAGTGGTCATATCTCGCACAGAGTTAAACTCTCCAGCAAGGGAACAGGACACTGCCAGCCAATATTCTTTAGACTATCCCTCTCAGGGCCTGGATCTGAACCCAAGACCTCTGCTGTGTCTGGCAGTAATTCTGAGCCACCTGGAATGCTGAACAGCTCCCTGGACAATTCATTGAATGATCCTGCCTTGAACCTTGTTTGCCTTGAACTTTGAACCCTTTGCTCCTCCCATGAACTTCCTATTAAAGCCATGCCTTTTCACTTCCTGGTTGCCAGATTATTGTGCTCTCTTCAGTCAATATCTCGCTCTTGTCACTCCTGCTGCTGTCCATATCTTTGCTCCCACTTGTTACCAAACCTTGGCTTGTTCCTAGATTATGCTTCTGCTTAGTCCCAACCTGCAACCCTCTGTTACTGATCTTTGGCTTGTTTTCTGACTACACTTCTGCTTATTACTACCTGCTTATCTGCTATTGGACCCCGGCTTCCTCCTGGTGAGGCGATCTTGAGTACTGCAACCTGGTACTAACACGCAGCAAAACCCATCTGCACTATCAGGAGCTCTGGGGAACACCAGTTAGTACTAAGACTCTGCACCTCATGCCATGTCATCTGCCAAGGTGACCCATTTCTGTATTTATCCAGCTGGTCAGGGGGTGCCTCGCTACTGCTATAGCTCCTGGCTTCTGAGCCTGACTCCAGATTGTGACAGTCCCATTGACTTTTATTGAAGGCGTACCTGGACCTTTTAGCAGTGGTTCAGCTCTTCAATTTACATTTTTGTCAAATTACACTACAAGCCAAGGAGGCAGTGGAGATCCAATTGACTTTTATTGAAGTTGTATCTGGACCTCTTAGCAGTTGTTCAGCTCTTCAATTTACATTTTTGTCAAATTACCCTACAAGCCAAGGAGGCAGTGGAGATCCTCTGGGGTGTAGAAGCTGCCTGACCAGGAACCAGATTATTTACATCAACACCAATACTTTAAGATAACAATAGCAAGAAGATAACCTTACAAGTCCAGTGCTATTTTTCCACCTTCCTCAGTCCTCTTTTTGAGACTTCACCTCAAGCCCTCATAGATGGGAAAAGAAGAGAGGACCTGATGGTGCACTCGTCCAGCTAACCAACTCTATTTAAAAGGACAGCTGTCCTTTAAAAAACATAATTCCTCTTTAATACCAATGTTGAGTTCCATTGATTGCCACACTGCCCTTTGCCTTGCTTTCCATTCAAAGTTAAAACATCCAGTGTGAAACTTTGAAATGGTAAAGATGCCTGTACAGCCTCAGGGATTTTTCAGCTACTTTGTTTCTGCCGCAAATTTCACATTACACTAAGAAATGACATTTTACAATCTGGCTTTTATGTCATAAAGAGTATAAAAAGATTATTTTGCTGATTAAACATGAGAGCTGAAAGCATGAAGCCACTTTTCTTTGTGTGCAAAAAAGAAGCCATTATGCTTTTGCAGAGCACATGTCTTCATGGAAGCTCCAACTTTCGTGAAGGTCACATTTACATAACAGTTTTGGGCTGCTTGTTCATCCATTAAAGGGAATATTTCTTTTGTGTTGGATCTACAGATGCCGACACACGGGAAAACCTTCCACCTCTTACCAAAATATTATCCTGACAGATTTATGTTCTCTCTAAAAAAGTGAATTGCTATTTATTTCCTAGCCTGTAATAACTGTAGTATGCTTGATTGTTTCCAGTTCCTAATTTAATATTAATACATTAGTAGCCACTTTTCTATAGGCCGTAAAGAACCAACGAAACGCTAATAAAATAGATTGAATTTGTGCTACAGGTATTTACTGCCACCCATAAATTAATCATTGCGAAGGGAAAGTACAGACAAGGAAGAAAGAAGAGTTTTCTATTCAGCGATTGTCAAGGTCAGGACTATTTAATGGTTTTGATTAGAGGGAATGTAAAAAAATAAAGTTAGCGAGATTTAGTTTGCACTGCTGTTTTCTATCTGAATGGGTATCGGGTTTAATAGACAAAGTCAAGTTTCAAATGATTCATTTCCTAAAGAAATACATCCTTTATCAGATTATAAGGATATTTTTTCATACGTAGGAATTAATTGTGTTTTCTAGTGGCTAAACCAGTAGAAGTTAAATGAAAAAAATACTTTAAATTGACTATGTCAGTTGAATGTGAACTTATTATTCTTTGAAAGGGTGTCTGACAGATATTTTAAATGTTTAAAAGTAAATGGCTAGATTAAAACTGTCTATACATGGTTCCGTTTTTTTTTTTTTTTTTCGTTTAACTGGTGGGTTGAACAAAAAAAAAACCTGATTCCCCCATACTCACACTCAACTTGGATGAGGGAACCTTCCCTGCTGAGTCATTGTTTTCTGACAGCAAGTAGAGCTTTCCTAATGATTTGACAAAGGGGCAGAGCCCCGAAAACACGTAACCACTCCCCCTTGTGAGGTGACATTATCACCTCCTCCCAGCTGAGATTGCCAAGCCAGCTCAGGACACAGAGAAGCTGCTGCTCTACCATGTTGCATGTAGTTCATCTTCCCCAGCCACAGCGTTTCTGTCTGTATGTGCCCAGCAGCTTCCTGGCTGAACTCTGCAGATCAGAAGAGTGCCAAGCAAGCAAAGAACACCCAGACGTCGATGCAAACTAGGCCACTAGCTTCTCCTAGACATGTCAAGACCACCACAGATGAAAAACTGACATTTCCTTCATTAGATGTGAGTGCAATATTTATTAAGTACCTAATAGCTGTTTCCAACACTCTACACTCAGATAGAGGCAGAATAATGTAGACAAAAACCCACCCAAGCTCTACCTCATGATTTTAGAATGATCAGCTGAATAACGGTGGTCAGACCCGTTGTGTCCCATAAACATCAAAATAGCAAGCAATGCCGGCAACTCGATTGCTTCTTCTTAAATCTTTATTGAGCACTAACAGCAGTGCAACATCTAAATACTAACATGTTTCGGCAGGAGCTTTCAAAGGCTCAGGACCAAACATGTTAGCATTTCAGATGTCGCACTGCTGTTAGTGCTCAATGAAGATTTAAGAAGAAACAATTGAGTTGCCGGTGTTTCTATCTACTCAGATAGAGGCCCCCACCCTAGTTAACTGGCTAGTCTTTAACAAAAAACACACTTATTAAAAAAAAAAAAACCTAATCTAACCTGGACCCCACCCCATTAACTCAGGTACTTACTTAACTCTATGTGGTGTCAATGCTTTCCTACAGTGTGTACTTCCTGGAGCTCAAAGTCTTTTCTGGTGCTGAGTATGCCAGTACATAACGCCCCACAGAATTAACCACTTCAGCCCTGGAAGGATTTACCCCTCTTAATGACCAGGCCATTTTTTGCGATACTGCACTGAGTCAATTTAACTGACAATTGTGCGGTCATGCAACGCTGTACCCAAATAAAATTTATGTCCTTTTTCCCCCACAAATAGAGCTTTCTTTTGGTGGTATTTAATCACCTCTGCTGTTTTTATTTTGTTGCGCTATAAACAAAAAAAGACCGACAATTTTGAAAAAAAAACAATATTTTTTTACTTTTTGTTAAAGTAAATATCCTAAAAAAAAAACAAAAAAAAAAAAACATTTTTTCATCAGTTTAGGCCAATATGTATTCTTCTACATATTTTAGGTATATTGATTGGTTTGTGCAAAAGTTATAGCATCTACAAAATAGGGGATATATTTATGGCATTATTATTTTTTTCACTAGTAATGGCGGTGATCAGCGATTTTTAGCGGGACTGTGATATTGCAGCAGACAGATCGGACACTTTGACACTTTTTTGGGACCATTGACATTATTACAGTGATCAGAGCTAAAAATATCCACTGATCACTGTATAAATGTCACTGGCAGGGAAGGGGTTAACACTAGGGGACGATCAAGGAGTTAAGTGTTCCCTAGGGAGGTGATTCTAACTGTGGGGGGACTGACTGAGAGTACAGAGAGTTCGCTGTTCCTAAACACTAGGAACAGACATACTCTCTCTACTGCCCTGACAGATCCCCGTTCTGGCTCTCTGTGGAGCAATCATGGGTGGCCGGCAGGGCAATGACGGCCGCCGGTCACGCGCATCAGCTCTGGCGACGAGCCTGCTATAGCCATTAAAGGGCCGCTGTACCTGTACGCCGATTTGTGCAGCCGTGCCATACTGCCACACTATAACTGCGGCGGCTGGTTGGCAAGCAGTTAAAGCGATTCTTCGGTCATTTAAAAAATGTTATTACACAGACACTCACCTGTCCGGGGATCCAGAGCTATCCTAACCAAAACCATTTCTTCACATGTCTTCAGGTCCCGGCGTTGGTATGTTAAATGTGGGCAGCCGGCTGTGACTCCTTGCAGCTTCACAGCTGGATGCCCACTGCACATGTGCAAGTCAAGATTCACCCTGCGACTGGTCCAGCAGCTTTCTGTGACCTGTGAAATGTCCCAGAAGACTGTAGGCAGGGAGGAAGGGGAGGATAACTTCTGTTCAGATCGCCTAGGTCATGGATGTCAAACTGGCGGCCCTCCAGCTGTTGCAGAACTACAAGTCCCATGAAGCATTGCAGGGCTGACAGTTACAAGCATGACTTCCACAGGCATGATGGGTAGTTCTGCAACAGCTGGAGGGCTGCCAGTTGGAGGGCTGCCTTTTTGGGGCAAAGTTCCACTTAACATGGGGGCTGTATTTTCTAATGTGGGGCCCTATTCAAGTCTATGGGGAGTTAAGGTGCAGGTATGGACTATGCTGGAGAAGATTTATTGCCTGTGTGTGTGTGTGTGTGTGGGGGGGGGGGGGTGGAGGTTGTTGGGGGTTTAGATAAGGTTAGGGATATATAGATAGTGGCTGTTTTTTTGCCCTTTGAGGGATATTAAATCCCAAGATCAAAAAATTGAATATATTGCAACTTACGAGTTATTAGATATGGTGGATGCAGGGATGGATTAACCAGTAAGCAAAATAAGCATGTTCAACAAAAGTGGTTGTAAAGCCTTAGGGTTTTCAAGCTTAATGCATTCCCCTTTTTCTTACTTGAGCCGGATCTGATCCAACAATGTGCACAAGAGCAGAGGCTCCTGCCGCTGTCTCCCTCTTCATTGGGCAGACTCATAGCAGTGGAAGCTATTGGCTCCCACTGCTGTCAATCAAATGCTGTGACACGGAAGCAGGGGGTGGGTCCAAGTCCCGTTGTCTGTGTCAATGGATGCAACAGCAGGGCTCAGGAGCGATCACGCAAATGTGCCCCCATTGAAAGCTGCTTTGTGTGGGGGCACCTGTCGAAGAGGAAGGGCCACGAGTGCTGGCAGGGGGACCCCAGAGAATCAGGGCTGCTCTGTTCAAAAGCATTGCACAGAGCAGATACATTTAGACTAGTTTTTTTATTTGAATGAAAAAAAAGGTTTAATGCTGAGTTTTTCCCACAACTATCATGCTTTTAAAAGGTAAGTGCATTTTAAAAACTAAGTGAACTTATCCTTTTTGCCTCTTTGCCCTGAGCTAACAAATCTAACCCTCCCCCTCCCCCTGCTCAAATTTACTTTTACCAAGATCCAACTGCCATGGCCGTTGTTGTTTAGCTACATCCCTTCTCTACAAATCTTCCCTTTCCCAGCCATACAAACTCATTACAGCCTTATGGTGTTCTATGGGGTTCCCCTACAGCCATCTCCCAGCCTGTACTCATTGTTCTCTAAAGCTAGCTGATGCTTACCGACAGGGCTTGGGTATTAATGTCTTTGCCGAGCTCCGTAAATTAAGCACAACTAAAACTGAAAAAAAAAAAAAGATTTGGTCATGCTGAATTTTATATATATATAAAAAAAAAAAATGATTGTGCATTTCCAAAAGTAGACATTGCATTGCATATCATTTTTTACATTAATGGTCACAAATTTCACAGCTGAGTATTCATTATTTCAACTCAAGCACATTAAAAATCCCAACGGAACAACTATGTGATAAGACAGGCTGGATGCCTTGTCTCTGCTAAAGCAAAAGAAGGAGATTTGTTAGACCAAATTAGTTGTTAGGACTTGATCAAAGACTTTGCAATAAAAAATAAAAAAAATCTAGCAGAAAACTTTTTAATATTTAAATAAATATTAAGGTATAAGTAAATCATTTACTTACAGGGTCTTAAGTTCAAAGTGAAAAGTGATTAATATCAAAGTTAAATTTTTTTGAATAAAAGGGTTTAAAGTAAAATTTTCATATTTTACTAACATCAAAGTGTGATTTTGTGAACATCAAAGTGATAATTGTTAACTCAGAATGAAAACAAATATGCAGAAAAAATAATTCTGTTTAATTATCATTCATCAAAGAAGTGTATTTCCGTCATCATTTCTAAATAAAAAGCCTCAACCAGTTGCTTGATTTAAATCCATACCCAATCTATTATTATTATTATTATACAGGATTTATATAGCGCCAACAGTTTACGCAGCGCTTTACAACATTAGGGAGGACAGTACCAGTACAATACAATTCAATACAGGAGAAATCAGAGGGCCCTGCTCGTTAGAGCTTAGAATCTAGGAGGGAGGGTAAAGTTATACAAAAGGGTAATAGCTGTAGGGGATTAGCTAATGGAGAAAATAGTGTACTTGTTAGATGGAGGCAGGATAGGCTTCTCTGAAGAGGAAAGTTTTCAGGGATTGCCTAAAAGTGGATAAATTTGGAGACAGTCTGACAGATTGGTGTAGGGAATTCCAGAGGATGGGCGAGGCTCGGGAGAAGTCCTGGAGGCAGATATGGGAGGAGGTGATGAGGGAGCTAGAGAGCAGGAGGTCTTGGGAGGAACAAAGAGGGCGATTAGGTTGGTATTTTGAGACTAGGCTAGTGATGTAGCTGGGGGCAGAGTTGTGGATGGCTTTGTAACTTATTGTTAGTATTTTGAATTTAATTCGTTGGGCGAGTGGCAGCCAATGGAGGGATTGGCAGAGAGGGGTAGCAGACACTAAATAATTAAAACGAAATATATATATATATATATATATATATATATATATATATATATATATATATATATAGGGATGGGTGAACGGTTCGGCCTGAGCATAGGTTCGGGCCGAACTCTGGTTTTTCGGCCGTTCGGCAGACACCGAACAATATGCGGTGTTCGGGTCAAATTCAAAAGCCGCAGAACACCGTTTAAGTCTAAGGGTCACTAACATGAAAAATCAAAAGTGCTAATTTTAAAGGCTTATACAGTATGCAAGTTATTGTCATAAAAAGTGTTTGGGGACCTGGGTCCTGCCCCAGGAGACATGTATCAATGCAAAAGAAAGTTTTAAAAATGGACGTTTTTTTGGGAGCAGTGATTTTAATAATGCTTAAAGTGAAACAATAAAAATGAAATATTCCTTTAAATATCGTGCCTGGGGGGTGTCTATAGTATGCCTGTAAAGTGGCGTAGTTTTCCCATGTTTAGAACAGTACCACACCAAAATTACATTTCTAAAGGAAAAAAGTCATTTAAAACTGATCTCGGCTGTAATGAATTGTCGGGTCTCTGCAATATATATAAAACTCATTGAAAAAAACAGCATGGGGTCCCCCCCCAGTCCATTACCATGTCCTTTGGGTCTGGTATGAATACTAAGGGGAACCCCAAACTAAAAATTAAAATAAATTGTGTGGGGGTCCCTCCAAAATCCATACCAGGCCCTTCAGGTCTGGTAGGGAAATTAAGGGGAGGGTGCCAAATTTAAAAAAAATGGCTTAGGGGTCCCCCCAAAATCCATACCAGACCCTTATCCGAGAATGCAACCTGGCAGGCCGCAGGAAAAGAGGGGGGGATGAGAGAGAGCCCCCACTCCTGAACCGTACCAGGCCACATGCCCTCAACATGGGGAGGGTGCTTTGGGGTATGACCCCAATACAGTAAAACTGCACATTTTAGAGTGGCCTTTTATTGTGGCCAACCTAAGGCACACCTGTGTAATAATCATGCTGTCTAATCAGCATCTTGATATGCCACACCTGTGAGGTGGATAGATTATCTTGGCAAAGGAGAAGTGCTCACTAACACAGATTTAGGCAGATTTGTGAACAATATTTGAGAGAAATAGGCCTTTTGTGTACATAGAAATATTTGTAGATCTTTGCATTCAGCTCATAAATAGGGGCAAACACAAAAGCACTTATAATTATTCTCAATGTATTTAGTATAGTTGTGGGGTCTGGACAGGGCTGACCTGGAAGAAAATTGAGGAAGGCTTATACATGTTCAAAACAGTTATTTTACTTTCAACACATTTTGAATCTAAGGCCCCTTTCACATGGGGTGGACTTTGTTTTGATCGGCAGGGGATCTGTCCACTAAACAGAGCAGAGCAGGCGGATGACAGATCCATGTCAGCTCAGTTTTTGCAGAGCAGACATAGACAGAGGCTACTCTGCTGTATGGGCAGCTGGGTACTCTGCTGACCATTTACACCCAACTGCTCTTTGATCCGTTACACCTAGATAAAGGAGGACATGTGCCCTTCCTTTTTTTAGCAGACTGGATCGGATTGAAGGTAGGCAGGTGTAAAAAGACAAGAGTCTGTTTACACCCATAGTTGTAAATGGACCAGATCTGATCAGGTCTGTCTTGGGAGTTTATTTACTACAAATAAGTTGTTTGCTTTGCAAAGAAAGTTGCACACTGCAAAGGAATTTTCCCCAGGGCTTAGTGAATGAGGTGACATTTCACTTTGCAAAAAATACCCAGTTGGCTGCTGTCACTTTGGTTGTAATGGTGACAACACTTGATGCACTGCATTATAATACAGCAGACGCATTTTTACTCCTGCATAACAAGAAGAAATAGGTGAGCATGCTCAGGCTGTATGGGCTTCCCATTGCACAGATTGTGTCACTCTTTCTGTGAAGACTTTTCCAATTGTAGCAACGTCCCTGCATTGAGTGGCAGCTGAAAGTTTCCCTGTATGCTTCTCCAGGAAATTATATATTCAAAAATGAATAATCCTCAAAATACCAACCTATAAAGTTGTACATATACTAGGAGGAGTCAACGGTATCCTATAACAACACAATAATATCATAGCAACCTGGTTTAGGACTTCACTCCAAGATATTACATATATATGTGTTATATATAACACATATTGAAATATTCAATACTAAACTGTCCAGCAAAACCACTCATCCAATATAGAAAAACACATACCTTTTATGGAAAATAACCATAAACATGCAATCTAAAATGTTTTGGCCAAAATCACAAAAATATATAAAAACATACAAAAATGATGAGCCCTCCTCTCTGCCTCTCAGAAATCCTCCAACCACCGTGCTTTAAAGTTCTCAGGTGACTCCTTATTGTATAGATGTGCTCCACCACCCACCACTGAGTAAAATGCATACTTGCCAACCATAGAACTTCAAAATGCCTTAAATATTAGCGTGACACTCCAATGGGATTCCTCAGACCGCTCTTCAAATGCTCTTTTAGATGGTGGGGTGATGGGTCCCAAATAACCAGGCCTTCCAGATATACCTCTCTCAAGCACCTAAATATACCAAGAGCCAAAAGGAGATGATACATATAGTGTAGTATTTTTATTAAAAGTGGGTATAACACATTAACAGTTACATTTACATTCCATGGTGCTTCAGTTAGCATCATATACAGCCTCGTGAGAAAAAGATACTCATTCTGCCACTTATATGGAGGCGGCGTGTGTTCCAGGACCTGGAAGTGACACAAAGTCTAACTGAAGCACCATGGAATGTAAGTGTAACTTTTAATGTGTTATACCAGCTTTGAATAAAAATACTACACTATATTATTTATCATCTCCTTTGGGCTCTTGGTATATTTAGTTGCTTGAGTGAGGTATATCTGAAGGGCCTGGTTATTTGGGACCCATCGTCCCACCATCTAAAAGGCCATTTGAAGAGCGGTCTGAGGAATCCCATTGGAGCGTCACTGTAAATATTTAAGGCGTTTTGAAGTTCTATGGTTGCTGAGTTTTAATTTTTTCTCACTTGGTGGTGGAGCACATCTATAAGATAAGGAGTCACCAGAGAACTTTAAAGCACGGTAGTTGGAGGATTTCTGGAGGGACTTTACAAATCTTTTAAACTTTATTTTGGATGTTTTTTTTTTTTTTGCTATTTGGAGGTGTATTATGCACTTTGCTGTTATTTGATTTTCACAGTAGCACCATACTTTTCTTTTAGCGTTTGTGTGTTTAAGGTGATTGATTCATTTAAAGGGGCAGTTACTTTATTTATTGACATATTAACTACAATGTTTTTTATTAAGATTTTCACATAACATAATGACAAACAAAAAAAAAGAAAAGGGGGAAGGGAAGAAACACTGGGAGATATGCAGAATTCGGTATGTCATACATTTTGACTTGTGAAAGGTAAACATCTGTATTATATCTTATACCATATTTGTGTAACAAACATGAAAGAACAGCATTAACACTCCTAAATACCTCCTGACACCCCATGTGGGATCAGACTGTGTCGGGGGGGGGGGGGGATCCATGTTCCAACGACTTTACAGATTATCTAACAATAAGCAGTTAGTACTGATTACGCTTTCTTCTACATTTCCCTCATCACAGCACACAGCAGCAGTGATGGGTCAGACATGTTGATATAGGTAATTTCTCATCATGGATGGGCGACCTGACTCTATAAAGCTTTGAGGAGTTACATCCACTATTCATTAGGAGCTGGATCCACCATTCGGTCTTAAAAGCAGGTGAGACCCACTTTACTACACACACGTGGGGATTCCATTTTTGTTCCTCAAAGTTCAGTATGTTCTTCAAAATTCTGCATGTAGTAGCTTGGGTGTGAATATCGTTGGTTGTTGTCAGTGTGGTTAGGTTGAAGGGAAGGTGCAGTCATACCTTAGCTTGTGTGTGCACATATGTCAGGGATTTGTAGTGAAGAGTTCTTATAGTAGATATTGGGGTTAGAAATTGTAAGGGAATATTGAGATATGGCATACAGTTTAAACTTAAATGTTAAAAAATGTTTTGAAAACATTCAATAAAAACCATTGAAACAGGAAATTGTAAGGGGGAGTAGGGAAGGAGACAAGACTGCAAAACTAGGGGACGGGTAGGAGGAAGCGGCTAGAGATTAAAGGTAGATTAGTTTACCTGACTGTTACTCCAGGAATTGATATATTCAAAAAAGAAAAATCCTCAAAATCCCAACCTACAAAGTTGTACATATACTAGGAGGAGTCAACGGTATCCTACAACAACACAATATTATCATGGAAACCTGGTTTAGGACTTCATTCCAAGATATCAACACATATTGAAATATCCAATATTAAACTGTCCAGCAAAACCACTCATCCATTATAAAAAAATATATATACTGTACCTTTTATGGAAAATAACCAGAAACATGCAATCTAAAATGTTTTGGCCAAAATCACACAAACATATAAACATACAAAAAATGATAAACACCCTCCTCTCTCTCTCCCTCTCAGAAATCCTCCAATCACCAAGCTTCAAAGTTCTCTGGTGACTGCTTATTCTATAGATGTGCTCTACCACCACTGAATGCGGAATCTGGGTTATGGAGAGGAGCGTAAATTTATTCTCATGTTAATACACAAATGCCACATATTTGTGTACCGTATAATGATATTATTGTATTTTACATAAAATGTATAGTGAGTTTGTATGTATTTGTACGTAGCTACGATACTACGTCATCACGCATGCTTGCGGACCAGCGTGTGGAGTCCGGTGTGGCCACACAGCTTGCTGCTCTGGGAAAAGCATTTTGTTGTTTTTACTACTTCTGGCGGATTGTTGACTCTGCCCATTTTATTTCTACTTTAGTGTGGATCCTGTTGGAAGTGTCGTGCCGCTTGCTATCATGTTTTTTTAAGTAAAGAATTTTTATGGATTACACTATGGGTGCATATATTTTTTATCTTCCACCATATCCTTCATGCTGATGGAGCAATCCTGATCGGATACGTGTCTGGTAATTGGAATCATCCTGATCAAAGGGATTTAACAAGCGCTTTCGACCATTTATGTGATGGTCCCCTGGATCTGGTAAGAGGCTCATCTATATGGTGTCACTCGGTGGTGGATGCACAGAAAATTGGGAGCGTGGGGAGACCCATATGACAAATTGAATGTAGATTCTATTTTTGAATTTTGTCTTATACACACGTTTAGAACCTTTGTGGATTGGTTCTTATGGACTAATTTCATGTTGTCACTTTTTTGTCACCTTATACTTTTTGTCACTTTTATTTGTATATTTTTTGTATTGGTATATCAGTGCATCACTTGTTTTTTGATTTAGTGCTACTTTATTGTATTTTTATTTCTTGCGGTTGGTGTCACGATTGCTTAAGTGGCCGCTTTATCATTTATTAAGTATATATGCTCCAGCGCAGATTCTTATATATTTTTTTATATGTGTGTATTATATATTTAATACAGCTTTCCTCTGAAGACGTTCTTTGGTATGAAATGCTTTAGGGCAGAGCATTGCAATTATGTCATTACGCTGGTTCGGACGGGTGGCGGTGGCTTGTTTTTTTTTTAATGCTGTGACTATATTTCTTGTTTTGCATGCGTTACTGCCTGTTTAACGCCATATAGTTCTGTGTGCATTACTGCCAGTTTAACGTCATTTACTTCTGGGTGCATTACTGCCAGTTTAACACCATATCGTTTTGTGTGCATTACTGTCAGTTTAACGCCATATAGTTTTGTGTGAAGTTACTGCCAGTTTAACGCCATATAGTTCTGTGTGTGTTACAGCCAGTTTAACGGCATATAGTTTTGCATGCATTCCTGCCAGTTTAACGCCATATAGTTCTGTGTGCGTTGCTGCCAGTTTAATGCTATATTGTTTTGCGTGCGTTACTGCCAGTTTAACGCCATATAGTTCTGTGTGCGTTACTGCCAGTTTAACGCCATATAGTTCTGTATGCGTTACTGCCAGTTTAACGTCATATAGTTTTGTGTGCGTTACTGCCAGTTTAACACCATATAGTTCTGTGTGTGTTACTGCCAGTTTAACGCCATATAGTTTTGCGTGTGTTACTGCCAGTTTAACGCCATATCGTTTTGTGTGCGTTACTGCCAGTTTAACGCCATATCGTTTTGTGTGTGTTACTGCCAGTTTAACACCATTTACTTCTGTGTGCGTTACTGCCAGTTTAATTCCATATTGTTTTGTGTGTCCTACTGCCAGTTTAATGCCATATAGTTCTCTGTGCTTTACTGCCAGTTTAACTTCATTTACTTCTGTGGGCGTGGCGACCAGACTCCAAGATGGACGCTTAACCCAGGAGCTCCGCTCGCCCACCGGAGATAATCCATCAGCATCAGAGCCCACCAGCACCATCCGCGGCTCCAAACACTGCCATCTGAGTGCCAAATCCCCGCGGATCAAGAAAAGGATGCCACGGCACCGAAAAACACCGCAGCAGCCGCAGAAGATGACGAGCTATTATGCCTCGCGCAGGCCTCAGCAAAATGGCGGCGGTGCCAGAACTGACAGGCCGGACCAGGGATCCGGACGGAATGGCGGGGGGACACCAGCGGCTTCCTCCTGCCTGACCAACCCTCCCAGCGAACAATCCTCGGGCCCCTCTACCCCCACAACACGCAGCCCGGCGAAATCGCGGCAGCGGAGGGACTCACCAGTCAGATCACAGGCCGATCCGGCCATGGAGGTAAGCGGGCCTTCCAGCACTACAGGTCAGAGCAGTAAGGGCCGGGATCCTATCACAGATTTCCCCACAGCAGACAGGCCAGTATCAGATACCTTAATGAAAGATATGCTGCTGTCCCTGCGCTCCTCATTACAGGCAGATCTGATGAAAGGAATCACTGAATGCCAGAGGGAAGTGCAGACGCTAGGCCGCAGAGTGAACCAGGTGGAACACAAGATGGAGGAGTATACCTCATCTTACAATGTTATGGTAGAAGCGCACACAGCACAAGGGGAGGACATTCTATGGCTAAAAGATAAAATTGCAGACCTCGAGGACAGATCCAGGAGGAACAACCTGAAAATGAGGGGGGTTCCAGAATCTGTCCCCCCTTCTCAGCTTCTGCAATATGCCCAGGCCCTTTTTTCCACTTTAATACCTGAGGCAACTGCATCAGATCTTCTAGTGGACAGGATCCACAGGGTACCTAAACCATCATTCCTCCCAGATGACACACCTAGAGATGTCTTAATGAGGATACACTACTACCACATAAAAGATCGTATTCTGCAAGTTTCCCGCAAACAGGAAAACATTCCACAACAGTATGCCGCCATTAGAGTGCTGCCTGATTTGTCCAGACACACTCTGCAACGCTGCAGAAATTAATTGACCATCACAAAAGCCCTGAGAAACCACAACATCTTGCATAAATGGAAGTACCCTGCTACCCTATCGATCACTCACAATGGCCAAACCATCTCGGTGTCCACCTTAGAAGAGGGACTTAAGGCTTTAAGGAACTGGGGCATAATATCTGACCAACCAGCACAACATGCGCAACCTCAGGGACCGATCCCTATACAGAGCGAGTGGCAAACCGTCTCATACAAACGCTCATCCAAGAAAAGCAATGGTGGAAGCTCATAACACTCCACACAGTTATAATTCAGATTATCTCCAGGGAAGAGCTTAGGCTTAACTCTTGCCTACACCCCAGTTAACCAGTAGCAGTTACAACTGCACAGGGATCAATTTATGGATCCATTTCTTATCGAACCCCTGTTGACTTTCTTTTTTTTTCCTTGTTTTTCTGCACCCTTTGTTTTTGATATACACAGTTTTATCTACGAAAGTACTGGACCAGTCAAGACACACGAAGAAATGAAAAGACCTACCTCTCATCATCAACCGACAAGGATCTCCCACCCAACCGGGCGCAGTGAGTACATCTAATACATCACCCCACAAAACCACAAGTACCTTTCACAATGACGATAACATGCCTTTCAATTAATACCCGGGGACTAAACCACCCAGCTAAACGATTCTCCCTGTGGAAGGAAGCTAGCACACATAAAGCGGACATTCTTTGTGTCCAGGAAACCCACTTCCAATTACATAACGCTCCCCAATGTAAGCACAAAAACTACCCAATCATATACACGGCCAATACACCAAATAGCAAAAAAGGAGGTGTCCTAATGGCTTTTAAAGACTCGCTATCCATACAACCTAAAGATGTCTTCACCGATGCTGGAGGCAGGTACATCATCTTCACAGGAGACATTAATTCCAAACCATACACAGTGATCACACTGTATGCTCCGAATACACGCCAAGTCAGATTCATTAAAAAAGTCCTACACAAAGCCAATTCCATGAAATATGGTAACCTATTAATATGCGGGGACTTCAACATAACCTCAGATCCGACACTGGACACGTCATCAGGTCAGTCAAAAGGGACCCTATCCCTTCAGTCCATACTACGATATATGGAGATGCTTATACGCCACGGAAAGACACTATACCTTTTTCTCCAACAGGCACTCTTCTTACTCCAGAATAGACATGTTTCTAACAGATAAATGGCTCCTGCAAAACGTGAACATGTCTAAAATACATGAAATTACATGGTCTGACCATGCAGCCATTTCCCTGTCTATTGTAGAGAAGGGAGTCTCCTCCTCACCACCCATCTGGCGTTGCAACACCAGACTCTTCCAAGATAATAATTATCACAAAACAATTTCCCAACATATACAAAATTTCTTTTCCGAAAATGAGGACTCCGTGGGTGATCCATTTGTTGTATGGAGCGCTCACAAAGCCTTTATGAGAGGAATCCTGATCCAATTGGGAGCTAGAGAAAAGAAGAGGCGAACTCAGCAGCTGAACACAATTATTGCAGACATACACCTTATAGAAACTCAAAACAAAACATCCCCATCCACAGCACTTATAGACAAACTCAATTCTCTTAGAGAACAACTCAGAACGCTCCTAACTCAACAATATGACAAACACTTAAAATACTTATGACAAAACTACTATATCAATGCTAACAGATCAGGTAAATACCTAGCGAATAGACTGAAAGCTGCACGCACCAGAACTAGAATAGCATACATTCAACACCCTACGTTAACACACAGAATCACAAACCCACAAGAAATAGCGAATCAATTCGCTGCATACTATAGCTCACTATATAACTTACACGAAGATGCACATACACCTCACCCAACTATAGACAAAATAAATTCTTTTCTGGAGCACTTAAACCTTCCAGCCCTCTCTGACGATCACTTAGAATACTTAAATGCTCCGATAACACACAGAGAAATTGAAATGACAATACATACACTTCCAAATGGGAAATCCCCAGGCCCGGACGGATTCTCTAATGAATATTTTAAAATGTTCACCAATATTCTATCTCCACACATGACAAAAATTTTTAATAAAGCTGCTGAGGTCGCCTCCTTTCCACAGGAAATGCTAAAAGCACATATAGTGACTCTACCAAAACCGGGTAAGGAACCTACCACACCAGCTAACTTCCGACCCATATCGCTGCTGAACTCCGACACAAAAGTATACGCGAAACTACTAGCTAAACGACTAACACACATATTACCTAATCTCATTACGAGAGACCAGATGGGCTTTGTGAGGGGGAGACAAACTTCGGACGCCACTAGAAGGATTATTAATGTAATAAACCATGCTGAAAAGACTCGAACGCCTTCTCTGCTGTTATCCATTGACGCAGAGTAGGCATTCGATAGGGTCCACTGGACATATATGGAACAAACATTGTTGAAATTTGGATTCAAAGGACCAATTTTGCAAGCTATTATGGCATTATACTCTTGCCCGTCAGCACAGGTGTACTCTGCGGGGTTCCTATCCACAACCTTCAAGATCAAAAACGGAACCCGACAGGGGTGCCCCCTATCTCCTACAATTTTCAATTTGATGATAGAGCCGTTAGCTGAATCCATACGCTCACACCCTTTGATAACAGGCTTCCAGTTTGGGTCAGCAAAACATACCATTAACCTATTCGCAGACGATGTAATCCTGCTACTCACTAATCCCTCCATATCCTTAATACAGGCCCATAAAATCCTCATAGCTTTTGGAGAGATATCATACTATAAAGTCAACTTTACTAAATCTCTCATTTTAGACATGGGTATCCCACCAAATACCCGAAAATCGCTACAAGCAAAATTACCATATATGTGGAGTAAAGGAAATATCACATATTTGGGGATCACACTCACAAATAAAATATCAACAATGATAAAAGCCAACGTATTACCACTAATTAACAAACTGGAAGCCGAAACCAAAAACATGTCCAACAACGAAGTATCTTGGTTAGGTAGAATTACAGCTTACAAAATGATGTTATTGCCACAAATACTATACATATTCCGCTCCCTACCACTGTCTATCCCTCAACACTTAATAAAAATAGTAGCGAATATTGCTTGGAAATACATATGGAAGGGGAAAAAAGCTAGATGTTCACGAAATAATCTCACATCACATAAGCAAGCGGGCGGAGCAGGTTTAGTGGACATACACGACTACTACTGTGCAGTACGCCTTGACCAAATCAAACACTGGTTTCAAACAACCGACACACCATTATGGGTGGACATTGAAAAAGCGACAGCACCAATGAATAACTTACCCCTGCTACTCATGACAGACGGGTGGATACCATGGGACATAAAAAAACTGCCTCCTACTACGCAAATTTCATTAAAGGCGTGGAGAGTTATACGGGAAAAAACGTATAAAGACAAACAAGACATACAGTATAATATACCCTTATCGTTCTTGGAAACAAAAATTCCAATGCTGACAATCAAAGACCTGACAAGTAAGGGCATACTACACATATCAGACCTATATAATGGCACAAATCCCAAATCTGTGGCGCAACTTATGACACAATACTATCTTCCAAAGAACTCACAGTTTACGTGCGTAAGAATTGTAAACTTCATTAAATCTAAACCCACACCAACTTCATTTACTTCTGTGTGCATTACTGCCAGTTTAATTACACATTGTTTTGTGTGTGTTACTGCCAGTTTAATGCCATATAGTTCTGTGTGCGTTACTGCCAGTTTAACACCATATAGTTCTGTGTGCGCTACTGCCAGTTTAATGCCATATAGCATAACGAAAGGGGGAAGGATCAAAGACCAAGCCTTGTTTTTTACAGGTGCATATGAGTTTAAACAAGGGCTTATCCACTGCCCACTCAAATTAGAGCACCTGTGTGTTTTATCAACCCCGGTAATGGACGGAGATATTAACTCCGAGCATGGGGAGATTGTCCTCTGAACTTAATCAAGACATCACAAAAAAGAGAACCAGAAAAATGATCTGTAAAGCAGTTCATCAACGAGGACCCAGTTTAACGCCATATAGTTTTGCGTGCATTACTGCCAGTTTAATGCCATTGAATTCTGTGTGCCTTACTACCAGTTTAACACCATATAGTTCTGTGTTAGCTACTGCCAGTTTAACGCCATATAGTTTTGCGTGCGTTACTGCCAATTTAACAGCATATAGTTCTGTGTGCTTTAACTGCCAGTTTAACGCTATATCGTTTTGTGATAATGATGTAGATGGAGGAGATGGAGATGATGATAATGATGAGGTTACTGATGCGACTTGGGTGCTAGATAGAGCAGAGGAAGAAACTGAAGGTGAGGCGGCACAACCCCAAGGAGGCCAACATCAAGAAGTAGTAGATAGCAGCCACCCTATTCCATCCCATTCTGCAGCTGTTATCTCCCGACCCACTCCCCAAATCTCAGCTGTCTGGGTCTTTTTCAGCACACCTGCAGCAGTTCGCACTGTTGCTATCTGCAAACTGTGTTTCATGTACATCAAACGTGGCAAAAACAACAACCATTTGGGTACCACATGCTTAACAAGGCATTTAACGTCCAACCACTCAGCCCGTTGGCAAGAGCACAAAAAACCACACAAAAGGGGCACAAATCTGTCCCTCCTCCTCCTCCTTACCCACTTCAGTCTGCCCCTGTGATACCGAGTCGTTACCTCTCAGCAGCCTCCACTGACAGGGATGATGTTAATGCACAGGGTGTCCCAGGTTCTGGCAGCACATCTGCCAGCAGCACACCACCAGCTGTAGACTGTAGCCGGCAAATTTCTCTGCCCCATCTGCTGCAGCGAAAAAAAAAATACAGTCCCTGCCACCCACATGCCCAGCATCTGAATGCAAGCTTGTCAAAGCTGTTGGCTCTCCAACTTCTGCCTTTCAGCCTGGTGGATTCTGCCCCCTTCCGTGAATTCGCACAATGTGCTGTACCACAATGGCAGGTTCCCAGTCGCTACTACTTTTCACGTAAGGCCATTCCATCTCTCTACCATCACGTGGAAGGGAATGTTCTGGCATTGTTGGACAAGGCAGTCAGCCGTAAAATCCACCTTACTGCTGACATGAGGTCCAGTAAGCATGGGCAGGGATGACATATTTAGTTCACAGCACACTGAGTAATGCTGCTTGCAACTCGAAAGGATGCAGGACAGGGCTCAGCGCTGCAGCTTGTTGTGCCCCCATGTCTCCATACAGCTGGTGGTGATGATGCCAGACCTGTGAGCTCTACCCCCTCCTCCTTCTCCTCCTCCTTCGCCACCTCCATGCCCTCCTCTGCAGAATTGTCCTATGAACATCAGGTACCACCTAAGCATTCAAAGGGCTTTTCCCAGAGTCAGGCTAAAAGGAGCAATGCAGTGCTTCAGCTGGTGTGTTTAGGGGACAGGAACCACACCAGAGCAGAGATTCTTGCAGCTTTGCAGGCCCAGAGGTAGTTCACACCACGCCAGCTGGAGCAAGGAATGGTGGTGTCCAATAGCGATGGGTCAAACCTCCTGTCCACCCTTAGACAGGGAAAGTGGACACATGTGCCATGCCTGGCACATGTCCTCAATTTGATGGTGCAGCGTTTCCTAAGTACGTACCCAGGGTTGCAAGATGTACTAAAGCAGGCCAGAAGAGTCTGTAGCCATTTCAAGTGGTCATACACAGCCAGTGCTCAGTTGGCTGAAATTCAGTGGGAATTCCACCTGCTGAATTTCAGCAGGTAAACCTCCTGATTTGTGACATGCCCACCAGGTGGAACTCAACTTTGGGAATGCTGCAGCAGCTATACATGCAGCAGAGGTTCGTGCCAGTACAGCACGACGACAGGCTCAGGCCGCCTCAGCTTTTTTCCCCACGCCAATGCCTGGTCATTAAGAATGCATGCACTGTATTGTCACCATTTGAGGAGGCCACAAGGATGGTGAGCAATGACAGTGCATGCACTAGTGACACAATCCCTGTTGTGTTCCTGCTAGAGCAGACTCTGCGTGGCATTATGGACAGGACACTGGAGGCAGAGCAGCAGGAGGAAGAGGAGGACTTCCTTTCCTCTCAAGGCCCACTTTATCCAGACTCCAATATTCCTATGTCACAAAACACACAGGAGGAGAAAGGGGAGGAGGATTCTGGCACTTTCATAGACTTTGAAGAAGAGGAAGACATGCGTCAATCTGTAAGCAATGGCTTTCCAACCCCAGGACCCTTGGGAGTAGTACGTGGCTGGGAGGAGGAAGTTCCAGATGCTGTCATCCTGAGTGACCCCGAGGAGTCTGCTTCTCAAGCTTTGGCTAATTTGAGGCGCATGGGCAACCTCATGCTTCAAAGCCTGTGAAAGGACCCAAGAATATGTGTCATAAAGGAGAAGAATGATTACTGGTTGGCAACCCTCCTTAACCACCGTTATAAGGGGAAGGTCTCAGAACTCATCCCGTCCCCACAGAGTGCAGAAGATAAAATCTCTTGAGGACACTTTAAGGAGGATTTTAGTGAACGGTTTTCCTGACTCCAGTAGGTTACAGTGTTGTGGAAAACATCATTTTGAGTCTTCTGTTGGTCAAGAGAGGAGCGTTGGAGAAGGCGTCCGCCTAAGTGAGGCATTTCTGAATTTTTTTAGTCCTCACCGCCCAGGGCTGTCAGCTTCCACATCCCATCGGCAGCGTCTTCATCACATGGTGGATGGAGAAAAGGATACAAATTTCACATGGTTACATTGTAGCATGTCCGCGCAATTGTCATTCAAAGTGTGACAGCGTTGAAAGCTGAAAAATGGCCTGGGCCTGGGCAGGAAGGGGGTGAAAGTGCCCAGTAATGAGGTGGTTAAATTACATTTACAGTACCTGAAACAATTATAGCCTCTCACCTAAGGTAAGCATTACAAAACCTAATCCTAATGTAAATATATTCTCAAGGCAAATACCGTTGTTTCCCCAAAAGAATCTACAGTATCCATGCTTTGTATTCTTGTTGACATTGAAACACATTGCATTACATTTGATAAAATAAGACCCTGACACCATTAATAAGAAGCACATCTTCTTACACAGCAAATACAAAGAGAAGCCAACAGATGCATTATCTCTTGTGAGCAAAGTAAGCTAGGAGATGTAATTACTCATTGTATAAATATAATTTGGGATTTACAGTATGTAATGTATTATGCTTTCAAAGTATCAGATGTAATTTCCTACTGAATAAATATCATTTGTTGTTTACACTCCGGTGTCACTGATCAAGCCTGTCAATCTGTTCCTTACTTTCTGGAAGTGAGATGCTAGCTTGCATATATTAAAGAGAACCTGGCATGAAAAATGATTTCCGATGTAGTCTAAATAGCTCACTCAGCTATGCAAAGTAAATTATATGTGTATAGAGATTCCTTTTTCTTTTGTAAATAGCCTTGCCGTATCAATTACATGCTGTCAAAGCACAAGTTCAGTTTCTTCCAAAAACCTTCCAGGCTCCCTCCCTTGCCCCGTACATACACAGCTGAGCCAACCCCCTTATATGCTGACTTACCTCCTCTGGCAGCTGAGGTCTTACACATTTTCTACATCCAGGCTGGGAGAAATCCAGTGTTGGGCTTGTACTAATAATCTATAGACTTGGATGGGCTGTATCCATTCTCCAGGAGCAATGACCCATTCAAGTCTATGGAAAGCTACTATAGGACACAGGCGCTGGCAGCAGGGCACTAGATTTTTACGAGATGGGTAACAGACAATGAGGAAGGTCACCACCACTGCTGGAGGAGGTAGGTAAGTACTTGCAAGGGTGGGGTCAGATGTGTATGTTTAGAAGCTTTAGAGAGGACTTTGTAGAGTTTCGTAAATAGGCCTTTAACTTACCCCTTAAGTTGAGACTGAGCACATTAAATCCCTGTAGCCTGTTACATTTTTCTTTTTTTCTTTTTTTCATGAGTAAAAAGGGCTACAGTATATACCCCTTACCCATTCACTTGTGAGTAGATATCTGGGTTTCCCTTAAAGGGGGCTGTGGGCCAGGCATGTGGCGATAAGGCCCTGTTCTTGGGGACATATTGAGGGTATGTGGCTTAGTATGGTTTAGTGTGTGGCAGTTGCTGCCCCTCTCTTTCCTGACCAGCCAGTCTGCATGCCCAAGTAAGAGTCCGGTATGTATGTTGATGGGGACAAGAGCCTCATCCCCACATTCCTGGTCCAGTGAATGTGAGGTTCTGTGGGGGGGAGGGGGTTTATCAGAATCTGGAAGCCCCAAATATTCACCCCCCACATATGAATCATAATGAGTACCCCGTCACTCATTTACAGAAATAAAAAAGGAAAATGTAAATAAATACAACAAAATGACACAGTTCTTAATTTAACAAAAAAAAGGTCCTACAGTGTATATTCATAATCAATCACATCATCCAGTGATGCATTGTCAATCGATCATGATGACCTGCAAACATAAAGACACAGACCCCCGCAAGACGATCCTCTTCGCCGGACCAAATTATAAAAGACAATTCAGCAGCCAGCAGTATCAACAAGCCAGCTGGTGATGGTGGATGACATAATTGACCAAATATGTCCATGACCATACTACCTAAAAAGAACCAGGACGTGGCATGTACAGTATTATATCACTTCTGGGTTTAGCTCCCACTTTCCTCCCACTCCATTAGCTTCAATGGAGGGCAGGTGAGACATCAGGGGTTTAAACTAACCCTGATGACTTATTAACCACTTGCCGACCAGCCACTGTCATTTTTCTGCGGCAGGTCGGCACGATCTCGCGAACCGTCGTAGCTATACGTCGGCTCGCGGGAATCGGGATAGCAGGCAAACGCGCACCGCTGAAAATCTATCCCCTATTTTGCAGACGCTATAACTTTTGCGCAAACCAATCAATATACGTAATTTGTAGAAGAATACATGTCAGCCTAAACTGAGAAAAAAATTGCTTTTTTAAAAAAAAAAAAAAAATGGGGATATTTATTATAGCAAAAAGTACAAAATATTGTGTTTTTTTTTCAAAATTGTCGCAATTTTTTTGTTTATAACCCAAAAAATAAAAAATGCAGAAGCGATCAAATACCACCAAAAGAAAGCTCTATTTGTGGGAAAAAAAAGGACGTCAATTTTGTTTGGGTGCAGCGTCGCATGATTGCGCAATTGTCAGTTAGAGCGACGCAGTGCCGAAGCGCAAAAAATGGCCCGGTCATTCAGCAGCCAAATCTTCCGGGGCTGAAGTGGTTAAAGAGAACATATCACAGCAAATTATTTATCACATGGAGGAGTTTGGAAATTGTGTACTAGGAAAAACCATTATAAGTGCTAAAATCAGTATACCCTTCCATGCTATGGTCAATACCCCAGTTTATAAGCACCAAAGTGTTTGGATCAGCTACTATATACACTACCGTTCAAAAGTTTGGGGTCACCCAAACAATTTTGTGTTTTCCATGAAAAGTCACACTTATTCACCACCATACGTTGTGAAATGAATAGAAAATAGAGTCAAGACATTGACAAGGTTAGAAATAATGATTTGTATTTGAAATAACATTGTTTTTACATCAAACTTTGCTTTCATCAAAGAATCCTCCTTTTGCAGCAATTACAGCATTGCACACCTTTGGCATTCTAGCTGTTAATTTATTGAGGTAAGCTGGAGAAATTGCACCCCACGCTTCTAGAAGCAGCTCCCACAAGTTGGATTGGTTGGATGGGCACTTCTGGCGTACCATACGGTCAAGCTGCTCCCACAACAGCTCAATGGGGTTCAGATCTGGTGACTGTGCTGGCCACTCCATTACCGATAGAATACCAGCTGCCTGCTTCTGCTGTAAATAGTTCTTGCACAATTTGGAGGTGTGTTTAGGGTCATTGTCCTGTTGTAGGATGAAATTGGCTCCAATCAAGCGCTGTCCACTGGGTATGGCATGGCGTTGCAAAATGGAGTGATAGCCTTCCTTATTCAGAATCCCTTTTACCCTGTACAAAGCTCCCACCTTACCAGCACCAAAGCAACCCCAGACCATCACATTACCTCCACCATGCTTAACAGATGGCGTCAGGCATTCTTCCAGCATCTTTTCATTTGTTCTGCGTCTCACAAACGTTCTTCTTTGTGATCCAAACACCTCAAACTTGGATTCATCCGTCCACAACACTTTTTTCCAGTCTTCCTCTGTCCAATGTCTGTGTTCTTTTGCCCACCTTAATCTTTTTCTTTTATTGGCCAGTCTCAGATATGGCTTTTTCTTTGCCACTCTGCCCTGAAGCCCAAAATCCCGCAGCCGCCTCTTCACTGTAGATGTTGACACTGGTGTTTTGCGGGTACTATTTAATGAAGATGCCAGTTGGGGACCTGTGAGGCGTCTGTTTCTCAAACTAGAGACTCTAATGTGCTTATCTTCTTGCTTAGTTGTGCAACACGGCCTCCCACTTCTTTTTCTACTCTGGTTAGAGCCTGTTTGTGCTGTCCTCTGAAGGGAGTAGTACACACCGTTGTAGGAAATCTTCAATTTCTTTGCAATTTCTCGCATGGAATAGCCTTCATTTCTAAGAACAAGAATAGACTGTCGAGTTTCAGATGAAAGTTCTCTTTTTCTGGCCATTTTGAGCGTTTAATTGACCCCACAAATGTGATGCTCCAGAAACTCAATCTGCTCACAGGAAGGTCAGTTTTGTAGCTTCTGGAAGGAGCTAGACTGTTTTTAGATGTGTGAACATGATTGCACAAGGGTTTTCTAATCATCAATTAGCCTTCTGAGCCAATGAGCAAACACATTGTACCATTAGAACACTGGAGTGATAGTTGCTGGAAATGGGCCTCTATACACCTATGTAGATATTGCACCAAAAACTAGACATTTGCAGTTAGAATAGTCATTTACCACATTAGCAATGTATAGAGTATATTTGTTTAAAGTTAGGACTAGTTTAAAGTTAGCTTCATTTAAAAGTACAGTGCTTTTCCTTCAAAAATAAGGACATTTCAATGTGACCCCAAACTTTTGAACGGTAGTGTATATATAACGAAACTAAATAGAAATGAATAAATACAGTGCTGAAAAATATTTTAAAAACGTGTCAATAAAATCCAAAAACGAAATTAACTTTAAATAGTACCAATATCACTCGAAAGTCCAATATGAAAAGTTATATAAAAAGTTCCATATAAAAAAAAGTCCAGTGGTGTAATGTCCAACATTTTCCTCCACATTCGCTTACCTAAATCTTCATGGACAGTGGTGCGCACCATGTCCTTGCTAATGCCCAATTTCTCCACCATCAATGGTAGAGTCAGTTGCCGATCTCGTGCCAGCATTTGTCGCACCCGCTGGATCATGTCTGGGGTTCTGCTTGTTGACGGCTGACCCGAACGTGGCTCATCCTCGTTTCCTTCCCATCGCGAAAGCATTTGAACCAGTGGTAAACACATTTTCTGTTCACAGCCTCTGTCCCGTACACTTGCACCAACAATTCATGCTTCTCCATTTTCCCAATTTGTAGCAGAACTTGATGTTCACTCGTTGTTTCATTACACTGACTACGTTTGACTGCCCACAGCGGGTTTTTTCTGTACATCACGCTAGATTTTTTTTTTGGTTTCATCAGTCTATCAATTAAGGGGTGTGGTTAATTGCTCACAGGTGACTATTTAACTGGTTGCAGGGCTCAGTGTGAGCGTGCTCAGTTTGAAGCAGTGGAGCTTGGTGTAAGTGGAACTGAATTAAGTGGGAGTTAAACACAAGAGTTAGAGTATACAAGTCTTGGTGTTTGGTTGCTGTCTGCTGTCTGCTGTCTGTTGCTGTCTGCTGTCTGTTGCTGTCTGCTGTCTGTTGCTGTTTGCTGGGGTGCTTTTTGGGGGCTTTTCCATTGACTTTTGCTGTCACTTTTTAAATAGCTCTTTTTTTTTTTCTTTTTTTTGGTTTCATCAGTCTATCAATTAAGGGGTGTGGTTAATTGCTCACAGGTGACTATTTAACTGGTTGCAGGGCTCAGTGTGAGCGTGCTCAGTTTGAAGCAGTGGAGCTTGGTGTAAGTGGAACTGAATTAAGTGGGAGTTAAACACAAGAGTTAGAGTATACAAGTCTTGGTGTTTGGTTGCTGTCTGCTGTCTGTTGCTGTCTGCTGTCTGTTGCTGTCTGCTGTCTGTTGCTGTTTGCTGGGGTGCTTTTTGGGGGCTTTTCCATTGACTTTTGCTGTCACTTTTTAAATAGCTCTTTTATTTTTATTTATTTTTTTTTTTTGGTTTCATCAGTCTATCAATTAAGGGGTGTGGTTAATTGCTCACAGGTGACTATTTAACTGGTTGCAGGGCTCAGTGTGAGCGTGCTCAGTTTGAAGCAGTGGAGCTTGGTGTAAGTGGAACTGAATTAAGTGGGAGTTAAACACAAGAGTTAGAGTATACAAGTCTTGGTGATTGGTTGCTGTCTGCTGTCTGCTGTCTGTTGCTGTCTGCTGTCTGTTGCTGTCTGCTGTCTGTTGCTGTTTGCTGGGGTGCTTTTTGGGGGCTTTTCCATTGACTTTTGCTGTCACTTTTTAAATAGCTCTTTTTTTTTTTTTTCTGGTTTCATCAGTCTATCAATTAAGGGGTGTGGTTAATTGCTCACAGGTGACTATTTAACTGGTTGCAGGGCTCAGTGTGAGCGTGCTCAGTTTGAAGCAGTGGAGCTTGGTGTAAGTGGAACTGAATTAAGTGGGAGTTAAACACAAGAGTTAGAGTATACAAGTCTTGGTGTTTGGTTGCTGTCTGCTGTCTGCTGTCTGTTGCTGTCTGCTGTCTGTTGCTGTCTGCTGTCTGTTGCTGTTTGCTGGGGTGCTTTTTGGGGGCTTTTCCATTGACTTTTGCTGTCACTTTTTAAATAGCTCTTTTTTTTTTTTTTTTGGTTTCATCAGTCTATCAATTAAGGGGTGTGGTTAATTGCTCACAGGTGACTATTTAACTGGTTGCAGGGCTCAGTGTGAGCGTGCTCAGTTTGAAGCAGTGGAGCTTGGTGTAAGTGGAACTGAATTAAGTGGGAGTTAAACACATGAGTTAGAGTATACAAGTCTTGGTGTTTGGTTGCTGTCTGCTGTCTGCTGTCTGCTGTCTGTTGCTGTCTGCTGTCTGTTGCTGTCTGCTGTCTGTTGCTGTCTGCTGTCTGTTGCTGTTTGCTGGGGTGCTTTTTGGGGGCTTTTCCATTGACTTTTGCTGTCACTTTTTAAATAGCTCTTTTTTTTTTTTTTTTTTTGGTTTCATCAGTCTATCAATTAAGGGGTTTGGTTAATTGCTCACAGGTGACTATTTAACTGGTTGCAGGGCTCAGTGTGAGCGTGCTCAGTTTGAAGCAGTGGAGCTTGGTGTAAGTGGAACTGAATTAAGTGGGAGTTAAACACATGAGTTAGAGTATACAAGTCTTGGTGTTTGGTTGCTGTCTGCTGTCTGCTGTCTGTTGCTGTCTGCTGTCTGTTGCTGTCTGCTGTCTGTTGCTGTTTGCTGGGGTGCTTTTGGGGGGCTTTTCCATTGACTTTTGCTGTCACTTTTTAAATAGCTCTTTTATTTATTTATTTTTTTTTTTGGTTTCATCAGTCTATCAATTAAGGGGTGTGGTTAATTGCTCACAGGTGACTATTTAACTGGTTGCAGGGCTCAGTGTGAGCGTGCTCAGTTTGAAGCAGTGGAGCTTGGTGTAAGTGGAACTGAATTAAGTGGGAGTTAAACACAAGAGTTAGAGTATACAAGTCTTGGTGTTTGGTTGCTGTCTGCTGTCTGCTGTCTGTTGCTGTCTGCTGTCTGTTGCTGTCTGCTGTCTGTTGCTGTTTGCTGGGGTGCTTTTTGGGGGCTTTTCCATTGACTTTTGCTGTCACTTTTTAAATAGCTCTTTTTTTTTTTTTCTGGTTTCATCAGTCTATCAATTAAGGGGTGTGGTTAATTGCTCACAGGTGACTATTTAACTGGTTGCAGGGCTCAGTGTGAGCGTGCTCAGTTTGAAGCAGTGGAGCTTGGTGTAAGTGGAACTGAATTAAGTGGGAGTTAAACACATGAGTTAGAGTATACAAGTCTTGGTGTTTGGTTGCTGTCTGCTGTCTGCTGTCTGTTGCTGTCTGCTGTCTGTTGCTGTCTGCTGTCTGTTGCTGTTTGCTGGGGTGCTTTTTGGGGGCTTTTCCATTGACTTTTGCTGTCACTTTTTAAATAGCTCTTTTTTTTTTTTTTTGGTTTCATCAGTCTATCAATTAAGGGGTGTGGTTAATTGCTCACAGGTGACTATTTAACTGGTTGCAGGGCTCAGTGTGAGCGTGCTCAGTTTGAAGCAGTGGAGCTTGGTGTAAGTGGAACTGAATTAAGTGGGAGTTAAACACATGAGTTAGAGTATACAAGTCTTGGTGTTTGGTTGCTGTCTGCTGTCTGTTGCTGTCTGCTGTCTGTTGCTGTTTGCTGGGGTGCTTTTTGGGGGCTTTTCCATTGACTTTTGCTGTCACTTTTTAAATAGCTCTTTTTTTTTTTTTTTTTTTGGTTTCATCAGTCTATCAATTAAGGGGTGTGGTTAATTGCTCACAGATGACTATTTAACTGGTTGCAGGGCTCAGTGTGAGCGTGCTCAGTTTGAAGCAGTGGAGCTTGGTGTAAGTGGAACTGAATTAAGTGGGAGTTAAACACATGAGTTAGAGTATACAAGTCTTGGTGTTTGGTTGCTGTCTGCTGTCTGCTGTCTGTTGCTGTCTGCTGTCTGTTGCTGTCTGCTGTCTGTTGCTGTTTGCTGGGGTGCTTTTTGGGGGCTTTTCCATTGACTTTTGCTGTTACTTTTTAAATAGCCCTTTTATTTATTTATTTATTTTTTTGGTTTCATCAGTCTATCAATTAAGGGGTGTGGTTAATTGCTCACAGGTGACTATTTAACTGGTTGCAGGGCTCAGTGTGAGCGTGCTCAGTTTGAAGCAGTGGAGCTTGGTGTAAGTGGAACTGAATTAAGTGGGAGTTAAACACAAGAGTTAGAGTATACAAGTCTTGGTGTTTGGTTGCTGTCTGCTGTCTGTTGCTGTCTGCTGTCTGTTGCTGTCTGCTGTCTGTTGCTGTTTGCTGGGGTGCTTTTTGGGGGCTTTTCCATTGACTTTTGCTGTTACTTTTTAAATAGCTCTTTTATTTATTTATTTTTTTTTTTGGTTTCATCAGTCTATCAATTAAGGGGTGTGGTTAATTGCTCACAGGTGACTATTTAACTGGTTGCAGGGCTCAGTGTGAGCGTGCTCAGTTTGAAGCAGTGGAGCTTGGTGTAAGTGGAACTGAATTAAGTGGGAGTTAAACACAAGAGTTAGAGTATACAAGTCTTGGTGTTTGGTTGCTGTCTGCTGTCTGTTGCTGTCTGCTGTCTGTTGCTGTCTGCTGTCTGTTGCTGTTTGCTGGGGTGCTTTTTGGGGGCTTTTCCATTGACTTTTGCTGTTACTTTTTAAATAGCCCTTTTATTTATTTATTTTTTTTTTGGTTTCATCAGTCTATCAATTAAGGGGTGTGGTTAATTGCTCACAGGTGACTATTTAACTGGTTGCAGGGCTCAGTGTGAGCGTGCTCAGTTTGAAGCAGTGGAGCTTGGTGTAAGTGGAACTGAATTAAGTGGGAGTTAAACACAAGAGTTAGAGTATACAAGTCTTGGTGTTTGGTTGCTGTCTGCTGTCTGCTGTCTGTTGCTGTCTGCTGTCTGTTGCTGTCTGCTGTCTGTTGCTGTTTGCTGGGGTGCTTTTTGGGGGCTTTTCCATTGACTTTTGCTGTTACTTTTTAAATAGCTCTTTTATTTATTTATTTTTTTTTTTGGTTTCATCAGTCTATCAATTAAGGGGTGTGGTTAATTGCTCACAGGTGACTATTTAACTGGTTGCAGGGCTCAGTGTGAGCGTGCTCAGTTTGAAGCAGTGGAGCTTGGTGTAAGTGGAACTGAATTAAGTGGGAGTTAAACACAAGAGTTAGAGTATACAAGTCTTGGTGTTTGGTTGCTGTCTGCTGTCTGCTGTCTGTTGCTGTCTGCTGTCTGTTGCTGTCTGCTGTCTGTTGCTGTTTGCTGGGGTGCTTTTTGGGGGCTTTTCCATTGACTTTTGCTGTCACTTTTTAAATAGCTCTTTTTTTTTTTTCTGGTTTCATCAGTCTATCAATTAAGGGGTGTGGTTAATTGCTCACAGGTGACTATTTAACTGGTTGCAGGGCTCAGTGTGAGCGTGCTCAGTTTGAAGCAGTGGAGCTTGGTGTAAGTGGAACTGAATTAAGTGGGAGTTAAACACATGAATTAGAGTATACAAGTCTTGGTGTTTGGTTGCTGTCTGCTGTCTGCTGTCTGTTGCTGTCTGCTGTCTGTTGCTGTTTGCTGGGGTGCTTTTTGGGGGCTTTTCCATTGACTTTTGCTGTCACTTTTTAAATAGCTCTTTTTTTTTTTTTTTGGTTTCATCAGTCTATCAATTAAGGGGTGTGGTTAATTGCTCACAGGTGACTATTTAACTGGTTGCAGGGCTCAGTGTGAGCGTGCTCAGTTTGAAGCAGTGGAGCTTGGTGTAAGTGGAACTGAATTAAGTGGGAGTTAAACACATGAGTTAGAGTATACAAGTCTTGGTGTTTGGTTGCTGTCTGCTGTCTGCTGTCTGTTGCTGTCTGCTGTCTGTTGCTGTCTGCTGTCTGTTGCTGTTTGCTGGGGTGCTTTTTGGGGGCTTTTCCATTGACTTTTGCTGTCACTTTTTAAATAGCTCTTTTTTTTTTTTTTTGGTTTCATCAGTCTATCAATTAAGGGGTGTGGTTAATTGCTCACAGGTGACTATTTAACTGGTTGCAGGGCTCAGTGTGAGCGTGCTCAGTTTGAAGCAGTGGAGCTTGGTGTAAGTGGAACTGAATTAAGTGGGAGTTAAACACATGAGTTAGAGTATACAAGTCTTGGTGTTTGGTTGCTGTCTGCTGTCTGCTGTCTGTTGCTGTCTGCTGTCTGTTGCTGTCTGCTGTCTGTTTGCTGGGGTGCTTTTTGGGGGCTTTTCCATTGACTTTTGCTGTCACTTTTTAAATAGCTCTTTTTTTTTTTTTTTTGGTTTCATCAGTCTATCAATTAAGGGGTGTGGTTAATTGCTCACAGGTGACTATTTAACTGGTTGCAGGGCTCAGTGTGAGCGTGCTCAGTTTGAAGCAGTGGAGCTTGGTGTAAGTGGAACTGAATTAAGTGGGAGTTAAACACATGAGTTAGAGTATACAAGTCTTGGTGTTTGGTTGCTGTCTGCTGTCTGCTGTCTGTTGCTGTCTGCTGTCTGTTGCTGTCTGCTGTCTGTTGCTGTTTGCTGGGGTGCTTTTTGGGGGCTTTTCCATTGACTTTTGCTGTCACTTTTTAAATAGCTCTTTTTTTTTTTTTTTTTTGGTTTCATCAGTCTATCAATTAAGGGGTGTGGTTAATTGCTCACAGGTGACTATTTAACTGGTTGCAGGGCTCAGTGTGAGCATGCTCAGTTTGAAGCAGTGGAGCTTGGTGTAAGTGGAACTGAATTAAGTGGGAGTTAAACACATGAGTTAGAGTATACAAGTCTTGGTGTTTGGTTGCTGTCTGCTGTCTGCTGTCTGTTGCTGTCTGCTGTCTGTTGCTGTCTGCTGTCTGTTGCTGTTTGCTGGGGTGCTTTTTGGGGGCTTTTCCATTGACTTTTGCTGTCACTTTTTAAATAGCTCTTTTTTTTTTTTTTTTGGTTTCATCAGTCTATCAATTAAGGGGTGTGGTTAATTGCTCACAGGTGACTATTTAACTGGTTGCAGGGCTCAGTGTGAGCGTGCTCAGTTTGAAGCAGTGGAGCTTGGTGTAAGTGGAACTGAATTAAGTGGGAGTTAAACACATGAGTTAGAGTATACAAGTCTTGGTGTTTGGTTGCTGTCTGCTGTCTGCTGTCTGCTGTCTGTTGCTGTCTGCTGTCTGTTGCTGTCTGCTGTCTGTTGCTGTCTGCTGTCTGTTGCTGTCTGCTGTCTGTTGCTGTCTGCTGTCTGTTGCTGTTTGCTGGGGTGCTTTTTGGGGGCTTTTCCATTGACTTTTGCTGTCACTTTTTAAATAGCTCTTTTTTTTTTTTTTTTTTGGTTTCATCAGTCTATCAATTAAGGGGTTTGGTTAATTGCTCACAGGTGACTATTTAACTGGTTGCAGGGCTCAGTGTGAGCGTGCTCAGTTTGAAGCAGTGGAGCTTGGTGTAAGTGGAACTGAATTAAGTGGGAGTTAAACACAAGAGTTAGAGTATACAAGTCTTGGTGTTTGGTTGCTGTCTGCTGTCTGCTGTCTGTTGCTGTCTGCTGTCTGTTGCTGTCTGCTGTCTGTTGCTGTTTGCTGGGGTGCTTTTTGGGGGCTTTTCCATTGACTTTTGCTGTTACTTTTTAAATAGCCCTTTTATTTATTTATTTTTTTTTTGGTTTCATCAGTCTATCAATTAAGGGGTGTGGTTAATTGCTCACAGGTGACTATTTAACTGGTTGCAGGGCTCAGTGTGAGCGTGCTCAGTTTGAAGCAGTGGAGCTTGGTGTAAGTGGAACTGAATTAAGTGGGAGTTAAACACAAGAGTTAGAGTATACAAGTCTTGGTGTTTGGTTGCTGTCTGCTGTCTGCTGTCTGTTGCTGTCTGCTGTCTGTTGCTGTCTGCTGTCTGTTGCTGTTTGCTGGGGTGCTTTTTGGGGGCTTTTCCATTGACTTTTGCTGTCACTTTTTAAATAGCTCTTTTTTTTTTTTTTCTGGTTTCATCAGTCTATCAATTAAGGGGTGTGGTTAATTGCTCACAGGTGACTATTTAACTGGTTGCAGGGCTCAGTGTGAGCGTGCTCAGTTTGAAGCAGTGGAGCTTGGTGTAAGTGGAACTGAATTAAGTGGGAGTTAAACACATGAATTAGAGTATACAAGTCTTGGTGTTTGGTTGCTGTCTGCTGTCTGCTGTCTGTTGCTGTCTGCTGTCTGTTGCTGTCTGCTGTCTGTTGCTGTTTGCTGGGGTGCTTTTTGGGGGCTTTTCCATTGACTTTTGCTGTCACTTTTTAAATAGCTCTTTTTTTTTTTTTTGGTTTCATCAGTCTATCAATTAAGGGGTGTGGTTAATTGCTCACAGGTGACTATTTAACTGGTTGCAGGGCTCAGTGTGAGCGTGCTCAGTTTGAAGCAGTGGAGCTTGGTGTAAGTGGAACTGAATTAAGTGGGAGTTAAACACATGAGTTAGAGTATACAAGTCTTGGTGTTTGGTTGCTGTCTGCTGTCTGCTGTCTGTTGCTGTCTGCTGTCTGTTGCTGTCTGCTGTCTGTTGCTGTTTGCTGGGGTGCTTTTTGGGGGCTTTTCCATTGACTTTTGCTGTCACTTTTTAAATAGCTCTTTTTTTTTTTTTTTGGTTTCATCAGTCTATCAATTAAGGGGTGTGGTTAATTGCTCACAGGTGACTATTTAACTGGTTGCAGGGCTCAGTGTGAGCGTGCTCAGTTTGAAGCAGTGGAGCTTGGTGTAAGTGGAACTGAATTAAGTGGGAGTTAAACACATGAGTTAGAGTATACAAGTCTTGGTGTTTGGTTGCTGTCTGCTGTCTGCTGTCTGTTGCTGTCTGCTGTCTGTTGCTGTCTGCTGTCTGTTTGCTGGGGTGCTTTTTGGGGGCTTTTCCATTGACTTTTGCTGTCACTTTTTAAATAGCTCTTTTTTTTTTTTTTTTTGGTTTCATCAGTCTATCAATTAAGGGGTGTGGTTAATTGCTCACAGGTGACTATTTAACTGGTTGCAGGGCTCAGTGTGAGCGTGCTCAGTTTGAAGCAGTGGAGCTTGGTGTAAGTGGAACTGAATTAAGTGGGAGTTAAACACATGAGTTAGAGTATACAAGTCTTGGTGTTTGGTTGCTGTCTGCTGTCTGCTGTCTGTTGCTGTCTGCTGTCTGTTGCTGTCTGCTGTCTGTTGCTGTTTGCTGGGGTGCTTTTTGGGGGCTTTTCCATTGACTTTTGCTGTCACTTTTTAAATAGCTCTTTTTTTTTTTTTTTTTTGGTTTCATCAGTCTATCAATTAAGGGGTGTGGTTAATTGCTCACAGGTGACTATTTAACTGGTTGCAGGGCTCAGTGTGAGCATGCTCAGTTTGAAGCAGTGGAGCTTGGTGTAAGTGGAACTGAATTAAGTGGGAGTTAAACACATGAGTTAGAGTATACAAGTCTTGGTGTTTGGTTGCTGTCTGCTGTCTGCTGTCTGTTGCTGTCTGCTGTCTGTTGCTGTCTGCTGTCTGTTGCTGTTTGCTGGGGTGCTTTTTGGGGGCTTTTCCATTGACTTTTGCTGTCACTTTTTAAATAGCTCTTTTTTTTTTTTTTTTTGGTTTCATCAGTCTATCAATTAAGGGGTGTGGTTAATTGCTCACAGGTGACTATTTAACTGGTTGCAGGGCTCAGTGTGAGCGTGCTCAGTTTGAAGCAGTGGAGCTTGGTGTAAGTGGAACTGAATTAAGTGGGAGTTAAACACAAGAGTTTAAAACAGGAGGTTATAACAGGGGTCATAGTACCTGTGTAGTGTGACTATCTGAGTGTTGTCTGAGTAGTGTGTGTGGATCGTTAGTACTGTGTATTGTGTACCTGTGTATTGTCTTGTTGTGTACCTGTGTATTGTCTTGAGTATTAGTGCCAGGAAGCTAGCTGTTAGGTAATTTGGACAGGGTAAAATTCCCCAATGCTCACTAAATTTAATAGGTACGATGCCCGGCGGGTGTGGAGAGGCGGCTCTTTGTACATCTTGCCGCATGTATGCGTTCCTTGATCATCCGATCGAGGGCGAATACTGCTGTGCAAAATGTAAGCACATTGTTTCCCTGGAAGCCCAGGTTCTGAATCTAGGGAAGCAACTGTCAGCACTGAGAAGTCCCTCCATACTAAAGGTGAGCCAGGAACGTACATGGCAGGTGTCGGCAGGGGCCAGCACAGAGGCGGGTGGAGACAAAGAGGTGCAGGCACTAGCAAAGAGTAGATGGGTGACAGTCAGGAGGGGTAGAGGGGGAAGTGCCAGAGAGGCCGTTCCAGGACTGGAGCATCCCAATAAGTACGCTCCATTGAGTGACATTGGTGAAACCAGTCAGGGACCAGCACTGCTGGAGATGAGGGACTCTCCTAGCTGCCAGGGGAAGAACTCCTCCAGTGAGAGTGGGGGGGCAGCAAAGGGAAAGGAAAGACAGATTCTGGTGGTAGGGGACTCAATTCTTAGAAGGACAGAGAGGGCAATCTGTAACCAAGACCTGAAGCGCCGAACAGTATGTTGTCTACCGGGCGCTCGGGTTCGGCACATCACGGATCTTGTGGACAGATTACTGGGAGGGGCTGGGGAAGACCCGGCTGTCATGGTGCACGTTGGCACCAATGACAAAGTCAGAGGCAGATGGAGTGTCCTAAAGAACGATTTTAGGGACTTAGGAGCTAAATTGAGGAAAAGGACCTCCAAGGTAGTATTCTCAGGAATACTACCGGTACATCGAGCCACACCAGAAAGGCAGAGGGAGATTAGGGAAGTAAACAAGTGGCTGAAGAGCTGGTGTAGTAAGGAGGGGTTTGGGTTCCTGGAGGACTGGGCTGACTTCTCAGTCGGTAACCGGTACTATAGAAGGGACGGACTGCACCTAAATGAGGAGGGTGCAGATCTGCTGGGAATGAAGATGGCCAAAAAGTTAGAGGGGTTTTTAAACTAGGCGATGGGGGGGAGGGTCCAGAGACAGTGATAGCCAGCGCGGAAGATATTCCAGAGGGTAGTATTGGGGGCATTAGTGGTAGGTTAACCAAAGCACAAAAACACAAGGTGAGTATAGTAGCAAGTCCTAGTTGCAATCTTGAAACACCCAATACGAGGACAATATGCGACCAGTCTAAACTATGTGGCATGTTCACCAATGCCAGGAGCATGGCGGACAAGATGGGTGAACTAGAGATACGGTTGTACAAGGAGGATTTGGATTTTGTGGGAATTTCAGAGACCTGGTTCAACAGCTCTCATGATTGGCTGGCAAACATTCAAGGGTATACCCTATACCGCAAGGATAGAGAAGGTAAAAAAGGGGGAGGGGTATGCCTATATATCAAGAATAATGTACAAGTGAGTGTGAGAGATGACATCACTGAGGGGGCTAGGGAGGAGGTGGAATCTTTATGGGTAGAGCTCCAAAGGGATGAAGCTAAGGGGAAAATAATACTGGGAGTATGCTATAGGCCCCCAAACCTGAGGGAGGAAGTGGAGACGGATCTCCTATCACAAATTGGATTAGCAGCAAGGATGGGAAGTGTTATCATAATGGGGGATTTTAATTATCCAGACATAGACTGGGCGGAGGGAACCGCGCATTCATTTAAGGCTCGCCAGTTCCTTAGTGTTTTGCAGGACAATTTTATGGGTCAGATGGTAGACGCACCAACTAGAAATAAAACATTACTAGATCTACTGATTACCAATAATACAGACCTGATAACAGATGTGGTAATACGGGGCAATTTAGGTAACAGCGATCACAGGTCAATTAGTTTCAGTATAAATCACACAAATAGGAAACATGAAGGGAACACAAAGACACTGAATTTCAAAAGAGCCAACTTCCCTAAACTACAAACCTTGCTAAAAGGCATAAATTGGGATAAAATATTAGGAACAAAGAATACGGAGGAGAGATGGGTTTGCTTTAAGAGCATATTAAATAAGGGCATTAGCCAATGCATCCCATTGGGTAATAAATTTAAAAGAGCGAAAAAACATCCTGGATGGCTTAACTCCGATGTAAAAATGCATATAAAAGCAAAGGAGAAGGCCTTCAAAAAATACAAGGTTGAGGGATCATCCTCAGCATTCAGTATTTATAAAGAATGCAATAAGAAATGTAAGGGTGCAATTAGGATGGCTAAGATAGAACATGAAAGACACATAGCGGAGGAGAGCAAAAGAAATCCCAAGAAATTCTTTAAGTATGTAAACAGTAAAAAAGGGAGGACAGACCATATTGGCCCCATAAAGAATGAGGAAGGACATCTGGTTACAAAGGATGGGGAGATGGCAAAGGTATTGAATTTATTCTTCTCCTCAGTCTTCACAAGTGAATCGGGGGGCTTCAGTAACCAAAACTGCAGTGTTTATCCTCATGACACATCACAGGAAGCACCTCCATGGTTAACAGAGGACGGAATTAAAATTAGACTTGAGAAACTTAACATTAATAAATCACCGGGACCAGATGGCTTGCATCCGAGGTTACTTAGGGAACTCAGTCAGGTGATTGCCAGACCGTTGTTCCTAATATTTACAGACAGTCTATTGACTGGAATGGTACCAGCTGATTGGAGAAAAGCCAATGTAGCACCAATATTTAAAAAGGGCCCAAAAAACATCCCTGGGAATTACAGACCAGTTAGCCTAACATCAATAGTATGTAAACTCTTGGAGGTGATGATAAGGGACTATATACAAGATTTTAGTAATAAGAATGATTTCATTAGCAGTAATCAGCATGGATTCATGAAGAATCGTTCTTGCCAAACCAATCTATTAACCTTCTATGAGGAGGTGAGTTGCCATCTAGATAAAGGAAGGCCCGTAGACGTGGTGTATCTGGATTTTGCAAAAGCATTTGACACAGTTCCCCATAAACGTTTACTATACAAAATAAGGTGCGTTGGCATGGACCATAGGGTGAGTACATGGATTGAAAACTGGCTACAAGGGCGTGTTCAGAGGGTGGTGATAAATGGGGAGTACTCAGAATGGTCAGGGGTGGGTAGTGGGGTTCCCCAGGGTTCTGTGCTGGGACCAATCCTATTTAATTTGTTCATAAACGACCTGGAGGATGGGATAAAGAGTTCAATCTCTGTATTTGCAGACGATACTAAGCTAAGCAGGGCAATAACTTCTCTGCAGGATGTGGAAATCTTGCAAAAAGACCTGAACAAATTAATGGGGTGGGCGACTACATGGCAAATGAGGTTCAATGTAGAAAAATGTAAAATAATGCATTTGGGTGGCAAAAATATGAATGCAATCTATACACTGGGGGGAGAACCTCTGGGGGAATCTAGGATGGAAAAGGACCTGGGGGTCCTAGTGGATGATAGGCTCAGCAATGGCATGCAATGCCAAGCTGCTGCTAATAAAGCAAACAGAATATTGGCATGCATTAAAAGGGGGATCAACTGCAGAGATAAAACGATAATTCTCCCGCTCTACAAGACTCTGGTCCGGCCGCACCTGGAGTATGCTGTCCAGTTCTGGGCACCAGTCCTCAGGAGGGACGTACTGGAAATGGAGCGAGTACAAAGAAGGGCAACAAAGCTAATAAAGGGTCTGGAGGATCTTAGTTATGAGGAAAGGTTGCAAGCACTGAACTTATTCTCTCTGGAGAAGAGACGCTTGAGAGGGGATATGATTTCAATTTACAAATACTGTACTGGTGACCCCACAATAGGGATAAAACTTTTTCGCAGAAGAGAGTTTAATAAGACTCGTGGCCACTCATTACAATTAGAAGAAAAGAGGTTTAACCTTAAACTACGTAGAGGGTTCTTTACTGTAAGAACGGTAAGGATGTGGAATTCCCTTCCACAGGCGGTGGTCTCAGCGGGGAGCATTGATAGCTTCAAGAAACTATTAGATAATCACCTGAATGACCGCAATATACAGGGATATGTAATGTAATACTGACACATTATCACACACATAGGTTGGACTTGATGGACTTGTGTCTTTTTTCAACCTCACCTACTATGTAACTATGTAACTATGTAACTATGTGTCTCTGGATAGCCATGTACATGCACGCGCACCTGGCCCATGTTGCTGTTGACATATTGGACCATTCACCAAACTTTTTAGACACCTTTTTATTTTTTACTTAGATATTTTAACTTTCTCAAAATCTCATTTCACCTTACTAAATGAAAAGTTGTTTTCTTAAGTAAAAAATGAAACTCACTAAAGCCTCGTATACACGGTACGATTGTTGGCAGGGGATTGTCTGTTGACAGACTGTTGTCTTACCGTTAATACGCTCCTTTTGACAATTGTTGCCCAATTTTCCACCAACAAATGTTGGATGGCAGGCTAGTAAATTTTCGGCGGACAACGGTTTGACGTCAGATTTCGGTATGGTCAGTACACAAATCCATCACACAAAAGTCGAAAGTACTAACACGCATGATCGGAATCAATGCTCATCAAACACAAAATTAGCAGAAGGGGCCCAAAGGGTGGCGCTCAAGAGCTGAAATTCCTTGTAGTACGTCACTACGTTCGTGTTTGTGGCACAATTGTGTACCGTTAGTATGCAAGACAAGATCCGGTCACACTGATAAAAATGAGACGCTCGGTTGGCCAACAATCGTACCGTGTGTAGGAGGCTTAAAGCCTCCTACACATGATCGGATTGTTGGTCAGCAAAACCGTGGAATTTTGTCCGAAGGACGTTCGCCCAAACTTGTCTTGCATACACACGGCCACATAATTGTTGGCCAACAAATACGAACGTAGTGATGTACTAGACGTTCTGCATGGTTTTTCAGCTCTTTAATGCCACCCTTTGGGCTCCTTCTGCTAATTTCGTGTTAGTAGAGGTTTGGTGAGTGTTGCTTCGCGCTTTTCATTTCTCACTTTTCTTTTCACGCTTTTCATTTAGCGCTTTTCATTTTGTTTCTGTACGGCCGTTCTTCAACCAGACATGTTGCGGAATCGGAGGAGATAACGTGTTATTTATTATTGGCCTTGGAGTTATTGCTTTGACATTATTTTTTGGTTGAATAATGATTTGATTTGGTATATTTTCTATATTTTTGGATGCATAGAATGCACTTTTTGGTTAAATTCTATTGGCAGATAGCATTTCTAATTTTATTTGTTTTCTTTTTTTAATGCACAATAAAAAAATTGTGGAGAATAATACTTGGCTAGGTGTTTTACTTCAAATGACAGTTTGGGAGTAGGCAGTTACATTTAAAAAAATACATTGTAAAATTGACACCAACATAGTTGTATCTTTGAGCTTAAAAAACTACAGGACAATGGTGTTGTGGTAACTTGCCCAATTTAAAAAAAAAAAAAAGGGCATAATAACATTATTCTTGATATCACTAGAAAAAAATAGCCTTTGAAAATTTGTTTACAATAACTCGATCAGTGTCACCAGCAAAGCAGCTTCATTATTATCCCATTAAGGAAGAAGAGAATTGTGCGCTGCATTTGGAGATTTCTTATTTTGCCACGCCACGAATGTTAATTCTCCATTATGAACGCTAGTTTACAAGACCGACCGCTTCTGGCTCGTCCTTGCTTCCGAGCATACGTGTTTGTACTTTGGACTTTTGTCGGACGGACTTGTGTACACATGCTCAGAAAATCCAACAACAGACATTTGTCCGCGGAAAATTTGAAAACCTGCTATCCAACATTTGTCCCCGGAAAATCCGACAACAATTGTCTGATGGAGCGTACAAATGGTTGGATTTACCGCCAACAGCCTGTCATCGAACATTTCCCGTCGGAAAGTCTGATCGTGTGTACGAGGCTTAAGTCTCACTAGGTTAGCTGAACAGACAATTTTGGATAACCAATTATTCTATTTAAGACTTGTTTTGGCTCTTTTCATTATTTAACGAAAGACAAGCCCAAACAAAACACCACCACCATTTTGGTTATAAAATACTAAAACTGCTGCCTAGAGCTGAAACATTTCAATAAATGTAAGATGATGTCTACGCGTCGGCTCATTCTGTATCTGTGTAGGAAACAGGCCACCCGTCTTATTACTAAATTTTAAAAACCTATTTTCTGTTTCCCATCCGCATCAAAATGAGCATAAATACTGCTTATATAATTACGATAAGCAATCTTACCGAGAGAGGATTGAAAGCTTTCCATGGCTGCTAGCTAAAAAGTATGACAAGGGAATACACGTAATTATAATCTCCTTTAAAATCTTAATGATAGTTGATGAATGCAGTCTGCTCGAGTGAATCACAAAGAAGACTTAATTAAGCAAGGTGTTTTAGGCTGTTCACAAAAAAAAAAAATCTGCCTGCCCATCGAATGCAAATGCTTTAAGGTTCAATCCAATAAAAACTGGAAATTAAACCTAGAAGAAGATACAGGGAACACCAGCTGATTGTTTTTTATGGAGGGATCTGGTGAAATTAGTCAACAAATTACAGTAAATTGCCAAAATACAGAACTTTTGGTGAAATTTCACAATTTTGGTAAAATACAATGGAGTTAATTGGGGAAAGTTTAATTACGAAAGGTTTTAGTATTTTTCTTATTTAACATTTTATTGAAGTTTAAAAGTTTGTGTGACAAATTTGTCACACAAAAGTCAAAAGTACAAACACACATGCCCGGAATCAGTTCTCTCCAAACATGAAATTAGCAGAAGGGGCCCAAAGGGTGGCGCTCAAGAGCTGAACTTCCTCGTAGTACGGCACTACATTCATGTTTGTGGCACGACAATTGTGTACCGTTAGTATGCAAGACAAGATCCTGGCACAAGCCCTTTTGACAAAAATCAGACGCTCGGTTGTTCAATAATCGTACCGTGTGTACGAGGCTTAACAAGGTGTACAGAAAGAATATAGCATAACTTACAATCAGTAAAAGCCAGTAATAGTTAGTGCACGAAAAGCTATAAGTGAAAAGTTTGTAGAAAGCCGGTGTTTACGGAAATCGCAAGCCTTTCCAATGGCTGAGTGTATAGTTCGGAGTATTTTCTAGCACCGGAAGGATTTGCCCCCTTAATGACCAGGCCATTTTTTGTGATATTGCACTACGTCGGTGAAGGGGTTAACACTAGGGGGCGATCAAGGGGTTAAGTGTTCCCTAGGGAGGTGTTTCTAACTGTGAGGGGAATGTACTGACTGGAGGAGCAGAGAGATCGCTGTTCCTAATCACTGGGAACAGACAATCTGTCTACCCTCCCCTGACAGAACAGGAATCTGTCTGTTTACATTGACAGATCCCTGTTCTGTCTCTCTCAGGAGCAATCGTGGGTGCATGCTGGACATCGCAGCCGCCAGGCACGCGCATCAGCTCTAGGGTCGCGCTGCGGGCGGGTGCGCCCCCTAGTGGTCTCAAAACGGCCGATGTACCATGATTCGCCCAGGAGAGCCAACCTACAGTTGCGGCGGCTGGTCTTTAAGCGGTTAACATTCAATAAATATCATAGAAGGCCAAATAACAGAAAGCAAAGAGGAATGGCCTATTTTAGGTTACAACGAGGTGAGAGAGTATGATATGGGCTTAGGACACATTAACTGCAGGGGTGTGGAATTCGGGAGGAAGGGAGAGGGAGGGAAAGAGGGGTCCAGCTTAGACCTCCCGTGTCATATTCAATCCTTAATTTTGGGGGTAGCAATGAGGCTCCCTGATAGAGGAGAGTAGCAACAAACACATGATATTTGGGAGACTGTAGGCTATGATAGAAGGTGTGGGCACTTATGAGGTTTACTTAGTGAAGATTCTGAGCAGGGGTACAGAGCCCTGTGTATAATGTAGAGCCTGGTATATGATGTACAGAGCCCAGTGTATAATGTACAGCCTGGTATATGATGTACAGAGCCCTGTGTATAATGTAGAGCCTGGTATATGATGTAAAGAGCCCGGTGTATAATGTACAGCCTGGTATATGATGTACAGAGCCCTGTGTATAATGCAGAGCCTGGTATATATGATGTGCAGAGCCTGGTGTATAATGTACAGCCTGGTTTATGATGTACATCGTATAGCTCTGATGAAGAAGGAACGTTCCTTTCGAAATGCGTTAGCTGATTGTGATACCTGTGCATTCCTCCACGATCTTTGGGAGGTATCGCTCATCCTAAGTCGCATGCTGTTTGTCGGTGCACTTTCACGTTGTGCCTCCTCCACCAATTGCTTGTGAGTTGTTTCTTTTTACTATTTTTATTCAATAAATATTTTAAAAGTTAATGCACAAGGCTGGTGCGCCCCTGTTTCTCTTTTCTCTATGATGTACAGAGCCCTGTGTATAATGTAGAGCCTGGTATATGATGTACCGAGCCCTGTGTATAATGTAGAGCCTGGTATATGATGTACAGAGCCCGGTGTATAATGTAGAGCCTGGTATATGATGTACAGAGCCTGGTGCATAATGTACAGCCTGGTATATGATGTACTACAGGAGACAGAGTGGGCGGATTCTATAAGGGGTGGGGCTTATGCAGACACCCTGCAGACTTCGTTAACTCAAATCCCGAGATCCTCCTTATAGGGTGATAATCAATTGTTTTAGAGCTCTTTGTTCAATTTATGTAATTTAAGAATGATGTCTTAACTTACATAAAATACAGTAATTTATTTTTGTTTTTTCTTTGGCTGGCCATTGTCTGACATTATATGCAATTGCTGTTATATTTTATAGCCAAGAAAGAAAGTGTTTTAGACCTATTAAATATGTTTTTTGTTTTTTTATTCCATGCTTTTTTTGACACTTAGATTCTTTGAGGTTATTGATAGCTTAAGTATAAGTGCTGTATGCTGTGCTTACTTTACTATGATAATGGGACAAGCACATACAGTATGCTGCACAGCCAATTCATGGCAATGTGTTCCTTCCTCAGTCAAACATTTATATTTTTTATTGCGTGATGCTCTTGTTGACTGCTTTGAATATATATGCCCACGAGGTTTTGTACTGGAGAGTCTACCTTATGGCTTCCCTGAGTCTCTGGACTCTGGAGCCATCTAGGCTATTGAATCCACTGCAACCAAGAGGACAGTACTTGCAGATGTCCACTTAGGAAAAGTAGTGCTGAACTGGCTGCGAGAAATGCATGCACAATAACCTGCACTGCTGCCCTTGCCTATAAATGCAGTAATTAAAAGGTCAATCATGCACAAGAACCTTGACTCTTGATGTATAGCTAGCTAGTAGCCTAGTAGTAGTTAATCACATTCACCTGGGCTTATCCTATACAGGGCCGGATTAACATAGGGGTTATTTGAGCTGCAGCTCCAGGCCCCTTACCTTAAGGCCCATTTTCCCCCCAAAAAAATCATTCTTCTCACTGATCACCAATGTAAGGAGCATGTCGTGGCTTAGTGACCAGGAGTCACAGAGACTACAAATTTGGGGGGTATGTAGCTGAAGATCTACCCCACCACTGGTCAAAAGGGGCTGCTATTGTCTATAGTTCCGGAGATATGGGGCTCCTTGCACAGCCTGTCAGAGGCTACATACACTCCTCTCCTGTACATACTGCCCACTGTAAGATCCTCCACACTCCTCTCCTGTGCATACTGCTCACTGTTAAATCCGCTACACTCCTCTGGAAGGCAATGTGGAGATAAAAGACAAGGTGCGCCAATCTAAGTGAAGTATCAACTTTATAATATAAATAGAAAAAAACTAACGGCCAAGTGGCTACTCACAAGGATTAAGTAAAAGTAAGGCACATAAAAACATGTAGATAGCCCAGGGACGTCATCTCCGCTGCCCACAGTGCAGGATCCAAAGGATGTTACAAAGCGCTGGGGAGAGTGTAAAGAGGCTGTCCGCAGTGTGTGAACCTCCGCTGGTGGGTGCTTTGCTGTGGGGAGGACGGTGAGACCCAGGTGTCCGCAAGGTAAAGCCGGCATCTAGTTGGGCACCCAGCGCTTTCTAACATCCTTTGGATCCTGCACTGTGAGCAGCTGAGATGACGTCCCTGGGCTATCTACATGTTTTCATGTGCCTTAATTTTACTTAATCCTTGTGAGTAGCCACTTGGCTGTTCCTTTTTTTATATTTATATTAAAGTTACATTTTGATACTGCACTTAGATTGGCGCACCTTGTCTTTTATCTCCACATTGCCTTCCAGAGTTTTGCTTCTACTCCCAAGAGAGCAGCCGCTGGTGCCTAGTATCATCCTTATTTGAACTTTTTGTTACTTTTTGTTACTTTTGGGGCTTCCTAGCTATAGCGTATATGTGCCCTGTATTGCTAATACTTATACGCCTTATTGTAGCCATACATTGTCTTTTTGGACATTTTGGACACTTGGGACATTATTTTGATATCTTTTTCTTCTCATGTTTGGTTGATATCTTGCGCCATTTCTCCCTTTCCTCTACACTCCTCTCCTGTACATACTGCCCACTGGCATACACTCCAAAATCTTCTCCTGTACATACTGCCCACTGTCATACACTCCACACTCCTCTCCTGTACATACTGCCCACTGTCATATCCTACACACTCCTCTCCTGTACATACTGCCCACTATCATATCCTCCACAATCCTCTCCTGTACATACTGCCCACTGTCATACCCTCCACACTCCTCTCCTGTACATACTGCCCACTGTCATATCCTCCACACTTACTCTCCTGTACATAGTGCCAACTGTCAACCCTCCACACTCCTCAGCTTTTCATACTGCCCACTGTCATACCCCCCACACTCCTCTTCTGTACACAGTGCCCACTGTTATACCCTCCACATTCCTCTCCCTCACTTGCACATACTTCCCACTTTTTTACTCCTCCCCTATGCCTGTTACCCACAAAAACAGTTCTTCAAAATTATGTTGAATAACCTCATTGTTATCAGCTCTAGAATGGGCACACTTTTGTTAGTTCAACTAAAGGAAATTTTCTCAGTCCTCATATTTGTTCTGCCCATTATTAGTACTCATTTAATTTTGTGATTAATATTGTTATGTATAGAGGAACATAGGGGATGTCAGCTACTCTAAATATACCACTGGTAAAAAAAGTGTCCCTGAAAATATTTTTGAAATGTTGGCAACTATGCACTTGGGCATTGCCCAAGGGCCACCGGGTCAGTAGGGGGCCCCATGAGAGGCTCCTGGGATCCTGTGATATTAAAGCGGTAGTAAACTTTGCTAACATTACTACTTTTTAGAGGCCCTGAGGTAGGTTATGTCATAAGGTACTAGTATGCACAGCATATTAGGGGTCTAGCACCTTGCGTAATGGCAGACTAACGTCAGTCAGTTTGACAGCAGTATCCCTAAGCTAGAGACTGTATTGAGCCTAGGCAGTAGCATTATTCAGGGATATAATTTTAAGATACCAGTACAGGCAGAATTGTGAGGATAGACTGAGTCATTACTAAGAGAACAGTTGCCAGGAACTTTTTTAGTATTGACAGTTAGCCTACACAGATTCCTTCTTAATAGGCAGCATTACAGCATTATAAAGACAAGCTGCAGGATAGGCAATACAATTTATTAGCAAAAGATAATATCTGGCAGGGATTTGTCCTAATAGGTCAGCTAAGATTACTCAAAGCAGAGAGGGCGTTTATGGGCACTGTATGCAAGAGACAATTTTTTTTTTCTTCATAAAGCTTTATTAAGGTATTTATGCAAATACAAGTCAAATGAAGAAAAAGCAATGATCAATAGAGGTTCACCAGTAGGAAGACAACTAATGGAGTTGAAGGCATGCATCAATGCTTTAACAGAACATATTAATACAAGTAGAATGGTACATATAAGCTATGCGCAACTATAAGTAAGAAAGAAGAAACAATAAAAGTTGTCGGTAATGCGATTTCTTCACATGTCAATGGTGAAGCTCGAGAGGGAAAGACAATTATCCAGAGATGGTCTGACTAGCATGGATTGGAGTTCCTTGGTAAATGTGATTGTTGGGGGAGATATAATCGTGTAGAGGTGGTAGGTCTGACGCAGAGGACCAGGGCCCCTGGGGTCAGTAAGCCAGTTGTTCCAGATGGTTAGGGATTTGGCCATTTGAAGGTGTGCTCTAGCGAACATGTGCTCTAGATGGCAGTGTGTAGTTAGGATTGTGATAACATCTGCGATTGAAGGTGAGTGGGGACATTTCCATTTTCTGGCAACAGCTAAACCTGCCGCTATAAAGATGTGGGTTACAATGGTTTGAAAGCGGGGAGGCCACAGGGAGGATTCCATGCCAAGTAGAACCATCTGAGGAGTAGGGCTACACAGAACATTTGTCATGGAGGTAACCAGAAGGGTAACATCTGCCCAGAATTTGAATAGAGTGGGGCATTGCCACCAAATATGGAGCAGTGTATGCAAGAGACTAATGACCACCAAGATGTTCTCTCATTTTTCCTTTTATGAGATGCTCCCCTTTAAGTGAAAAAACATTTCTTTTTACACACATTTTTTATATATTATTTAATAAAGGTTATGTTTTAGACCACTTGGCCATGGTGCGGTGAGTCACGCACCCTCGTCGTGTATAAATAATAATAAACCCAATTAGTAGTACCCCCAGCTTTGCTGTTCCCCCACTCAGTAGTAACTTCCAGCTCTGCTGATCCCCGGCTCAGTAGTAACCCCCAGCTCTGATGATCTCCCACTTAGTGGTAACCCCCAGCTCTGCTGATCCCCCACTCAGTAGAACCCCCACCTTTGTTGTTCCTCTAGACTTCTGATCCTCCTATCTCTCTCTGGTCCCCACTCACTTCCTGCTACATTGCTCCCATGCTGCGCACCATGTGTGACATCTGCTAGTTTCTCCTGCTCTGCTCCCCATGCTCTGTTTATTCTCTGCCGCTCAGTCCTCACTTTCCAGTTCCATTCACCTTCAGCTATAGATTTCCCCCATGTTGCACACCTTGTATGCCATCTGCTGGTTTCTCCGCTCCAGTCCAGACCTCTCTCACCTTCCTGCTGCTCTACGTTGCACACCAGATGTGATGTCTGCACCAGAATCTTCCAGAAAATATGCACATGAACCGGAAGTCACTGCTGATGACATCTTTCCTGTTCGCTTGTTGGTTTCCCAGTGCATTCTGGGATATCTCATACCTGCAATACCTTCAAAACAAAGCAAAGCTAAAACAAAATAAAAACCTCTCAAAGGCTGCATGTGCAGCTAGCGAGGAATTGTCATAGACTTTTTTGGAGACTTTGGAGATGCTTTATAGCACCAAGAACGTGAAATGAGATATAATTGTTTTAAGCAAAGCAAAGCAAACACAATATGTGATTGTCATTCAGAGTGCTTTAAAAAGCTTGTCCAGTGTCACATTTTGAAGCAAGTGTAAACGAGGCCTTAAAGTGGCATTATATGTGGAAGATAGTTGCTGTTGGCCTCCAAAAGCCAATGCTACATGTGTCTGTACTTTTTTCCCACTTCCATAGGCACATATTTGGATGCTTTGATCCTTGTTTATAAGATACAGTAGTTGTAATAAAATGTTCATGCTAAAACATCTAACCATCCCCCAGCGTCTAAGGCCAGTTTTAATATTAAAACCATGTGATCAGGTGTCTTAATTGTCCTCTCCAATTGGTTGGTGATAATCTGCTTAGACATGATCTCTAGAAAGAAGTGACACAAGACAGAAGTTCCAAGAAAAGTAACAGGGATCCAATAGCCCTTCACTGACTGTCAAAACTATCAATGGGGAAGCATGTAGAACACCTGTTATATGTTCTAGTGAGCTACAGATGTTTGACATTTTCTATGCTAATCCAAGAAAATCGCTAGATGTAGTCCTCTTCTATGCTAAGTGACTAAGTACTGATATTTCAAATTAAAATTGGCATGACAAGGTAGAAGGGTTACGTTCATGGGGAATTTTGTATTCTGCTGTGTATTGTGTATTATCCCTTCCTTTGTGAACCATCTGGTTTCTTTTACCATTGAGTTTCTGACACTTTTTATTTTTATTGAGTTCTGTTTTTTAACTGGCTTTTAAAAGTACTTTTTATTTGTATGTATTCTTGGAAGCGATGGGGTACCTTTTAGCTCTATCTATCTATCTATCTATCTATCTATCTATCTATCTATCTATCTATCTATCTATCTATCTATCTATCTATCTATCTATCTATCTATCTATCTATCTATCTATCTATCTATCACAGTACTCAGCATACATGAGTACACCCCAACAGATTTATCAGAAAAACTTTCCTTTCAGAATCAAAATTTTCTATGGGACACTACTACAAAATACTTCCACAAATGCGGATCATTGATTGCAACCAAGATTTGTCAACTTGAACACACATGAAAAAGTATTTTTCCTAAAAAATTCATTCAAGACCATGTTGTAAAAATGAATACACCCCAATGAAATTCTTCTGGGCAAAACTACATTTTAATTAACAAGAATTCAACTACAGGGTGAGTCTAATTACTCATTAACCACTTCAATACCCAATAATAGTTATATGACATCCGCAGATGGGATCCTCGGCTTCCCGACGCTACTGTGGGCCCCCGGGGGCCCGTTGAATGGAGATCGGGGATCGGGACACAGCCCCTCCCTGATCACAGTAAAGAGCCAATGAAATTGGCTCTTTACCATGCTGTATCCAATCACAGTCGGTCACCATGCAGATCAGCGTGCACGCCGCTCGTGCGCAGCAATGGGGGTTGAGGCTTTTTCCTTGGACAAAGCCCAGCCCCGATCAGGGTAAAGAGCCAATGAAATTGACCCTTTACCATGTGACCGGCTGTGTCCAATCACAGCCAGTCACAAATGTCAACAAACCTGAGGGTAATGGCTGTTACTGGGCTCTCCTTCTCACACACCGATCCAGTGTGAGGAGGATATCGCGGTTAACAGTGAGTTACCACATTACTGTGAATTTACTGTGCCCAGATTGCCCCCCCGAATAAAGAGGACCAGTACCTGTCTGAGCTCATCAGAGTACCTGTCACCATCCATCCTATCAGAGTACCTGTCACCATCCATCCCATCAGAGTACCTGTCACCATCCATCCCATCAGAGTACCTGTCACCATCCATCCCATCTGAGTACCTGTCACCATCCATCCCATCTGAGTACCTGTCACCATCCATCCCATCTGAGTACCCGTCCCCATCCATCCCATATGAGTATATATTGTTTGTGTTTGATTTGTATTTTTGTATATATTTTTTGTTGTACTTTTGAATTTTGTAATAAAATTATATATTTTTTACTTACATTGCATCATTGATGGTAGTGCCTCAAAAGTCCCGCTCTAGGGGAATATTTTGGTCTGTCCAAAAAGAAGTCGGTCTGAAGACCAGGCAGCTACCAGCAGTGCCAGACATTCCAATGGCCAATCGGCAAATGCCAATAGTGCAAGACCCTAGGAGGAGAGGCCCAGTACAAGTGCTGCTAGACCCCAGGAGGAAAGGCCCAGTACAAGTGCGGGAATTTCACGCCAAAGTATTAGGGCCCAAACCCAGCTTACAAAAAATGAAGTGCATACATATTGGTCTACCAACCCTATCCACCAGATGCCAATTTTTTCATCTGTCATGTCCAGGTGACTTAGTCGCTAAACAAAGTCAAATCACGCTTTTGCACCACCCCAGGGCTCTTTGCAGATCACAGGATCCCAGGCTCCATTTCAGTATAAATAAATGGATGAGGGGGAAAAAACATATAGTGTGATATTGTTTAAAAATTTATTCAGAAAGTAAAAGCACTCCCCCAAATGGGGTACTCACAATCGTTAGGTGCGTCAGTGCACCGCTCTATACAAAGCATACGGCTGCTGTAACAGTGAGGGTATGGTGCATGTCTCATCAAACGGCAGATCCACTCCCTTTTGCTCCGTCCTGGCCCCTCCCCTACGTGTGTTAGACACAGGGATCACGTGTCTTCATCAGGGGGATTCCCACACGTAGGGGAGGGGCCAGGACGGAGAGATAGAAAAAAATGTCTTAATTGTGGAAAATTACAACTTCAAAAAACTCACCATGCCTCTTACTAAATACCTTGGAATGTCTACTTTCCAAAAGGGGGTCATTTGGGGGTTATTTGTACTTTCCTGGCTTGTTAGGGTCTCAAGAAATGAGATAGGCCTTCAGTACATTAGGTGTGATCATGTTTCATGATTTGCACCATAGTTTGTAGACTATATAACTTTCACAGAGACTAAATAATATACACTAACTTGGGTTATTTTTACTAAAGATATGTAGCAGTATACATTTTGGCCCAAATTTATGAAGAAAATTTCCTTCTTTGCAAAATTTTACTAAAAAAAAGTGTGTTTTTTTTTTCTCCAAATGTTCTCTCTTTTTTTACTTATATTGTTGTTTGGGTACAGTGCAGCATGACTGAGTAATTGTCATTCAAAGTGTGAGAGTGCTGAAATCTGAAAATTGGTCTAGGCATGAAGGGTGTAAAAATGCTCTGTATTGAAGTGGTTAAACAAATGTCCAGCAGGCGGTTGATAAAAGGGCGTTACTTAACAAAGAAAAACCTTTCCCATTTCATGCTGTCAGCAATGGCACCACATGGAAGAGAAATGTCACAAGGCCCGAGAAAGAAAATTATTTCTTTACACAAGAAAGGTGAGGGCTACAAGAAGATCATCAAAGCTTTACTTATCAGTCAGAATACTGTAGCAAAAGTGATAGAAAACTTTAACAAAGATGGAATTGCAACCATCTCACAGAGATGTCCATGCCGTCCATGGAAGTTAACATCTTGTCAGGAGCATCTTCTGTTGAGAAGGATTGAAGAAAATCGCCATCCAAGTTCACTGCAGTTAGCTAAAGAAGTAGAAAGCCAAACTGGGGTGTTTGTTTCCCGTGACACAATATGGCGCACACTTCAGCGTAATGGCATTCATGGGTGTTGTCCACAAAAGAAGCCTCTACTAAAGCCCATGCACAAAAAAGCCCTCCTAGAATTTTCCAGGGCCCATGATGAAAAAGAAGAAGACTACTGGGACTCTGTACTCTGGAGTGATGAGACCAAGATAAATGTTTTTGGAACTGATGGCTTCAAAACTGTATGGTGTCACAAAGGTGAGGAGTACAAAGAAAAATGCATGGTGCCTACAGTGAAAGATGGTGGCGGCAGTGTCCTTCTGTGGGGCTGCATGAGTGCTGCTGGTGTCGTGGAGCTGCATTTCATTGATGGTATCATGAATTCAAAGATGAACTGCTCTATATTGAAAGAGAAGATGCTTCCATCACTCCATGCCCTTAGTCATCGTGCACTTTTCCAACATGACAATGACCAAAACACTCATCTAAGGCCACTGTTGCATTTCTGAAGAAGAACAGCGTGAGAGTGATTCAGTGGCCAAGTATGTCTCCTGATCTGAACCCAATCGAACGCCTGAAGAAACAAGTTAAGCATTACTCTCCATCCAGCATCCAGGCTCTAAAGGCGGTCGTTATTGAAGAATGGAAAAAGATAGACGTTGCAATATGTCGCCAACTTGTTCATTCCATGCCTAGAGGACTTGGTGCTGTCCTTACAAATCATGGAGGTCATACAAAATACTAGATGGAGTCAATTTTATATATGTAAAAAGAGTGCAGCGCTAAACAATAAAGTGCATGCGTGCGAATACAGACAAATATCAAAATATACTAATGTGCAGATAATCAATAGTATATAAACAATAATAACTGTGAATAAAAGTTGAAGACACATATTCTAAATTACATCACATGTGAATAAGGTGCAATTGTGCAATCAAAAAGTTCATATAAAGCTGGATTCCATCAAAGAAAGTCTCATGGAAGAAGAGAGTGTTTGGAAATGACGATCATATACCTGACGGCGTGAAACCCATCACCATAACAAAAATGGAGGCTTACCGGAAAGCCAGGGACCCATCTTACTCAGAGAGGTCACACAGTGCTTGGATCTCTGATCCACTGAGAAAGAAATCCGGACGTTCCTCCCCTATGGTATGCACCGGGAGGTTCACAGCAACTCAGGATGCAAGATGCAGTTTAGGAAGCCCCGATATCAGAACGTTTAGTAAACAAAAGGACTCCACATAGTATTGTACTGTCTCAACATCCGGTTATTTAAGCAGTACACTTACATAAAAGTCCAAGCTATGATCATGTCAAAATCAACAGATCAAACTTGTGAGTTTCAAGCAGCGATCACGCAAATGCAGCACCATGTGTATGTAGCTATCCCCACAGGTGATGTAATTATATATATATATATATATATATATATATATATATATATATATATATATATATATATATATATATATATATAGATACTGTATATAAAATATATATACTGTATGTATAGATAGATAGCTATACTGTATATATTTGTACTATGCTTATGTGTAAGCATACTTTGTTTACTTATCTTTGTTCTTAGTGCCATAAGCTTGTTCTTTTAACTTTTGCCATAGTGTGCTAAGGGCATTTGTAAATACTGCTCACCTACTGTAGGTGCCCCAATACTTCAAAGTGTCCCTAATACTTAACACTTTACTGATACTCTTGCATGAACCCTCAAAAAACTCTTAAATCCCACTTGAAGCTTATTCTATGCCTTAAAATGAAACCTTTAGCTAATAATTAACCTGACCTAACACTAACCCTAGCACTGGACTTTACACTGAAAGTGAGCCATTGGTGGTAAAAGTGTCATGGTGGCATAGTGAGGGAGTCATAGTCTTCTATGCTCAGTTCAGGAAGAGTCTGAAGTCAGGAGTATCCTTGTAGAGTATCCAGGGGAGCCATAGTTCTGAAAAGTGGGGGTATCTGTCATGTAGTTGTGCCATTAAAAACTAAATCTAAAATTAAAAAAATGATTTACAGTGATTTCCCCAGAAATACATTAATAGGACACTTTTCATTTGTGTGTATATAAAACCAGTTTTAATGTTTTATTACAAATAATCTTTTAAAAATGTGGTTGGTTTACAATAAAATACATTCAAAAAAGTTTATGTTATGGCAACACATGTCCCAATTCCTTCACCAGTCAATTCAAACTCCAGTCAATGCATTTCATGGATTTCCACTTCTTCGGGAATAGACCTTACTTGGCAGAAAAACAATCCATCTGCATACACTCACTTTATTAGGTACACCTTACTAGTACTGGGTTGGACCCCCTTTTGCCTTCAGAACTGCCTTAATTCTTCTTGGCATAGATTCAACAAGGTGTTGGAAACATTCAGAGATTTTGGTCCATATTGACGTGATAGTGTCACACAGTTGCTGCAGATTTGTCGGCTGTACATCCATGATGCCAGTCTCGCCCTCTTCCACCACATTCCAAAGGTGCTCTGGATTGAGATCTGGTGACTGTGGAGGCCATTGGAGTACAGTGACCTCATTGTCATGTTCAAGAAACCACTTTGAGATGATTTGAGCTTTGTGACATGGTGCATTATCCTGCTGGAAGGAGCCATCAGAAGATGGGGACACTGTAGTCATAAAGGGATGGACTTGCTTAGCAACAATACTCAGGTAGGCCGTGGCACTTAAACGATGCTCAATTGGTACTAGGGGCCCAAAGTGTGCCAAGAAAATATCCCCCACACCATTACACCACCAGCCTGAACCGTTAATCAGTGGCGGAACTACCAGGGTCTGCAGGCGGGCCCTGGTGTTCAGCCACTGTGGGGGGGGGCTGCCTATACGCCCGCCACCGCCGGTTCTAACCAATGATCAGGATATTATGTCCCGGACACAGAACTACACTGGGGGGGAGGGTGTCCCCAAACGCTGCTCGCCAGTTCTAGTTACGGGCAACGTTCATGGGAGTTGGGAGAATGTACACTGTGCACTGTGCCTAAATGAAAATCCCCCCACCACCATCCCTCTGCCACTGATCCCATCCCTCACCTCCATCCCTCTGGCACTGATCATAACCCCCCACCACCATCTCTCTGCCACTGATCCCACCCCCCTACCACCATCCCTCTGCCACTAATCCCATTCATCCAACCACCATAACTCTGCCACTGATCCCATACCCCCCACCATGCCTCTACCACTAATCCCATTCACCCCCACCATCCCTCTGCCACTGATCCCACCCCCCCACCACCATCCCTCTGCCACTGATCCCATCCCCTCACCACCATCTCTCTGCCACTGATCCCACCCCTCCACCACGATCCCTCTGCCACTGATCCCATCCCCCTACCACCATCCCTCTGCCACTGATCCTATCCCCCACCACCATCCCTCTGCCACCGATCCCATCCCTCCACTGCCATTCCTCTTCCACTGATCCTATCCCCCACCACCATCCATCTGCCACTGATCCCATTCTCCAACCACCATAACTCTGCCACTGATCCCATACCCCCCACCATGCCTCTGCCACTAATCCCATTCACCCCAACCATTCCCCTACCACTGATCCCATCCCCCCACCACCATCCCTCTGCCACTGATCCCATCCCCCACCACCATCTCTCTGCCACTGATCCCATCCCTCCACCACCATCCTTCTGCCACTGATCCCAACCCCTTACCACCATGCCTCTGCCACTGATCCTATCCCCCCACTACTATCCCTCTGCCACCGATCCCATCCCCCCACCACCATCCCTCTGCCACTGATCCTATCCCCCACCACCATCCCTCTGCCACTGATGCCATCCCCCACCACCATCTCTCTGACATTGATCCCACCCCCCCCACCACCATCTCTCTGCCACTGATCCCATCCCCCCACTACCAACCAAGGGCGGACCCAGGGGGCAACGGGGCAATTGCCCCCCCTGAGAAATTAGTTACAGGTAAGCAGCGGGCCAGTCAGTGGGTGAGTGGGCAGGCAGCTCGGCGGGTGGGTATGTGAGCAGGCGTCTAGGCAGGCGGGTGGGCGGCTCAGTGGGTAAGTGGGCGGGTAGCTTGGTGGGTGAGCGGGCAGGCCAGTCAGCAGGTGAGCAGGCAGCTGGCCAATCAGCGAGCTGGCGGGTGAGGGAGCAGAGAGATGACATCATCTCCCAACCGCCCGGCGCCCGCCCTACATCACTGCAGTTCTGCCCTCACTGTGCAGGCAGCCGTGGGCAGCAGAAAGATTACATCGTCTCTCTGCTGCCTGACTTCACTCTGGGACACAGGAAGTGACAATCCCCACCTTAGCAGGAAAGTGACAATTGTAGCAGGCAAGTGACAATCCGCAACGTGTGGCAGGTGACGAGGCAAGTGACAATGTGCAACTGGTGACAGGCGATGTGGCAAGTGACAATCCGCAACTTCTGGCAGGTGACGTGGCAATCAGCATCTGGTGGCAGGCGACGTGGCAAGTGACAATCCGCTACTTGTAGCAGGTGACATGGCAAGTGAAAATCTGCATCCGGTGACAGGTGACGTGGCAAGTGACAATCCGCAACTTGTGGCAGGTGACAATCCGCAACGTGTGGCAAGTGACAATCTGCATCTGGTGGCAAGTGACAATCCGCAACTTGTGGCAGGTGACGTGGCAATCAGCATCTGGTGGCAGGCGACGTGGCAAGTGACAATCCGCAACTTGTGGCAGGTGATGTGGCAAGTGACAATCTGCATCTGGTGACAGGCGACGTGGCAAGTGACAATCCGCAATGTGTTGCAGGTGATGTGGTAAGTGACAATCCGCAACTTGTGGCAGGTGACGTGGCAAGTGACAATCTGCATCTGGTGACAGGCGAAGGTGACAAGTGACACGCTCAGGGCTCCAACTGATTCTGCATTATGATGAGTTAAACTATTTCATTTTATTTAACAATGTAATAATAGAAATAATGCGCTTCAATCATCCTGACACCATAACAACCATGGTGCCGGGATGATTGAAGCGACAACACCAGCCATTTCCCCGATAAATTGCCTGCAAAAAACATATTTTCTAGCAGTGCCCCTCCTGAGACTAGACTCTGGACCTGCCCCTGCCACCATCCCTCTGCCTCTGATCCCACCCCCCCCCACTACCATCCCTCTGCCACTGATCCCATCCTCCCCACCACCATCCCTCTACCACTGATCCCAACCCCCACCATGGAGGAACTTGACTGGCCTGAGTCCTGACCTCAACCCGACAGAACACCTTTGGGATGAATTAGAGCAGGGACTGCAAACCAGGCCTTCTCATCCAACATCAGTGCCTGATCTCACAAATGCACTTCTGGAAGAATGGTCAAACATTCCCATAGACACACTCCTAAACCTTGTGAACAGCCTTCCCAGAAGAGTTGAAGCTGTTATAGCTGCAAAGGGTGGGCCAACTCAATATTGAATCCTACGGACTAAGACTGGGATGCCATTAAAGTTCATGTGTGTGTAAAGGCAGGTGTCCCAATACTTTTGACAATATACTGTATTTAACAGACCAAAAGAGACTAAAAAAAAAAATAGACTGAAATTAATTGTTAGGGGTTACATCCCTTTTAAATAAAAAATACTGTTTGGATGGATTCTTTTTACAAGCTACAGAGACAATTGAGTACTGTCCGTGATACTTTTTTTATTTGCATTAACATACAATTTTTCAGGACAAGCTTTGGAGGTATGTCCGTTTTATCAAGGTCCAAGCAGTACTGGACCTTGATGAAGGGGACATATATTGTCAAAAGTATTGGGACGCCTGCCTTTACAGGCACATGAACTTTAATGGCATCCCAGTCTTATGTCGCATACACATGGTCGGAATTTCCGTCAAGAAATGTTCGACGTGAGCTTGTTGTCGGAAATTCTGACCGTGTGTAGGCTCCATCAGGCATTTGTTGTCGAAATTTCCGACAACAAAAATTTGAGGGCTGGTTCTCAAATTTGCCGTTCCACGCATGCTCGGAATCAAGCAGAAGAGCCGCACTGACTATTGAACTTCATTTTTCTCGGCTCGTTGTACGTGTTGTACGTCACCGCGTTCTTGAGGTTCGGAATTTCCGACAACATTTGTGTGACCGTGTGTATGCAAGACAACATCCTTCGGAAATAAATCCCAGGATTTTGTTGTCGGAATGTCTGATCGTGTGTACGTGGCATTAGTCTGTACAAGCTTTCAGGGTATGTCCACTTCATTAAGGTCCAAGCAATACTACTTGGACCTTGATGAAGGAGACATACCCCAAAAGCTTGTTCTGAAAAATTGTATGTTAGTAAATATATAAAAAAAGTATCACGGACAATACTCAATTGTCTCTGTGGCAAGTGCACTAATACGGCTACAATCACCTTTTTTACAAGCTAAAAAAGTAAGTTCTGGGGATATTTGTACAGTACAATACATTTTATTAGCATATATACTCGAGTATAAGCCGACCCGAATATAAGCCAAGGCACCTAATTTTACCACAAAAAACTGGGAAAACTTATTGACTCGAGTATAAGCCTAGGGTGAGAAATGCGCAGCTACTGTAAGTGGAAAAGAGGGTCAACAATTCCCATTTGCAGCCTCACTGTGCCCATTTGCAGCCTCACTGTGCCCATTTGCAGCCATAGTTCTCCCGAACTTCAAACTCAGTAGCTAAGGGTTCCTAGATGCCCCCTAGCTGCAGCCAAAATTTGGGGTCTCTGGAGCCAAAGGGTCCCGAAATGACATTGCTGCAGATGGACACAGTTGACCCACTTTGGGGCCCCGTATCTCGGGGCCAGTTGGTGCTAGGAACCCCAAATTTGGCGTACCAACCCAGTGGAACTAGCACTACAACATGTCCAAAGCTGGGGTTCCTAGATCCAAGTGGCCTCAAGATACGGGGCCCAAAATTCGTTTCCAAAAATGTCAAGCACTTTTCTGCAGCAGAGAATGACATTTTCCGAACCGATTATGGAGCCCCGTATCTCAGGGCCACTTGGTGCTAGGAACCCCAGCTTTGGGGTTCCTAGCTGAAAGTGGCCCTGAGATACGGGCCCCAAATTTGGTTCAGAAAATGTCATTCTCTGCTGCAGAAAAGTGCTTGACTCGAGTATAAGCTGAGGGGCGCATTTTCAGCACCAAAAAAAGTGCTGAAAAACTTGGCTTATACTTGAGTATATACGGTATCTTACAACAATACAAAGTATTAGCAATGTATAAAACAATATATTACAGTAGCAGATTCTGTCATTCCCCCAGGCCATAGTTTGAGGGAGCTTCTGCCTGCTGGACAAGAATGCGATCTGACTGAGAGCGTTCTAACTCGCTATACAAATTCTGATATTCACCTTTCACGGTATCACACAAAATGGCACTATTGCAAGTATGTCAAGGACTTCCAGCCACAGCTTATTAAAGTACAAAAACAACTTCAGGCAACAAGTAAAAATCAAACAGTGAGTAGTTAGTGCTGCCCAGGAAAAATAAAGCTTCAAGTCAAAGAGTAATTTTGCTTTTAATCTTGATCTGTTGGAGACAGAATCAGCAAGCTCCTTGCAGCGCAGCCTCTTGCTGTGAAATTCTTTTCTTTTGTTGGCTTCAATGTGTTTAGATGATAAACACGCTGGCTTGCATTTCTGCAACCATCAGAGGTAAAGGGGTGACATGTCCCCACATATTTTCATACAAAACAGCCCCCCCCCACGGAAGATACAGACTGCAGCGATCATGTTACCCCCCCCGCAGGAGACGGATGGTGGGTCATCCAAAATAGCAACCCCCCACGGGAGACACAGACTGCGGCGATTATGTAAACTCCCCCATGCAGGAGATGGATGGTGGGTCATCCAAAGCAGCAACCCCCCCCACGGAAGACACAGACGGGGGCGATCATGTAAACCCCCCCTTGGGAGACGGATGGCGGGTCATCCAAAACAGCAACCCCTCCTGTGGGAGACACAGACAGCGGCGATCATGTAAACCCCCCCTGTGGGAGACAGACGGTGTGTCATCCAAAACAGCAACCCCCCCCCGCGGGAGACAGACGGTGTGTCATCCAAAACAGCAACCCCCCCCGCGGGAGACACAGATGGTGGCGATCATGTAAATCCCCCCCAGCAAAAGACGATGGGTCACCCAAAACAGCAACCCCCCCCCCGCGGAAGACACAGACGGCAGGGAACATGTAAACCCCCCGCGGGAGATGACGGGTCATCCAAAACAGCAACCACTCCCCCCGCAGGAGACGCAGACGGCGGCGATCATGTAAACCCCCCCCCGTTGGAGACGGATGGCGGGTCACCCAAAACAGCAACCCCCCCGTGGGAGACACAGACAGTGGCAATCATGTAAACCCCCCTGCGAGAGACGACGTGTCATCAGAAAAACAGACGGCGGCGATCATGTAAATCCTCCCCCTGCGGGAGACGGACAGTGGGTCACCCAAAACAGCAACCCCTCCTGTGGGAGACAGAGATGGCGGTGATCATGTAAACCCCCCCTACAGGAGATGGACGGCAGGTCATCCAAAACAGCAACCCCCCGCGGGAAACACAGACAGCGGCAATCATGTAAACACCCCCCGCAGGAGATGGCGGGTCATCCAAAACAGAAACCACTCCCCCCGCGGGAGACACAGATGGCAGGGGTCATGTAAACCCCCCCAGCAGTGGTCACCTGAGAGGCTGCCTTACCTTGAGGAGGCAGGGAGAAGGAAGAGCCGGGCCACTCCAGCGAACACACAGGAGACATTCTCCTTCCAACCGAATAGATACAGTGTGTCCTGAGACACGATTGGCCAAGGAGTCCTAAGACTCCCTGGCCAATAGGGGCTTCCTGATTGGCCCGGGAGGAGAATGAGGAAGAATAGCGAATATTTATTCGCTAGTGTCACAGACCTGGGTGGGCTCATAGCACAATGCTCTGCACCCCGAGCCCACCCTATTTTGAAGCCTATCAGAGCCTCTGGCTCTAATCAGGTGTTTCAAGAAAACACCACCACCCCCCCATTGGAATCCATGCGTCCGGGCGGCCTGGATGGGGCCTGACGCATGGATAGGGGGTGGCGGTGGTGATGGGCAGGGGAGGCAGCGCCCGTGCGCCCTTAATGGATGGGCCGCCTCTGCTATAGACACAATCCCATACCAACAGTTGATCCAGAGGAAGGCAAAAAAACCCCGGTAAAGCATGATCCAATTTGCTCCAGCAGGTGAAAAAGTTCCTTCCTGATCCCCCGAGAAGCAATCAGATTTTTCCTGGATCAAATTTACCTATAAATGTTAGTACCCAGTTATATTTTGTACATTCAGGAAAAAATCCAGGCCTTTCTTAAAGCAATCTACTGATCTGGACAGAACCAGCTCTTGAGGGATTGGGTTTTTACTAATGGGTAGGGTTGGTGCTTTTGATTTGTGCAGAATAGAGTCAATAGTATCTGTGAAATAATTCTTATTTTTCTCCCTCCCTGGATTAACCACTTCAATACCAGGCACTTTCACCCCCTTCCTGCCCTTGGCCAAGTTTCAGCTTTCAGAGCTGTTGCCCTTTGAAGGACAATTACACGGTCATGCAGCACTGTACCCAAATAAAATCTTTATCATTTTCTTCACACACATAGAGCTTTCTTTTGGTTGTATTTAATCACCACTGTTTTTTTTCTCTTTATTTATTTGTGAATAAACAAAAAAAGACAGAACATTTTGAAAAAATTAATGTAGTTTTCTTTGTTTCTGTTATAACATTTTAACAAACTATGGTATATATTTCTGAAAATAGCCCCCCCCCCCCAAATTACCCCTTTCTGGAAAGTAGACCGTGCAAGGTATTTAGTAAGAGGCATGGCAAGTTTTTTCAAGTTGTAATTTTTTGTCACTTTTTTTGGAAAATTAAGAATTTTTAAAAAATAGTTTTTTTTCCACAATTTTTTTTTATACTGTTACCACTTCAGTACAGCTTCATCATATAACTGATCAGGGACACTAGCTGGTGACAGTATGTACAAAAAAAAAATGTAATAATATTTTTCAATTTTCAAAAATATTTTTTTCTTTTTATTTCATTTTTTTCCTTGTTTTACATTGTACTACTCTGGGGGGGGGGGGGGGGTCAGGATTTTCTTTTCTTTTTGCACACTATGATTGCTTATAACAGTGAATATCAATATCAGTGTTTACTATTGTGATTAGCTTTGATTGGCCACAGCTAATCAAATGGTACAGATGGGCTGTGATTGGCCCTGTCTGTACCATGTGATCACTGTGACCAATCACAGAGATCAACACAACAATACACAATGAATATCATGAATAAAAGGCATCCATTGTGTATAGTCATAGGATCTGCTGTGATTGGTCACAGTAATCACAAGGTTCTGGCAGCAGGCTGGTACACTGACCTGTCATCCACTGTGTCCGGTGAACATAGCAGGTGACAGATCACGCCACAGCACGGCTTATGGGGCACGTACGAGGCACATTCTGAGGAGGACATCATATAACATGCACTTGGATCCTGAGCGGTCCTGCCGACCGTCATTTGACCGGGGGGGACTGGTTAAAGTGGATCTTCACTCTCCCTACCCCCCCTTTTTTTAACTCCTATTTACCTGGTTGCAGGTTCTGCACATTTAAGGTGTTCACCCACCCAGTGAATCCAGCATTGCCCTGCTGAGATCCACTTCTTTTCTGCCCCCCTCGGTCCTGAACCGCCATCTTCTTTTGTGACATCATCGGTAAGCTGCCATCTCTTCTGTGTGAAGCCGGCGGCTTCCTGATGATGTGCATCCTGGCCCCGCCCACCTACTCATTTACCAATGAAGGGGTGTGCCTCCTGGGATATGTTATGTACATATTCCAGGAGGCAGAGCGGGCAAAGTGCATATCATTCACCTAGGCTTTATTGATCAGTGCCTTATTTAAAAAAAAATTAAATAAAGAAAAAGAAAGCATGCCCAGATTGTGCAGCGGAGGGGAGGAAGGGTTGGATGGGAGCAGGGGCGGACTGACTATTGAGCCACTCAGGCACTGCCCGAGGGCCCTGGGCCACTAGGGGACCCCATCGGGGTTGCCAGCCTCAGTAAAACCAGGGACAATACGTATAAATCTGTGGTTTTTTTTACATCTGTCTGTGTATAGTCTGTGTACATGTATGTGTACACTGTGTGATTGTATACTGTGTGTGTGTGTATACTGTGTGACCCCATAATCTCCTATTGCCCGGGGGCCCAATGAGTTATCAGTCCGCCCCTGGATGGGAGGCAACATGCTCTGGAGGGTGAAGATCTGCTTTAAGCTAATCTGCTATAGATATAATAATAATAATAATAATAATAATAATAATAATAATAATAATAATAATAATAATGCCAAAAGTGCTAAAAGAAGTGTAGCAATAAACCCCAAAGGAGCTTCTGAAATAAATTGGGTTGTTGCTGTCACCCCTTACCTCTAGTTTCACCACACCAGGAACTTATAGTCTATATTGAGCTTTGTGTCCAACCATGTATGCACCAGTCACTTTATTCTGTTTCCAATGCTTTATTGCAAAACTTGAAAGGAAGTAGCAGTGAAGAGGTAGAAAGAGAGTTGCAGGAGGGTTCAAATACCTTTTGCAGATCACTGAGGAATCTAATATCTTACAGACGAACACACCTTCAGTCCAAAGATCTTTGCCCACCCCGATAGGTCTCTCTCACTGACCTAGCAGCTGGAATGGCGCACAAACAAAAAGTCTCTGCCACAGACTTTAGAAGAACAATATAGCTGTACGATCTTCTGCCACGGGATGTAATAGTTTTAGATGAACAGCAACACAGTACCAGAACCTTTAAGCTGACCTGGTAGTACTGTGCAGTAAGTTAGGTTAGGATGCATCCTCCAATTGAGTCACCAGGACCCTCTTAAGATACTAGCCTTCTGCACGGTCCTCTCCAAGATGAGTCCTCCCCTGGATCTTCTCAATTGCTTGGCTTCTTCCTGCAGGGCAGACAGCACAGGACCACCTCTAAACCAACAGGCCCCAGACGACCTCTGGGCCTACTTATAGTAACGTAGCCTTGGGCCAGCATGGTCCCGAGACTGAACGGAAGCTGTTACATACCTTTAGGCCAGGAGGGCCAGCAGGTAAAAGAGAACCAAAAATGGTGTCTGCCCCTTAAGTACTCTCTCTCAGAACGCATAGCAGTGGACCACCTCTGCCGAGTTACCTCTAAGAAAGAAGAGCATTCAATACTGTGACAGACCTAGCCGGGAGAGAGACTTTTGGAGGGGACTGTATGCTAGCCTCTTGCCGATCGATCGTGGGCCCTTGCATTTGGGGGAACGGTGCTCTTTGTGAGCTGTATGCCTGGGGACCCTTGAGGTGGTATTACTGTGGATTCGGGTCCTGGTCCCCCAGGACACACAGACTCTGGGGACCCTGGATTTGCCATATTGGAATAGTGGCTGATTCATAATGCTGGGACAGATACTGTTAGGAGATGCTAATGTAAATTCCAACACCTGTCTATCTGTTGTCTGCTAAAATGTGTATTGTAAATAAATCTACTATGGGATCTAAGAGTCATTAGATCCCCATTGTTGTTTGTGTTAATTAACTCTGCTATTGTGTGAAGAAGAGTCTATGTTGATTGTGATAATGTTGATTGGATTTTCTGAACTACAAGACGGCCAGTCTGGCCTAAAGGTCATGTCTGAGTCATCTAGGCTGTCTAAAGGGATTAGTTAATTAGCTCATGTTAATTAGGTTAATTAGGTTACAGCTGTATTGTTAGAGTAATATGAGCAGGAGGTCTGTATAAATTGTATAAATAAGACTGTATTCCTGTCAATAAAGAGAGATTCCTGTTTGAACTTACATACAGCCTACCTGGTGTTTGTTCTGAGCTATCACAACTGGACTAGAATGGCACAGAGCTGTAGTTCTAATCCCGGAGCATCGGATGACCGAGCAATCAGATGTTGCGATCTGCAGTCTGATTCTTTAGCAGCAGAGGAGTGTCGGGAGAGTGGAACCGGCGAGCAAGGGGCTCGTTACAAATACACTTTACCCTTTTGCTTTCCAACACTGGTCTGTGGTGACAACAACAATGTGGAACTACACGCAACACAGCCAATGCTGGCACAGGGGCTAATTTAGCCATAGATTAAATCTGAACTATATACAGAACAGATAACCCCCTAAATTTACTTATAAGCGCCTGATCAACAGAAGCAGGGAGCTACAGAAGCATGGGTCTTATTCATTTATTTTATTTATTTATTAAAAAAAGAAAAATCACTAACACATAAAAAAGATGTAAATAAATGTTAAAGAATAATTACAATAAAAAAGCAAAGGTAGTACACATTATGCAGCAAGTCCAACCACTAAATTCTGTTTCTTGGCTGGGATTCAAAAACAGAAAGTGGGAAAGAAAACTAGAATTTCTGTAGTTTTATAACACACAAGACTCCACTAATACTAAGAAGCATTCATGTTGACATCCCTTTAACACAAGTGGCCAGGGAGAGGGATGGGGCATAAAGAACAGGCCGCCCCTTAAACCACCCACTTAAAGTCCACAATCTAGCCAGAGGAAGTTGTTCACATGCCATGGCCGTGATCCTTCACTATACAGCAAATTTAATGCGGCATCCAGAGAGTAATGACTAAACTTACAGAAGTCCAAATTAGGAATTATCCAAGGTGTCTTTGGCATCTTACCCTAATACCTAAGTGTTGCTACAAGACGTCACTATTATTGGAACCAGGGCCGTGGGGTGGGCCAGAAGGGCAGTTGCCCTGGGCACTGTGGTAGCTTATAAGGTGGGGGGGGGCACCACAAGCAGATTGGGTGTAGTGGATTTGTGTTAGGAGGGGGAATTCGAGGGGGGTGACAAGAGGTAAGAATTGTTCCTGGAGGGGATTTGGGGAGGTGTGCAAGGAGTAGTGATGTGGGGGGATTTGTGTTGAGAAGGGATGGGTAAGAGGATTTGTGCTCGGAGGGGGGATTTGGGGGGATTTGTGTTGAGGAGGGATGAGGGAAGAGGATTTGTGCTAGGAGGGGGATTTGGGGGGTTTGTGATGGTAAAGGCAATATGGTGGGGGGGGGATTTGTGCTAGGAGGGCAGATTTTTTTGTGGAGGACGATTTGTGCTAGTAGGGATGTTTGGGGGGCATTTTTACTAGGAGGGAAAATTTAGAGGGGGTAGTTTGTGCTAGGATGGTGGGTTGGGGGAGGAAATTTGTGCTGGGAGGGGGAGATTTGGAGTAGGGGGTAGAGGATTTGTGCTAGGAAGGGGGTTTTTTTTTTGGGGGGGGTGAATTGTGTTGGGCATGAGAGGATTTGAGTTGGGGGGTGGTGAGGGGAAGATTTGTGTTGGGAAGGGGGATTTCAGCAGTAGGGTGGATTTGCACTGGGAGGAGGGGAGATTTATGCTTCGGGTAAGCTTGCAGATTAGTGCTTGATTTTTTTGGGAGGAGGGGATTATTGCTGACATATAATGCTTGTATATAATGTGGGGGGCTCAATTTGGCATGTTCGCCCTGAGCTCCAGATGACCTTGTCCCAGCACTGATTGGAATGATTCCCAATTTTCCCAGGATCATCACTCATGTCTCTCAATAGTATCTTGCTTTCTCAATTTGTAGTGTTTAGCTGGTTCCTCAGCAAGGTTGTACATGGGAGTGGAGTGGTGACTGCATTCATCTCTGTACTTTTCTCTTCTCTTCCCCTATACCCCCTGCCATTTTTTATTTCTTTCTCTTTCTTTCATCCTCTTTCCTTCTACGTAATCCAATTTCAGGATAATTATCAGTGCCTGCTGTAAATGAGCACCTTACCTTGAGCTTCAGTGTAACCTCTTTATATCATGCAGTGAAACATTTTGAGGATGTACATTTTGCACGTATATATGGAGATGGACTGAGTTCTTGATCTCTTGATGCATGTAGTGCATGTGTATTAAGTGACTGTGAAGAAGGATTCAATAAAAGATAAAAAAAATTAAAAAAAAATGAACACAGTCTACCAAGCTGACATGTGGCCATTCAAGTCAATGAGGCCAAGCTGCAACAATGAGCCAAACGATGGGGAAAAAAAAAAAAAAAAGCATTCAGGTGGCACCAGGATAGTTTCCTGAATGCCTGATGGTCACTTGGAAAAGCAATCCACCATTAATCACTTTTCAAAGCATTGGCTAGTATGAAACTAGCCTTACTCTGGTGTAAAGGACCCCCTTTAAGTAAGTATAAAGGATCACTTTTTATTATTTTTAAATAGCAAACATGTTATACTTAGCTGCTCTGTGCAATGGTTTTGTGCAATGGCTCCTTGCTCCCCCCCACCGAGTGCCCCCATAACAAGCACAGTGGCACATCTTCAGAGCACTTTAATGCAAATCCTCTACCCAGGAACTGTAATGTAAATTTATTCTGGGGCAGATATAACCCCCATAAAACACCACAGGGTGCTATATGTGAAATCCTTCCTTCCTCTAAATATCCAGTTGGGTATTTGCTTCACTGACCTTAAAGTGCATTCAGTATTGACAAAAGATGGCATATTGGTAACCACCAAAACCATCAGTGGTGGCTGGTGCTAAACCTTTTGGGGATGGCAAACAAACCCCCCCACGTCCGCACTCACCCCTCCATGGTCCCCCCGCACTCACCCCTCCACATTCCCCCGCACTCACCCCTCCATGGTCCCCCCGTAATCACCCCTCCAAGGTCCCCCAGCACTCACCCCTCCAAGGTCCCTCCGCACTCACCCCTCCACGGTCCCCCCATAATCAGCCCTCCATGGTTCCCCCGCATTCACCCCTCCACATTCCCCCTGCACTCACCCCTCCAAGGACCCGTCGCCTTCACCCCTCCATGGTCCCCTGCACTCACCCTTCCAAGGTCTCCCCACACTTACCCCTCTATGGCCCCCCATAATCAGCCCTCTATGGTCGCCCCCTGCACTCACCCCTCCACATTCCCCTCGCACTCACCTCTCCATGGTCCCCTCGCCTTCACCCCTCGAAGGTCCCCCAGCACTCACCCCTCAAAGGTCTCCCAGCACTCACCCCTCCAAGGTCCCCCAACACTCACCCCTCCACGGTCCCCCCATAATCAGCCCTCCATGGTCACCCGCACTCACCCCTCCACATTCCCCCCACACTCACCCCTCCATAGTCCCCCTGTAATTACCCCTTCAAGGTCCCCCAGCACTCACCCCTCCAAGGTCCCCCAGCACTCACCCCTCCAAGTTCCCCCCCACTCACCCCTCCATGGCCCCCGTAATCAGCCCTCCATGGTCCCCCTGCACTCATCCCTCCGCATTCCCCCCACACTCACACCTCCACGCGGTCCCCCGTAATTACCCCTCCAAGGTCCCCCCCACACTCACCCCTCCACGGTCACCTGCACTCAGCCCCTCCAGGGCCCCCTGCACTCAGCCCCTCCACAGTCCCCCCCCCGCACTCACCCTTCACGTTCCCCCCACACTTACCCCTCCACGGTCCCCCCGTACTCACCCCTCTACTATCCCCCTGCTCTCAGCCCTCCGCGGTCCCCTGCACTCAGCCCTCCACGGCCCTCTGCACTCAGCCCCTCCACGTTCCCCCCGCACTCACCCCTCCATGATACCCCACACTCACCCTTCTACATTCCTCCCGCACACACCCTTCTACATTTCCTCCGCACTCACCCCTCCACGGTCCCCCCGCACTCACCCTTCTACATTTCCTCCGCACTCAGCCCTCCACGGTCCCCTGCACTCAGCCCCTCCACAGTCTCCCCCACACTCAGCCCCTCCATGGCTTCCTCGGTTTCTCCTCCCAGCCAACCCGATCCGCCTCCTGTCCTGATTGGCTGGGAGGAGACGACAATAGTGAATATTGATTCGCTGGTGTCACAAGTGGGTGGGTTTGGGGCGCAGTGCTCTTTTGGGGTTCTATGGAATACTCCAAATTGCTTATTTGATTTGTAACAGGAGGAGGCACTTCATTAGGTGAAATTCTTAACCAGGACTAGCCTCGTTTTGGATTTTAGGTGTTTACATGTTTAAAACAGGTTGTTTTGCTAGAAAATTACTTAGAACCCCCAAACATTATATATTGTTTTTTTCTAACACCCTAGAGAATAAAATGGCGGTCATTGAAATATTTTTTTTTGCACCGTATTTGCGCAGCGGTCTTATAAGTGCACTTTTTTGGAAAAAAATTTACTTTTTTGAATAAAAAAATAAGACAACAGTAAAGTTAGCCAATTTTTTTATATTGTGAAATATAATGTTATGCCAAGTAAATTGATACCCAATATGTCATGCTTCAAAATTGCGCCCGCTCGTGGAATGGCGTCAAACTTTTACCCTTAAAAATCTCCATAGGCGACGTTTAAAAAACTCTACAGGTTGCATGTTTTGCGCTACAGAGGAGGTCTAGGGCTATAATTATTGCTCTCGCTCTACCGGTCGCGGTGATACCTCACATGTGTGGTTTGACTACCGTTTTCATATGCGGGCGCTACTCACGTATGCGTTCGCTTCTGCGCGCGAGCTCGTCGGGACAGGGCGCTTTAATTTTTTTTTTTTTTTCTTATTCATTTTACTTTATTATATTTGTTTTTGCACTGTTTTAAAAAAAAAAAAATTGGATCACTTTTATTCCTATTACAAGGAATGTAAACATCCCTTGTAATAGGAAAAAACATCACAGGTTCTCTTAAATATGAGATCTGGGGTCAAAAAGTCCTCAGATCTCATATTTGGACTAAAATGCAAAAAAAAAAAAAAAAAAGTTGTTTGAAAAAATGACAAAAAATAAAAAATATGCCTTTAAGACATATGGGTGGAGCTGACGTCATGACGTCGCTTCCTCCCTCCTATGGTATGGAGACGGGTGGCAGCCATCTTAGCCTCACTCATCTCCCTACCTCAGCAGTGAGAGGTCCCGCTACTGACAGCTCCGGTAAGCAGCGGAGGGCACGGGAGAGCGGCGGGAGGGGGGGTGGCACCTCTTCCGCCGCCGATAACTGTGATCTCGCAGTGAACCTGCCGCAGAGACCACCATTATCGTACACAGAACTGGCTCCTGTAAAGATTGATACCTCTGTTGTGGCAGCAGCTGCTGCCGTTACCGAGATATCCATCTTCAAAGTGCCGATGTATATGTACAGGAGCCGGTCGGTAAGTGGTTAAGCTAGAAACAAAGAGGAAGGCCAGAACTGAGACCCTGTAAGAGCTGTCTCAGAGAGTAAGCTACCACTGGCACCCTAAAGGTAGAAAGGCACACAGTCACTAGGATCCAGAGCTCAGATCAGTACTCATAATGTCCCAGGGCATCTACACACCTTCAAACCTCCACCAGGCACTCTTCAGTAAGTTCTCCAGATCAGATCTTTAGCCAAAACTGCTTAGGTAGCTCCAAAGGTAATTAGAAATAGACCCACCAGCTCTGCTATAGCTGGGACCTCGATGAACATCAGCAGACTCCAACAGAACCGGGCTGCTCCAGACCCCAGGCTATTTATGTTCCCCCATCCATCTACTGTGCACACCTCCCCAGGGTTTGGCTGCAGCACAATAAATATTCAAGCTGTCCATTTGACTCTCCCAGCCCCCTATGTTCTGGAAGCCTCCCAAATGCAAGAGAAAGCAATCAAACCTGCAGCCTGTGAGATCTAGAAGAGCCCAAAGAAATCAATAGCTGCCCCAATGATTACAGAGGAGCAAAAAGAACTTAATTTACCTATCATCCTAGCAACCTACCTACAGTGAGGGAAAACGTATTTGATCCCCTGCTGATTTTGTACGTTTGCCCACTGATAAAGCATTGATCCAGTCTATAATTTTAATGTTAGGTTTATTTTAACAGTGAGAGACAGAATGACAACAAAAATATCCAGAAAAACGCATTTCAAAAAAGTTATACATTGATTTGCATTTTAATGAGTGAAATAAGTATTTGATCCCCCTATCAATCAGCAAGATTTCTGGCTCCCAGGTGTCTTCTATACCAGTAATGAGCTGAGATTAGGAGCACTCTCTTAAAAGGAGTGCTCCTAATCTCAGCTTGTTACCTGTATAAAAGACACCTGTCCACAGAAGCAATCAATCAATCAGATTCCAATCTCTCCACCATGGCCAAGACCAAAGAGCTGTCCAAGGATGCCAGGGACAAGATTGTAGACCTTGCCTGCCACCTGCCCTGACCTGGGTTTGTTTCCTGGATTTCCTTCTGTCTCCTGCCGTTGTACTCTGCACATGCGAGCGGTCTCTGCATCCTCAGCTGGCCATCCCTGGGGGGCACAACCTAGTTCCAGCTTGCTGCAAGTCCATCCCCACCACCAGGGGCCCCAGTGAAGAAGCGGGCTGGGGCTTGGACTAGGTGCCCTGGGAAGCCTCGAGTTGGTGATCTACAAGGGCTCACTGTCACAGACTCCTAACACTTTCAGAGCACAAGAACAAACCTGTACGTTCTATTGCGCTAGTGCAAGTGCTTTTTTATAGATCCCTCTTTGCCAAATACATGTTGGTGGTGGTCTTTGGCAGAAGGTACAATGTTCTATATTTTGGATGTCCTCATATATTACAGGAAACGCTATCCTTAACACCCCATCCTTACACTACTATATATGATCCCTGATACACACAAACAAATAGTTTTAAAAAATAGTTATTGCTAGGAATATGAGAAGAGACAGCCCTCCTCACTATGACGTCACGGGGAATGCCACAGGGAAGTCCCGTCATGTCCCATGCCTCAGAGGGGGCGGGGTCACTGGGTGGCCCCGCCCCCCGTTATTTAAGAACATCCCATAGGGCCTAACTAGCAAGCCTTTTGTTATATATTTACTGTACCAGATAACACTGAATTAATACTATTATTATTATTATAAACGATTTATATAGCGCCAACAGTTTACTCAGCGCTTTACAATGTAGATGGGGGACAGCACAATTACAGTACAGTTCAATACAGAAGGGACAGGAGCTTACATTCTAAAGGGAGGGGGTGGTTGTACAAAAGGTAATACATGCTGGGAATGATTTGATGGGGTGGTCTCCCTGAATAAGTGAGTTTTCAGGGATCTCTTAAAGGTGGACAGGGTAGGGACTGATCGGATATACCGGGGCAGGGACTTCCAGAGGATTGGAGAGGCTCTGGAGAAGTCCTGAAGAAGAGCATGGAGGAGGTAACAAGGGAGCTAGAGAGCAGGAGGTCCTGGGAGGAGCGGAGGGGATGATTTGGGCGATATCTGCAGATGAGGTTGGTGATGTAGCTGGGGGCGATGTTGTGGATGGCCTTGTATGTTGTGGTTAGCATTTTGAATTTTATACAGTGGGGAAGGGGGAGCCAGTGAAGGGATTGGCAGAGAGGGGCAGCAGTCACGGATCATTTAGTGAGGTGTATTAGTCTAGTAGCAGCATTCATAATAGACTGAAGGGGGGATAGCCTGAGTAAGGGTAGGCCATTAAGGAGAGAGTTGCAGTAGTCAAGGCGGGAAATAACCAAGGAGTGAATAAGTTGCTTTATGGTGTCATTAGTCAGGAAGGGTCGAATTCTGAAGATGTTGCGGAGGTCAAGGCGGAAGGATTTAGCCAGTGATTGGATGTGGGGGGCTGAAGGAGAGGTCAGAGTCAAGGATTACACCCAGCACCGTGGCATGTGTGGAGGGACCAATGGTTGTGCTGTTGATCTTAATGGTAAAGTCATGGGGGGGGGGTAGGAGGAAATATAACAAGCTCAGTTTTAGAAAGATTGAGTTTGAGAAAGTGGTGTGACATCCATACCGATATGTCATTCAGTAAGTCTGAGATCCGTGGGAGTGGAGCGATAGATCTGGGTGTTATTCACGTAGAGGTGGTATTGGAAGCCATGGGAGGTTATCAACTCGCCCAGGGAAGAGGTATTGAGAGAGAATAGGAGGGGCCCAAGGATGGGGGCCTTGGGGTACCCCAACAGAAAGAGGAAGAGGAGCGGAAGAGATGGAGTTGTAAGTGACACTGAAAGTGCGCTGAGATAGGTAGGAGGAGAACCAGGATATGCAGAATCACGGAGGCCAAGGGAGTGCAGTTTGCTGAGGAGGAGCAGGTGGTCAACTGTAGCGAAGGCAGCTGAGAGGTCTAAGAGTATGAGTATGGAATAATGGCCATTGGTTTTAGCAGTTAGTAGGTCATTGGTGAGTTTTAGTAGTGCAGTTTCAGTGGAATGTTGTGGACGGAAGCCGGACTGTAGGGGGGTGGGAAGGTTGTTGTCCGTGAGGTAGCCACTCATTCGGTCATGGACAAGGCGTTCGATGAGCTTGGAGGCAAATGGGAGCAGGGCGATGGGTCTTAAGTTATTCAAACAGGTGGGGTCTAGTGAGGGTTTTTTAAGTATGGGGGTAACCAGTGCATGTTTGTGCAGGGAAGGAAAGGTGCCGGAGGAGAGGGAGAGGTTGAAGATGTGGGTTAGGGAGTCTAGGATAGAGTGGGAAGGTGGTCGCAGTAATTGAGAGGGGACAGGGTCCAGGGGACAGGTGGTGAGGTGGGCCATGGAGAGGAGTTTATCAACTTCATCGGTGGTAACTGGGCAGAAGGAGGAGAGTATTGAGTGTGGTGTTGGACCTGATGTGTTGGGTAGGGGAGGAAGTTAAATGCTGGATATCTCCTTGCGAATTGTGTCGATTTTGCTTTTGAAATGGTTGGCAATCTGTTGAGCGGTAAGCAAGTTGGTGGGTGGGGGCAGCGGGGGGGGTGAAGTAAGGAATTAAGGGTAGAAAAGAATTGACGAGGTTTGGATGAGAGGGTTTTGATGAGAGTGTTGTAGTATGTTTTGCTTATTAGTGTGGAGGCAGGAGTTGTATTTGAGAAGGGCAGATTTGTAGAGGGTAACATCTTGCAGGGATTTAGATTTACGCCATGCTCGCTCAGAGCACGGCTGCGTCTCTTGAGACTTCTGGTGTCGTCTGTTTGCCAGTGTTGTGGCAGATGGGGCCTGGTTCTGCGTGTAGAAATAATTAACTACAATTACCTACCATCATACCTACAATTCCAAATGTAGGTATGATGTTAAGCCCTAGAGCACTATAAAAAAAAAGCTGTATCTCACTATATGATACTGTATTTTGACACAAGAGAAATACTACAGAGGATATATGAAACTACAATGCTTGTATTCTCGTACTGTCTCTTAATCCTGTTATAATCTTGCAAAACATAACCACTTGCTGCCCGTAGCAATTTTGACATTTTCCACATACATGTTAAAATGGTCATTTCTTTTTTGCTAGAAAATTACTTAGAACCCCCTGAAATTATATATTTTCTGAAAGCAGAGGCCCTTCTCCGGGCCGCTCCTCACCCATGCTGACATGGAGGGAGGCTCCCGCTGTGTGACGGCGTCTCTTCGTCTGACGGCTCTTAAATAACGGGGGGCGGGGCCACCCGGTGACCCCGCCCCCCTCTGACGCACGGTGACTTGACAGGGCTTTCCCTGTGACGTCACGTGGAATGCCACAGGGAAGTCCCGTCATGTCCCGTGCGTCAGAGGGGGCGGGGTCACCGGGTGGCCCCTTTCCCCGTTGTTTAAGAACCGTCAGATGAGGAGACGCCATCACACAGCGGGAGCCTCCCTCCATGCCAGCATGGGTGAGGAGCGGCCCGGAGAAGAAAATGAAGAAGAGAAGAAGAAAGAAGAGAAGAGGATGAAGACGAAGATGAAGAGAAGAGCGGGAGCCTCCCCTCATGCCATGGGTGCGGAGCGGCCCGAGGAGAAGAAGATAGAAGACGCCGCGGAGGAGATGCTGGACGAGAACACCGGAGGAAGAACCAGAAGAGCCAGAAGAACCAGAAGAAGATGAAGAAAGAAAGAAGAAGCATTTAAATAAAGGAATTGTCAAAAACTGTCTCTTGTCATTTTTAACATTTTTGACAGTTTTTTAGTGAAATGGTAGGGGTAAGTACCCCCTTACCATTTCACACAGGGGGGGGGCGGGATCTGGGGGTCCCCTTGTTAAAGGGGGCTTCCAGATTCCGATAAGCCCCCCGCCCGCAGACCCCCACAACCACCGGCCAGGGTTGTGGGGATGAGGCCCTTGTCCTCATCAACATGGGGACAAGGTGTTTTGGGGGCTACCCCAAAGCACCCTCCCAATGTTGAGGGCATGTGGCCTGGTACGGTTCAGGAGGGGGGGGGGGCGCACTCTCGTCCCCCCCTCTTTTCCTGCGGCCTGCCAGGTTGCGTGCTCGGATAAGGGTCTGGTATGGATTTTTGGGGGGACCCCACGCCGTTTTTTTTTTTTTGGCGCGGGGTTCCCCTTAAAATCCATACCAGACCTGAGGGGTCAGGTCTGGAATATAGGGGGAACCCCACGTCATTTTTTTTTTATTTTGGCTGGGGTTCCCCTTAATATCCATACCAGACCTGAAGGGCCTGGTATGGAATTTAGGGGGTCTCCCACGTCATTTTTTTTTTTTTGGTTCGGGGTTGCCCTGTGGGAAATTCACATGCTGTTTTTATCAATGAACTTCTATGTGTATTGTCGGCAATGCAATAGCCGCGGGTAGTTTTAATTGGCTTTTTTTCCTTCGAAATGTCATTTTGCTGTCAGACTGTTTTAAACACGGGAAACATGTGCCCCTTTACAGGCATACTATAGACACCCCCCAGGTACGAAATTTAAAGGGATATTACACTTTTATTGTTTGACTTTAAGCATTATTAAAATCACTGCTCCTGAAAAAACGGCCTTCTTTAAAACTTTTTTTTGCATTGATCCATGTCCCCTGGGGCAGGACCCAGGTCCCCAAACACTTTTTATGACAATAACTTGCATATAAGCCTTTAAAATTAGCACTTTTGATTTCTCCCATAGACTTTTAAAGGGTGTTCCGCGGCATTCGAATTTGCCGCGAACACCCCAAATTGTTCGCTGTTCGGCGAACTTGCGAACAGCCAATGTTCGAGTCGAACATGAGTTCGACTCGAACTCGAAGCTCATCCCTAGTGGACAGATGTTGAAAGATGGGCACCAGTCACTTTTGCAGCAGAATGAAAGAGTGTTTATTAATTTTTTCACTGCTATATATGCTCCAACTTGGGAGAATCTGAAAATGATACAGTAGTTACGACCGCAGTACACAGAGCAGCCTTGACATGGGCACTGCAGCTTCCACATATATTTACAAATATGTGCAAACAAAACCTTCTGTTTTTAACGTGAATTGTTAGACGGGGGCAATTTGGTTGTTTTGCGGGCTAGCTGGTAAGTGTGCTGGGAAATCTAGGTGCTTTGGATTGAGACAGTTGCACACTATAGAAGGATATGCATTGTTCATTTTTCAAGTCAGAGGTTTACAGTCACTTCAAATATTCATATAATATTATGATTATGTTATCCTTAGCATCAGAAGCACTCTTGGAACTCACGCAAGCCAGAACAGAACTTCTAGAAGAATTACATACCAGGATTAAACGCAAATACACATTGCAACAGAAATGCTTCTACGAATTTGGGAACAAATCGGGGAAGCTTTTAGCTAGAGCCTTACAAGCCAAAAAAGCAGCCCACAACATACATACAATCAAAGATCCTACAGGTAAATCATACGTCGATTCGAGTGACATTGCAGACCAATTCGTACACTATTTCTCAGACCTTTACAACTTACACTCCCCTCCACAGTCCAATACACCAGCGGATAGACAGGAAACAATCAAAACATTCCTCGCCCAATATGCCCTCACCCCCCTCACAACGGAAGAATCAGCCTCCCTAGACTCTCCACTGACACCAGAAGAACTTACAATAGCCTTGAAACAAATGAAGGCAGGAAAGAGCCCTGGTCCTGATGGACTCACAGTAGGGTACTATAAATCCTTTTTAGATATTCTAATTCCCCCTCTTGTCAAAGCTCTAAACAATTTTTCTTCAACCAGTACAGCATCGAAGGAGATATTGGAAGCACACATCACGCTCATCCCCAAACCGGGTAAAGACAATACCATGGTCTCGAATTACCGTCCAATATCCCTCCTTAATGTAGACGTTAAAGTATATACCAAAGCTATCGCCAACCGTCTCCTACCGCTAATTCCCAAACTTATTTCCACAGAACAAGTAGGTTTTGTCCCCGGTAGGGAAGCCCGAGACAACACCACTAAAGCCCTAGACATCCACCACTGGCTAACCACATCTGACACACGAGGCTTCTTCCTGTCCTTGGACGCGGAGAAGGCGTTTGACAGGGTGGCCTGGGATTTTATGGAAGCTACACTACACTCTATCGGCTTACCATCCCAAATGGTCCAGATGATAATGGCTCTCTACTCCACACCCACAGCCAGAATAAGAGTAAATGGTCGCCTGTCGGACGCCTTCTCCGTGTCCAATGGTACACGACAGGGTTGTCCCCTATCTCCCCTACTTTTTATACTCACAATAGAACCTTTACTCCGTAAACTTCGAGACAACCCAAACATCAAAGGGATAGAAATTAATAATAAACAATTTAAAGTAGCGGCATATGCGGACGACATCCTATTATTTCTCACAGACCCAATCACTACTATTCCCAACCTCCTTAAAGACTTCGCAACATTCAAATTCCTATCGAATCTCCAGATAAATTTCTCCAAATCCAAAGCTCTTAACATTTCCTTACCCGTCGAGACAGTTGCACAAAACTTCCCATTTGGCTGGGAACCCCAGGCACTCACTTACCTTGGTATTAAAATACCCACAAAATTGACTGAAATCTATCGACTGAACTTCTTGCCCATCCTACGAACTATACAGACAGACCTGCATAAATGGACAGGGGGCCCATTTTCATGGTTTGGAAGGTCAGCTATTTTAAAAATGAATGTATTACCTAGACTGCTCTATTTATTTCAAACTATACCTATTCATATCCCCTCTGCCTTCTTCTCAACACTGAAAAGGCATTGTAGGAATTTCATATGGTCCTCCAAACAACCCAGACTGAACTGGAATAGATTAACGACCCCCAAACTGCAGGGGGGATTACACGTACCGGACATGGAAAAATACTATTGGGTATGTCACCTTTCCAGAATAGTTGACTGGCACGTTCATAGTACAAACAAAGACTGGGTATATATCGAGAACGCATTCACCCCGATACCACTACAACTTCTGCCATGGATTAATCAAACTAAAGTTCCTAAAACAGCCTCCTCAAACCCACTTATCACCTCCACATTATCTAATTTCAAAGCAGCATGCAAAATGCTCAAGCTGAATCCTAATTCCGGTCCCATGACACCTCTGGAAAATAATCCGGACTTCACCCCAGGCATACGCTCCCTCCACCCCGTAACTGACACAAACAGACCAGGAATCAAGGTACATCAATTGTTTCACCAAAAAACTCTCCTAACGTTCCAAGCCATGACTAGCAAATTTCCAGATTATCATATACCATTCCACAACTACCTACAGATCCGCCATTTCGTCCATAGCCTCAAACCCACTTCAAACCTGCATAGGGAACTCACTCCTTTCGAACTTTTATGTAACAATCCTGAACCCCAAAGACACCTCATCTCATCCTTATACACACTCCTCTTTTCAAACAAAGACATCAAAACTGACGAATTAATTAAAAGGTGGGAATATGATCTGCAACTAGATCTCTCTGCCGAAGAATGGAAGCTTGCCCTTTCTCATATACATAAAGGTTCTCTCAACATATCGACTCAGGAGAATAGATATAAAATCTTTTCAAAATGGTATAGAACTCCTGACAGAATCCACAAATTCCACCATAACATCTCTCCACAATGCTGGCGGTGCAACGCGTCAAAAGGGACCCTTCTTCACATATGGTGGGATTGCCCTCTCATTAAAAACTATTGGACCGAAATTCATCACTTAATCACACAGATAACGACATACACCCCGGACTTCACCCCTGCCCAATATCTTCTCCACCACACGTCACTCCCACAACGCACTTATCGAAAATCGTTAGTTCTGCACCTCATCAATGCAGCCAACTCATGTGTTCCTGTACACTGGAGAACCACAACCACCCCCACCACTACTGAATGGATTCAGAGGGTTGATAGAGTGGCGGAAATGGAAAACCTCATCCATCAAGCCTCGGACACACCATCCAAATACAAGAACACCTGGGCGTGTTGGTTCCATTTTAAATCATCCCGTACCCAGACCGATTCCACCAGTCCCTCACCCACTGGTTCAGGTGACCTCTCAAACACACAAACACTTGCATAACTTCCTAGACTTCCACAATATAGACCACTAATCTCCGTCCTCCTTACCTTCCTCGTTTCCTTTCCTCCCCTATAATACATTCCCTAACACTTAATAGGTACACTAGAAACCACACAGTGTCTTGGGGAAAGACCTGAGGTTATACCAATATGCATGGCCAGATCTAACAAGCTCCACACGAGTTTTTTCCTTTACTCCACATGCTGGGCACAGATAGTTCCCCATAGGGGTGCCCAGGGTTAGGAGTGGTACTGCCTAGGCCAGATATATCAGAACCTTCCCCAAACATCATAAGGTATGATACGACAGTATGACACTTTTTCTTGACAATTTTTATCAATCCAATCCTCTCTAACCAACAGAGATAACGGATAGGATATATGCTAACTATTTCTGTTGTTCACATTACTCCATACAATGTACAATATAGACCTTTGTATTTCGTCTGTTAAACCGATTATCTGTTAATCTGTGACATACGCCTTTGTTTCAATTGCTGTACTTTTGTGAAAACTTAATAAAATACTCTTAAAAAAAAAAAAAAAATATTATGATTATGTTATTATTAAAGCGGTAGTAAACTCCTTTTTTGCACTTGTACCTAGAGGTGAGACTATATTATAAGGCTTACCTCTAGGTACAGTGAATATCTCCTAAACTGGTGGTGTTTAGAAGATATTCTGGTTAAAACAAAACATGTTAATAACAATGCTGTCGTGGTCGGTATACCCCTCTTCTTCACACAGGAAAAGGAGGGGTATACAGGCCACAACAGTATTGTTAGTAATGCATCACAGGATCTATCCTTGTGGCTAACAGAGGCCAGAGTCCGGAAAGGATTAGAGAAGCTTAACATAAATAAATCACCGGGACTAAATGGCTTACACCCGAGAGTCCTTAACCACCACACTACAGGGCACTTACACCCCCTTCCTGCCCAAGCCAATTTTCAGCTTTAACGCTGTCGCAATTTGAATGACAATTGCGCGGTCATGCTACACTGTAGCTTTCTTTTGGTGGTATTTGATCACCTCTGGGTTTTTATTTTTTGCGCAGCAAATAAAAAAAGGCTGAAAATTTAGGAAAAAAAAAGTTTTTCTTTGTTTCTGTTATAGAATTTGTAAATAAGTAAGTTTTCCCCTTCACTGACGGGCACTGATGAGGCTGCACTGACGAGCACTGATAAGGCGGCACTGATGGGCACTAATAGGCAGCACTGATGGGCACTGATAGGTGGCACTGGTATGCAGCACCGATGGGCATTGATAGGCGACACTGATGGGCACTGATAGGTGGCACTGGTATGCAGCACCGATGGGCACTGAAAGGCTGCACTGATGGGTACTTTTGGGTGCCACTGATAGGTGGCATGGATGGTCACTGATGGGTAGTGATAGGTGGGCATGGATGGGCACGAATGGGCACTGATAGGTGGCACTAATGGACACTGATGGGTGGCACTGATGGACTCTGATAGGAGGCACTGATGGGCACTGATAGGTGGCACTGGTATGCAGCACCAATGGGCATTGATAGGCGACACTGATGGGCATTGATAGGTGGCACTGGTATGCAGCACCGATGGGCACTGAAAGGCTGCACTGATGCGTACTTATGGGTGGCATGGATGGTCACTGATGGGTACTGATAGGTGGGCATGGAAGGGCATGGATGGACACTGATAGGTGGCACTGATGGACACTGATGGGTGGCACTGATGGACACTGATAGATGGCACTGCTGGGCATCACTGATGAGGAGACATCTGGCAGGCATTAGTAGTGGGCACTGACTGGCACCATTTGTGGGCACTGATTGACATATTTTGGACACTGTGTGATATCCCTGGTGGCCATAATTGGTCAACCATGTGTGGTGGGCATCCCTGGTGGTCCTGGTGGCATCCCTGGTGGTCCTTTAGAGGCTCTTTACCAAGATTGTTGTAGCGGTGTGTCGGACCTTCACGCCGCACCACCGATCGCTGAGCTGCACACCGGCAGTTGTCCTGCTGGACGTCATATGACGCCCAGTCAGGATAACTGAACCACTGCCCAGCCGTCATTTTGCTATAGGCCGGGCAGGAAGTGGTTAAAGAACTCATTTAGGTTATAGCCAGACCACTATTCCTAATCTTCATGGACAGCATACTGACAGGATTGGTACCAGCTGACTGGCGAGATTTGGCCTCTGTTCCAGTTTGGCTGTGTTGCATGTAGTTTCACACTGTGCCTGTGGGTGTCATTGTCTCCATGGGTCGGTGTTGGAAAGGCAACATGCTGAAGTGAATGAGTGCTCTTCTGTCCCGGAGATAACTCGGCGGAGGTGGTCCTCCGGGTTGCATTCTGGGAGAGGGTATTTATGGGGCAGACGCCATGTTTCGGGGAGCTTTTTGCCTCGGGGCCCTCCTGGCCTAGAGGTATGTGTCAGTGAGTGCTATCTCGTAGCCCTCCGGCCTGGAGGGTTACGGAGCTGCAGCTGTGCAGGTGAACCCAGAAGCCTGTCTGGGGCCTGCTATCGTTGGGATGGTCCTGTACTGTCTGTCCTGCGGGAAGAAGCCGGACAATCGGGAAGATCCAGGGGAGGACCCGTCTTGGAAGGGACCATGCAAGGCTGGTCTTGAGAGGGGCCTGGTGACCCGATTGGAGAACGTATCCTAAATTACCCTACCGCACAAGTACTGCCGGGTCGGCTTAAAGGTTCTGGTACTGTGATTGCTGTTCATCGAAAACCACTACATCCTGTGGCAGAGGATCGTACGGGTTTTGTTTCACTCAAGTCTGTGGCAGAGACATTTTGTTCGTGCTGCGTACCGGCTGCTAGGTTGGTGAGAGAGACCTATCCGGGCGGGCAAAGTTTTAACTTTGAAAGGAAAATATATTCATCACTAAAATTCCAATTATTCAGTGCTACACCAATAAAAGGTATTTGAACTTCCCTTCTACCTCGTTCCTGCTACTTCTTCCAGTTATATCCCATTAAAGCATTGGAAAAAATATTCAAGTGACTGGTGCCTACATTGTCTGATAGTAAGCTCAACGGGACCCTAGACCCGGTGTTGGTGAAATCACAGGTATACAAGTTAACGGAAACAGCCTGCAACAAATCAGCAGCTCCACCGTGAGTTAGTGCTACATAATGTATACTTAGAATGGTCCCCAAAGGCTCTGTCCTGGGACCAATTCTGTTTCATTTATTTATAAATGATATAGGAGATGGGATAAATAGCTCAATCTCAGTGTTTGCTGATGACACAAAATATGCAGGGCAATAACAACACAGCAGGATACAGAAACTTTACAAGAGGACCTGAATAAATTATTGTAATGGGCTACTGCATGGCAAATTAAGTTTAACATTGGTAAATGTAAGGTAATGCACTCAGGGGGTAAAAATATAAATGCAAGTTACTCTTTAGGAGGAGAACCCCTAGGGGCTTCCAGGATGGAGAAGGATCTAGGGGTCCTAGCAGAAGACAGACTGAGAAATAGTATGCAGTGTCAAGCAGCGGCTACCAAAGCCAGAAGAATATTAGCATGCATTAAAAAGGGAATTCACCTTCTCTGGAGATGCCCTAAACGACACCATTATTGGATGGCTGTCTTGGGTGCCCTTAACAGGGTATTCCAATCCTCTGTCCCACTAGACCCTAAATAGTGTCTTTTAGGTATATTAAGTGATCTTATTCCTGAGGAACCCATGAGAGTGGCAATTAATTGTGCTCTCTTCTTTTTTTTTTTTTTATTGCTTGTTTATAGAATTTTTGTTATGTTTACAAAACGAGATATAAAATGAAACATTACAGACATTTCAAACATGTACTATCATATAAACATGAAAATGATAAGTATCATAGGCATGGTATAAACAAACAATACATAGCACGTTTTGATTTCACTTATGAGAGTAAATCATACCATACAATTATGTGAAAAAAGAAAATATCATTCAGAGATATTGAAAACCCAAAGGGATTAAGGAGAGGGAGAACTAAGAGGAAAGGGATTTGCACCATAAACTGTAGGTTACACAAATGTCGTCATCACTGAAGCTAGAATATGATTTGCATATGATCTACGTTACGTATATCTGCCAAGGTAGCTAGAAATTGTGAAAAAGTAGTGGGGGAGGTAGATAACCAACATCTGGGAATAACCCGGTTAGCAGCCAGTAATATAAAGGACATCAACCTCCATGCAGCCCTGGAGATACCCAAGAAAGGGAGACCTAACAAATACTGTATAGGATTTAAAGGAATGGAAGTCTTCAACAGCTTTTGCGTAAAGTTTTGGATCTGAGCCCAAAATGGGCTAAACATTCCCAGAAAACATGGTAATGGGTACCTATAGCTTCATTGCATCTCCAACATTGCCCAGAGGCTACTGGATTATGAGCTTGTAAAATATCTGGGGTCCTATACCAGAATAAAATAATCTTAGATGCTGTTTCTTTGTGGATAACACATCGTGAAATTTTGGATGTGGCCTCCCAAATTTTTCCCCAATCTGCTAAGGAAATAGTTTGGTGTAGGACATGAGACCATTTCTTCATATAAATATGACTAGACTCAGTTAGGGGAAATGGCTTCATGTAGAATTTTATATATAGAAGAAAATAATTGGGATTCATATGGGACTCTGGCACCGCATTTTTTCAAGCCCGCAAAATTCTTCTCTTAATGTGGAAATCACCTGACCCTCCTTCATACCAAATGTGGGTCACAAATATGGGACATATCCTTATCTTTGAAAAATACGTATACCAACACAGGGGATGCTCAAGTTTGAGAGGTTATGGGCACCGTGGCTGGACACTCATGGACTTAGCACGCACAAACTTGCATTGGAGGTTGTGTTTATGTAATATTGTTTTATGACGTACATTTTGTATATGAGCATCTGGAATGTATATATATATATATATATATATATATATATATATATATATATATATGTATATATATATATATATGTAGCGCTGGTAGATTTTCATCTACCGCTTATAGGTAAATTTAGTGGGTTATCTGTTTTATACATAGTCAGATTTAGCCTCTGTTCCAGTTTGGCTGTGTTGCATGTAATTTCACACTGTGCCTGTGGGTGTCACTGTCACCATGGGTCGGTGTTGGAAAGGCAACGCGCTGAAGCGTATGGGTGATCTTCTGTCCCGAAGATAACTCGGTGGATGTGGTCCTCCGAGTTGCATTCTGGGAGAGGGTATTTATGGGACAGACGCCATGTTTTAGGGTCTTTTTCGTTCCACCTGCTGGCCCTCCTGGTCGACAGGTATGTGTTAGGAGTACTACCACATGGTCCTCCGACCGGGAGGACCACGTTGCTGCAGCGTGTGGGTGGGACCAGAAGCCTGTCTGGGGCCTAACACAGCGGCGAGGGAATGGTCCTGTACTGTCTGTCGTACGGGAAGAAGCTAGACAACTGAGAAGATCCCAGGGGAGGACCCGTCATGGAAGGATCATGCAGAGTGCTGGTCTGGAGAGGGGCCTGGTGACTCAGTTGGAGGACGCATCCTAAAGTTAACCTACCGCATAGTACTGCCGGGTCGGCTTAAAGGTTCTAGTGCTGTGTTTGCTGTCCATCGTAAACCATTACATCCTGTGGCAGAGGATTGTATGGGTTTCTATTGCATTCAAGTCTGTGGCAGAGACTTTTGTTCGTGCTGCGTTCCGGTTGCTAGGTTAGTGTGAGGAACCTATCCAGGTGGGCAAAGATTCAACTCTAAAAGGAGAGTACATTCATCTATAAGATTCCAATTCATAATACTACATCAAGAAACGGTATTTGAACTTCCCTGCAACTCTTCTTCTACCTCTTTCCTGCTACTTCCTTCAGTTACTCTTTATTAAAGCATTGGAAAAGATACTCAAGTGTCTGGTGTCCACACTGTCTTGTATTAAACTCAACGGGACCCTAGACCCGATTCTGGTGAAATTGAGGTAACAAAGGTGACAGTAACAGCCCGCTTTAAACCAGCAGCTCCACCGTGAGTTAGTGCTACATATATATATATATATATATGTGTGTGCTCTAATTCTGTGAGTTTACAAATGCACCGTTTTCTTTGTGGTATATACAGTTTGTAATCTATGGTTGACTGCCACTAACATATCTCTGTATCTGTATCTGTAACTCGCTGTATTCAGTTCAATAAAGAAGGTGTTTGATATAAACAGAAAAATGGTAACCTTGTCTAAAAGGACAGCCTCAATTTTACCACAAATATTACTTGGTTCTGTATTCTCTAAAAGGAGCAGTGCTGGGAGGTGCGTAGGGGGTGGAACCAAGGACTGGTGCTCAGAGGTAGGTAGGGGCAAAGACAATGGGTACCTCCCAAAAGGGGGAGTTCCTGCACCTATTCTCTGAGAAAAAAAGCCCTGCCTGGTGGGGACCAGATACCACCTGGTGAGGACTTTAAAGTTTGTGTTTAGGAGATATTTACACTGGATGCAGCCAGTGACGTCACCAGTGCATGCGCTCTGAAGGGTTTGACATACCGGAGCCGAGGACTGACGCACACATGAATGGGAGTGATGTCATCATGGCTCCAGCCACTCATACAGCTGGAGCCTGGGAACCTGGAGGGAAGACCGGGTAAGAAGGAAGCCCTGGAGGGCTTTGTTCTAAGATTAGTATTTATTAGTACTTATTAGACATGTGCATTCATTTTCGTCCAAATGCATTTTCGTCCGAATTTCAGGTATTTTCGTTATCGTTTTAACAAACGATAACGAAAGTGCAGAGTCCGAAAAACGAAAGATCCGATATAAACAAATGCTTTATTTTCGTTTTCGTTGCTACAACAGTTCGATATAGATAGGAGATTCGACATGATAACAATCTGTCCATCAAACCTGTGGTCGAATGTGCCTAACCTTAGCTCTATTAGTCCAAGATTATTCTACATAGAGAGAAAAGATTTGACGTAGAGAGGAAAGATTCGACGTAGGGGAGGAAAGATTCGACGTAGGGGAGGAAAGATTCGACGTAGGGGAGGAAAGATTCGACGTAGGGGAGGAAAGATAAATAAAAATAATGATGATGATGAATGTTATTGGCTGATTGTAACCAAAGAGGAGGAGCAGTAAAATAGCTAGAACTAAGTACACAGTACTTTGGCTTATGGTGTCTGTTGAAAGTTCTAAGAAGATTCGACGGAGCAGGTAAACTATATGGCGTCGCACAGTTTAGCTGCTCCGTCGAATCTTCTTTGAACATTCGACAGACACCATAAGCATTCAATGACAGATTCGACCTTAATTAGGATTTTTGGACGAATGCAATTTTTAACGAAAAACGAAATAAATAACAACGAATTTCGGGAGTAACTAAATAAATGTATTTTTGGACGAAAACGAAATTCCGAAACGAAATATTTCAGTGTGCACATGTCTAGTACTTATATACACACATAAGTATACTATCACATTATGCCATTGCTTTGCAGGGTATTTTTTTTTTTTAATGCTGCATTTTACTACCACTTTAAAATGAATGGTCTGGTAAGAGGTTTCCTTTATTTATTTTTAATGTCAATGCTTCTTTTTTTGAAAATTAAAGATAATACAGAAACAAAACTAAAGTACAATAAATGGTAGAGATGCACCAAAACAGTCCAGGAGGTCAGAGGACCTAAGTAATAATTGTGCATTGTTGGAATATACAACATTAGGAACAGATAATTAGTAACACACTTGTGGTATACTTAAAGCAGAGTTCCACTCAAAAATGGAACTTACGTTTTTCGGATTCCTCCTCCCTCTGGGGTCACATTTGGCACCTTTCAGGGGGGAGGGGGGAGCAGATACCTGTTAAATCTAGGTATTTGCTCCCACTTCAGGGTATAGATAGCCGTAGGCTCGCAGCAATCCGCGGCATGTCTGACCCCTCCTCTGCCCCCCTGCTGTCTTCTGAGAGACACACTGTCACAGAAGACAGCAGGGACCAGTGAGGACGTGCAGCGCGACTCACGAATGCGCAGTAGGGAACCAGGCTGTAAAGCCGCAAGGCTTCACTTCCTGATTCCCTTACCGAAGATGGGGGCACCTCCACCCGAGAGCCGAGGGACAGATCGGCTTCGGGTGAGGACATTGCGGGCGCATTGGACAGGTAAGTGTCCTTATTTTAAAAGTCAGCAGCTGCTGACTTTGAAAAAAAAAAAAATTTGGCGGAACTCCGCTTTAAAGGTGCACCCATCTAAAGAAGAGGAAGGTTGGTAATGGAATTGGGGAGGGAGAGGAAGCATAGGGACATTAGGAGATGAGAGGAGGAGAAGGAGGGAGGGGAAAGGGAGATACTGGGGAGGTCACCTTAAGGTAGCCACTGATAACAGAGCTTATGCTAGGTTAAAATGAGGATGTAATCAACAGTTAATCAAGACTTTAATAGTACACTTTTGCCTCGTACCCACGATCGGATTGTTGACCAACAAAACCGTGGAATTTTGTCCGAAGGGTGTTAGCTCAAACTTGTCTTGCATACACATGGCCACACAAATGTTGGCCAACAATTACGAACGTAGTGACGTACTAGACGTACTACGTGTTTTTTCAGCTCTTTAGCGCCACCCTTTGGGCTCCTTCTGCTAATTTTGTGTTAGTAGAAGTTTGGTGAGTGTTGATTCGTGCTTTTCGTTTCGGGTTTTCCACTTAACACTTTTAAGTATCACTTTTGATTTCGTGCTTTTCAGTTTGTTTCTGAACGGCCGTTCGTCAACCAGACATGTTGCGGAATCGGAGGAGATAACGCGTTATTTATTATTGGCCTTGGAGTTATTGCTTTGACATTATTTTTTTGGTTGAATAATGATTTGATTTGATTTGGTAAATTTTCTATATTTTTGGATGCATAGAATGCACTTTTTGGTTAAGTTCTATTGGCAGATAACATGTCTAATTTTATTTGTTTTCTTTTTTTAATGCACAATAAAAAAATTGTGTAGAATAATACTTGGCTATGTGTTTTACTTCACATGACAGTTTGGGAGTAGGCAGTTACATTTTAAAAAATTCAATGTAAAATTGACAAGGGACACCAACATAACAAAACTAGGGGATAATGGTGTTGTGGTAACTTGCCCAAATAAAAAAAAAAAAAAAAGTATAATAATATTATTCTTAATATCACTAGAAAAAAAAGCCTTTGAAAATTTGTTTGCAATAACTCCATCAGTATCACCAGCAAAGCTGCTTCATTATTATCCCATTAAAGAAGAAGAGAATTGTGCGCTGCATTTGGAGATTTCATAATTTGCCGCGTCACAAATGTTAATTCTCTATTACAAACGCTAGTTTACAAGACTGACCGCTTCTGTTTCCGAGCATGCGTGTTTGTACTTTGCACTTTTGTCTGACGGACTTGTGTACACACAATCGGAAATTCCGACAACAAACATTTGTTGGCGGAAAATTGAAAACCTGCGAGCCAACATTTGTTGGCGGAAAGTCCGACAACAATTGTCCGATAGAGCGTACACACGGTTGGATTGTCCACCAACAGCATGACATCCAACATTTCCTGTCGGAAAGTCCGATCGTGTGTACGGGGCTTTAGGGTTAGTCAACCAAATATTCCATCCATCTCTAAGCGGTTTAACCGTTGAATCAGTAACAGCTAATATATTCTCCATCTCACATTGGAGGTTTAGAGTAGAAATAGTATCAGTAATAGATAGTGGATTCGTAGAGTTCCACAGTCTAGTGATTGTAATGCAGCGTACACACGAGCAAACTTTCCGTCAGAGTAGACCCTGACAGTCTTTTCGGCGGAGTTACGACGGAGTTCCGCTGAAACGGACTTGCCTACAAACGATTACACCAAAGTCCGATCGTTTAGAACGCGATTACGTTCGACGGGACTAGAAAAAGGAAGTTCATAGCCAGTAGCCAATAACTGCCCTTGCGTCGTTTTTGGTCCGTCGGACTACCATACAGACGAGCAGTTTTCCCGTCAGAAATTTCTAAAGAAACGGTCTGATGAAGCCCACACACGATCGGCATGATTCCGTCGGACCTTTTCTGCCGGAAAGTCCGGTTGTGTGTACGCGGCATTAGTTTTGCCGCTAGGAGTTGCGTAACCACTACTCGCCCTGCAGGTGAAAGTTCATGGATAGTCAGATGTAAAACGGCCATCTTAGGGTTAGGGGTTATATGTTGGCCCATTTTATCAGAAACAATAGAGAAAATTGAATTCTTTATTATTTATTTTAATAAATTTTTACACAAAAAATATTTGTACCAGGAAGTGGAAACAAAGAATTCCTGTGTATTTCATATGTACATGACCTGAAGTTACGTGAAACACAATAATATCCAGACCTGGGATCAGTTATGAATGTGTATGCGGTTATTTCATGCTTTACATCCCCTGACGTATCCGCTATACCACAGGCCATTAGATTGGAAATAAGGTGGACAAGGATGGATAGCTGCTTATCAAATTTGGTTCCCTATAGAGATATTAGTGTCCCTTCCACAGCCCAGCTATATGACCGCAGAGCCACAATATAGACAAACTTGCAGTGTCAGTAACTAAGGCAGTACACTCGCAGAAAGTAAATGCCATATAAATCAAGGCAAAGTCAATGCCATCCTTCGGATGATCCGTATACCCAGCAGTATTGCGGCAGTCACATTGCCTTCAGTTACATTGCATCAAGTTTATTGAAAAACCAATAACATATGGAAGTACAGTTTCCTATATGTGTAATGTACAATGAAATTTCCCAGCTTGAAATGTCTACAAGCATGTAATAAAAACGAAAGTAGATGTAAATCCTAATGAACTTTTCAGAGAACAGAAAAAAATATATATTTAAAACTTTCACCTAAACGTCCGAAAACTCCCCCAAGAAGAGTAAAAAAACAATTCTTTGATTATTCCATTTAAGTTAAGTCATCATCCCGGTTAAGCTTCAAGATTTCATGCCTGTGGCATTCCTATCAAAGAGGGAATTAATACCAAGAATACATTAGGGTTGTTCATTATATAATTAACTCACGCCTTAGGAATCTAACATATGTGAATCATTTTTATAATCTCCATGAAATTATAATGGTTTTGTCATGGAGATTTAGCACAAAGAATTGTGACATTTCTGTGAATTTAGAAAGTTGATTTTTTTTTTTGCCCCCATTAAAATTAGAATAATATTGTGCCTGTAGGTGAACGGCTGTATAATTTTTTTTTTTTTTTAAACATTGGATTTATACACTTCTTTTACAGGCTGTGATTTCCTCTAAACCAAAGGCATTTCAATCTCTTTTAGATAATTTTATAGGAATACATATAAACACCCAGGCCTGGAGCCATGCATCTCCATATTCAGAAAACAAAAAGGCAGACTAAGTGAAATTGGATTTTTGTCCTTGCTTATACAAACTGTACTCACATTAAAGAAGACTATTGCAGAAGGTTTTCTTACCTTCTCCTTACTCCTTCATTATCCCATTTACTACGAAGGTCAAAGAACAGAAGGTTTGGCTAAGCTACAAGTTAACCCTTGGTTAAGTTGGAACCTGCCCAATATTTATAATGTTATTAAAGTCAATTGGCAAGCGCACCAGCACTGTCTTGTACGAGGAAAAAGATTAGTTTACACTGTGCCCCACACTCATTATTAGGGCCCGAATCTGAACCTGCAAACTCTGTTGTGTCTGGCAATGTCTCTTCTTGCTGAGCCACCTACAATGCTGGACAGCTCCCTGGACAATTCCTTGAATGATCCTGCCCTGAACCTTGTCTGAACTCCTTGCTCCTCCCATGAACTGCCATGCCTTTGCACTTTGTGATTATTGTGTCCTATCTCACTCTTGTCAGTCCTGCTGCCATCCTCATCTTTGCTACTACTTATTACCGACCTTCGGCTTGTTCCTTGACTGTGCTTCAACTTGATCCCAACCTGCAACCACTTGGTACTGACCTTTGGTTTGTTTGTAGTTGTTGACTATGCTTCTGCTTATCTCTGCCTGCTATATCTGCTCCTGGACCCCAGCTTGCTCACCTCCTGGTGGGACAATCTTGAGGACCGCGACCCAGTGTCATGTACCTGAGAGGAGACTGAAATTAAGAGGTAGGCCTCTCTGGTAGCTCCAGCCCAGGCCCCACTGGAAGTGAAACAGAGGGCGCCGAGGGACAGAAGAAACAAGAGTGCCTGCAGATGTAGATGGGGGGACTTGCAGCAGGAGATGCGGTTTCAAGGCAGCAGAAGAACCATCGGGTCAGGAACAGTAGCTGTGCACAGTAGTTCAGCTGATGTTAAGGAAGCATTCCACTTGCACTGCAGGGCCAAGACGTGTGGCTGGTCAGAGCTCTCAGCAGATTTGCAGCAAGAACACTCAGTGGGGTGCAGAGCTGCAACAGCAGATAGCTGGGCAAACACTCGAATGGGTCAGTAAGCCAGGATCAGAGACAGAAGCGTGGTCACAGGATTAGCCGGAGTCATAAACAGGCGGGCAGCGAGGTACCAAATCAAGAGCCGAGTCAAAATCAGGAACGAGCCGGGTCAGGAACTGACAACAAGACAAAAGCAGGATCCGAGATCAGGTCAGGAGTAAGCTGGGTCAGCAACCAAGGGAACACACTGGAAGTACACAGGACACAGGGAACAGCTGAAGACCAGTCAGCATTAGAGCACAGGCAGAAGCATCCTTAAATCGTCCATCTGGCGCCAACACGCATCATGCACATTTCTATTAGCAAAACGTCTGGTTGGTATTCTCTGACACCTGGTATTGACATGCAGCAAAACCTATCTCTGCTATCAGGAGCTCTGGTGAACACTGGTTAGTACTTAGGCTCTGCACCTCAGGTGAATTTGTGTTATCTGCCAGGGTGATCTGCATCTGTACTTATCCAGCTGGTTGGTGCCTCGCTACTGCTATAGCCAGTGATCTCTGAGCCTGACCCCTGACTGTGTCACTCATAAGTACTTAGCTTTTTTTTTTTGCTCCCTCCAGTAAATGTCATGAACCCCTTTTTATTTGCCCTGCATGGGATAACTTCAAGCTTGCTACTAGAGATAGATCTTCTAGTCCTGACTAAGGCTGTATTTGATATGGATCAGTTTGTGGTAATTGAAAGTTTTCTGCACCAGCTGCCTAGTGAACAATCTGCTTATTGAACTGGTTACAGCCCAACTCCAGTTTAGAATTATATTTACAAATAGATGTGGTTTAAAGATTAAAATAAGAGAGTTTTCTGCAATACTCATTGCAGCTCTGCAACTCTTTCAGGTTGAATGGTGCTCAATGTAATTGTAATGGAAATTTGTAAGTTCTGTATATAATTGTATTCTATTTTGTATGTATTGCACACTGCCCTCACTGTGCACACAGCACTAATAATGTTTTCAGTAAATGTTTACATTCTTTTGAGTCCTGATTAGAATAAGCCTGCCTATGTAACGCCCCTTGTTACCATAAACGTACAATTGTAATATTAATGTGATACCTACGTAATCATGTGCATAAAAACCTTCAATTGCGTCATAATAAGGCAGAACAGTAATTTGGAAAGATGCTGAGCGTATCTTTTGTGTCTGTTCCCTACTGCAGTAGTTATTATTAATTTGGAACCACTAATCAATATGAGGATAGGAGTTGCCTATCATCAATTCAACCGAGTCAGCATGGCGAGCTTTGCCTTAGGAGGGGATTCCAGGTGACCCTGAGTATCCGAAACGAGGAGCTTGAGACGATCCGGGAATTTCTGATAATCAGCCGGCTGAGGTAAGCCTTTAGCTTACATTTGAGTTATCAGACTTCCTTGATCGGTAAGGCATATTCGGGACAAAGGGTACCTATTTTACTCCCCTTAATCGAACTGTATTGATTGGTGGTTATATGTTATGTTGTCCCTGTCTATTGTCCATTGGAGTGTTATAGATAAGAAAGGGAAGAATAGTGCTGTTCACAGGTATATGTAGTACATCTGCTAGATAAAGTAGTTTAGAGGCAAGAGGGTATAGGCACACGTAGAGAAGAGAGAAGACTGGCCAGTCATTATGGGCATTAAATTAAGTAAGGGAATGAAGGGTAAGAGACCCTCAAAAATGCCCAGCGCAAGAGGAGCGCTATATATGAACCAAAGGTGCGGTTCCGCCTATACTGAGCCCCTAGATTAATGGTTAGAGTGGACAGGGATCCACAATGGGTAACTGGGTTACCAAGGTCCACAGGGACTAAGAATCATGCAGAGTAAACAGCTAGAGAAACAGCTATCTATGTGAGCAGGGTGGATCAAGGGTGACATTAACACTAGACAGAAAGGGACATTTTCATGTTAAGTTGTGGGATGAATTTGGGGTCAGGCACTACAACTGTCAGAGTCAGAAACAGAGAAATGAGAGGTAAAACAGAATACTTTATATGTTGTCAGAGAGAGAAGATGGGATGAGCACTCTGGCTGACCGTCTGATCATAGAAGCTAGATATAAAAGATATCTGAACAAAATAAAGAAAGTAGAATTTAGACAGGAAAATATTAATGAGAGTTAAAAGAAAGTGAGAGAATGATATGCATGTGTTGTGTACAAATGGGAAAAATGTAAGCGATTTTAGAGAGATATTGGTGTATGTGTGTGCGAATGCTGGGACCTTTAGTTCTATTGCTTGTGTGTGTCATGTACGCAGATGTGACCCCCTCCTTTGTGCTCTCCTGGAAGAATGTGGTCAGTGATAAGCTGGAAGGACACCATGCCAATTTCTGTTTTTTAGACAAAACATTTATAACAAAATGTGCCGGGTTAACGAATCTAATGGTAAACAATGTGATCACAATTATTTTGAATCTGTTTTCCAAACATGGTAAAATGAAGGTTACATTTAACCGTGTATTACACAAATTGAATATCTTTTGATAGTGGAAACAGTGCATTTAAAAAAGGGAAATTAAGTAAAATTAAGTAATAATGAGTATTAATTTCTAATATGAGTTTAACAATTTTATTAATAATATAGATATATTGAAACTGGTTTAGACAACCTTTGGTTGGAAATGAAGTCGAGGTTAATGGGGAAATTTGTAATGAATGAGATTAGTTTAGATTAAGATAACAATTTTGTAATTTTACATTTATTCAATAAGCCCTTATTGAGAGAAAAAAAGATTAAGATGAGGTTGTTATTTGGAATACAGCTGCCATAATATTTAACAAAGCCAAGATGGATGGAATACATAAGAAGTTTTTCTACAAAAATGAAATTTCAAGGTTCTTGATAATAACTTGATGTCAGTCCATGATGTGAGAGTTGTTATAAATAAAATTTAAATATAACAGACCCATCACATCAAGTCCACACACCCTATTAGGATAGATGTCACCTGCAGCCAGTTGTTTTATAGTTTTTGATGCTTTCTGGTCCATCATACAGATTCTTGGTCCTTTTGTTTTTATTTATTTTTATTTTTGAAATCCAAAGCAGAATGTGTGGATTGTGAAATGATGTGCCCCTTTTTCTTGTAAGTACTGTGGTATAAGCAGAAGAATATTTTGGATTTATGGGCATCTCTCCATGACCGCAGGGTATTGTTATCATTTATTATAATATTGCCAGGAAAAAGTTGTCTTTTGAAACATGAGACTGGAGTTCTTACACAAATAGCGTGATAGAAAACAAGCCATTGTAATATATTTATGCAAGCTGGACCCAGTAATGAAGGGTTCATCCCGATATATCAGAGCTGTAGCTTTTATGCAAAGGTGCTATTAGACAAAGTTAGATATTGTTTTGGTCAAACATTTAATTTTTTAAGGTCCGACATTCTGTGCAGCAAATATACAGATAACTAAATGTTTGTTTAATGAAAGGTTTAAAATATGAGTTTGTTTATGTACAAATCTAACAATGAAAAATGCGTACATTTATTCAAAAGAAAGGAAAAGACACATGTGTTAAATTGATGGTATAGGAATCAGCTGCTGTGAGCCCAGTGCGGGACACACTCCCTGAAGACCCAGATATTTAATTTTTTGTAGATTTGAGTATGCAGTTTATCACCCAGAAGGATACTCTGTATTCAAAGTCATTGGATCCTTTTTCCCCAGCTCAAGAAACAGAGCTCCATGTTTTAGCAAAGCCTGTGAGCTGTAAAAAGAGTGTATATTTATATAGATAGTCGAGATATAGAGAGCTTTTGGTTCCATTTAAAGGGCCAGAAGTTTGTTTTTACTTCGGCAGGTAAACCAATAAAGCATGCTAAGTTAATTTGATCGGCTGTTTTCAGCCTTCCAGGTTCTTGCTGAGGTAGCCATATTAACTTTCACACATGGAAGCAGACCAGGTTGATCTAAGGATGCTGCATTTACAGCCCCGGACACTTGATGGGTCTGTGCAACTCACAGATTCCACCCTAGTTCTGGCCCAGTATAGCTGGGATTAATAATTCAACTTTAAGGACCCCAGAACGAGAAGAACAAGTGGTCCACAGGGGGCAACTTCTTATGAAACAGAACTTTGGAAAAGGTGATCATTTATGTCTGCCAGCCACTCTTTTCCCTCCAGCTTGACACATGGACCGTGTCATGAGTCACAAGCAGTTATGGCTGCCTTAGTAAATGAGCATGGGATAGAGCCAGGGTTCTCCACAGTTGTTTTTATAACATACCACTTCTTGTTTTACCTGTTACCAAAGGTGTTACCAAAAGCTGAACATCCCTCCCAGAGATTACAAAAAGAAATATCCAGATGCCCAAGTTAGGATCTTACGAGTATGCATTTTGTCTGTATGGACATGTTTTTTGGATGTCCAGTGGCAAATGCTACTGCAAAGGCCACAGTAAAAAGTGTTATCAGAAGTAGTTTGTAAGTACAGAGTGCCAGGGAGTACAGGGAGTAACAGAGGAAATCATTTTTTATAGGAGAGTCCTTACTAGAAGTTTTGAAGTTTTATTTTTACACCCCCTACAGTCTACAATGTATCAGACAAAGTAGAGTAAGAAACTAGAAAACTTTTGCCTGAATGTTTTCTTATATTTTATGAAGCCCCTAAGGGGGATGGTGGACTCTCTCCCTATGGGATTTGGTTTGGGAGTGTGTTACTCACTTGCTTATATTTTGTCTCAGCAGCTGAAGTCCTTCATTCGGATCTCATAGAAAATGTTGCTGATCTTTTAAGGTTTTTGACAAACTCATTTATGTGTTTTCTCCCCAATTCCAGATCCTAAAAGTTTGGAAGGATCTAAAACTAAAGCCAGGTGACTTGTGGATTTTTAAGAGACATTTATATATAAGGAAATGTTTGGAGACTCAATACAGCATCTATTTCATGTACAGTTTTTGCAAAACTTGAAGGAAAAGTCACCTGGATCCACCCCAGACACTGCAAAAATGACTAAATTAAAGAAATTTCTGTGTTTGATTTGTTTCCCTCTTGTGATCACAGTCTAGGGTACTTTTTGATTCAGTTACTTTAATTGTAAGGGATATATATATTTGAAAAATAGTTTAGCCATGTTGAAGTCATATTTGTCTTTTGTACGTCTTCCATTTTATGTAGAATTGTCAGTGTTTACATATGCTGATAAGTCAGCATGCCAACAATTAAGCTAGAAGGCCATTCTGGCCACAGGAGTGTACAGCCAGTACTCTGTAAATATGTCTTATCAATCATTTGTTTTTCACAATGAAAAGTCATTTGGTAATGAAAAAGTTGCTCAGCTATTATTTTCTCCACAATGGAGTTTTTTTGCCTCTTTGGCCAGGACTACCTCCACCTAAGCGTGTGGAGGTTCCAGGTTAAAGGTGATAGCAGGTATGGTTAGTGATCAAAATATTGATCAAAAGAGGGGAGACTGTAATGGAAATTTGTAAGTTCTGTATATAATTGTATTGTATTTTGTATGTATTGCACACTGCCCTCACTGTGCACACAGCACTAATAATGTTTTCAGTAAATGTTTACATTCTTTTGAGTCCTGATTAGAATAAGCCTGCCTATGTAACGCCCCTTGTTACCATAAACGTACAATTGTAATATTAATGTGATACCTACGTAATCATGTGCATAAAAACCTTCAATTGCGTCATAATAAGGCAGAACAGTAATTTGGAAAGATGCTGAGCGTATCTTTTGTGTCTGTTCCCTACTGCAGTAGTTATTATTAATTTGGAACCACTAATCAATATGAGGATAGGAGTTGCCTATCATCAATTCAACCGAGTCATAATCAAAATCCATCTCCCGAGAACCCAGGGCTTCATAGACTGGCCCCCTGGGGGTAAGTTAAGCTGCCCTGTGCTGAAGGGAATTTCACCACATCAATAAATGGTCATTTTTCCTTAAGAATTCAGGACCCAACCATAACCAGAAGAAAAAGAGAAGAAAGAGGACACATGACCTTCCTTGCCAGAACTAAAGACCCATTTTAAAAAGGTATGTATAAGGTAATTTGTTTTTTTTAAATAATGACAATAAGGGTGCTCTAATGGGGATAGAGGCAGGAAAGAGGTAATGACATTGGTCTTTGAGTGGTTCTTACAGTTTACTTGGTGAGCCCATGCTCTAACCTGGATAGCAGATGCCAAGCCTCTGACTCCATGAACACCGACCAGTGAGCAAGTGCCATACAATGGAAATCTGACTTCTGCTGTTTGCCAAAATGGAGTATGGGGTTGGATTCTGCTCACCGTGCCATGTCATTGACATGCTATGCTTCTTTAATAGGGTTTAAACTAAAACACAATGACAATGGGTAAGGGGAATCCCAATCCATCATTCCTTGACTCTGTCAATCAATTAAAGCCGTATCCCCAATGGCAGGTTAGTAAGAGACAGAAAGACTGAACACTTGTAAGCAAACAAAAAGTCCAGTGGATGTGTATATGTTTAGGATGGTCTAAGTGGACTGCAAATTGTGACTGAAAACTCAGTAGATTGGATTTGCTGACAATTTCTCATCAAGCAGCTACCCAAGCAAACTCAAGATCCAACTTAAATATCCAGGCACCTGAAAAAAAAAAACTGCACTAGTTTATAAATATCTGCTTATAAACTCTGAACCAGTATAGCTGTAATTTCCCTTGGCCATTGCAGTGCATTAAAGCAGTGAGTTATGAATGGGCTATAAATGCCGGGCAATGGACCAAAATCCATCATGTGCATTGTGATGCACTTCATAATGGCTACAATAGGACTCCCTTTTTAAATAAATGACATCACATTGCAACACATCAGTGTGCACTTTAGCTTGCATTAGCACATCCTGCAGAAGTGAAGGGAGCCTCGGAGGATTTGGACTTGACTGTTTGAGTACCTGAATGTTTTTGGTGCCCCAACAATGATGAACTTAACGTACAACATTTACAGTATGTAAAAAGGACAAGCAATAGGGATTTATAGCGCTCATGTATTAGGTAAATAAGTGAGAGAAAATGTTTTTTTCATCCAGGCTACGATCTTTTCTAAATTTCCATGTTATGGTAGCCATTAGGGAAAAAAAACCTGTAACATCTGTACACATAGTTTTTGGAGCATTGTTTTTCCTTGTCTAAAATAGATTTCTTTTATTTCAAAACATTGCTACATGAGTTTTCTCTTTAAGCTTTTTTTCTTTTATTTTCACCTGGTGATTGACCAGTAATGCCGCGTACACACGAGTGGACTTCTCGTCCGCCTGAACTCCGAAGGACTTTTCAACGGAGTTGCGACGGAGTTCCAACGAAACGGACTTGCCTACACACGATCACACCAAAGTCCGATCATTTCGGACGGGATGATGTACGACTGGACTAGAATAAGGAAATTCATAGCCAGTAGCCAATAGCTGCCCTTGCGTCCTTTTTTTGTCCGTCGGACTAGAATACAGACGAATGGATTTTTCGGACTCGAGTCCGTCGGAAAGATTTGAAACATGTTCTATTTCTAGCTCTGTCGGAATTTTCAACAGAAAAGGTCCGATGAAGGTCCGATGAAGCCCACACACGATCGGAATGTCTGACGGAATCGTTCCGTCGGACCTTTTCTGCCGGACAGTCCGCTCGTGTGTACGCGGCATAACACTTCCTGTCTTAGGATGTCTCCACTTTGGATGGAGGAGCAATGGAGAAACTCTTGGACTGCAGAATTGTCAGTCTGAGGAGAGGGTAGTGTTATATGCAATAGCCGATTTTAACCACTTCAGCCCCGGAAGATTTGGCTGCTGAATGACCAGGACATTTTTTGCGATTCGGCACTGCGTCGCTTTAACTGACAATTGCGCGGTCGTGCGACGTTGTACCCAAACAAAATTGACATCCTTTTTATCCCACAAATAGAGCTTTCTTTTGGTGGTATTTGATCATCTCTGTGGTTTTTAATTTTTGTGCTATAAACAAAAAAGCGTCAATTTTGAAAAACAACACAAGGGGGGTTATTTACTAAAGGAAAATCCACTTTGCACTGCAAGTGCACTCGGAAGTGCAGTCGCTTTTGATCCGAGGGGGACATGCAAGGAAAATAAAAAACAGCATTTTAGCTTGCACATGATTGGATGATAAAATCAGCAGAGCTTCCCCTCATTTCAGATCCACCCCTTATATTTAGAGCGACTGCACTTCCAAGTGCACTTGCAGTGCAAAGTGGATTTGTCTTTTGTAAATAACCCCCAATATTTTGTACTTTTTGCTATAATAAATATCTCAATTTTTTTTAAAAAAAAGCTAATTTTTTTCTCAGTTTAGGCCGATATGTATTCTTATACATATTTTTGGTAATAAAAATCGCAATAAGCGTATATTGATAGGTTTGCGCAAAAGTTATAGCATCTACAAAATAGGGGATAGATTTATAGCATTTTTATTATTATTATTTTTTTACTAGTAATGGCGGCGATCTGTGATTTTTATCAGGACTGCGACATTATGGCGGACACATTGGAAACTTTTGACACATTTTTGGGACCATTGGCATTTATACAGCGATCAGTGCTATAAAAATGCACTGATTACTGTAAAAATGTCACTGGCAGGGAGGGGGTTAACACTAGGGGGCAATCAAGGGGTTACCTGTGTGCCCTGTGTGTGTTTCTACCTGTGGTGGGAGGGGACTGACTAGAGGGGATGACAGATTGTGGTTCCTAGCTATTAGGAACTCACCATCTGTCTCTCCTTACTGAACAGAACAGGGATGTGAGTGTGTTTACACACACACATCCCTGTTCTGCCTCTCGTGCCCGCGATCGCTCGTGGTCGGCGGTCATCGCAACCGTTGGCCACGAGCATCGGCACCCCCCCATAGTGCAGCGGGTGCGCGCGCCTGCTATCCCACTTAAATGAGCCGACTTATAACTACAACGGCTTGCGGGATCGTGCTGATCTGTATGACAGTGACTGGTCAGCAAGCGGTTAAATGGACTTCACTAACAAATTAAAACCAAACTCTATTTAACACTTTTTTAAACAGTTACAGCAACAGTTTAAATCATCATTGTGCATCATGCATCATCGTAGCAGACTACGATGATGCATTTCACCCCGCCCACCGGGGCTTAATCATAGAGGTAGAGGGGCAAGAGCAGAACGATGGAATTCGTACAACATTGGCCATGAAGGCTGATCACTGAAACGTGTGTGATTGCTGTGACAGGTGTAATGCCCTGTACACACGACCGATTTTCCCGTCGGAATAAACTCTGGAGGTTTTTCCAACGGAATTCCAATGGAATTCCACTCAAGCTGTCTTGCATACACACGGTCACACCAAATTCCGACCATCAAGAACGCGGTGACGTACAACACGTACGACGGGACTAGAAAACGGAAGTTCAATACCCAGTGCACCACCCTTTGGGCTCCTTCTGCTAATCTAGTGTTTATCGTGTGTTAGTAGAAGTTGGTGAGAGACGTCTCGCGCTTTTCAGACTCGTGCTTTTTTTAAGAGGAGCGGTGTATTCACCGCTCTTAAAGCGGCCCTTCCCATTGAAAACAATGGGGCAGCGTTGCAAACCCGCCGGCAAAGCTAAGTTAAAACCGCCCCCTGCTAGCGGCCGAATAACGCTGCTAAAACAACGGTAAAGCAGCGCTAAATATAGCTGGCGCACGCCCACCTCAGTGTGAAAGTAAACTAACACTAATGCTGCATACACACGATCGGGATTTTGGTCGGGAAAAGATATGACAGCTTTTCCAACGGGATTCCGCTTAAGCTTGCCATACATACACACGGTCACACAAAAGTTTGTTGAACTTTCGACTGTCAAGAATGCGGTGACATGCAACACTACGATGAGCCGATAAAATGAAGTTCAATGGTTCCGAGCATGCGTCGAATTGTTTCCGAGCATGCGTAGGAATTTTGCGTGTCGGAATTGCTACAGACGATCGCATTTTCGGATAGGAACTTTTTCCGACAAAAAAAATTGAGAACATGCTCACAATCTTTTGCTGGCTGGAATTCTGCCAGCAAAAGACCGATGGAGCATACAGTACACACGGTCGCATTTTCCGATCAAAAGCTCTCATCGTTTTTTTGCTGGCCGAATTTCCGATCGTGTGCACGCGGCATTAAATTCCACATGCTGGAGCATTGCAAATGAAGAAGGCAATCACAAAATAGAAGAATTCTGCCTGTAAGCTATATTTGAATACTTGGGTGCAAAATACTAATGGGCAGACTTTCAGTAAATATTTGCAATGTTAATGTAGTTATAGAGCAGTACTAAACACCTGCTGTAAAAGCTTGAACTATCTTATCTTTTTCTTTTTTTTGACTAATGCCAATAATGTATAAGAGCAGGGCTATTGTAATTACTAGAAGCTGGAAGAGCACCATTGTATGAAATGCAAAATATAAAGTCCACATTTGTGCATATAATGAGAAAAATGTGTGAAAAAAGTCCAAACTGAACTTCAAAACACCACTGTGAAACTTTATGAAGAAATTATGTTCAATTCACACTTGCGATCACCACATGAACCATCACCAACCATAAGAAATGGACTCTCACCGGAACAGAACGACTCCACTACAGAGTCAAATCAGCCTGTAAATGACAATCCCATCGTCAAGAGATTTAACAATTTCCCTTTGAGATGAATAAAGTATTCTGTATTCTGTGTATCTGGCTCATGCTACTTGGCTGGAATTCTGCAGGGTATTCCACTTTCCAAACTGTGGTAACATCAATGGCAGCCATATAGTGCACGAAGTTCAACATGAAATCAAATTGGAAGAATCCACATAGTGTAAATCCAACTAAAACCTTTACTGTAATTCAAAGTATACAGAACTACTCACATTAGTAAAACAGATACGCGCTTTAATGCCACATACACACGATCAGAATTTTTTTACAAGACCGAGCGCTTCCGGCTCGTACTTGATTTCGAGCATGCATGGACTTTTGTGCGACGGACTTGTGTACACAGGATTGGAAAGTCTGACAACAAAAATTTGCTGGCGGAAAATTTGAGAACCTGCTAGCAAACATTTGGTGGCGGAAAGTCAGACAGCAAATGTTCGATGGAGCATACACACGGTTGGACTTTCCGACAACAAGCTCACATCCAACATTTCCCGTCAGAAAATCCGACCGTGTGTTTGCGGCATTAGTATAAAGCATTCCTGGGCTGCCTGGTAAAAACTTCAAACAATACTTCACAAAGTTACCAGTCCAGAGAGGCGTGGCGACGTCACATGCATAGGCGTGGGCGGAGATAACGCATGCGACGTCACCATGCTGTTTTTTTGTCAAAGCTTAATTGAACAAGCTGAAGTTAGAAGCTGATTGGTTTCTATGCTGAGCTACACCAGCTTTTGCACTCCCCAGTTTTAGTAAATCAACCCTTATGAGTTTTTGTGAATAGCATACATTTCTATGTGTGATCTTATCCAAGATTAGGTGAGTTCTCTATGCTCTCCTTGTTTTTGGGTGATTATTGATTTATCAAGGGAGTAGGTAAGAGGGACCAGAAATTTTCCACCTTGTTATATCTGGGTTTTTAATACTTTACAGTCTTTATTTTGGGATCATTCCTGTTGTCTGGTGCTCCCACATCTGCACCTGGGAAGAGCTGGTATTTGGATCTGGGGGTCTCTATTTCACTGGCTGTCTCTGTGCATTGGGTAAGACCCTCAGGTTCTTCTTGCGGCCATACCACCACATTTGATTGATGAAATTTAAAAGCGTGACACATTTTGATATATCTTTGTACATATCTGTATATTCTTTATTATAATATTATCCTATTTTCCTTAGATGTATTATATGTGCCCCTCTGCATCCTGAGGAAGCAGTCATCGCCCTGAAACATGTTGAGGGTGAAATGCAATCTAAGGCTATGTTCCCCTGTCTATCTACCATGAGGTCCATGGCACGGTTGTAACATCTGAATCAGTATGGGAATAACCTCAATGTGATGTTATTCTTTTAAATTTGAATATGCTGCGACAAATTGTTTTTAAACTCAATAGTGTAATGAACATTTGATTTGTTTTTATATACTAAGTGTACTGTGTTCATGGTGGCACGAGAAAATCCAAATTTTCTTTCCACTGTCTCTGTTACTTACCCGACTAAGAAAACATCCATGTCATTTTATGGATTACAATTGGAATACAGATCTTCCTTATCTCATGTTTCAATGACTTCCTAAACATTACATTGAAGACAATAAATTACTATAATATTTAGAAACTGATATGTTGATTTTTAAATCAGTAACAGGTGCTCTGGGTTGTGTTTGTAGTGTTTATTTGGTAGAACTGAAACTAGCTCCAGTATAGACCGTTTCAGACATAGGCGTACGCAGGGAATGTACCGGGTGTGCCTGGACTCACCCTAATCACCCCTTTCGGTGCAGATTCCCCCTGTTGATATTTCTCCAAAGCCCCCCCCCCCCATGGGGCTCCTAAAAAAAGTGAAAAAAAAATCTAAAAATACAATTGTAAAAAAAAATACAAAAATAATACAATAAAGATAAAAAACTACTTACACCGCCCCCTGCCCTACTGACAATAACCTCTGCCCCACTGACACCATCCACTGCCCTACTAACACCGTCCATGTTTGAATACATTTTAAAATGTTTTTTACATTTATTTATAAGAGTGTGTGTGTATATAGAGAGTATATTACACATACATACACACACACACACACACATGCGTGCGTACGTTTGAGCTTTGGGGTGCACACCCTAATGCAATAGGCTGCGCACACCAATGGTTTCAGAGATGAATATAGTCAGTGGGAAAGCACTGGAACAGGTTTCATTCCCACATTTGATGTGAAATCTAGGCTCTTACCACACGGAATGTTTATAAATGTCAAATTAAGGGTTGATATACACGGGCATAATATCCTAAAACAATTAAACACAGCATGTTTTTAGCACCTTTGAGAGAAAAGTTCTTTACATTTGAGATTCATTTCAGAAGTATTTAGCATGCATATTTCCTGCTAATTTGAGAACTCTGGCTTTGACTCAGCAGGGGTATGTTGGACCTCTGGAAAGAGACCCCAGATTCAAACGAAGAGTAAGCACTTCTATAGAACAAATTAAATTAAAATAGTCAAGTACCTCCTTGGGGAAGTGTGCCCCCCATCATGAACAATGCCGGGCCACATGCCCTCAACATTGGTAGGGTACCTTGCCAGCCTCCCCCCTTCCAAAGGCACATAATGTTGATGAGCACAAGGGCCTCATCCCCACAATCCTGTGTTTGTGAGGGTCTACAGAGGTGGGAGGACTTATCAAAATCTTATCAGAAGCTGATTTCACCAGCTCTGAGTTCCCAGGAATCCTCCTGGAAAGATGTTGATGTCACGCCTATGCAAAAGACAGGATAAAGTAAGTATAATTTTACTTTTACCTTTTACACTTACTAAAATTGCCAATTTTGAGAGGACCTTGCAGCTTACTGCAAGACTTGCCTTAAACACTGTAGTCCCAGAACATTATGTGGAGATAACTATTACTTGGATCCACTGGGTCTCAACATGGCATACCCAACATCAACATCTTTCCTTAATCTAAGCAAGAGTTTCTGCATCTGCTTGTGAGTTTCCCAAACAAGCTACATCCACAGCAGCTCTTTTCAGTCTGTTCATCATGAGGCCTCCTGCAGTGAGGAACTTGGCATCCCTCTGAATCCTCTAAGACACACCATCCATCAACATCTCCCAGTACATCACAATTAGAGCCTGATCTAACAGAACTGTAGATAGTAGAGACTGAGCTAAAATGCAAGTTAAATACACAACAATGTATTGCACTCAATAAAAAACACCAATAGTATTTCAATATCCTGACTAAGGTTTCTCCTTTAATTCACTCCACCATGAGCTGTGCATAATTGTATTGGTTCCAGAGAGTGTCAAATGTAGACCATGCCTTCACAATGTTGTTGGAATAACTACATGTAGTTTTCTTTCAACTGAATATATTTTCATGAGTTCTTCCAACTAAATATATCGTCATCAGTTCAACAATACAGGTTAACACAGGTTTGAAATGACCATCTGTACATTCAGCATAAAGTACAAATATAGTACGAATATAAAAGGGAACACAAGAATAACAGATATATTGTCTCAGGGAACACGGTCTTCAGTGAGGGACCTCTACCAAGGGTATAACCAACTTTTTTTCGTTTTTGATAAAGTGAAGAGGGATTACCCCTTTCAGGTTTTTATTGCGGCCTGTGTCCCTGTTAGGGAGATTCATCATCTCTATTTGTCCTGTTTATCATTTTATCAAAAGTGAAAATGAAACATTCTTAAATGTTGAGTCATCCCCAGAACAGAATTATTGGAAAACATTTTCAATAGGGACATTATTTCAGTTGATCCAGGGATTCCCTGACTTTGCATGGATTTTCTCCCACTTCCTGTTTTGTCTATGGGACAGGAAGTGAAGGAAAATCTCCCAATGGAAGTTTTCTCTATCCAAAGTTTAAAAAGCTTGAGGCAAAGGTTGGGAAAAAACAGGGGGAAAATGGCGGGGGGGGGGGGGGGGGGTAGATGGAGGATTAAGAGAATCTACCACTAAGGGAGAATTTTAGAGCTTAGAGGCAAAGTGGAAAGGGTTGGGAGGGAAGAAAAGGGAAATTAAGGCAGGAAGGGACCTGGGTAAAGTAGAGAAAAGTGCAAGGGAAAAGGAAGGGGGTTATCTCTCCCAGTCTTGGCCTCTCTCTGCCCTTGTGGCCAGAAATGTATACAGGAAATGTTTGACTGTGTGAAGTTTACATACTTTAGGTATTAGGTTTAGTTAAGTCAATGGATCTAGGTGGGGATGAAGAGGTCTTTAAATTGTTGGAATTCCTTATAAACAACCGCATGTAGTTTTAACCAGAGACAATACAGAGGACAATTAGGACGTGGTTGTCATCCCAAACCAGGAGGTGACTGACCAAGGATTCTAACGGCGAGATGACCAGGAATTATTTTAATGAAAGCTCAGTATTTGAAGCTGAAGTTCAGCTAAAAAACAATTTTCTCCACAGCTTTAGTTACATTGCTTACCTAAAATTACGTTTTTTTTTTTTTCCACTAGGGGCAGGCTGCTAGATTCTGAAGAAATCTTCACTGCACCCTGTCCTCCTTCTGTTGCTGAAACTCCAGCACTGTAGAGGTTAACAGCTTCAGGTCTCTGGGCTCAGCTGCCCAGAGATCACATTTAGCAACATGGGAGCGTCACATTTTTTGCATTTTTTTTTTGCATGTTTTTCTGATTTTCTGGAGCAACACCATTCACTTGAATGGGCTGCCCTACACTACAAAAAACACCAAAGTAGCTCCTGTACCCTTTTTTGGAGTTGATTTTGGAGTGTTTTTGAACAGCACAATTTTGTGCTTTTTTTCACACAACAAAATACCCTTTTTAGCGCATTTGGGGTGCTAATTAGAATAAATGGCACCCAAATGCGCATTTTGGTCACAATTTCACCATTTTCTGGAATCCAGTGCTGAATTGCTGGATTCTGCCCACGATCCAGGTATGCTAAGATGTGAACAGGATCTAAGGCTGGATTCACACCTATGCATTTTTAGTGCTTTTTGCATTTTGCAGATTTGCACTACAGCCCATTTAACATGGTTTCCTATGGAACACGTTATGTAGAGCAAATCTTCAAAATGCAAAAAGCACTAAAAATGCATAGGTGTGAATCAGGCCTAAGATGATCTGATAGGGACACACCCCTCCTTGCCCTTGCCTGTATTGAGAAAGGTTCTTTCGCTGATAACACTGCTTGTAACACAATCTGTGAATGGGGGAGAGAATCCCGTGACTGATCAGACTCTCCCCCAATCAAAGGTCATGTTACAAGCAATATAATCAATGAAAGAACTTTTCTCAATGGAGGAGAGGATAGGAGGGGACATGTCCTTGTTGGATCATCTTTAGTGAGTCCGGAGACCCAAAGCCATTAGGGACCGCACTGCATTCCAATTGCACTGCCCTTGCGATCTGCATTGGGTGTCAGTGCAAAGTTAACAACACCCAAAACGCAACCGGATTGAATGGTATAAAAGTACCATGAGATCCAATTGCAGTACATTTCAAAAAGTAGTGAATTCACTATTTTTAGTGTGGTGCCGAATGGGCTGAAATTGCAGTGCACAGATCTGCACAGCGTTCTTGTGGGTTTCCAATGCAGTTCCTAGTGTGTATGGGTCCCTAACCCCCTCAATGCCAGATGTTCAGCAGCAGGAAGAGGACAGGGCAGCCCTGCAGTGAAGTTTTATACAGAATTCAGCAGCCTGCACATCATAGGACATACTTCATTACAAGCAAGTAATATAACTAAACCTGTCGTGAAAAAGAAAAAGGGTTTTAACTAAACTTCAGAATTAAAAGGAACTGAACACAACTTTTAAAATGATGTTAACATGCTTTAGTTTTCATGGATTTTAGCATTTGGGTGTAGGTCTACTTTAAACAGTGGCCCCCCTAATCCATGTGCCCGGCCCCTAATCTACATGCAGGGCCCTGGATGCATGGATTCCAATGGGGGGCTCAAACTGACTTCAAAAAAGGGTGGGCTCAGGTCCCGAGCCCACCCACTTGTGTGACAATAGCAAATTAATATTCGCTATTGTCTTCCTGATTCTCCTCTCAACCAATCAGGAAGCAGCTCCTGAGCAGAGTCCTGAAACCGGATTGGCCTGGGAGTCTTATGCCGCGTACACACGATCACACATTCCGACAACAAAATCCATGTTTTTTTTCCAGACGGATGTTGGCTCAAACTTGTCTTGCATACACACGGTCACACAAATCTTGTCGGAAATTCCGATCTTCGAGAACGCGGTGACGTACAAGACGTACGACGAGCCGAGAAAAATGAAGATTAATAGCCAGTGCGGCTGTTCTGCTTGATTCCGAGCATGCGTGGAATTTTGTGTACACACAATCCGGATTTCCAACTATGGATTTTGTTGTCGAAAATTTGAGATCCAGATCTCAAATTTTGTTTGTCGAAAATTCCGACGGAAAATGTCTGATGCAGCTACACATGGTCGGAATTTCTGACAACAAGCTCCCATCGAACATTTCCCGTTGGAAAAACCTACCGTGTGCACGCAGCATTAGCTCTCCTAATCGTGTCTCAGGACGCACTTCCTGTTCAGCCCGGAGGAGAACGGAGAGGAGCATGGCCCGGCTCTTCATTCCCCCTGCCTCCTATGTTAAGGTTAGTCTCCGCCACCACCTTCTCCATCTCGCTGCCTTCCCGTCCGCCATTCGTTTTCAGCGGGGGGGGGGGTTGCTTGCGGGTCCGTCGAGGGGAGGGTTGATCGTGTTAGTTTGCTGCTCCCTCAAAATATTTAGCACCTGCTTTAACTGCTTCTGGATCGCCCACAATACATGTACTGCAGCAGGGCGGCCTGGCTGTGCAAAATCACATACCTGTATCGCGATGTAGGGGGCACACATACGGCCGCCAGAGCGCCGCTCCCATTGTGATTGGACATAGCGGGAGCCAATCAGCGGAACTGGTGGCTACGATGGCCGCCTGACCCGTCGATCGTTCACAGAAGACATGGAGCAGCCTATGGCACATCACTGATCGGTCAGTGAGGAAAAGAGAGATCTTCTGTTTCTGCTAAGCTGAAACATGATCTCTCTTTTCCTCCAGTGTGACACTCCCCCTAAAGTTAGAAAGCACCTCCCTAGGACACACTTAACACTTTGATCGCCCCCTAGTGCTAACCCCTTCCCTGCCAGAGTCATTTATACAGGGATCCGTGCATTTTTTTAGCACTGATCACTGTATTGGTGTCACTGGTCCCCAAAAAGTGTCACTTAGGGTCAGATTTGTCCGTCACAATGTCGCAGTCCCACTAAAAATCATTGATCGCCGCCATTACTAGTAAAAAAATTTAATAAAATAAAAATGATTCTAACCCATAGTTTGTAGACAGGATAACTTTTGTGCAAACCAATCAATAAACGCTTAATGGGATTTTTTTTTACCAAAAATATGTAGCAGAATACAAATTGGCCTAAACTGATGAAGAAATTAGATTTTCTTTTTTTATTGGGTATGTTTTATAGCAGAAAGTAAGGTATATTGTTTTTTATTCAAAATTGCTGCTCTTTTTTTGTTTATAGCGCAAAAAATAAAAACAGCAGAGGTGATCAATTACCACCAAAAATTGGTCTATTTGTGGGGAAAAAAAGGCATCCATTTTATTTGGGTACAGCCTCACACGTTCGCGCAATTTTCAGTTACAGCGACGCAGTGCCGCATCGCAATAAATGGCCTGGGCAGGAAGTGGGTAAAACCTTCCGGGGGTGAAGTGGTTAAATATAACAGCTGCTTCACTTTGAGCTTACCTGTAATTCATGTCTCAGCTGCTGTATGTGAATTCTAAAAATATGACTAAAACTTTTCTTTTTTTTTTAATTTTTTTTTTGTTGTTGTTTTTATTGAAACAAGCTATGCTATGGCTTAGCTATGCTAAGATGTATCTTTCTCATCTTTCTCATCCTGTAAATCTTTATTGCGGAAAAGTATCAAGTTTCAAGCTGCTTCATGTGAATGCTAAAAATATACTTCAAACTTTTCTTTTTTACATTGAAATTTAAATGTTTTATTTTTGAAAAAGTTTTATTGAACCAAACTATGCTGAACATGTATCTTTCTTATCCTGCCATTCTTGATTGTTGAAACTTATCAAAACTTTTATTGAACAGGTGAATTTTGCATTGAAAACTGATGATGGAATAGTTTTTTGTTTTTTTTTTTGTTTTTTTTTCACTTATGTCACATATTTTAGAGTAGGTTCCCAGTGGCATCCCTAATTCTTATATCCTCGGATATCTTTTTAATTTCAAAATGCCAACAGGCTATTTAGGATGAAACGGTGCTGTGAAATGAAGGTTAATTTAATGCTACAGTGATTTCTCTGCATTTAAGAATGACATATTAAGTGAGTGCGGCAATTAGATATTAAAGTTTACATTGTAAAATATTCTGGATAAAATATTCATCCTACTTTGGCGCTAAGTTTCGGTCTTTATAGGCCATCGAAGAGAGATTCGCTCGGAGTAGGAGATTTTAAAATACTGTCATTTACAAGTGGATGACGGTTTTATTTGTCATTACACCAATGTGGATGATGTGATTATCCTTAAAACTCTGACTCATTTTACAAGTTTATTAGTTTCCAGGGAAACTGGATGTGAATTGCTTATAAACCTCAAAACAGAACTTCTAATTAGAAAAAATCTATGTCGGAACAGGAGGATACGGTATTTGTTTGACTCTTTTGACAGTTACCTGTGGAGATATAACAACTGTTTACTGAAAAATATGAACTGTATATACATTTATTTTTGATTTTGTTTTTATTTTATACTGTTTGTGTGTATTTATCAATTTCCCCGATAGCTACTAAAGGGCTGCCTCTATTCCATATAAAATACCACTCAACTTTTGTGATGCATAACAAAATCAATTCAGGTCTTTGCAGGTCATGTGCTAATGGGTCTCTTACATACATATATTCATAGGCTTCTATGGCATCTTCTGTGGAACCCTGGGGTTCTTCCAGAGATTGCTAGGGGTTCCTTCAGCAATGAGCAATTCCGGCCTCTCAGATGAGTAACCACTGAAATCAATAAATTTTTTTTGATATCCGTAAGGTGGGATTATTCTCACTGACCATCAATATAGGGAGCATTCTCCCCAGTGACTATCAAGTGACTAATCAGCAAGATACTGCAAGGTTTAGATATAGCAATTGTTAGCAGGAGTTCCCTGAGACTGAAAAGTTATTTCAAGGTTCATTCAGGTTAAAAAGGTTGAGAAAGATTGTTCTAGGAACGCAGCTGCTCACAGTGCTGTCAGGAACTATAAACCAGGCGGATACAGAAAATTCAGTTAAAATCACACCTTTAAAGAAAGAGCAAAAAAAAATAACACAGTACAGGAACGCAGCCAAAAACTGAAGCTAGGGTTTGGATGCCAGAGCGGGTAATCAGATGAGCCGAGGGTCAGGAAGCCAGAAATCAGTGTAGTAAGGAGCCAAAGCAGGAACAGGTATTGGAAGAGAAGTCAGCCAGGCCAGGTCATACACAGGAACACAGAAAGGAACACACTGGATATCGTTGGCCACGCAAGGGACGAGGAGAGAATGAGCTAAGCTGCTTAAATTGCCAAAAGGGGCTGGCTGTAGGCTGAACTAATGAGGCAGGTTAATGGTAACCAGGTGAGTCATTGTGGAAGCAACCAGTGGCTGGTAATTAACTGACAGATGGGCAGCTCTGAGCACTGAAAGAAAAGAGCTGCCCATAAATAGCATAAGCAAGCCCTGACAAGTACAGACTAGCAGAGAAACAAGTTCAGAAATGGCATCAGGACCCAGGGTATCAGAATGTAGATCACACACTGGTGGCACTGTGGTTCCCGGATCTGAAGTGTGTAGTCTCAGTGTCCATTAGCAGTCGCCTCCCAGTAGCCAACAGATCCCAGCAATTATTCCCGACCTGAAGCTGGCTGCTAGAAGAGTATTTAGCCCCACCTTTATCCTCCTCAGTGTTTTGGCCTGTGCACCATGCATCCTGATCTTGATGCCCTTGCCCAGATCCTACTTCTGTACCTCTTACCTTGACCCTTGCTGATTTGTACCTGTTACCCTGACCCTTGTTGGTTTTTACCCATTACCCTGACTCCTATTGCCTATTCCTGTTCCCTTTATATCTGATCCCCACTCTGGACCCTTCCTGACCCATCTCAGCCTCTGTTCCTTGCACCTCCTCCTAGACCCTGCTTTACCTAATCATTCCCCTTGCTTTGCATATAGTGTATCATAGTGATTTTGTTAGTTAGGTACTTTTCACTAGGTTTCACTTGTCACACTGTTTCACTGCTTGTGGTGTCGGATGGGGTTTTGCTGTGTTTGTTACTAAATCATATTATAATTGCACTTAATTTGGGTCCAGTCTCCTTTATACAGCTACACATATCTGGTCACACCTGCTTTTGCTGGATATTGGTACTTGATATCTAACACAGGGGACCAGGCAAGAGATGCAGGGCATGCACCCTGGGTGCTTGGCCTAATGTTCATGTTGCTGAATTCCATGGGGGATTTGTAGATGTGATGATTGCATTAGCTTACTTTTAAGTTTTTTTCTCTTTATTTTCACCTGATAATCCTGCGAATAACACACTGGAAAATAGTAAAAAAGTTAGTGTCTTTGAACACCTCCACCCATCACTAAAAATAACAACATTTTAGTGATGGGTGGAGGTGTTCAATGACCCTTACAGTATGTGTTACTTTTTTCTATTTTCCATTGTTATAGTCCTTCGTAAAGTTTTTGATATTACCATTTGGGGTCTCACTTTATACCTACTTTTGCAGGGATTCTTCTCCCTATTTTTTTTTTCCTTACATTGGGTATGCTGACCCACACAGAATGGTGCAATAATGGAATGTATTAGTATTCTCCCTTTAATTGGTGATATCCTGCATTGATGATACCACCTTTGGTTTATATATGATATTTAAGCAAGGGTAGCCTTGCTTAAATCAATAACATAATCAAGCAGATTCAGGATCAAGGAAAACAGAGATACAACCTGAAATGATCCCATGTAGGGCCGAGGTTTAACCACTTAAGGACCGCCCCATGCAGATATACTGTGGCGGGGTGGCCCACCTGCATGAAATCACATACCTGCCAGGACCCACCGATCATTCTTAAGAGAGGCAGAATGACGGTCTGCCTATGTAATCAAGGCAGACCGCTGTTCTGTCAGAGAGGAAGATGGAGATCTTGTGTTTCTGCTAAGCAGAAATACGGATCTCTGTCTTACTCCAGCTAAGCCATCCCCACACGGTTGGCCAGCACTACCATCGAGCACATTTAACCCTTTGATCGTCCCTGATGTTAGCCCCTTTCCTGCCAGTGTCATTTGTACAGTTACAATGCATTTTTTTTTTCTTTAACTGATCACTGTATTAGTGTCACTGGTACCCAAAAATTGTCCAATTTGTCAGCCCCAATGTCACAGTCTCGCTAAAAATCTCTGATTGCTGCCATTACTAGTAAAAAAAAAAAAAATTCCATAAATATATCCCATAGTTTGTAGACGCTATAACTTTTGTGCAAACCAATCATTTTTACGCTTATTGGAATTTTTTTTTCTTTCTAATTCTTTTTTTTTTTCTTGCTAAAAATATGTAGCAGAATACATATTGGCCTAAATTGTTAAAGAAGGGTACAGCGTTGCATGACCGCGCAATTGTCAGTTAAAGCTACGCAGTGCCGTGTCGCAAAAATTACCTGGTCAGAAAGGGGTTATAACCTTCCGGAGCTGAAATGGTTAATATGGTTTTTGATATTACCATTTGAGGTCGCCCTTTATACCTACTTTTGCAGGGATTCTTCTCCCTATCTTTTATTTTGTTACTTACATTGAGTATGCTTGCCCGAATGGTGCAACAATGGAGTTTAAAGTGGTTTTACACCCTGTACAACCACTTTTACTTACAGGTAAGCATATATTAAGGCTTACCTGTAGGTGCTGGAAATATCTCCTAAACCTCCACGGTTTAGGAGATATTTACAAAAAGGCCAAGCACCGATGACTACGGTGCATGTGCACTTTAGAATGGGCACATCGTGCCGTTTCTAATAGGGGTCATGCCGTGACTGGGGGCTCCCGCGTGCATGCACGCGGGAGTGACGTCCCGCGACTCTGGCCAGTCACAGAGCTGGAGTTTGCGGCCCCGGAAGGAAAAGGGTGGAGATGGACGCTCGCTGCTAGTGGGGACAGCGGTGACATCGTAGGCTTCAGGTTCAGGTAAGTGACACATAATGGGCTACTATGCGATGGATAGTAGCCAATTATGCTTTACCTTTGCAGGGAAATAAAGAGGAAGTAAAACCCACCAGGGTTTACTTTCTCTTTAATAGTATTCTCCCTTTAATTGGTGTCATCCTGGGTTGATGATACCCCCTTTGGTTTACATATGCCAATCAAGCAAAGGTAGTCTAAAGGCAGGTCAGGTGAAAGCCGGATTAATAACACAATCAAGCAGATTCAGGATCATGGAAACCAGAGATATATGCTGAAAGAGCATCGAGCAAAGACCGCCATGCAGGGTCCAGGTTTAAGTAGTCCACTAGGCACCAGTATCTGTGGTGGACGTGCCCATGCATTCACGGGCACGCCATTGTGTGCTTTCTTGCAATGCTTAGTTAGGCTTCCAGGACTGAAAAGGCTGACAAGAGGCTCCTGATGCAGGCAGACACATTTTAGAGGAATATAACTCTTTAGTAACCCAATAACTGCATTGATGTCCCAGACCTACTTACATGGGGGTAAAATTCCAGCCAGGCACATTCCTCTCAGCTTAGAGTTCTTGTCCTCAGGTTGATCGCCACTGACTTTGCCTAGAATTTTGAAGGGCCATTGCACATGTGCATTAAGAGTAGCGGAGGAGAGTGAAGGGAGTGGTGCTCGGTAACATGCCCAGAAGGACAGGTGAGCATTTACCTTTCTCTGTTGCAGAGCCAAATTTTTTGCCAGTTTTATCTTAGTGTTATATTCTTTCCAACATTCCCTCTCTACTCCTCCCTACACTGTTCTGTTGTGTCAAAGCATATTGTACTTGATGGATGCGTTTCAATAGATGTTTTATATCTAGATAATCCTTATTTTTGATATGTAAGGTATATATTATCTACATAAACAATGTTGTCTATTATTATCTTTTTGTATTATTATTTTCACCTGTTTTCAAAATCAGTAGAAAAATTGGAAAAGAAAAAAAAATTTAGATATCTTCCTTAGATCCGTTATGGTTAACCACTTGCTTACTGGGCACTTAAACCCCCCTCCTGGCCAGACCAATTTTCAGCTTTCAGCGCTGACGCACTGTTAATGACAATTGCGCGGTCATACAACACTGTACACAAATTACATTTTTATCATTTTTTTCACACAAATAGAGCTTTCTTTTGGTGGTAATTAATCACAGCTGGGGTTTTTATTTTTTTGCTAAACAAATAAAAAAAGATGGAAAATCTTGAAAAAAAAAAATCATGTTTCATAGTTTGTTATAAAATTTCGCAAACAGGTAATTTTTCTCCTTCATTGATATGCGCTGATGAGGCGGCACTGGTGGGCACTGATAGGCTGCACTGGTGGGCACTGATAGGCTGCACTGATGGGCACTAATCGGCACAGATAAGGCGGCACTGATGGGGACAGATAAGGCGGCACTGATGGCCACTTATAAGATGGCACTGATGGGCCCTGATGGGTGGCACTGAGGGGTGGCACTAATGGGTGGCACTGATGGGCACTGATAGGTGTTACTGATAGGTACCACTGATAGATGGCACTGATGGGCACTGATAGGTGGCACTGATGGCCACTGGTAGGTGACACTGATGGCCACTGGTAGGTGACACTGATTGGCAGCACTGTTTATGAGGCACTGATTGGGGACACTGATACGTGGCACTGTGGGAACTGATGGGTGGCACTGTGGGCACTGGTTGGTGGCGCTGGTGGGCACTGGTAGACGGCACTGTTGTGCACTGGTAGGTGGCACTGGCAGGTGGCACAGATGAGCTGGCGGGAGCTCTCCTTGATCGGGACTGATGTCCCTCTGAGAGCCACCGGTGATCGGCTTTTGACTGACAGCTGATCACATGGTAAGGGGTCGGGATCGACCCCTTACTCCGATCTGTGATCAGCCGAGTCTCATAGACTCGCTCATCACAGAGTGCGCCGTGCACGCCCTGCAGGGGGTGCACAGGCCGCTCGGGCACGGGAGGATGTCTATTGACGTACTCCTGGCAAAGTAGGTCCGCGCTGTAGCCATCATTCGGCTATAGCGCGGATCTGAAGAAGTTAAAACAAAGGGGTTGATTTACTAAAGACAAATAGACTGTGCACTTTATAAGTGCAGTTGCACTCTGCAGGAGCAATTGCTCAAGAGCTTAGTAAATGAGCAGAAGCTCTGCTGACTTTTATCATCCAATCATGTGCAAGCAAAAAATGCTGTTTTTTTATGTTTTCCTTGCATGCGATTGGGTATTCTTTGCAAAGGAAAGCTTTAACTCATTTACTAAGCTCTGGAGCAACTGCACTTGCAGAGTGCAATTGCACTTTGCAAAGTGCACATTCTATTTGCCTTTAGTAAATCAACCCCAAAGAGTGAAAGAAGGCCACCATGGGAGCAGAATTTTAGACCAGCTCTTTTAGACAGAAAACTTTGAGCCAAATTGCCACCCGTTAACAGTACATTGACTGCTAGCAGGCGGCACAGCCAGGCACCCCAACATACCTGTGAACTTCCTAGTTTAGTGGCATGCATGCGCCCCCTGCTGACCTATGCTGTGATTGGACACAGCACAAGTTTGTCAGCAGGTTACAGCCAATCATTTTGGCTGTATACCTGCTGATTGGCTGGTAAACACAATCCACAGATCAGATCCAGATCAGATCAGATCAGATCCCTGCTTTCAGTTACCGTTCAGAACGGAAAGCAAGGAGAGACCCAGGTGGATGAAATGTAAGTAAAAGCAGCACATATACACATATACACTTGCATGCACTTGTTAGGCACACATTTAACCCCTTGATTGCCCCCCTGATCACGCCTGTCACCCAGCCAGTGGCATTAGTACAGTTTACAATGTACAGTATTATAACTCCTTACTGTATTAGTGTCACTAGGGATGTCAGCATCAGTTAGTGGCAGATTGCTCACCACACTATCACAGTCACACTATGGGGTTTATTTACTAAAGGCAAAAAGACTGTGCACTTTGCAAAGTGCAGTTGCTCCAGTGCTTAGTAAATGAGGTCAAGCATCACGATTGGATGATGGAAGTTACCGGAGCTTCTGCTTATTTACTAAGCTCTGGAGCAACTGCACTTGCAAAGTGCACAGTATGTTTGCCTTTAGTAAATCAACTCCTAATGTTTCCATCTGTGGAGGATCCCTAAACTACAAGGAGGAAGAAAAAAGAAAACAAAGAGGGGTAGAGTAAGGAAGGGGGGGGCGGGTGACGTACACCAATTATACTGTAGAAAGACACCAGGACTGTGACTGAAGTCATGAACTGAATGCTCTCGGCTGGGATGCCGATGATTGGAATACCGGTGAGGAATGAGGGTGGTCATGCTGAATGACATTGAGGACTTTGAGTCCTACTAGTTGTGAGCTAGTTGTTGGAGGTGTCCTCTTTTCCAGGGGGTGTAGGGAGACCCCCATAGTATGAGAATGAGTTTTCAAAATTATTGAGTTCCTCTTGAGAAAGTGTCGTTCTTCGGGCGACTAGGAGACAGATCAGGATCCAGTCTTTATTTGGTGGGTGGGGGTTGGGGGACCATGTTAGTACTTGTTTGTCCCAGTACCCGAAGACGAGGAGCAGGGGGTCTTTTGGTAATTTCTTGATAACGGTCAGAACTATACTAGTGTCCTGAATAATATAGCGTCCCTAAAAATGCAGTGTTAGCAGGATCAGCCCCGATCTCTACCAGCACTTGTGACATGTAGCAGAATATGATTTTATTGGATATGTTTTATAACAGAAAGTAGAAAATATTGATTTTTTTTTTTTCAAAATGTTATGTCTTTTTTCATTTATATAATAAAAAATTTAAAAAAACACAGCGGTGATCAAATAACACCAAAAGAAAACTCTATTTGTGTGAAAAAAGATATAAAAAAATGGGGAAAGAAAGAGAGAGAGAGAGAGAGAGAGAGAGAGAGAGAGAGAGAGAGAGAGAGAGAGAGAGAGAAAGAAAGAAAGAAAGAAAGAAAGAAAGAAAGAAAGAAAGAAAGAAAGAAAGAAAGAAAGAAAGAAAGAAAGAAAGAAAGAAAGGAAGAAAGGAAGGAAGGAAGGAAGGAAGGAAGGAAGAAAGAAAGAAAGAAAGAAAGAAAGAAAGAAAGAAAGAAAGAAAGAAAGAAAGAAAGAAAGAAAGAAAGAAAGAAAGAAAGAAAGAAAGAAAAGAAAGAAAAAGAAAGAAAGAAAGAAAATTTTGCCCCCTACTCAGTGGGGTTGATTTACTAAAGACAAATAGTCTGTGCAGTTGCTCCAGAGCTTAGTAAATGAGCAGAAGCTCTGCTTACTATCATCCAATCAAGTGCAAGCAAAAATTCTGTTTTTTTATATTTTTCCTTGCAAGTGGGTATTCTTTGCAAATTGAAGCTTTATCTCATTTACTAGGCTCTGAAACAACTGCACTTTGCAAAGTGCACATTCTATTTGCCTTTAGTAAATCAATCCCATTGCGCAAACCTAGCCACCTTCCTACATACTGCCAATTACAACAGCAAGGTACCAATAGAAACTCAGACAGAAATGTCACACCTAGGTAGACAGCTTGATCTTTGTGTTATATACCAATTAACGTTCAGTGATGTGTACCAACCTAATTCATGGGAGTGAACACAGCTTCTTCATAGCAAAGAACACACAAAACCTACTAGTTATCGAACTGTGATCTCTCACAGACCAGCAATTTATAAATGGCATAGCTTTTTATATGTCAGTCTCAATAATAATCAAAGTCTCTATCTGCAGCAGCTGGGTTATATGAGACACATGGCTTTATATATATTTGTATATATAACTATATATAAATATATCTGTATTTCTTATGCGCTTCAATAGAAGATGCAAAGAGTGGGAGATCTGGATGACACAGCCATTGATGAATCCATGCCTATAAATAATACTAATGAATCATTATTCTGATGGCTCCTTCCAGCAGGATAATGCACCATGTCACAAAGCTCCAATCATCTCACCACTGGACAATGAGGTCCCTGTACTCCAATGGCCTCCACACTCACCACATCTCATCCAATAGAGCACCTTTGGGATGTGGTGGAAGGGGAGATTGGCATCATGGATGTGCAGCCAACAAATCTGCAGCAACTGCGTGATGCCATCATGTTACTATGGACGGAAGTCTCTGAGGAACGTTACCAACACCTTGTTGAATCTATGCCATGAAGAATGAAGGCAGTTCTGAAGGCAAAAGGAGGTCCAACCCGGTACTAGCAAGGTGTACCTAATAAAGTGTATATTGATGTTTAGAGAATTCACTCAATGATGTAGAGTCTTTTTAGACTCACACCAACCAGGAACTATGTTTTCAGGGTTTGTGGCACACTTTTATTTCCAACGATAGAAAAATTCCATGGAATAAACCGTTGCCCTCACAGAAATTTCCACCATACATTGATTGACTTGGGTATAACCAGCCTGTCTGATTTTTTTGCATGTGATCACTGCCAGCGGCTATAGCCGCTAGCTGTAATCATTGTGCTCTGCTGGCCGGGAAGCCTGCTTAGCGGGGCGGATTCCCCAATCAACACTGACTGTGTTGATGGTAGAATCTAACGATTTTCTTTCCTTCCACCATGGGTGGAAGGAAAGAAAATCACAAAATGTATATCCTGCTTAAGAGCACACTTTGATAGTAGGTTAATTGTCTCCTGGCTAAATTGTCCCTAGTATGTGTATGTATGTATGTGAGAGAGGGAACTTGTAAGCTTCTTGGAAATTGTTTGTTCTGTATGAATACCTGTAATAAAAGAAGTAACTCCCATGAATTGAGTCATCTTGGCCCAGCCAATCAAGTTGGTCAAAGACCCAAAATGATTTAAAATCTAAATATTTTATGTGTGAAGAGGGAATGTAAATATATCTCCAATGGTGTTGTACACAGAACATGAACATCATTTAAAAAAAATACAGTCTCTATCTGCAGAAGTATGATGTCTCTTTCCTAAAACTTTATGTTTACATGTTAAAAAAAAATGTTTATATAAAAACTGTATATACATTTCATGCCACTTAGATGATAGATTATGCAGTGGCTTGAGTAGTACCCTGTTTCACCAAAAATAAGCCCTACCCCAAAAATAAAACCTAGCGTGATTTTTGGGGATGGCTGCAATATAAGCCCTACCCCAAAAAATAAGCCCTAGTTAAAGTCTAGTAAAAAGATTATACAATGTGCAGGGTCTCTTTTGTAAATTTATTGTGGAAAATACCCTATTTACAGTTCCACTGGGCGGTCACGTGACCCGCCGGACATCTTCTCCTCTCCTCCCGGCTGACGTCAGTGCCCCCCCTTCAGTGCTCGGAGCAGGGCTGACGTCAGCAGGGATCTCGGCCACTACCAACTACAGTATTCAGAGCGGGGAAGAAGAGCTCCAGCGGGTCATGCTGTAAATAAGGTATTTTCCACAATAGAGTTACACAAGGAGACACACTACACATTATATGATCGTTTTAGAGAACGGAATACATGATTTTACAATGACTTTAACCAAGGTTTTGGGATTACGGAATTTCATAATGCGGACTCCTATGCTGACGGGGAGAGAAGACAGGGGGCACAAGAACTTTTTAAAAAACATTTTATTGTTTTTATTCCAGGTTTTTTTAGAACATAGAGAGGACTGTCTATCATGCGTTCAAGGATCAGGATATTTATTTATTTTTCGAAAAGAAGATGACATGACTGTATTTGAACAAATGTAGATTATTGTACATACCGTAAATAAATAAGACATCCTCTGAAAATAAGCCCTAGTGTGTTTTTCGTAGCCAAAATTAATATAAGACCCGGTCTTATTTTCGGGGAAACACGGTAGGGTCCCTAGAGACCGTTAGAGGTAGGTCAACTCGTTTCGCCGGATAAACCAGTTCTTCAGGACCTCCGATCTCCATGGGGTAAAATGGACTGCAAGCTACGGCAACCTCTCAGCTTGCGGTCCATCTTCGTTGATTAGGTTTCTGTACTTGGAAGAGTGCTGACGTCACACGCACATCTTCGCGCACGCCCAGCTCTGTCCTACATCCCCGTCTCATTCGCCTCGGCTCCACCGCACTGACAGACGTCTACATGTCATCCTAGTCAGAAGCCGTGTTTGGGGACCACAGAGTTTAGCTCCGACCACCGCTATGGCCGGCGGGAGTTCCCTCCGCTTCAACATCTCCACACTCACTGGTCCTGTGACAACAGGCGGAGTTCCCTGTCACCCCACTTTGTCATATTGGAGCCAGAGCATTCTTCCTACGTCTTTAAATGACTTCCTGTCAACAGTGAATGGCAAGCCTTTTCCGAGGGCAGTTAACTCCTCCTCTTCAGGAATATATCGTGATACCGTGTTTAAAACTTTTTCTTTTAAATTCCACTTATTTTAGTGTATAGTTTTAAAAAAATTTCCATATACACTACTGTTTACACTTATACTTATAGCCCTATGGACATTGTTGGGCTCCAACCCATGTACAATAAAGTGTTTTTTAAATTGAATCCAAGGTGTACATAATTTTATATATGAATATACATATGGACATACTTTTATATCGCGTACACATGATCGGAAATTCCGCCAGCAAAACTCAGATGAGAGCTTTTTGTCGGAAAATGCGACCGTGTGTATGCTCCATTGATCTTTTGCTGGCGGAATTCCATCCAGCAAAAGATCGAGAGCATGTTCTCTATTTTTCGGTCGGGAAAAGTTCCTATCCGAAAATGCGATCGTCTGTACAAATTCCGTCGCGCAAAGTTCCTACGCATGCTCGGAAACAATTCGACGCATGCTCGGAAGCATTGAACTTAATTTTCTCGGCTTGTCGTAGTGTTGTACATCACCGCGTTCTTGACGGCCGAAAGTTCAGGGAACTTTTGTGTGAGCGTGTGTATGCAAGGCAAGCTTGAGCGGAATTCCGTCGGAAAAACCCTCCAAGTTTTTTCCGATGGAAAATCCGCTCGTGTGTACGTGGCATTAGACTTTTTTCCAATAGAGTGCTGCCTGTGTTTTCGTATATCCTGTTTTCCATTTTCTAGTGGTTGGCAGCTGCACTGGGTGTCAATTCTATTCCTATACACCCCTTATTCACTTTCAGTTTGAGCGCTTCGGGAACTTGGTGTTTGTATCCTGTGCAAAGTGAAGCTTCACATCATTTACTAAGTTTTTGGAACAGCTGCACTTGCAAAGTGCACAGTCTTTTTGACTTTAGTAAATCAACCTCAATAGGTATAGTTTTAGTTCGGCAATCGCTAAAAGAACACATACTGAGCCAAACTCCAGAAACAAGAGTTTTATGTGAGAAAAGCAAGCTTCATCTCATTATAAGAACCTGGTTAAAAATTCTTTTAGATCTCCCCATGACCTGTAAATGTGTTTTTTGTACTGCACAACCAGGAAACTGAATTTAACTTTAAGGACAGAAAGAACTTTAACAACGTGTGATTGGAATGAAAATGCAGCAAAGTTACATGTGTAATAATCTAATGATATTTGATGTTCCCCAGCTCACATTGGGTTCAGCTCTTTCAAGTCTGAAAAGACAAAATGAACATTAAATGAAAGAATCAGTGATAGGAACAAAGTTATGGACTTTTTTACTAGGTACACCTACATTTTTGGCGTTATTCGCAATTTATTGTATTTTTTGTATTTTTAACTTTTAAATTTTAACATGAATGTTAAAGCCTTACTCCAGGTTATCAAAAAATAATAGTAACAATACAGTACTTTTCCTATTGCAATTCTCACCCTATATCCTTGGTTGTCCCCTGTAAACTCATTGCTCCATTGTGCAGCACTGATCCTCTTCTGCAGGGTTCTCCAGACTTTCTAACCAATGGGCCAGTTTACTGTCCTTCAGACTTTAGGGGGGGGGGGCAGACTGTGGCCAGTAGGAGTAGAAGATATTTTGGTGTCATTAGGAGTAAACAATGCCACATTTGTAGTGGAAGAAATAGTGTCCCATCATTGGTGTCAGTGGGAGGAAGTGTGCCCATAATTGGTATCAGCGGGAGGAACAGTGGCAGGCCCGTGCACGGTGGGCGCACGGGCGCCGCCCCCCCCATCCATGCGCCTGGTCCCTTTCAGGATGCCGGACGCATGGATTCCTATGGCGGGGTGGGAGGCTCTAATAGGCTTCAAAATAGGGTGGGCTCAGGGTGCAGAGAGTGCGCCCTGATCCCACCCAATTGTGTGACCATAGCAAATCAATTTTCGCTATTTTCACACTAAACTTCCTCCCCGCCAATCAGGAGGCAGGGCGTCAGACAAGTGGCTGCATATGATAGGCACAGGTGGCTGCATATGATGGGCACAAGTGGCTGCATTTGACGGGCACAAGTGGCTGCATATGATGGGAACAAGTGTCTGCATATGATGTGCACAATTTGCTGCATATGATGGGCACAGTGGCTGCATATGATGGGCACAGTGGCTGCATATGATGGACACAAGTGGCTGCATATGAAGGGCACATGTGGCTGCATATGATGGGCACAATGGCCGCATATGATGAGCACAGTGGCTGCACATGATGGGTACAGTGGCTGCATTTGATGGGCACAATGGCTGCAATTGATGGGCACAGTGGCTGCATTTAAAGGGCACAATGGCTGCATTTGATGGGCACCATGAGGCTGCAATTGATGGGGGGTGGTTTCAGTATTTTTCAGTTTATGTGCACCCCCCCAAAAATTTTGAGCACCAACCGCCACTGGGGAGGAATAGTGCTCCATTGTTTCTGCCAGTGGGACGAATAGTACCCCAAGGCAAGCAAAGGGTTCCCCTTGGGCCACAGTTTGGAGACTACTGCTCTTCTGGATCAAAAAACACCCAGGGGGAGATTTACTAAAACTGGAGCACACAGAATCTGATGCAGCTGTGCATAATAACCAATCAGCTTCCAATTTCAGCTTGGCCTATTTACGTAGTTTTAAAGGCTAAAGGTAAAAACCTTTATGGTGCAGTGTCCCCGCAGCCCCCCCAATACTTACCTAAACCTGATCCTGATCCAGCGATGTGCACAAGAGACGTGGCTCTCCCGGGACTCTTGCTCTCGTCAACCACAGCCAGTGAGGAGAGTGCAGGGGGCAGGGCCGAACCACACTCTGTGTGTCCCATAGACACATAGAGGCGGCTCAGAAACGAGCATGCATGAGTGCCCAGAGGCACTCAGCAAGTAGAGGGGCCAGGAGCGCTGGTGGCAGAACCAAGAAGAGGAGAATCAGGGCTGCTCTGTGCAAAACTACTGCACAGAGCAGGTAACTATGATGTGTTTATTATTTTGAAGAAAATAAAACAAGGCTTTAGAACAACTTCAAGCTTTGTCAACAAAACCTAGAAGCTGATTGGTTACTATCCACAGCTGCACCAGATTCTGTGTTCTCTGGTTTTAGTAAATCTCCCTCCCCCACACACACAGAGTGGGCCAAAGGCATCAAGGACCTGCTCCCTGGGAATATGCCACCAATTTGCCCCTGTCTGACAGAAGAATGTAATGGGAAGTGGTAACACATCGTTACTATACCGATTACCGATACTTTTTTTAATGTCATGTGACAGTTTTTAAAGCACAATACAGACTAATGATATCTTCTTTGGGCACTGAATGGCACTGATAGGGGGGGGGGGGAGGCACTTATAAGCAGCACTAATGGGCACTGATAGGATTAGGTGACACTGATGAGGTGGAACTGAAGGGCACAGATGGGTGGCAGTGTGGCACTGCACTGCAGCATTGATGAGCACTGACTGATGGGCACTGATAGGTGACACTGATGGGTGGCACTGATAGATGGCACTGATGGGGCACTGATAAGGCGGCACTAAAGGGCACTGATGGGATGGCACTGATGAGGAGGCAATAAGGAGGCACTAATATGCAGCACTGATGAGCACTGATAGGTGGCACTGATTATGCAGCACTGATGAGCACGGATAGGTGGCACTAACTGATGGCTGGCACTGATAGGCAGCACTTATGGGCACTAATAGGTGGCACTTATGGGCACTGATGGGCAGGCACTGATTGCCAATTGCTGGCCTGGCATAATGCTATATGTTGCGATGCCCATCTTGGTACACCTTGCAATTGGCTGCAGTAAGCAGCAGCAGACATCTTGTTACACCCAGCCCAAACTATATGGTGTGCAGGGTGTACCAAGATGGGCGTCGGGATGTTCAACCTCTGACAGAGACACAGAACATCACTTCCATTACCGAATGTAAAGGCCCCGGTCACCGATTCTGATGGAACATGCGGTTGCACCCTGCACCCTGCCCCAGCCAGCTTACCTTCACTTGCTGCCAACCTGTTGAGGACTCACTCTCTCTGCTCTGCACTCTCCGCCCACTGAATTCCGGTTGCGAGCAATGCCACCTCTTCATTGCCAGGTATCGGATTAGGCATCGGGAGCATTTGTGTGAGTACAAGTACTTACGCAAATGCTCGGTATCGGCACCGATACCAGTATCGGTATCGGTGAAACCCTAGTATAGAGTATAGATTGTTATTGCTTTAATATTCAAAATTGTCCCTAACTCACACTTATCTGCTTTTCAAATATTTTGTCCCAGGTTCTATACCACAAGTGTAGCGGCAGCCAGGCAAACAGCAACATTCACTCTTCTGGCCCAGTAAACAGTGTTGAGGTTGGCTTTTTTTAATGTTTATTGCAGAGTAACTTGGATGAGGCTTGGGGAAGCTGTGGGATAATCACTCTTTTCTTTGCAGATAGAACAGTACCTTGAGCAATAGGACAAAGAGTGGACAGCACTGGGACACCATGACTAATGATCCAGGCCGGGCAAGCCTTAGTATTAGTGCACCAGAGGTTAGCAGCAACAGTCACTAGGATCCTTCACCCAGGTCTGTACTCACAGTGTCTCGGGGGACTTGGATGCCTCTTTTCAGACTCAGGCAGACAGTTTCGTAAGCAAATCTTCCAGATCAGATTCCCAGTGAAACCTCTCTTTTAGCTGTAAAGAGTTTATAGCAGAATAATCCCCCCCCCCCCCCCCCAGTTATGCACAGCTAGCAGAATCTTCTGCTGAGCTGCATAGAAGGGCAGTAGCCTATCTGACTGGGGAACTTCTCCTGGGGAGGAGAGAAGCCCACTCTCGAAGGATCCAAATGTATGCATTCCCCAGCCGCCATCTGGGCACACTCCCCCAAAAATTGGCTGGAGCCACATAAATATCTAGGCTGCTTATTTTTACTCTCCCACCCACTACATTCTGGAAACCTCCAGAAAACAGGGGGAAACATCAAACCTGCAGCCTGCACAGCCCAGAGCAGCCCAAAGTAATCACAAGCTGCTCTACTGATTACAGAAAAAGCCACAAGAACTTAATTTGCCTAACTTATCTAGCAAGATATCTGGGAGGGTGCTACATATACACAATACAAATATCTAATCATCTAGGTATCTAAGAACGCTCTGTAGATGACCACATGACAATAATAATAACATAAAGAATATGAATAATAATAATATTAATAATGATAATAATATAGATACAAAAAAAATATTTATGATGTGCTGGAATTTTAAATGATCTCCTTTTCAAAAATTTCTGATTGCTGGCATTTAAGAATTCTCTGTGGCATTTGGAATAGTTGTACAAATGGAAAGATCTTGGGCTTGCTTGATCTTAGGGCGAGTATATTTGAATTATACTGAGCAAACATTTTTTGTGTTTGCCGCTATTTATCATGAGCTGAACTCAAAGATCTACAACTTTTTCTACGTACGCAAAAGGCCAATTTCTCTCAAATATTGTTCACAAATCTGTCTAAATCTGTGTTAGTGAGCACTTCTCCTTTGCCAAGCTAATCAATCCACCTTACAGGAGTGGCATATCAAGATGCTGATTAGAAAGCATGATTATTGCACAGTTGTGCCTTAGGCTGGCCACAATAAAAGGCTACTCTAAAATGTGCAGTTTTACTGTATTGAGGGGGTCAGGGGGGTCCAAAAAACAGTCAGTATCTGGTGTGACCACCATTTACCTCAGGCAGTGCAGCACATCTCCTTCACATAGAGTTGATCAAGTTGTTGATTGTGGCCTGTGGAATGTTGGTCCATTCCTCTTCAATGACTGTGAGAAGTTGCTGGATATTGTCAGGAACTGGAACACGCTGTCGTATACGCCAATCCAGAGCATCCCAAACATGCTCAATGGGTGACATGTCCAGTGAGTATGCTGGCCAAGCAAGAACTGGGATGTTTTCAGCTTCCAGGAATTGTGTACAGATCCTTGCACCATGGAGCTGTGCATTATTATGCTACAACATGAGGTGATGGTCGTGGATGAATGGCACAACAATGGGCCTCAGGATCTCGTCACTTTATCTCTGTGTATTCAAAATGCCATCAATAAAATGCACCTGTGTTCATTGTCCATAGCATACGCCTGCCCATACCATAACCTCACCGCCACCATGGGCCACTCCATCCACAACATTGACATCAGCAAACCACTCACCCACACAACGTCATACACACTCTCTGCTATCTGCCCTGTACAGTGAAAACCGGGATTCATCCGTGAAGAGAACACCTCTCCAAAGGGCCAGACGCCATTGAATATGAGCATTTGCCCACTCAAGTCGGTTACGACAATGAACTGCAGTCAGGTGGAGACCCCGATGAGGACGACAAGCATGCAGATGAGTTTTCCTAAGACGGTTTCTGACAGTTTGTGCAGAAATTCTTTGGTTATGGAAACCGACTGTTACAGCAGCTGTCCAGGTGGCTGGTCTCAGATGATCTTGGAGGTGAAGATGCTGGATGTGGAGGTCCTGGGCTGGTGTGGTTACATGTGGTCTGCAGTTGTGAGGCCGGTTGGATGTACTGCCAAATTCTCTGAAACGCCTTTGTAAACGGCTTATGGTAGAGAAATGAACATTCAATTCAAGAGCAACAGCTCTGGTGGAGGTTCCTGCAGTCGGCATGCCAATTGCACATTCCCTCAAAACTTGCGATATCTGTGGCATTGTGCTGTGTGATAAAACAATAATCATCCTGTCTAATCAGCATCTTGATATGTCACACCTGTAAGGTGGATGGAATATCCATCAATTCAACATCAGGCTATGCTTCAGCTGTGCAGCCCTCCTCCAATTGTGGAAATCTTCAATTCTAAATGACAAAAAAAGCAAGAAGGGCACAAAAGCCTTGTGCATTTTCTTAAAACCATTCAGTAATTAAAAATGTGTAAAAACATACTCACAAAAGCCGGTTCTGCGGAAGTGGGTATGGTTTGGAGGATTTCCAGGGAAGTTCAATCTAATTTGGCAAGTTTAGGATTTGAAGTGTTAGGGAGAGGGTCAGGACAAGAGGAGGGGCTGGAGGGGCAGATGCCCCAGGTGGAGTAGTTTCATAGACATTTATTTATATTTTGAGAGTGCAATGTTCAAAAAGTGTAGTAAGTTGGAAGCAGGGGGAAGTACATTTTTTTAAAAAAAATATTTATATTTATTACAAATTCATTTAATATGTTTTAAAATTAATATCCCTTATTCAAACTTTAATTTACCTATGACTTTAATACAAAAAAAAAACTTTAAAAGGGACATTTATTTAAGCAAAGTAATTTAAAAAACTAAAAAACAAAAAACGCATAGCTGTTTATATCAATATAAAGTGACAAGATAAAAAAAAAAAGAAGCTTGTTTCCAAGGAGACCGCAATACCTTAACTGTTATGTGTATTTTAAAGAAATGATTACGAATTGAGTATGCTTTAAAATATCTATAAAAATACAGTGGTTGGGCTTAGTTACAAATTATCTCTACATTACCATGCCTCGGAAAGACAGTTTTTTTTTATTATTTTTGCCACCCACAGTTTATATTTCACGATAAACATCCAAATGGCTCCCATACGGTGTTCTGGTTCATTCAAAGAAGAATTATGCTAAAGTGGATCATTCATCAAAAATAGAATAAAACATGTGCTATTTTTTCTTGGAAAATGCATACAATTAAAGACATTTAAACCAAGAGATTTTGCAGTAACATTAGTTGAGATCATTGTTTATGTCAGTACAAAACTTCAAGACCTAGGACACCCCTTAAAGTTGAACTTCAGTGCTGCCTCAATCTTGCATAGTTGTACAGGCTCCTCTCCTATAGTGAAAATTCTTAGTTTGATGTCACTGCACACTGTGAGCCCTTCACCCTGTGCTTTAGAAGATGCAGCAAGTCAGATAAAGACTCTCATCTCATTTACTGACTGGAGATAATACAGCATCATCTAGGTCTTTCTTCACCAGCCTCACTGCTCCTGGCCCCCCCCTTTCATTTGTTGCATTTTAGTTCTTTCAGTCATGGCAGCTCAGCTTCACGTGGGGATATTATCTATGGCAGCCTATATGCAAAGGAAATTTGCCTAGTGTATCCCTGGACAGACTTTTAGCTTTGCCCAGCAGCACCAGCAAGAAGTGTCCTCATCACAGGAGGAGTTGGGGCCATTTTGCTGGAGACCAGAGGAGAGCTTGACTGGGATTAGCTGTCTCCTTCAGGCTGGACTTTAGAACCCCCCTCCTCTTTCTTTACCTTGTGAAAGCTAGGAGAGGAGTGCCTGCAGTGGAGAGAGAAGAGAGGGCCTTGAGGGAGCAGGGAGAACTGGGCAGCCTGATTTAACAAGGGAGAGTGCAGGTGGAAGAACCTAGAGGGACTGTACCTTAGGGTAAGCTGCTGAGGTCAAGAACCAGGGACTGTTCATAGTGGAAAGAAAAGGAAGGGAAGGGGAGGGAAGGGGAAGGAAAGGAATACAGGCTTCTGGGGAATGGACCACTGACCCAAGGACACCTACACAGCATCAATGGGGAAAGGATTGGTGGCCACCTGTATTTGTTCTAATCTTGAGTGTTTGCTGCCTTTAAATTTTGCTGCCATAAGTATATTCAGCCTGGACACTTTGGGGAGTTTCCCTGTGGATTACTAGTACTCTCGATTTGGGAATGAGTGTCCCAACATGGGCACATGCAAATACAGGGGATATCTCCTAAACCGTGCAGGTTTAGGAAATATCCTGGGTAGCTACAGGTAAGAATTATTATAGGATTACCTGTATCACAAAGTGGTCTGTAAGGGTTTACAACCACTTTAAGGCTCCATCGCTGGCAGACTGTATATCTATTTTGTCAGTGGTCAGTGGGGTAGATAGCACTATAAAATAAACAAACTTGCTTAGTGTTCTTCTCTTATTTGGTGATTTGTATGAAAATGAACAGATTCATGCATCCATCCATCCATCCACATAATTGAGGTACATAGAGGAATCCTTCCCACCCTTTTCGGACACCCTTTTTTGTCCAATTCGGACAATCCCTGCAAAACTGGCTGCATTTCAATCCATCTATCGCCAACTTTACTGTTATAAGACTTAGGTTACCAATGTTCTTTTTGGTGGGCTTTCCCTGCCTCTAATACAAACCCTTTGCATTTTTACAGATGTGTGGGTGAATTGGCTGGTCCAGTAAATGGCAGGTCACCATTGGAAAGGGCTGGAGAACCCAACAATTGTTATACTAGGGACACCTACTCCTCCAGCCTGACATCCACCCATCAAGGCATGTTGATATTAGCATAACTCCTGCATCAGGGCTGAAAGCTTTTGAGAGGAGTACTGAGGTAGGGTAATGTGATGTTTACAGGAAGTTAAGTACAGAACAGATTTACCTATTGCATAGAGAAGCACAGAGCCCCTTCTAGCAAAAACCTCTTGCTATTTTCACTAGCATTTTTTATTTTCTCTGTACATTGTAAGAAAAATGTGCCATGCGGTGTATGTCCTCAACTCATTCCCAGCATCTAGGTGAAAGGGACAATGTAATTCCTGCATGTACAGGATTTACACCATCAGTTGCCACCACAGGACCAAGAAGAATCGGCAGCACAGTTGTTGGTGGTGGGCAAACAGTGGTGATAGGTGCCTGTATCCATCATCGCTGGTGAACAGCACACAAGAAGGTAGGTGTGTGTCATAATCTGCAAATATGCTGTGTATAATTGCAGATTGTGACAAAGTATCACCCCACCAACAACGTTCACCTCCACTTTAAGTAGAGAAAAATGTATAACTTAATTTAAATGTATTACCATAGTGGCTTTCCAATATTTTCCTGAACAAGTTGAGATAAAATAAATACAATGAAATTGGTACACTAAAACATCTAGGTGGTATTATGTATTAACCTGTATTAGTAAGGATGCCCTTAGACATTAGGGGTGATTAAGAAGGAAAGAGAACCACATAAGGCATGAGCAATCCAAATAATTTATTGATCAACAGTTCAATCAATATTGGTAAATAGAAATGGAAAAAAATCATATATTATACTGGTGCTTAGTCTATGAACGATGACTGCAGCACCTAATCAAATCTGAATAATGGACCTGAACACTAAATGGTGTTGACACCATTTCTGAAACAGGTCGGTGGAGTCTACCTGGTTGGTAGGGATGAGCCGAACACCCCCCTGTTCGGTTCGCATCAGAACATGCGAACAGGAAAAAAGTTTGTTCGAACACGCGAACACCGTTAAAGTCTATGGGACACGAACATGAATAATCAAAAGTGCTAATTTTAAAGGCTAATATGCAAGTTATTGCCATAAAAAGTGTTTGGGGACCCGGGTCCTGCCCCAGGGGACATGGATCAATGCAAAAAAAGTTTTAAAAACGGTCGTTTTTTCAGGAGCAGTGATTTTAATAATGCTTAAAGTCAAACAATAAAAGTGTAATATCCCTTTAAATTTCGTAGCTGGGGGGGTGTCTATAGTATGCCTGTAAAGGGGCGCATGTTTCCTGTGTTTAGAACAGTCTGACGGCAAAATGACATTTCAAAGGAAAAAAAGCCATTTAAAACTACCCGTGGCTATTGCATTGCCGACAATACACATAGAAGTTCATTGATAAATACGGCATGGGAATTCCCCACAGGGCAACCCCGAACCAAAATTTAAAAAAAAAATGAAGTGGGAGTCCCCCTAAATTCCATACAAGGCCCTTCAGGTCTGGTATGGACATTAAGGGGAACCCCGGCCAAAATTTTTAAAAAAATGACGTGGGGTTCCCCCTAAATTCCATACCAGACCCTTCAGGTCTGGTATGGATTTTAAGGGGAACCCCGCGCCAAAAAAAAATAAAACGGCGTGGGGTCCCCCCAAAAATCCATACAAGACCCTTATCCGAGCACGCAACCTGGCAGGCCGCAGGAAAAGAGGGGGGGACGAGAGTGCGCCCCCCCCTCCTGAACCGTACCAGGCCACATGCCCTCAACAATGGGAGGGTGCTTTGGGGTAGCCCCCCAAAACACCTTGTCCCCGTGTTGATGAGGTCAAGGGCCTCATCCCCACAACCCTGGCCGGTGGTTGTGGGGGTCTGTGGGCGGGGGGCTTATCGGAATCTGGAAGCCCCCTTTAATAAGGGGACCCCCAGATCCCGCCCCCCCCTGTGTGAAATGGTAAGGGGGTACTTACCCCTACCATTTCACTAAAAAACTGTCAAAAATGTTAAAAATTACAAGAAACAGTTTTTGACAATTCCTTTATTTAAATGCTTCTTCTTTCTTCCTTCATCTTCTTCTTCTGGTTCTTCTGGCTCTTCTGGTTCTTCCTCCGGCGTTCTCGTCCAGCATCTCCTCCGCGGCGTCTTCTATCTTCTTCTCCTCGGGCCGCTCCACACCCATGGCATGGGGGGAGGCTCCCGCTCTTCTCTTCATCTTCTTCTTCATCTTCCTTCTTCTCTTCTTCTCTTCTTCATTTTCTTCTCCGGGCCGCTCCGCACCCATGCTGGCATGGAGGGAGGCTCCCGCTGTGTGACAGCGTCTCTTCGTCTGACGGTTCTTAAATAACGGTGGGCGGGGCCACCCGGTGACCCTGCCCCCTCTGACGCACGGTGACTTGACGGGACTTCCCTGTGACATCACGGGGAATGCCACAGGGAAGTCCCGTCATGTACCGTGCGTCAGAGGGGCGGGGTCACCGGGTGGCCCCACCCCCGTTATTTAAGAACCGTCAGACGAGGAGACGCCGTCACACAGCGGGAGCCTCCCTCCATGCCAGCATGGGTGCGGAGTGGCCCGGAGAAGAAAATGAAGAAGAGAAGAAGAGAAGAAGGAAGAAGAGAAGAAGAAGAAGATGAAGAGAAGAGCGGGAGCCTCCCCCCATGCCATGGGTGTGGAGCGGCCCGAGGAGAAGAAGATAGAAGACGCCGCGGAGGAGATGCTGGACGAGAACGCCGGAGGAAGAACCAGAAGAACCAGAAGATGAAGGAAGAAAGAAGAAGCATTTAAATAAAGGAATTGTCAAAAACTGTCTCTTCTCCGGGGGGGCCGGGATCTGGGGGTCCCCTTGTTAAAGGGGGCTTCCAGATTCCGATAAGCCCCCCGCCCGCAGACCCCCACAACTACTGGCCAGGGTTGTGGGGATGAGGCCCTTGTCCTCATCAACATGGGGACAAGGTGTTTTGGGGGGGCTACCCCAAAGCACCCTCCCAATGTTGAGGGCATGTGGTCTGGTACGGTTCAGGAGGGGGGGCCGCACTCTCATCCCCCCTCTTTTCCTGCGGCCTGCCAGGTTGCGTGCTCGGATAAGGGTCTGGTATGGATTTTTGGGGGGACCCCACGCCGTTTTTTTTTTTTTTGGTGCGGGGTTCCCTTTAAAATCCATACCAGACCTGAAGGGCCTTGTATGGAATTTAGGGGGACTCCCACTTCATTTTTTTTTTTTAATTTTGGTTCGGGGTTGCCCTGTGGGGAATTCCCATGCCGTTTTTATCAATGAACTTCTATGTGTATTGTCGGCAATGCAATAGCCGCGGGTAGTTTTAAATGGCTTTTTTTCCTTCTAAATGTCATTTTGCTGTCAGACTGTTCTAAACACGGGAAACATGGGCCCCTTTACAGGCATACTATAGACACCCCCCAGCTACGAAATTTGAAGGGATATTACACTTTTATTGTTTGACTTTAAGCATTATTAAAATCACTGCTCCTGAAAAAACGTCCGTTTTTAAAACTTATTTTTGCATTGATCCATGTCCCCTGGGGCAGGACCCAGGTCCCCAAACACTTTTTATGACAATAACTTGCATATAAGCCTTTAAAATTAGCACTTTTGATTTCTCCCATAGACTTTTAAAGGGTGTTCTGCGGCATTCGAATTTGCCGCGAACACCCCAAATTGTTCGCTGTTCGGCGAACTTGCGAACAGCCAATGTTCGAGTCGAACATGAGTTCGACTCGAACTCGAAGCTCATCCCTACTGGTTGGAAGCCTGATGGTGAGGTCATCGACTTTGTACAACCAAAGAGAGCTTATGATCTCCCTTTGTTGAGATTCATTTCTCTGGTAATAGGCTTTGCATGGTGATAGCACTTTAGCACTGGAGCACCTTCATTTGCAATCCTGGACACTTTGAGCACTCTATATCACCTGGCAATATCTGGCTTGGACTTGGACTTTTTTATAGTGTGTATATATATATATATTAGAAGGCCAGTATGGTGGCCTGAATTTATGGGAGGAGCCCGGGGAAATGAGGGTATTTAGGCAGCCCACTCAACTGTGTTCCTTGTCGGTTCCAGTGCACAAGACCCTCCCTCCCATCCCCTTTACAGGGCACTTCCTTCACATCCCTCTTCTACAATCAACAATTACTTATCTTGGGTATGCCCCTTTTTTGGTGTACCGACCAGCTAACCAGGGCATACCTCGGGTCTATGTTATGTTGTGAGTCTTGTGGCATCTTTATGTAGTTTCACGTCTATCTTGATTGGAGGGCTCCGACTATATATATATATATATATATATATATATATATATATATATCAGCAAAAACAAAAAGGCAAATCATTCTGGGTAAACGCAGTAAAAATGTATTTTCATTGGCTATACCCTATACTGTGTATGTTTTTATAGCCCTGATAAAGAGGGACCCACAGGGCTCATGAAAACATATATATCTTTCTATATATATATAGATATATATCTATATATATATAGATATATATATAGATATATATCTATATATATATATATATATATATATATATATATATATATATATATATATATATATATATATGTATAGATATATCTATATATATCTAGATATATATATATATATATATATCTAGATATATATAGATATATCTATACATATATAGATCTATCTATCAATCTATCTATCTATCTATCTATCTATCTATCTATCTATCTATATATATATATATATATATATATATATATATATATATATATATATATATATATATATATATATATCTATATATATATATATATATATATATCTATATATCTATATAGATATATATCTATATATATATATATATATATCTATATATATATCTATATATATATATATATATATATATATATATATATATATATATATATATATATATATATAGAGATATATATATATATATAGATATCTATATATAGATATATATAGATATCTATATATATATATATATATATATATCTATCTATATATATATATAGATATATATAGATATATCTATATATATTTTCATGAGCCCTGTGGGTCCCTCTTTATCAGGGCTATAAAAACATACACAGTATAGGGTATAGCCAATGAAAATACATTTTTACTGCGTTTACCCAGAATGATTTGGCTTTTTGTTTTTGCTGAGCCCACTCTAATTGAAAAAAATACATTATTTGGATTCCTCATAATTGGTGTGGTGCTCTTATCTACCAAATCACCTGCATCCTATTTGAAGTATTCTTGTAGGTTTTTTGCATTCGTTAACACTGCTCTAAACTTTCATACCTTAATGTTCATGGACCATCTGGTTTCAGGTGCCTGTAGCCTGTCCCTGTTCCAACATGAAGATATAAGAAGATGAGCGTCACAGCCTGTAATTAGCTAATTGTTGATACTTTATTCTGTTAATGATAAAGTGGCTGCATACCTATAGTCTCCACCTGAAAAAAACACACTCCCCAAACATACTTTCCCCAATGCGCTTGCTCACATGGATAGAGTAGGCATAGCTCCCAACTGTCCCTGATTTCGAGGGACTGTCCCTTATTTGGAATAATGTCCCTCTGTCCCTCATTGCTCCTCAATTGTCCCTTACTTTGGTCTAATCTATTTAGTTGTATATAAAATGCACTTTTTATCTATCAAAAAGTGTTTCCCAGTGCTAAACCTTTCATCTGATTTCTAAATTGCTACATTTGTAAATTCCAAAAGCCAATATAAAGGAATAGTAGCGGTAAAAAAAGCACTTGTGGGTTTAACCAATCTTGTTGTTTTTGTACAATTCTCCTTTAAGGGGGCGTGACAAGAGGTGTGTCCTATGCCTGCATACTTTTGCTGATAGGTGTCCCTCATTCCCATCTCAAAAAGTTGGGAGGTATGGAGTAGGTCAGTCTACTCTATCCTTGTGAGCAAGCCCATTGGGATGAAAAGCATTTAGCCTTTGTGGTTTCTTCAGGTGGAGACTGTAATTATGTAATAATTTTGCTGAAATGTCCTTGGGGTGACTGTCATCTAGTCCCTATGGGCTGAAAAGTCCACTGATCATTTAAATAGACATGTCACTCCTACTGTTGTGTGACAGTGATCGGCTGCCAGAACAGAGCACTGTCAAATGAAAGGACATGCTCTCCCATACACAGCAGTAGCAATGATAAAGGAGGGAGCAGTGGAGAGAATGTAGGCAAGGTGAGTAACAGTGAGTCTAAAGCCGTGTACACACCATCAGATTATCGGGCAAATTTTTTGTCCATTTTTTGTATGCTGCTCTAGTCTCATATCTAAAGTGAAGTGAAGTGACTCACAATACGAAAATTCTCGTACGACAGAATTCAACGTCAGAAGTGACGTAATGTGTTGAATTGTTTTTTATGTGTTCTTTCGTTTCTGAGCATGTCTAGTCTTGCTCTTACGATTTATTTTCGGACGAAATCTGTACTAATTAAACGAAAATCTAATGTTGTGTTCACATCCGACAAACATTTTAGAGCCATGCACTTCCAGTTTTTGTCATCCATAAAGTCGTTATCGGCTGTCGAAAACACCGTACTAACGATCATAAAATCGGTAGATCGTTCATCGGACAAATTGTTAAATAAATAAAGAAACCGGCCTGGAGGGCCACTGATAAATATAAAACAAGTGATATAACCCACTGTGCGGACTAAGATAAATGAAAATAGAAATAAATATGTGGGTGTGAGCAATAAATAAACAGCCTAGGTGCTTAAATAAAATTCACTCGTGACTGACCATAAGTATGACTGTTCAAATAATGTGAGAAAAACGATAAAAATGAGTAGCATAAATTACATTGCATAATAATCAATCACTAATCAGCAAAGTGCATGGTGCCAACACTGTGCAACCTAGATATCTGAATCATATAGTAACTAAATATTGTGAAACAACAAGTTTTCCATAAAGTGCAAGCGTGCAAGCAAACGTAAAATATATGTGTAAATAATGACTCCAAACTAAATAGTAATAAATTAAATGTCCCAGCAAGTTGAATGAAAACGAGGGGAAATCACACAGGAAAAACGTCCATAATCTTAGATATAATCTTGTGACATATGGTGCTGGCATGCGCATGTAGCAGTTAAAGTGCCTGGTGACTCAAAGTTTCATGCAGCTTCGTGTGTGAACACTCCAGTGAGCAGTGGCCCCTTACCTCACAGAAATGGGGCAACAGCATATGACCAAACTGGTTCTTTAACTTTTTCCACCTAGCGGCTCCTACGTATTCCTCACCGTCCTGGGGTGGGGTTCCCTCAGATATGGTCCAGGGGGGTGTTTAAAAACAGGAATAAAAGGAACCCAATAGTGTAACTCCGTTTAAAAGACAACTACGTTTATTAGGCAAAAACAGCAAGTACTCACATTTAACAATGAATGGTGAGATGTTTGTATCCGACGAGCAGCGAGCTCGTAGCTTTCTTTCAGTGTATCCAGCCTATCCTGTCCCTACGCGTGACGTCACACCACACGTGACTTCTTCCCCTGAAGAAGTCACGTGTGGTGTGACGTCACGCGTAGGGACAGGATAGGCTGGATACACTGAAAGAAAGCTACGAGCTCGCTGCTCGTCGGATACAAACATCTCACCATTCATTGTTAAATGTGAGTACTTGCTGTTTTTGCCTAATAAACGTAGTTGTCTTTTAAACGGAGTTACACTATTGGGTTCCTTTTATTCCTGTTTTTAAACACCCCCCTGGACCATATCTGAGGGAACTCCACCCCAGGACGGTGAGGAATACGTAGGAGCCGCTAGGTGGAAAAAGTTAAAGAACCAGTTTGGTCATATGCTGTTGCCCCATTTCTGTGAGGTAAGGGGCCACTGCTCACTGGAGTGTTCACAAGACGAAGCTGCATGAAACTTTGAGTCACCAGGCACTTTAACTGCTACATGCGCATGCCAGCACCATATGTCACAAGATTATATCTAAGATTATGGACGTTTTTCCTGTGTGATTTCCCCTCGTTTTCATTCAACTTGCTGGGACATTTAATTTATTACTATTTAGTTTGGAGTCATTATTTACACATATATTTTACGTTTGCTTGCACGCTTGCACTTTATGGAAAACTTGTTGTTTCACAATATTTAGTTACTATATGATTCAGATATCTAGGTTGCACAGTGTTGGCACCATGCACTTTGCTGATTAGTGATTGATTATTATGCAATGTAATTTATGCTACTCATTTTTATCGTTTTTCTCACATTATTTGAACAGTCATACTTATGGTCAGTCACGAGTGAATTTTATTTAAGCACCTAGGCTGTTTATTTATTGCTCACACCCACATATTTATTTCTATTTTCATTTATCTTAGTCCGCACAGTGGGTTATATCACTTGTTTTATATTTATCAGTGGCCCTCCAGGCCGGTTTCTTTATTTATTTAACAATTAGAAGCTCACATAAAAGGTCTAGCGTGGCACCATCTATCTATATAACATTCATTTAGGCCAAGTGATACCTAATAGGTGCATGCAGCTGTTCCATTATAGCCAATTCCATATCTGATAGCGCAGGAATATCCTTTTGTACAGTTCATCGGACAAAATTTTACTTCCGATTTTCTGATCATGTGTACAGGCCTTGAGACTGTATCACTTTTTTTCTTGAATGTACATTGTGAGAGTGTCTTGTTAACCACTTGTCGCTGTCGCACTTTGAATGACAATTGCGCGGTCATGCTACAGTGTACCCAGATGAAATTTTTATCATTTTCTTCACACAAATAGAGCTTTCTTTTGGTGGTATTTAATCAGTGCTGGATTTTTTATTTTTTATAAAAAAAAGGCCAAAGATTTTGAAAAAAAAAACTTTTTTTACTTAGTTTCTGTCAGTAAATTTTGTAACTAAGTAATTTTTCTCCTTCACTGATGGGCGCCGATGAGGCAGCACTGATGGGCACTGATAGGCTGAACTGGTTGGCATTGATGAGGTGGCACTTATTGGCACTGATGAGGCGGCACTTATGGGCACTGATTAGGTGGCACTGATGAGGAGGCACTAATATGCCGCATTTATGGGCACTGATTTGTGGCACTGATATGTGGCACTGATGAGCACTTATAGGCAGCACTGATGGGCACTGATAGGAGGCACTGGTGGGAACTGATAGGCAGCACTGGTGGGCACTGAGAGGCAGCACGGATAGGCGGAACTGATGGGCACTGATGGGCATTGATGGGTGGCACTGATGGGCGACACTTATGGGCATTGATGGACAGCAGTGATGGGCATTGATGGGCAGCACTGATAGGCGGCACTGATAGCCAGCACTGACTGGCTTCGCTAATGGGCACTGATTGGTGGCACTTGTGGGCAGTGATATATGATATCCCTTTAAGTGGCACAAAAACACACAAATAGCACACTGATATGTGAATATGTAAAATGTGCAGATTCGAGTCTGCTGTGCAATAGCGTCCAGTAATGACTGTAAACAAATAAAGTGCTCAGGTGCTAATGATATAAAACAATAGCAAAAACAATGTTTGTTCCCTAAAAAGTGTTCAATATATAAACAAACAAGTCTGTAGTAAATTTCAGTTCATAAACCCACACATCTACAGAAAAGTGACTGGTGCTTGAATAAGTGTTGTGATATATAAATCAAAAGAATGGTGACTATTCACACGTGCTCCCCCCTCAGGTCCACACTCACCAAATGGATGTACCCCTGCAGGGGTAAAAAGCATTACAATGGAGTCTGCTCTCTGTCCTATGTTCCCTCCTCATCATCCATGATCGTAATACGCAATCACATGTAAGTGGGTAAAGAATGAGAACATCCCATCGTGTAAATCCGTATAATTAAGTTTATTGGATAAAAGTTCATAAGAAGCACTTCCAAATAGTGCTGGAAGATAGCATACAGCTGTGTGTTGGTTTGTCTGGGACGCCTTGCGTTCCACAGACCAGTAACTCAGAAACAGAAAGTGATGTAGTGATGCTGTTAGCTCTGTCCTACGCATTTCATCATGCAGACGTCATCAGGAGAGGAGCAAAAGTATGTAGGCATAGAACACACCTCTTGCCAAGCCCCCTTAAAGGAGAATTATACAAAAAAAATGATTAGGTAAACCCATAAGTGCTTTTTTTATACCACTACTATTCCTTTTTACTAGCTTTTGAAATTTACTAATTCGATGAAAGGTTTAGCACTGGGAAACACTTTTTGAAAGATAAAAAGTGCACTTTATATACAACAATATCAATCAGACCAAATTGGGGGACAAATGAGGAGGAAAGAGGGAGAGAGGGAGTTTGTTCCAAATCAGGGACAGTCCCTCGAAATCAGCTACATTTTGTAGCTATGGTACAGTAGTGCAGTTAGGCTGGATATACAGGAAAATATATGCTGCTGTTTTAGTTTCCAAATGCACCAACTAGGTTTAAAAAACCCTGTGCTGGCAGCACCTTGGAGAGTCAGACCACCGATCCCACACACAGTACAGCATCCCAGGTCTCCAGTGTTTCAACACCCCCCCCCAGCATTGCTCTATTCAACAGCATTGTTCAGCGTACAAGACTAATATTGGCTGGAGCAGTGTGCAGAGGGCAGTGGCATCGGGAGGGGGGGCTGGAGCCCCGAATGGGTCCCCCAAAAGCCCAGAGTCTCGGGCATTTATAAAACAATTATTAACCCCAAGTTACCTGAGAGAGTGCGGCGCCGCACTGCGCATGAGCGAGGATTTATCCGAGCAGCGAGCACAAAGTCCGGTCACGTGGGCGGTGGCGCCTAACTCCCAAGTCTATTGGACGTCACATGGTCCCGCCCACGATCACAGCATTGGACCAGTAAGGTGTCCATCATAGGCGCTGCCATGTCCAGGAGGCGCCTCCTCCCGGATCCAGCAGCGCCTATGATGGACATCACACAGGTCCAATGAATGCCGGTAACGCGAGACATGTGATGTCCATCATAGGCGTGGCAGGCTTCAGAAGGTGGGAATTACAATGGGCCCGCCGCGCCAAGTCACTGTGAGAAGATCTTTCTGGGGCGGGCGGCTCTCCTCTCCTGTCCTGTCCTCCGGCTGTGCTGCAGGAGGAGGTCAAGTCACCTGAAGTCTGGTCAGGTAGGTCAGTGTGGGTCAGTGTACATCAGGTAGGTTAGTGTGTGTCAGGTAGGTCAGTGTGTGTCAGGTGGATCAGTGTATGTCAGTGTAGATCAGGTAGGTCAGTGTGTGTCAGTGTATGTCAGGTAGGTCAGTGTAGATCAGGTAGGTCAGTGCACGTCAGGTAGGTAACACCGCCCCCCCCCCTCGGTGCCGGACTTGGACTTCGGGCTGATGCCCCTGGTCTTTTTGCCACCTAGCAACGCCCCTGGCAGAGGGGCATGTCAGACTGCTGCAGACCCAGGATACTGCTTGTGTGTGAGGGCACCAGTCAGACTCTCCAACAAGTTGCCAACCTAGGTATTTTAACCAATACTACAGGACTTAGCAATAAAAAAAAATAAAACAGTAGCATATTGACTACTGCAATACAGTAAAAAGAATAAAGCATTCATTTGGGCTTTCAAGAACAATCCAATATTTTCATGGAGATCTGTAGCCTCAGAGCCTCAGAGCCAGACAGAAACATGCAATTAGATCTCCCTTATTCATTTCTTCTACATGAACCTTAAACTTACTACTTTTCATTGTTAAATTACGAACATACTCATCTCAGTTCTGCAAAACGGAAACAGTATATGGAAAATTCAGTGTTATAAATGATTTGTGATTTTCTAAAGTGTTTGAGGTCTTTCCTGACAATTTTCTGAAACCCTTTAAAAATGCTGAAAAAAAAAAAACTTCTTTTGAGTAGAATTCAATAGAAAACATCTCTTTATAATGGAATATACAAGCGCCAGCTGTTTCCATAAAGTGGAAGGAAATGTTGATTGCACTCAAGAATAACACGTTTCATTATCATAAACCTTTACAAATGTACACCCAGTAAGTGCTGCTGCTCCTTCATAAGGAATCCACCGGAGCAAAAGAAAAGCTGCCAATTCTATAATCGTGGCTTAAATCCTCGCAGGCTGAAGATAAGGAAGGCAGTTTATCCTAGGAAAAGTTCTAGTACCATGTAAGGTACTCAGGCATTACTAATCATTTTACAGAGTTACTATTCACTTGGAAAATCCTGTTGAGAAGTAAAATGAATTGCACAGGAGTTTCTCTGTATTTTATTATTGATAGGCCATGTACTTTTTTTTCTTTTCTTGAGATTGCAGGGCAAGTGTGTATTTATCACTTAAGTACCAGCTTGTAATACTCTTTCATTAGCAGGAAATCTTTTTGTTTTTTAGTGCTGTGATAGATTCACTGACAATTACTCTGTCCTTCAGCAATGTACCCAAAATAATTATAAATAATTTTTTTGAGATGAATAGAGCTTTCTTTCGGTGGTTGTTTAAAGCAATAGTAAATTGTATCTGAGCCCAACAAACTGAAAATGCTATTTAATTAATGTCTAATATTCAAAGCATATTCCCCCATTTATCCATGTCTCCATGCTTTATTTTGTTGAGAAAGCACATTGAGCCCCATCATTTCTAGTTCCAGCCATCTTGAGTAAGGGCAGATGATTCCTGTAGCATTTACTTCCTGGGATCCATCTGCCTCTAACTCAGGCATGCAGGCAGGAGTGCGTGCTTATCTGAGAAAGCCCCTCCTTCCCTCCTCTAGATAAAAGGTAAAAAAAAGCCCATGAAGACTCTTGGGATGTATGGCAACATTTTGGCCTAGGCTAGAAACCAAGAAGCAGCTAAACATGTGCGGTTTGTTTAGTTCCAAATTAATATTCAGACAAATTTTTGGTTATTCAGAGATTCGGATATATCCAAATACCCGAATTACAATATGACATGGGAATTTATACATAGGCAACTCCTATCCTTATATTGATTAGTGGTTCCAAATTGATAATAACCATTGCAGTAGGGAACAGACACCAAAGATACACTCCGCATCTTTCCAAAAACACTGTTCTGCCTTATTATGACGCAATTGAAGGTTTTTATACAAATGATTACCTAGGTATCACATTAATATTACAATTGTACGTTTATGGTAACAAGGGGCGTAACATAGGCAGACTAATTCTAATCAGGACTCAAAAGAATGCAGACATGTACTGAAAACATTATTAGTGCCCTGTGCACAGTGATATGAGAGTGCAATACATACAAAATAGAATACAATTATATACAGAACTTACACACTTCCTTTACACAATATAAACAAATTTTACCAAATGCACCAAATAACGTAACGAAATTTGTGCGAATTTTGGAAATTCAGGTTGAAATTCTAATCAAATTTTACATTTTACTCCATTATGTGTAGAATTCTAACTACACATAATGCTGGAATACAAGACTGTGTGTGTTATTAGAGTACCATTTCGAAATAATGCTGTTTCTGTTAAGCCAAAAGGTAATTTAAAGAGTCATAATCATTTTGATGAAGATTTTTCTTTTGTTCACTTTGCTGCATTCAAATCGAAAACAATATATAATTTTTTTTTTTCAACTGATTCGAATATGTATCGATTTGAACATTTCAAATCGAAAAAATTGGTAAATTTGAAGAAAATTTGAAAATTGCGAATACAAATTCTCTAACTCTAAGTGTCGTATTAAAGTAGAAACATTTATTGCACAAGATTAAGGCTGCATTCACACCTGAGCGTTTCAAAGTTGCGTGATTTTACCGCGATTTTGCTGCGTTTTGCTGTGATTTTGTTCAGGTCACCAATGTAAAAGGCAGAAAAACGCCTATAATCTTCCTCAAAGAAGCTCATGTTCTCTTTTGAGCTTAGGGCATTTTTCAGGCGTTTTCCTTCAGGTGATATGTGAGATGTGAACAGGTGCCATTGAAATTAATGGGATTTTGCTTGTTGGGCATTTTTCAGGCATTTTTTCAAGCGTTTTACAAGCATTTTATGAGCTGAAAATGCTCAGGAGTGAATGCAGTCTAAAAACACTTACAAGATATAAGTGGAAGTCATGCTCATCATAAATATGCAGTCCTGGCAGCTGTACTGCATCCCACAGGCTCCACACACAATCCGGATATCTGGAAAGGAGTCTGGTTGATGTTATGCTGAACGGCAAACCAGCTTGAACCACAGAAGCGGAAATGGCGTCACCAGCATGGGACAGGAGGAAGGGGTCAGGATTGTCTGTGTGAGAGGCTACACGCTCGGAGCTCACAGCTCCTTCTACTGGCCTGTTATTCTCTGGAGGAGAGCATCATTAAATACACTCTCAATAGCATGACGTCCGCGGCCGTAGAAATACAATGGTCAATTCTAGCCGACCACTTCCTGGTTCTTCTGAAGCACAGCCATTCAGCATAACATCAACCAGACTCCTTCCCAGCTATCGGGATTGTGGAGCCTGTGGGATGCAGTAGAACTGCCAGGACTGCATATTTTATTACTACACTTAAAGTGCCCCCCCCATTTCTTTTACCTGTTTTGCTGGACACACTCTGAGGATGGCTGCCTCTTTTTAAACCACCCCTTTTTCTTGGTTAAACTTTGTTTTACCTTTATGACTGTTCAACCAAATGTACATTATCCCAATCTAAGGCATTACCTTCTGGAGCGCCAGATACCCAATCTACCTTTAATTGGATGGTTTGACAGTTTGGTTGAGAGCACATCCAATGGGACAGTTACATTCCCGACACGTGCTGGGAATGTAACTGTCGCATTGGTTGTGCTCTCAACCAAACCGTCAAACCATTCAATGGCTGGTGTCATAACTTGTCCCATGCTGGGAATGTTTTTTGAAACTGTTAAATCGATGGGTTTACTTCCGCTTGAATGCTGATTGAGAGAGTTTAGTTCTGCTTTAATAACCACTGGGTTTTATATAAAAAAAAAAATAATAACCACTGGGTTTTATATTTTTTACCAAAAATTAGTTTGAAAAAATGTCCCTTACTTTCTGTTATAAAACATAACAAAAAATAAATAAAAAAAATACAGGACAGTAAGAACACCCTCAAATTTACCATTCCTCTGGAACTGACTTGTATTCTGTGGCGTGGATAGCTAGAAAGGAAAGTATATAGATGCTGCATGAGAACAAATGGAGAAAAAAATCGATACAAGTATTGTGCTTAAAGCTGACCTTAGGTTAGCTATAAAAAATGGCATTGGGGTGCTCCTCCACCTATATATACTATAGCTTGTTTATTCTAAGGACTATGTAATAGAATGTGTTGCTTACCTTATGGCTCTCTCCCACGAGTTTCTCTCCTCTTGTTTCAGAATGGACAATCAATGCCACAATGCAACCGATGGGCAACTGATCACCTACTATGGAGAACCAGCAACATTTTGCATGATGACACCCACATTTCAGGGCTGGAGTGGGAGCGAGGAAAACCATTGGCTACTGCAGGATAAAGGTTAATGTATACCTATTAGACTTCGGTAATCTTTTGCAAGTTTATCTGGGCAGACAAACACCCTAGACTGCGGATTAGGGATGAGCTTCGAGTTCGAGTCGAACTCATGTTCGACTCGAACATTGGCTGTTCGCAAGTTAGCCGAACACCGAACAATATGGGGTGTTCGCGGCAAATTCGAATGCCGCGGAACACCCTTTAAAAGTCTATGGGAGAAATCAAAAGTGCTAATTTTAAAGGCTTATATGCAAGTTATTGTCATAAAAAGTGTTTGGGGACCTGGGTCCTGCCCCAGGGGACATGGATCAATGCAAAAAAAAGTTTTAAAAACGGCCGTTTTTTCAGGAGCAGTGATTTTAATAATGCTTAAAATCAAACAATAAAAGTGTAATATCCCTTTAAATTTCGTACCTGGGGGGTGTCTATAGTATGCCTGTAAAGGGGCGCATGTTTCCCGTGTTTAGAACAGCCTGACAGCAAAATGACATTTGGAAGGAAAAAACTCATTTAAAACTACCTATCATTTAAAAAAAATGAAGTGGGAGTCCCCCTAAATTCCATACCAGGCCCTTCAGGTCTGGTATGGATATTAAGGGGAACCCCGGCCAAAATTTAAAAAAAAAAATGACGTGGGGTTCCCCCTAAATTCCATACCAGACCCTTCAGGTCTGGTATGGATTTTAACCACTTCAGCCCCGGAAGGATTTACCCCCCTCCTGACCAGAGCACTTTTTACAATTTGGCACTGCGTCGCTTTAAATGCTAATTGCGCGGTCATGCAATGCTGTACCCAAACAAAATTTGCGTCCTTTTCTTCCCACAAATAGAGCTTTCTTTTGATGGTATTTGATCACCTCTGCCATTTTTATTTTTTGCGCTATACACGGAAAAAGACCGAAAATTTTGAAAAAAAATGATATTTTCTACTTTTTGTTCTAAAAAAAATCCAATAAACTCAATTTTAGTCATACATTTAGGCCAAAATGTATTCGGCCACATGTCTTTGGTAAAAAAAATGTCAATAAGTGTATATTTATTGGTTTGCGCAAAAGTTATAGCGCCTACAAACTTGGGTACATTTTCTGGAATTTACACAGCCTTTAATTTATGACTGCCTATGTCATTTCTTGAGGTGCTAAAATGGCAGGGCAGTACAAAACCCCCACAAATGACCCCATTTTGGAAAGTAGACACCCCAAGGAAATTGCTGAGAGGCATGTTGAGCCCATTGAATATTCATTTTTTTTGTCCCAAGTGATTGAATAATGACTAAAAAAAAAAAAAAAAATTACAAAAAGTTGTCACTAAATGATATATTGCTCACACAGGCCATGGGCATATGTGGAATTGCACCCCAAAATACATTTAGCTGCTTCTCCTGAGTATGGGGATACCACATGTGTGGGACTTTTTGGGAGCCTAGCCGCGTACGGGGCCGCGAAAACCAATCACTGCCTTCAGGATTTCTAAGGGCATAAATTTTTGATTTTACTCCTCACTACCTATCACAGTTTTGAAGGCCATAAAATGCCCAGATGGCATAAAACTCCCCCAAATGACCCCATTTTGGAAAGTAGACACCCCAAGCTATTTGCTGAGAGGCATGGTGAGTATTTTGCAGCTCTCATTTGTTTTTGAAAATAAAGAAAGACGAGAAAAAAAATTTTTTTTTTCTTTTTTCCATTTTCAAAACTTTGTGACAAAAAGTGAGGTCTGCAAAATACTCACTATACCTCTCAGCAAATAGCTTGGGGTGTTTACTTTCCAAAATGGGGTCATTTGGGGGGGGGGGGTTTGCCACCTGGGCATTCCATGGCCTCCGAAACTGTGATAGGCAGTGAAGAGTGAAATCAAAAATGTACGGCCTTAGAAAGCCTGAAGGCGGTGCTTGGTTTTCGGGGTCCCGTACGCGGCTAGGCTCCCAAAAAGTCTCACACATGTGGTATCCCCGTACTCAGGAGAAGCAACAGAATGTATTTTGGGGTGTAATTTCACATATTCCCATGGCATGTTTGAGCAATATATCATTTAGTGACAACTTTGCGCAAAAGAAAATTAAAAAAATAAAAAATTGTCTCTTTCCCGCAACTTGTGTCACAATATAAAATATTCCATGGACTCGACATGCCTCTCAGCAAATAGCTTGGGGTGTCTACTTTCCAAAATGGGGTCATTTGGAGGGGTTTTGAACTGTCCTGGCATTTTATGCACAACATTTAGAAGCTTATGTCACACATCACCCACTCTTCTAACCACTTGAAGACAAAGCCCTTTCTGACACTTTTTGATTACATAAAAAAATAATTTTTTTTTGCAAGAAAATTACTTTGAACCCCCAAACATTATATATTTTTTTAAAGCAAATGCCCTACAGATTAAAATGGTGGGTGTTTCATTTTTTTTTTCACACAGTATTTGCGCAGCGATTTTTCAAACGCATTTTTTGGGGAAAAAACACACTTTTTTAAATTTTAATGCACTAAAACACACTATATTGCCCAAATGTTTGATGAAATAAAAAAGATGATCTTAGGCCGAGTACATGGATACCAAACATGACATGCTTTAAAATTGCACACAAACGTGCAGTGGCGACAAACTAAATACATTTTTAAAAGCCTTTAAAAGCCTTTACAGGTTACCACTTTAGATTTACAGAGGAGGTCTACTGCTAAAACTACTGCCCTCGATCTGACGTTCGCGGTGATACCTCACATGCATGGTGCAATTGCTGTTTACATTTGACGCCAGACCGACGCTTGCGTTCGCCTTAGCGCGAGAGCAGGGGGGACAGGGGTGCTTTTTTTTTTTTTTTTTTTTTTTTTCTTTATTATTCTTATTTTTTTTTATCTTATTTTTAAACTGTTCCTTTCATTTTTTTTTTTAATCATTTTTATTGTTATCTCAGGGAATGTAAATATCCCCTATCATAGCAATAGGCAGTGACAGGTACTCTTTTTTGAAAAAATTGGGGTCTATTAGACCCTAGATTTCTCCTCTGCCCTCAAAGCATCTGACCACACCAAGATCGGTGTGATAAAATGCTTTCCCAATTTCCCAATGGCGCTGTTTACATCCAGCGAAATCTAAGTCATAAAATGCTCGTAGCTTCCGGTTTCTTAGGCCATAGAGATGTTTGGAGCCACTCTGGTCTCTGATCAGCTCTATGGTCAGCTGGCTGAATCACCGGCTGCATTTTCAGGTTCCCTGTTGAGACAGGAGAGCCAGAGAAAAACACGGAAGACGTTGGGGGGGGGGCATTCCCTCCCACGGCTTGTAAAAGCAGTCTAGAGGCTAATTAGCCGCTAGGATTGCTTTTACATGAAAGCCGACCGCTGGCTGAAAAGAATGATACCAAGATGATACCTAAACCTGCAGGCATCATTCTGGTATAACCACTCAAAGTCGTGAATGGCGTACCTGAAGACAAAAAAATGGTTAACAATAAAGCACAGTAAATGGTAAAGTATAAAAAATTGCATACCTGAAAAGCAAACATGATAAAACATAACAACAATAAAACATTGCAGAATAGAATACAGTAAAAAAGAGCAGAACAATAGAGAGAATAGAGAGAGAGAGAAAAATAAACCGACAACTATTTTTTTTTATTTTATATTTTTGTATGTGTTTTTTTTTTTTACACTTTTTTTTGTAACTGTAACTTTTATAACTGTACCCGGTTCCAGGTTCGGGTCTCTCAAAATGCGATGGCATCTTGGGAGACCCTGTGAAAGTGTGCCTAGTCTGTGGAATGCTGTACCCTACGCTAATACTCAACTAGTGAATGGTAGCGTTCAAAACATTCACCAATGCAAAGACCAGGATTGTCAGGACAGGAGGGACAATAATAGCGGGTGTCACGCCTATATTCGCGCTTGCTGCAGACACATCTTTTTTGGGGGGGTTCGTTGGGTGGGGGTACTCGGGAGGACATAAAGAAAATGCCTCTCATGCAGCCGACTGCATTTGGTTGGGGATGTGAATGGGGGAAGTACGGGCGCTGCAGAAGCGGTGGGTTCCCAATTAGGATTGGCGAATGCAGCAGGAAGGGCACTATGGGCACGACGGGCCCGTGTTTGTCTTTTTGGTGGCAGCGGGACACTACTTGTGCTTGCCACCTCACCAGCTTGAACTGCACTTATGGGACTCGCCACGTCACCAAGTGTTACTGCAGTGCTGGTTTCACTACGACCGGGGTGTACTAGGCCACTGGTGCTTGCCAGTTCACCAAAACGCTACCAAAAAAACTGTTAGCGATCGCAGGGATCAGGCCTGACTCTTTAGTTTAGTGTTTTGTAAGTGACAGTGATGGATCGATACTGCACTTGGGTGGGCTGGGCCGGGCGGAGGGGCAAAACGCAGGTGCTAGCAGGTATCTGGGCTGATCCCGCTAACACTGCGTTTTTGGGAACCCTAAACTGCTGGGGACGCTAGTATAGATCTGATCGGATCAGATATTGATCCGATCAGATACTATACCACTAAGGGAGGTGTACGGTGCGTGCGTGGGTGTTAGCGGTACTGGCGCTAATCTAACGCTGCCTGGGGCGACGCATATCACCGCCGGGCGATCAGGGGGCTAAACCTTTATTCGGTAATAAACGGCGGGTGCCCTGACACTATAAAAAATAAACAAACTAACCAGCGTCACCCGTAACAGTTATATGGTGATCAGTGGTGAAAGGGTTAACTAGGGGGCAATCAAGGGGTTAAAACATTTATTAGGTAGTATATGGGGGTCCCTGTCGCTATAAAACGCTGACGGCGAACCTAAATATTTACGTCCCTAACTAGCGTCACCAGCGACACTAATACAGCGATCAGAAAAATGATCGCTTAGTGACACTGGTGACAGGGGGTGATCAAGGGGTTAAAACTTTACTAAGGGGGGTTAGTGGGGTACCCTAGACCTAAAGGGGGTAATACTAACTGTCCCAACACTGTAACTGTCACAAACTGACACTGCAGTAATCAGAAAAAAAAAAAAAAAAAAAACTGCTTGGTGTCAGTTTGTGACAGGGGGGGGGGGTGATTGGGGGGGGATCGGGGGGTGATCGGGGGGGGGGGATCGGGGTGTTTTGTATGCCTGGCATGTTCTACTGTGTTGTGTTGTGTTTGTGCACTCACATTGATGTCTTCTCTCCTCGGCCCGGAACGGAAAATGCCGAGCCGAGGAGAGATGACATAATTTCCTCTGCCTCTGTGTACAATACAGAGGCAGGGAAATGATCCCATTGGCTGGGAGCGATCGCTAGGGGGGGGCCACGAATGGATGGCCTCCCCCTCACCACCGATCGCCGGGGAACATTTGCCGACCGCCGCAGGCACCGGGGGGGGTCCGATCGGACCCCCCACCCGCGGGCAGGCAGGGACGTACAGGTAAGCCCTTTTGCCTGCCCGTGCCGCCCTGTCGACGTACATCTGTGTGCGGCAGTCGGCAAGTGGTTAAGGGGAACCCCGCGCCAAAAAAAAAAAAAAAAAAAAAACGACGTGGGGTTCCCCCAAAAATCCATACCAGACCCTTATCCGAGCACGCAACCTGGCAGGCCGCAGGAAAAGAGGGGGGACGAGAGTGCGCCCCCCCCTCCTGAACCGTACCAGGCCACATGCCCTCAACATTGGGAGGGTGCTTTGGGGTAGCCCCCCAAAACACCTTGTCCCCATGTTGATGAGGACAAGGGCCTCATCCCCACAACCGTGGCCGGTGGTTGTGGGGGTCTGCGGGCGGGGGGCTTATCGGAATCTGGAAGCCCCCTTTAACAAGGGGACCCCCAGATCCCGGCCCCCCCCTGTGTGAAATGGTAAGGGGGTACTTACCCCTACCATTTCACTAAAAAAGTGTCAACATAGTTAAAAATGACAAGAGACAGTTTTTGACAATTCCTTTATTTAAATGCTTCTTCTTTCTTCCTTCATCTTCTTCTTCTTCTGGTTCTTCTGGCTCTTCTGGTTCTTCCTCCGGCGTTCTCGTCCAGCATCTCCTCCGCGGCGTCTTCTATCTTATTCTCCTCGGGCCGCTCCGCACCCATGGCATTGGGGGGGAGGCTCCCGCTCTTCTCTTCATCTTCTTCTTCATCCTCTTCTCTTCTTCCTTCTTCTCTTCTTCTCTGTTTCTCTTCTTAATTTTCTTCTCCGGGCCACTCCGCATCCATGCATGGAGGGAGGCTCCCGCTGTGTGACGGTGTCTCCTCATCTGACGGTTCTTAAATAACGGGGGGCGGGGCCACCCGGTGACCCCGCCCCCCTCTGACGCACGGTGACTTGACGGGACTTCCCTGTGACGTCACGGGGAATGCCACAGGGAAGTCCCGTCATGTCCCGTGCGTCAGAGGGGGCGGGGTCACGCGGGAGCCTCCCTCCATGCATGGATGCGGAGCGGCCCGGAGAAGAAAATTAAGAAGAGAAACAGAGAAGAAGAGAAGAAGGAAGAAGAGAAGAGGATGAAGAAGAAGATGAAGAGAAGAGCGGGAGCCTCCCCCCCAATGCCATGGGTGCGGAGCGGCCCGAGGAGAAGAAGATAGAAGACGCCGCGGAGGAGATGCTGGACGAGAACGCCGGAGGAAGAACCAGAAGAGCCAGAAGAACCAGAAGAAGAAGAAGATGAAGGAAGAAAGAAGAAGCATTTAAATAAAGGAATTGTCAAAAACTGTCTCTTGTCATTTTTAACTATTTTGACACTTTTTTAGTGAAATGGTAGGGGTAAGTTCCCCCTTACCATTTCACACAGGGGGGGGCCGGGATCTGGGGGTCCCCTTGTTAAAGGGGGCTTCCAGATTCCGATAAGCCCCCCGCCCGCAGACCCCCACAACCACCGGCCACGGTTGTGGGGATGAGGCCCTTGTCCTCATCAACATGGGGACAAGGTGTTTTGGGGGGCTACCCCAAAGCACCCTCCCAATGTTGAGGGCATGTGGCCTGGTACGGTTCAGGAGGGGGGGGGGCGCACTCTCGTCCCCCCCTCTTTTCCTGCGGCCTGCCAGGTTGCGTGCTCGGATAAGGGTCTGGTATGGACTTTTGGGGGAACCCCACGCCGTTTTTTTTTTTTTTTTGGCGCGGGGTTCCCCTTAAAATCCATACCAGACCTGAAGGGTCTGGTATGGAATTTAGGGGGAACCCCACGTCATTTTTTTTTTAAATTTTGGCCGGGGTTCCCCTTAATATCCATACCAGACCTGAAGGGCCTGGTATGGAATTTAGGGGGACTCCCACTTCATTTTTTTTTTTTTAATTTTGGTTCGGGGTTTCCCTGTGGGGAATTCCCATGCCGTTTTTATCAATGAACTTCTATGTGTATTGACGGCAATGCAATAGCCGCGGGTAGTTTTAAATGAGTTTTTTCCTTCCAAATGTCATTTTGCTGTCAGACTGTTCTAAACACGGGAAACATGCGCCCCTTTACAGGCATACGATAGACACCCCCCAGGTACGAAATTTAAAGGGATATTACACTTTTATTGTTTGACTTTAAGCATTATTAAAATCACTGCTCCTGAAAAAACGGCCGTTTTTAAAACTTTTTTTTGCATTGATCCATGTCCCCTGGGGCAGGACCCAGGTCCCCAAACACTTTTTACGACAATAACTTGCATATAAGCCTTTAAAATTAGCACTTTTGATTATTCATGTTCGTGTCCCATAGACTTTAACGGTGTTCGCGTGTTCGAGCGAACTTTTTTCCTGTTCGCATGTTCTGGTGCGAACCGAACAGGGGGGTGTTCGGCTCATCCCTACTGCGGATCCAACTCCTTACATGACCCAAACACATGGAGGAATAGCCAGGATCCTTAAACCTTTCATATGGCATGCCACCTAATATGGGTGTTTGACTGGCACAGACACAAACCCAATAAGGCTTGGGTAAAATTAGGAAACCTCTATGCCAAGACCCTTTTGAGAAATCTAATTTGGTGTGGTAATGCCATTTCCTTCACATCTGAAACATCACCATACCGTAGCTTTGGCGATTATTCATTGCAGGAAAGTGATCTAAGGTGTCATCTTGTTCCCTACCCATTTCAATTATTCCCTATCTTAGAAAACCCAAATATCCCACCTGGTCTTTCAGATGCTATTTTCCAGAACCTAGCTACACTGGATTCTTCAGAACCTCTCATTTCAGACAGACACTTTATAGTTGCCTGGGAGTGGGACCTTTCAATATCCTTTATGATGGAAGAAAACCCAAAAATTTACCTCATGGCTTAGAAATCTACTATTAGTTCCAAACTCCAAGAATGTAATTACAAGATACTTACATGTTGGTACAGAACCACAAACTTACTTCATAGGATAGCACCATCGAATCCTGATAGATGCTGGTGATACAGGCATCTTTTGGTCCTTCTCCAAGCTTCACTTGTTCTGGAGTTTGGTCCAACAAGATTTCTCAATACTTTACAGGTTTCCGGATACCTTGGGAACTTTCTTTCTTTCTCCTCCATAATAACTCAATATCTTCTAAAGTCTATTGATCTTCTGTGCTAGGATATCTCATAACCTCAGCTAAATGTTAAAAAGGATCTTGGGGTTTTGGTAGAGCTCAATAATAGCATGCAATGCCAAGCTGCAGTTTCCAAAGCGAGCAAAGTCCTTTCTTGTATTAGGAGGTATGGACTCCAGAGAGAGAGATATAATTATGCCTCTGTACAAATCATTAGTAAGACTTCATCAGAAATATGCAGTTCAGTTTTGGACACCACTTCTCAAAAAGGATATCGAGGAACTGGAGAAAGTGCAGAGAAGGGCAACAAACTGATAAGAGGCATGGAGGAGCTCTGCTATGAGGAAAGATTAGAGGAACTGAATCTATTCCCTTTTGGGAAGAGGAGATTAAGGGGAGATATGATCAACATGTACAAATACATAGGTGATCCATATAGTGAACTTGGTGTTGAGTTATTCACTTTACAGTCATCACAGAGGACAAGGGGGCACTCTTTACGTCTAGAGAAAAAAAGATTTAATCTCCAAATACGGAAAGGTTTCTTCACAGTAATGCCCCGTACACAAGATCAGATTTTCCGACAACAAATGTTGGATGTGTGCTTGTTGGCAGAAAGTCCGACCATGTGTATGCTACATCGGACATTTGTTGTCGGACTTTCCGCCAACAAATGTTGGCTAGCATGTTCTCAAATTTTCCGCCAACAAATGTGTGTTGTCGTACTTTCTGATCGTGTGTGCACAAGTCCATCGGACAAAAGTCCGAAGTATTATTATTATTATTATTATTATTATTATTATTAAACAGGATTTATATAGCGCCAACAGTTTACGCAGTGCTTTACAACATGAGGGCAGACAGTACACTTACGATACAAATTAATACAGCAGGAATAAGAGGGCCCTGCTCATTAGAGCTTACAATCTAGAGGGGAGGGTCAAGTGGAAACAAAAGGTAATAACTGTGGGGGGATGAGCTGATGGAGAAAATTTAAAAACAGTTGTTAGGTGTGGGTAGGGTAGGCTTCTCTGAAGAGAAGGGGTTTCAGGGATCATCTAAAAGCTAATAGAGTAGGAGATAAGCGGACAGATTGGGGTAAGGCATTCCATAGGATTGGAGAGGCATTGGAAAAGTCCTGGAGGCGAGCATGGGAGGAGGTGATGAGGGAGCTAGAGAGCAGAAGGTCTTGAGAGGAACGAAGAGAACGAGTAGGTTGGTATTTAGAGACTAGGGATGAGCCGAACACCCCCCTGTTCGGTTCGCACCAGAACATGCGAACAGGAAAAAAGTTAGTTCGAACACGCGAACACCGTTAAAGTCTATGGGACACGAACATGAATAATCAAAAGTGCTAATTTTAAAGGCTTATATGCAAGTTATTGTCATAAAAAGTGTTTGGGGACCTGGGTCCTGCCCCAGGGGACATGGATCAATGCAAAAAAAAGTTTTAAAAACGGCTGTTTTTTCAGGAGCAGTGATTTTAATAATGCTTAAAGTCAAACAATAAAAGTGTAATATCCCTTTAAATTTCGTAGCTGGGGGGTGTCTATAGTATGCCTGTAAAGGGGCGCATGTTTCCTGTGTTTAGAACAGTCTGACAGCAAAATGACATTTTGAAGGAAAAAACACATTTAAAACTACCCGCGGCTATTGCATTGCCGACAATACACATAGAAGTTCATTGATAAAAACGGCATGGGAATTCCCCACAGGGCAACCCCGAACCAAAATTTAAAAAAACAGATGACGTGGGGGTCCTCCTAAATTCCATACCAGGCCCTTCAGGTCTGGTATGGATTTTAAGGGGAACCCCGCGCCAAAAAAAAAAAAAGAACGGCGTGGGGTCCCCCCAAAAATCCATACCAGACCCTTATCCGAGCACGCAACCTGGCAGGCCGCAGGAAAAGAGGGGGGGACGATAGTGCGCCCCCCCCCCTCCTGAACCGTACCAGGCCACATTCCCTCAACATTGGGAGGGTGCTTTGGGGTAGCCCCCCAAAACACCTTGTCCCCATGTTGATGAGGACAAGGGCCTCATCCCCACAACCCTGGCCGGTGGTTGTGGGGGTCTGCGGGTGGGGGGCTTATCGGAATCTGGAAGCCCCCTTTAACAAGGGGACCCCCAGATCCCGCCCCCCCCTGTGTGAAATGGTAAGGGGGTACTTACCCCTACCATTTCACTAAAAAACTGTCAAAAATGTTAAAAATGACAAGAGACAGTTTTTGACAATTCCTTTATTTAAATGCTTCTTCTATCTTCCTTCATCTTCTTCTGGTTCTTCTGGCTCTTCTGGTTCTTCCTCCGGCGTTCTCGTCCAGCATCTCCTCTGCGGCGTCTTCTATCTTCTTCTCCTCGGGCCGATCCGCACCCATGGCATGGGGGGGAGGCTCCCGCTCTTCTCTTCATCTTCATCTTCTTCTTCATCTCTTCTTCCTTCTTCTCTTCTTCTCTTCTTCATTTTCTTCTCCGGGCCTCTCCGCATCCATGCTGTGGCATGGAGGGAGGCTCCCGCTGTGTGACGGCGTCTCTTCGTCTGACGGTTCTTAAATAACAGAACAGAACAGAACATGACGCACGGGACATGACGGGACCTCCCTGTGGCATTCCCCGTGACGTCACAGGGAAGTCCCGTCAAGTCACTGTGCGTCAGAGGGAGGCGGGGTCACCGGGTGGCCCCGCCCCCTGTTATTTAGGAACCGTCAGACGAAGAGACGCCGTCACACAGCGGGGGCCTCCCTCCATGCCACAGCATGGATGCGGAGCGGCCCAGAGAAGAAAATGAAGAAGAGAAGAAGGAAGAAGAGATGAAGAAGAAGATGAAGAGAAGAGCGGGAGCCTCCCCCCCATGCCATGGGTGCGGAGCGGCCCGAGGAGAAGAAGATAGAAGACGCCGCAGAGGAGATGCTGGACGAGAACGCCGGAGGAAGAACCAGAAGAGCCAGAAGAACCAGAAGAAGATGAAGGAAGATAGAAGAAGCATTTAAATAAAGGAATTGTCAAAAACTGTCTCTTGTCATTTTTGACAGTTTTTTAGTGAAATGGTAGGGGTAAGTACCCCCTTACCATTTCACACAGGGGGGGGGCCGGGATCTGGGGGTCCCCTTGTTAAAGGGGGCTTCCAGATTCCGATAAGCCCCCCGCCCGCAGACCCCCACAACCACCGGCCAGGGTTGTGGGGATGAGGCCCTTGTCCTCATCAACATGGGGACAAGGTGTTTTGGGGGGCTACCCCAAAGCACCCTCCCAATGTTGAGGGCATGTGGCCTGGTACGGTTCAGGAGGGGGGGGCCGCACTATCGTCCCCCCCTCTTTTCCTGCGGCCTGCCAGGTTGCGTGCTCGGATAAGGGTCTGGTATGGATTTTTGGGGGGACCCCACGCCATTTTTTTTTTTTTTTGGGACGGGGTTCCCCTTAAAATCCATACCAGACCTGAAGGGTCTGCTATGGAATTTAGGGGGAACCCCATGTCATTTTTTTTTTAAATTTTGGCTGGGGTTCCCCTTAATATCCATACCAGACCTGAAGGGCCTTGTATGGAATTTAGGGGGACTCCCACATCATTTTTTTTTTTTTAAATTTTGGTTCGGGGTTGCCCTGTGGGGAATTCCCATGCCGTTTTTATCAATGAACTTCTATGTGTATTGTCGGCAATGCAATAGCCGCGGGTAGTTTTAAATGTGTTTTTTCCTTCAAAATGTCATTTTGCTGTCAGACTGTTCTAAACACAGGAAACGTGCGCCCCTTTACAGGCATACTATAGACACCCCCCAGCTACGAAATTTAAAGGGATATTACACTTTTATTGTTTGACTTTAAGCATTATTAAAATCACTGCTCCTGAAAAAACGGCCGTTTTTAAAACTTTTTTTTGCATTGATCCATGTCCCCTGGGGCAGGACCCAGGTCCCCAAACACTTTTTATGACAATAACTTGCATATAAGCCTTTAAAATTAGCACTTTTGATTTCTCCCATAGACTTTTAAAGGGTGTTCCGCGGCATTCGAATTTGCCGCGAACACCCCAAATTGTTCGCTGTTCGGCGAACTTGCGAACAGCCAATGTTCGAGGCGAACATGAGTTCGACTCGAACTCGAAGCTCATCCCTATTAGAGACTAGGCTAGCAATGTAGCTGGGGGCTAAATTGTGAATGGCTTTGTACGTAGTTGTTAGTATTTTGAATTTAATTCTTTGGCTGACCGGAAGCCAGTGGAGGAATTGACAGAGAGGGGTAGCAGAGACAGAGCGATTGGTAAGGTGGATGAGTCTGCAGGCAGCATTCATAATGGATTGAAGAGGTGATAGACTATGTAGAGTTAAACCAATGAGAAGGGAGTTGCAGTAGTCGAGGAGAGAGATGACCAGCGAATGAATTAAGAGCTTTGTTGTGTCATTGGTTAGAAAGGGTTGTATTTTGGAGATGTTGCGGAGGTTGAGGCGGCAGGATTTGGACAGTGATTGGACATTTGTGCTTGAAGGAAAGTTCAGAGTCCAGGACTACACCTAGAACCTTGGCATGTGGGGATGGGCTTATAGTTGTACTTAAAGTACAAACACGCATGCTCGGAATCAATGCTCACCAAAAACAACATTAGCAGATGGAGCCCAAAGGGTGGCGTGTGACTATTGAACTTCCTTTTTATTGGCTCGCCATACGTCTTGTATGTCACTACATTCGTAATTGTTGGCCAACATTTGTGTGACCGTGTGTATGCAAGACAAGTTGCAGCCAACAACCTTCGAACAAAATTACATTGTTTTGTTGTCGGAAAGTCCGATTGTGTGTACGGGGCATTAGAGCTGTGAAAATGTGGAATAGACTCCCTCCAGAGGTGGTTCTGGCAAGCTTAGTAGATTGCTTTAAAAAGGCCTGGATTATTTCCTAAATGTACATAATGTAACTGGGTACTAACATTTATAAATAAAGCTGATCCAGGGAAAATCCAACTGCCTCTCGGGGGATCAGGAAGGAATTTTTTCCCCTGCTGTAGCAAATTGGAACATGATTTGCTGGGGTTTTTCACCTTCCTCTGGATCAACTGTGGGTGAAGGATTGTGTATATGGGACTGTATTTTTTTATGGCTGAAGTAGGTGGTCTTTTTTAAACTTTACTAACTATGTAACTATGTAAAGCATGTATTCCAGCTTGTTTGGGAGAACCCCCCCAATACAACTCTGACTCAATAAAGTGGAATAGATAAGAGAAACTGAGCATCTAAGGATTTGATGCTCAACAAAATAAACCTAAAGTATTTAATATAACCTGGTTCTATTGACACCTGTTCTCCTTCCCGAGTGAGGGAAAGGTCTCTTATCGGGTCAAACTTGATGTAACGATCCTGTCTCTGTACATTAGTTCTTATTTCCCTACTGTACTGTCAATGTCTCCCATTCTGCCACCCTTTCAGGGGCGTAACTAGAAATAGCAGGGCCCCATAGCAAAATGTTGTATGGGGCCCCCCTGCAAACAGCCCCCCCCCCCCCCACAGCTGCCCTAGTGTCAATGCAGCGTGACCTGTGCCACATACAGTGTGACCTGTGCCCAATGCAGCGTGACCTGTGCCCAATACAGCGTGACCTGTGCCTAATACAGCGTGACCTGTGCCCCATACAGCGTGACCTGTGCCCAATACAGCCTGGTCTGCCTGTGCCCCACCTATGCAGAGGAAGAGGCAAGCTACCCGGATCAGCAGAGAGTGGAAATTGCCCGCTGTAATAGCTTTCATTTGAATTTCCTGTCTTCCCGGGGCTCATCGTCACATAGCCCCACCTCTTGGCCCGACGCCTTTGATGACGTCACATGTCCCGCATTGGATCAGCGGTCTGTCTATCAAAGGCACCAGGCCAAAAGGTGGAGCTATGTGACGGTGAGCCTCGGGAACACTGGAAGTTCTAATGAAAGCTCTTACATCTGGCAATTCAGCTCTCTGCTGATACTGACAGCTCGCCTCTTCATTTCCTCTCTCTTCCCCTGGCTGGGAGACTGTGCCGGCGGTGCTCTTATCCTCACTGGGCCCCACTCTGCTGCGGGCCCCATAGCGCCCGCATGGGTCGCTATGGTGGTAGTTACGCCCCTGCACCCTTTATATTCAGCTGTGAATAGGCAGTCTTACCTCCAGTGGTTCCCACCTGCCCCTTTTTACACTATTCTTCCTTTAAAATCGTATTTGACTTGCCTTTTTCCTATTAATATCCTACCCCTCTTGACTTTTCCTATGAATCTGTTAAAAAATAGAGACATACAGTCAGAGATATTGTCAGTCACTAGAACTTTAGCTGCTTGAATAGATAACTCCTATGTAGAGATCCACCCTGCCTCAACTTATTTTCATTATGACTACAGCATTGTCTTGCATTCATAATTGGAATATGGATTATTATCAGCTATGGAACAGATAATAACTGTTTACAGTATTGAATTGTACCACTGCTTTGTCCTGACTATTTGATTGTATGTTCACTGCATAAAGAAATAATTTACAACCCCGTAGACTAAATGGTAATTCCACTTAAAAAAAATAGTATTGCATGATACACAGTGCTTAATCTAATTAACCGATTGGTATAAAAAGGACACGATTCTCAAAGGTGCATTTTCAGAAGCTCTGGCTTGTTTAAAGTAGTTGGAACGGCTCAAGTTTTTTTTAGCTTTATGCATTCTATGTGTTTAGCAGCACCCCCAGCCCCCCATATAACTTACCTGAGCCCCATCCCCATCCAGCGATGTGCACGAGAGCCTCTGCTCTCGAGCGTCTCTCCCTCCTCAATGGCTGAGACAGCAGCAGTAGCCATTGGCTCCCACAGCCAGTGAGCCAATAAGGAGAGGGCGGGGCCGAGACACACTCCATGTGTGAATGGACATGCGGAGCAGCGGCTTGGGAGTGAGCCTGCTCAAGTGCCCCTATAGAAAGCTGCTTGCTGTGGGGGCGCTAGGTAGGAGGGAGGGGCCAGGAGCGCCGTCAGGGGACCCGAGAAGAGGAGAATCAGAGTTGATTTGTGCAAAAAACATTGCACAGAGGAGGTAAGTATGACGTTTATTATTTAAAAAAAAAAAAAAACAAGCCCTTAATATCACTTTAAGGTAAACAGAGAAATCAGTGCTCTATGGTTTCCTCAGATTTGGTGGTTTCAGATTGGGGCTGGAAGCTTGAAGGTTCCAAAGTGTCTTGGGTGGGACGGAAACCTTCAGTCCGGTGTCCAGGCTTTGCTAGTTGCTTGTAGCCTGTGTGAGGGCACAGATCGATATAAGCCAGATCTGAGCATAGCTCGGGGCAGTTGCAGCCGTTTGGAGACAGAGCCCTCTCAGGAGAGCAGGGTGTTCCTACCAGAGACTGCATCTCTTGTAGGGGGGACTTTTTGCCCAAAATACTGGGAAATTCAAGACAGCTATGCAGGCCTGGGAGACCAAAAGAGTGTCTGGGAGGTTAAGAAAGCTGCGGCTAGTGAGTCCAGAGAGGCTGGAGGAAGTCTGGAAGTCTCTGAGAGTGCAAGCAAATCCAGAGGGGCTGGAGAACCCCTCGAAGGCCATGAGTGGTCCCATGCAGCCAGATACTGTAAATGAGGCTAAGTAGGCCTTAAGCCAGATGGCTCTCATTTATTTTTTAATTTTTAGATCCCCTATATAAAAGAAAATCTCTACTTACCCCCTTCATGCTTCAGCGCTGTCCCCAGCTTCCTCGTCTCTCTAGCGAAAGTTTTTTTCAGGCAGAAAAACTTTTGCGCATGAGTGAAGTCTAGGAGGAGTGAAAGCCCCTCCCCCCTCCCCTCCATACCACCATAAGAAGAAGAGGACAGTGCCGTGATGTCACCTGAGTGGCTATAAGACTTCAAGGCAGTGGTGGCCTGTCCATAGGGGGCGCACGGGTGCTGCCCTCCCCCCTCCAGGCAGTCCAAAATATATATATATATATATATATATATATTTATTTATTTTTTAAACTGGCCCTTTAAAAAAAAAAAGTAAAAAAGGTCTATAAGTGCACTGTGTTCAGACGCCAGACACAGTTCACTTATGGGAAGCGCCACGTCTATGCAATCACAGGATTGCAGATGAGGCGCTTCATTTGCGGGCTTTTGTCCTGCCTTGCGGTGCATCCCGAAGTGCAGAGTAGCTTCCTCGTATTACTATCTATTACTACGGCCGGGCGGTTTGATTGACATCTGAGCTAGATGTCACTTCCTGTTTTCTCTCTCCCATTGCGCCGAGAGAGAAAACCGGAAGCATGAGGAGCGGACTCTTCCATCGCTGCTGCCAGTGCCATCTGAAGGAGACACCGCAGGAAAGGACACCACAGCAAGGTAAGCGCCGCTGTGTCGGTCCGGACCTCCCGCAGAGAAGGGGGGGGTTTGATAGGACACAGGCTGCATTTGATGGGACACAAGCTGCAATTGATGGGACACAGGCTGCATTTGATGGGACACAGTGAGGCTGCCTTTAATGGGACACAGTGAGGCTGCATTTGATGGGACACAGGCTGCATTTGATGGGACACAGTGAGGCTGCATTTGATGGGCACAGTGGCTGCATAAGATGGGACAGTGAGGCTGCATTTGATGGGACACAGGTTGCATTTGATGGGACACAGGCTGCCACACACCAGCTGCATTTGATGGGACACAGGCTGCATTTCATGGGACACAGGTTGTATTTGATGGGACACAGGCTGCCGCACACCAGCTGCATTTGATGGGACACAGGCTGCATTTGATGGGACACAGGCTGCATTTGATGGGACACAGTAGCTGTATTTGATGGCACAGTGGCAGTATTTGATGGCACAGTGGGAGCATTTGATATGGCACAGTGGCTGCGTTTGATGAGCACAGTGGGGGCAATTGATGGGGTTTTTTTTCAGAACTTGTTTGTGTCCCCCAAAAATTTTGAGCACCAGCCACCACTGCTTCAAGGACAAGGTATGTATAGCGTTTCTTCTTTAACATCTTCAATACCAGGCACCATTACTCCCTTCCTGCTTTCTGCGCTGTCGCTTTTTGACTGATGACTGCGCAAACATGCAAACTGTACCCAAACAAATTTTTTTTATCATTTTGTTCACACAAATAGAGCTTTCTTTTGGTGGTATTTAATCCTTTATTTTTTGGAAAATGTGGAAAGAAAATGAAAACACATTTTTTTTAACATAAAGTTGTCCATTTATACAATATTTCTAACACATAGCATGTACATGCCAAAAATGACACCCCAAAGTAGATTCTTCTACTCCTCCTGCTACTCCTCCTGCTGAGCATGGCGATACCACATGTGGGAGACTTCCACAGCCTGGCCACATAGAGAGGGCGAGTACAGCTGGGTATGGCTAAGCACGGCTGGGTATGGCTGAGCATGGCTGGGTACGGCTGAGTATGGCTGGCTATCACTGAGTATGGCTGAGCATGGCTGGGTACAGCTCGGTACGGCTGAGTACGGCTGGGTACGGCTGAGTATTGCTGGGTACGGCTGATTATGGCTGAGTATCACTGGGTATGGCTGAGTATGGCTGGGTATCGCTGAGTATGGCTGAGCATGGATGGGTACAGCTCGGTATGGCTGGGTATGGCTGAGTATGGCTGGGTACGGCTGGGTATGGCTGAGTACGGCTGAGTATGACTGGGTACGGCTGGGTATGGCTGGGTATCGCCGAGTATGGCTGAGCATGGCTGGGTACAGCTTGGTAAGGCTGAGCATGGCAGGGTACAGCTCGGTATGGCTGGGTACGCCTGAGTATGGCTGGGTATGGCTGGGTATGGCTGAATATGGCTAGGGGTGGATGGGATAGCTGAGCATGGATGGATGGATGGATGAGTATTGCTGAGTATGGATGGCTGAGCATGGATGGGTGGATAAGTATGACATAGGGATGGTTGAGCATGGATGGATGAGTATGGATAGATGAGTATGAATGGAGGGATGGCTGAGCGTGGATGGCGGGATGGCTGAGCGTGGATGGTGGGATGGCTGAGCGTGGATGGCGGTATGGCTGAGCAAGATGGCGGGGTGGCTGAGCATGGATGGCGGGATGGATGAGCATGGATGGTTGAGTGTGGATGGTGGGATGGCTGAGCTTGGATGGCGGGATGGATGAGCGTGGATGACGGGATGGCTGAGTGTGGATGGCTTATACAGAGGGATGGATGGATGAGTGCTGGATTTGTCACTGAGCAGCGCTGTGGGCACTACACATCCAACCCACAGCACTGCTGCATCCGATCCCTCCCCTCTCCACTCACACTGGATGGAGAGGGGAGAGGAACCAGATATCATGCCGGTTTGTTTACTCTGTCATTTGACGGAGCGAGCACGTGGTAAACGGCCGCTGTCAGCTGTCAGCGGCTGTTTACTGTGATCCGTGATGCGCTGGGTCACAGATGCTGTCAGCTGTCAGCGGCCGTTTACTGTGATCAGTGATGCGCCGGGTCATGGATGCTCCCTGGAGCGCGATTCTGGGAGGACGTCATAGTACGCCCTCCCAGAGTTATCGAACTGCCCTGTAGCCGTTATTCGGTTAAGTGGTTAAGGGGGCAAATCTTCCGGTCCTTAAGTGGTTAAATCACCTTTGGCTTGACAAAAACAGCATTATTTAGCAATGGTACTATAAAAACACACAGTCTTTGTTTTCGAAAATGTGTTTACAGTTCGAATTCAAATGGAATTTGATGTAAAATTTGATCAGAATTTGAATTTTGGAAATTCATACAAATTTTGTTTTGTTATTTGGAGCATTCAGTAAACTTTGGATATATCCGAATCTCTGAATAGCAAAAAATGAGTCTGAATATTAATTCGGAACAAAACGAACTGCACATGTCTAGTATACATTGGATGGCTTAAAGTGATTGAAAACCCTGGTCCTCCTCTTCTGGGGGTCCTTCCACTGCTATCAATCTATCCAATCAGGACACAAGACACCAGCTAGATCTGGTGTGCTCGCTCCCGGCCGGAGAAAGATCGGGGTCAGGTAAGTAAAACGGGGGCTCTGGGGGGCTGCAGCACCACAGAAGGTGTTTCACCCTAATGCATTCTATGAGGGTGTACAACCCCTTTAAAAGAAGCCATCCATTGTGTACAACTCTCATGTGCGCTGCTGTGATTAGTCATGGTGGTCACATAGTCCCGGCAATGAGCAGATACTTGGATTGGTCATCGGCCGTGGACACGGCTGGTGACAGATCACATTGCTGCACGGTCCCACAGCCGCGTGATTGGCACATGCTGACAGGACGTCATATGATGTCCAGTCAGGATGGGAAAGCCACCGCCCAGCCGTCATTTTGCTATAGGCCGGGCATGTAGTGGTTAAATTAAAACACTTGGGGGCTTTATGGAGTGGAAGAAGACAGGTGGTGGTGGTGGTAGTGGTGGTGGTGGTAGTGGTAGGGTGTATTTTAAATGCTGGAGTTCCCTGTTAATAATCCTTAATATGTAAAGTATTCATTTATATTAATTATAACTTATTTCATATTTTGGTAATTCTTTTTCTTAAAAGTAGCAGATTATCTTCGATAGTATAAGTTACATTTTAAATAATTTTAATAAAATCCCAATCTTATAGTATTTCAGTTTCACAAAAGATATAAAAAGCACTTTATCTTACATGATTTTATATAGAAAAGAAGAGAAAATAATGAAATAGAGGCATTTGTACTTCTAACTATTCAATTAAATCAGGCATGAGTCTAGCACAGTGCCTGACAAGAAAAGTCAGAATAGTTATCTCTACCTTGAGATCAAGTGGGAAATTTAGCTGTAGAGTGGCATTTAATGCTCTCTTCAGTAGCAAGAAGGCAGCCATTGAAATGTTACCGAGATGGCTTCCTCTGACCCTTTTTAAAAAGATTATTGCGTTCAACATTTCAAGTGCCCTTATCAAGCAGACTCAGAAATACTTCAGGGAAGGTATTACTTCATGGTAGAAGTTAGAGAGTGGCAGGAAGGAAGAGGTGTTAAGAAATATTTATTAGATTTCCAAAAAAAAATGGTCTACAGCATACAGCACTTATATCAATGAGAGGTTATCGGAGAAAAATAAAGAACAAGGGACATTTTCTATTTAAAGTGAACCTGATCGGGACTGAATAGGCGCCGGAAGTAAAATTGATCAAATGGTTTCTATACATAACATAACATGCAGTCCTTAGCACACCTAGTTACAAAAGATAATGGAAAAAAAACACCTTTTAGAGTATCACTCGACTCACTATAATGGGTGTGAGCAAATACTAGAGGTCCACCTCCTGTAGTGACCAGGATGGCACAATATGTGCGCCACTGGGGATGAGTGGAACTGTCCAGGGTTAAGTTTGAGCGCAGTTCGGTGAACTTCAAAGGCGTTCTGATGTTGAGCTCAAACCTCACTGAAATCAATAGGAGCCAAATCTGTCCAATCAAAACTGTCAATTTTCTGGGCTAATAGGTAAAGGATTTTCAAAAATTACATGGGGGGGGTGAAATGTTTGAGGTCCCCCTAAAAATCCATACCAGACCCATTTTCCAATCATGAAGCCTGGCTAACCAGGAAAGGGGGGGGGGGGGGCACGCTGGTTACTGTCCTGGGAGATCTTCCTGCAATCACCTTCAGGTTGGCCAGTTCTTCAATACACAGGGGCAATCAAAGCCACTTTTCCCCTTTAGGCATTCCAAAGCATTAGTAAATTGTCAGTTACAGGTTACTAGCCAGTAAAAGGTTAATAACAGTAGGAAAGTATAAATGAAGGATACATTACCAGCAGAGTTCTTGGCTACACATTGGCTCAATTTGCCATCTTGACCATGCCAACATGTTGTCTGCTAATAGCCATGGAGTCAATCCCTACCATTGTGAGAGTGTTGTCTCACCCTAACAAGTAAATATGCTTCAATGCCTTCCCTTATGAGTGTATTGTTTCACCTTTACAAGTGAACATGCTTAGACAAGATCTTTCCTACCTCTCTCCCAGCAATAGAATCCTACGTGAAACCAGCTGAGCAGTACCAACTCTAACTGGGAAGATTGTCCTGATGCAAGGGCATTTGCCATGATGCACATAATACGTGATCCCGGACACTGTAGAGGGTAGGTCAATAGTGTTTGCTTTGAGTGATACTCTTAGAGGTGCGTCTGTCCATTTTTTTTGGGTGGGGGGATTTTCCCACTTTCTCTGGATTGATATATTTCCATCTGTTTCAAGCATTCACTATCCCACCATCTCAAGTGGAGGACAGTCTTTTTCTCCACCTTTAACCACTTGTCTATCATCAGGGTACCTTTACAAACGTCATGGTAGGCTGCTGCTTATGCTGCTGCAAACTTGGTGCCAGCTTTAGGAACGGACAATAGGCTTTCCAATAAAAGTGATCAGGTGACTCTAGAGCCACCTGATCACTTTTACGAGGTTTTCAAGCTGCGCCCCCTATAAGTGGTGCAGTGTTTCCTGGGGCTCTCCCATTTCACCCTAGCTTCACCAGAGTAAGCACTAGGAAACCTGCCCTCCTGGGACTAATGAGCCCGGAAGCAACATGTATTATGTCACTTTCAGGGTCACAGCTGTCATTATTCAGCTAGTGAAGCCAAGGATGCAGCTATTTTAGGGTGATCTGTACTGGAATAGTTGCATTGGAGGGCAGGGGAGACTTTGGGGTCTAATAGATCCCCAATATAAAAAGGACCTGTCATATGCCCATGCTATCACACGTGCCTCTCCTGGTGAATGTAGTATGCTGCTCACCAGATATCCTAGACCTCTTAATGATTCTGAGGTCTAATACCACTTTACTTTTATACCATATTTCCACACCATGCCTTCTACCACATACAGTATGTAGTCTGCTCACCCACAATGTGGACCTCTAGAAGGATTATGCCTGCTATCACTTTAAATGTACGCAGTTTATCTCACCACTGTGCAATTCCAGACTTTTATGTAGTATGCTCACTTGTAGTATGGAACTCTCAACACTTGAAGCCTAATACCACTTACAGTTCTCTCTTTGGATGGTCTATTTACCTCTAGTAATCATAAAACAGCAGTTAAACAAAAAGAAACATATAGTGCTCACTGCTTCACATTTTTTATTTATACACCAAAGCCTAAAATACTCACAAAAACACAAGCAGAGTCAGAATTTTATATCAATCAGACAAACATTCCTATTTTTCACCAGTCTCTCTCTCCTTATATGGTTGAACCTTGCCCTTTCCTTTTGGTTGGTGCTCCTTGGCAGTCCCAGAGCTTGCCCCGGGGGGCATTTGGCAGCATTGCTCCAGCATATGATTTGAATTATGCAATAATACATACCTCATTCATATTCCTGAAGAAGCAGAATCATTTTCCCGGTAAATGCATCAAGTTGAGAGCTAGTTCCACTCCCAGTTTTGATGCCTCAATTAAATTAGTTATCATACGATTGAGTATAACACAATATTGATATTATGGTTTGTGATTCATAAAAATACAGACTTGGGGGTGTGATTAAACTCTCTAAATTAAGCTTTTCTTACTTTCTGATACCTTGGAGAAATGTGAACATGAATGTCTTTTAAATGTATACCCTAGATGTCTTTTTAATTTGAAGTTACTAAAATTGAATTTTATCGTAAAAAAATTTGGGTATATGGGACTTTTAAGAAAAAAGCAACAAAGGGGTGCCCAAGGGATTTTATGGGCTGGGGGTGTAGTCAGATATAAGAGTATATAGCGTAGATACAAAATTACAAAAAATGTATTGATAGACAAAATACACATGTACATACAATATTATTAAAACCAAAGAACTAATGGTCAAGTAATCACAATATACAACTAAATATTGAATCAGATGGCTGGTCTCATGGGAGACCAAATTACCACATGGAGATTCAGAAATCCCGACATGTTTCGGAAATTATTCCTTCTTCAGGGGCTCATTTAGTGCAGATTGTATTGCCCAACAGTAAGAATAGAAATGTATTAGAACTGAGGTTCATTATATATAAATGTATATTGACAAGTATGTAGTACAAGATAAGAGTCAAAGAATAAAATACAAAAATTGTAATGGGCAGCAATCTAACAGACAGCATGGGGGACATAAGAGGACAGGCAATTATAAATCCAAAAATACTTACAAAATGACCATCATAGATAACGTGTATTACACCTCAGGTTACACTTGTGAGGGGGTCTGTGTCTCAGGTTTCACCCATCGCATGAGTTTAGTCACATGGAACAAAACAGCAGATTACGGTTTAAGGAGAGCAAAAAAGAGGTTCTCAATCCCAAAAGTGGCAAATTTTAATGGGAGATGCAAAATTTAGGGTAATTATATAGAGTATAAAAATTATATATATTTACAGATGCCTCTCTGCCACAAGAAATAGGGCATGTGCTTATCTGACAGGTGTGTCCACGAGGATCGTCACAGCGGGACCCCTAAGGATGAAAAAGTATGGAAAGTAAGTATAGTGTAGGCGTCAAAGAAATTTAATATTTACCAATCAAAAGTCTAAAATTTATAAAGACTATTGTATGTGAACGAATTAGACTGAATAAGTATGTGTGGAGTACTTTGCTGCTTTAAACTAAAAAGTACTAGCCCAATACATAAGCTAAAAGCTGACATATGTAGTCTATGTGAAGGTTAAGAAAGTGGGACTTTTAAGGTGCTTTCACCCTCAGAAATAAGAGCATAACATACCAATATTATAAAAACATATCTTTATTATGAATTAGTAAAATGTTTAAAAAAAGTATGGACTTGTTAAGTCCTTATAAAAACATATTGGATGCATATAGAAGTATACATAGCAACATCTACCCATATAACTTCCTAGTTAGATTAAATCTTAATTGTCACAATGCAAACAATAGTAGATTTATAAAGGTAATATAGATGACAATGCAAGGTGACAACGCATTTCACTGGGTGAGCCTCTTCAGGCGTTCAAGGTGTACAGAACACAACTATGCATCCACAGTATAATGATCCTTTCAATGTGAGTGAAGACCCTCAGGCAGCAAGGGTCGGGGGCACAGACCAACAACGCAGCAAGGTAGAGTAACAATACCCCCCAGGAAGGGTACAGCATGGGAGCCCAAAACTGGCCAATTGAGAAGGTACAAACCATCCAGATTTAAGCCTGTACTAGGTAAGTAAAAAAAAAAAAAAAACACACATAAGTGCCTATGATCCAGGATCCACACAGGATAATGGTAAGCCATGGCTAATTGAGTATAGTAGATTTAATAAATTCACTTAAAGCTCTTCATGGATATCCCGAGATGTTGAAACACAACGTGTATAACCAGCAGTATTGGTATATTATGTTCTTTTACTAAGGGTAAAAAGATTAGTACCTTAAAAGTCTAAAATACCCAATTTTTTTTGGCAATCTTTAACTTTAGGGATGTGATGTTGAGGTTATCAAGTAACCCTTTATTCTTGTTAAAAATAAATTTCATGCAGTTATATGTTGTTGGGTACCTTAAAAGTCCAGTCTTTTATATCCCCTTGCAAAAAAATGTTTTCTGATTGGATGAGGTAGAGATTGTGATGTCACTATTCCACCTCTCCACCTCATCCACCAGGAAGACCTCAGTGATAACTATGGTCAGGGTGTCTACTACAGTGCTTTCCAGCTTCCAGGAGGATCTCACAGGTATGAAATATGCATAATAACATTGGTCCAAGCTGGAATGATGTAAATATGCAATACAATCTATACACGGGATTCAGCTTTATTCAGCCAATGGTGACAATACACAAATGTTACTATTCCATTTCGTTCAGAAATGGTCACTCAAATGTAAAATACTTTCTGCTAATACCTATGTCATGGTTGACTTAACTTCAGAGGGCTCAAACCTATTCCTTCTTTGCTCCAAGCCAGAAAGTCTACGGTTGGTTTAGCAAATCGAACATCACTTCAACTTTTTTTACAGATCCAGATGATAGTAACTGCCTTATAAATATTCCTCAGGAAAGAAAAAATCCTATCTAGAAGCCAAGGCAATTGAACAAGATTTTTATTTATTTTTTGTTGGAATCGTTAGCGCTTGTATCTGTACCATTAACAATCTCTAACCATTATGCATGACAATATAATAGGTGGGAACCACAGCATAATCATTTTCTAGTGACATTTGCATATTGCCATGTCAGTGCATAATGCCAGCGACATTGTTTTTGAAAAAAAAAATGTCCGCCTGGGGATTTACAAGGCAACATTAAAGGAATACGGTTTGAAGCTTAAATTGGACAAGCGTTGAAAAATAAGGTTGGAGACGTATTGCTTTCCATTCCTAGCTGGATACAAATGCCGACATTTAAAAGAATTAACAGGAGATGTAAGGAACCTTTTGAATAGAAAAACTCTTTTTTTTTTCTTTTTTTCATGATGGTAGACTTGATTTTCTTTTTTTTTTTTCCCATAATAACATTTTAAAACCCCACTGAATACCTAATTATACAGCTGTCAAGTGCTTTACATTCTTTTATCTGATAACATATCCAGGCAGCAGACACCCTATTCCCACTGTATTTAAACAAAGGTGTCAGAAGTTATACATATCTTAAGCATATAATGCTAAATACAATGACTCTTTAGTGAATGCAAAAAAAAAAAAAAAAAAGCTTCTTGCTAATAAGAACTAACCTAATTATTGCACAGACAAACAATTGTATTTTTTCTTTATTTCTTTTAAATTCTCATGATACCAACATGCAGAAAACATTGATTGTACCTGTTAACCAACTGATTTAACATAATTAGTCAGCGGGCTGTAACAACAAATGGTTAATTAAGTAACAAGGCACCGTTTCCTTCCGTCCAATCCCGGGGGTGCAATTAACGATTTTAGAAATCTTGCAATGTCTTAAATTAGTTGATAGCGAGAGCTGTACAAAGGCTTGCACGCAGTCCTAGGAAAATTAAAGCAGCCGTTGATGTGCATTGGTTTGAAGTAGAATCCAGACTAAACAATAATCAACATTTAATGATGCTGAATTATTTTCAAACAATGAACACAAAAGATTCAATTCTGCCTAGGCAAACGAGGATTTTAAGCTAAGGTCATCAAATGTGTATCAAGGACCATTAAGTGGGTTTGGTATGTAGTAATAGTTGCTCATTGCTAAAATCAATAACTTGCCGCGTTGAATGGAAAGAATAATAGTCAATTTTATTTAAAACATAAATTTGTTAAAATAAATAAATAAGTAAAATAATAGCTCATTAAAAGAAACAATCACAAAATAGCTTTAACTACAAGGGAAATTAGGTCCAGACAGGGGAAAAAAATTGGACTTTATAGGCACATCACGAGACTGCCGTAAGTATAAAAATTTATATTTTTTGTAGTGGTGTAGTTGCCACTAGTAACAAACATCCACCAATTCACCCCACTGCCAGACTCCCATACATCACTTGCAGTGACAATGAACACTCCTTTGCTGGTTTTGTTTTTGTGTATTGGGGGTTACAACTTGGTTGGGGAAAGGGGCATATGTGATCCCCATAGAATAGTTTTCTTTGCCATCATATTTGTAGATTTTTTTACTGATTAGCACATAGTTTGAGCCTGAAGTAATAATGTGCATGATTAACAGCTACAGTCTTTTCCCTGCATCACCATAGAGACTATTGCTCCTCCTCTGCTTAACTTCTGCAGACTATTGCTTCCGGAACTACCTCATCAATGACCGTGTAAGGATGAGGACATCACTCTTGACCGTGTGAGAGTGATGTTCCCAGAAAATCCTCTCCTCCTGCACAAACGTATACTGTAGTTATTAGTGTAATGTCACATCTTCTTCTTTAAGCAAAATTACCCACTCTGAATAGTTCCTTCTGCAGGCTCTGGTTGCTCGCTGCTACTAGGCCAGAGGTTTGCAGTACCACTCCCCAGAGGCCTAGTAGTTTAAAAGCTCATGCTGAGCGGTGGACTACTGCTAGCCCTACTTGCAAATCCTGTGCCCTCAAGCCACATCAATTTGACATAACTCCCCACAGTCTCTCCTCTGATCCAGGACTCATCATTGACCGTGTAATGATGAGGACTTCACTAATGACTGTGTAGAAGTGAAGTTCCCTCACAGACTTCCTGGCACATCCAGCCCTCCACTGTGGTACACTCACCGACCTTTCTCTGCCCCCTGATGGAGAACTTGACCGTACTGTACGTTCCGACAGCATCACCTGCCCCTCTGCTCCTGGAGTTCCTAATCAATGACTGTGTACTGATGAGGACATTACCAATGACCGTGTAAAGGCAAAGTTCCTTCACAGTTCTCCCTGGGCCTCCTCCTGCGATCGGTGCACACACCCCCAGATGGGGGTGCCCTCCTTCTGCTGTCTAGTACTCCATTCTCCACTTCACCCAGCTGACAACTCCCCCCCAGTGGCATGTTACCTCTGCTTATATAGGAGGCCCGCCCCCTGCCAGTACCAGTTGGGGATTGGTAAGGGCTTCCACATGAGCTGCCTGCCACTCCAGTTCCAGGCCCTGCCCCTCTCCCAGAACATTCTCCCTGAAAGCAAGGGAGACACCTCAGAACTAGAGCACAGGGGGTCACACCCACTGCTATATTAACCACTCCCTGCCCCAGATCAAAACAGACAGGCCTAGCTTAGAGCATAGGCCTGCCTAAATTTACCGATGCGGACAGTCTTCCTAGTAAAAATCCTACACTAGCACCTATCTATTGGTAGAGGGTGCTACATTTTATTGCAATAAAATTAAAATGATTAGTACATAAAAATCGGGATAGAGAAAGCCCATACAGTAAGTAAAATCAATGTCTATACCCTCCACTGGATCGGTACACTATTAGCCTGAATCTTTCGCACAAACAAAACTGGTATTACAGTATATATATAGTTAAAAGTATTGGGACGCCTGCCTTTACACGCACATGAACTTTAATGGCATCCCAGTGTTAGTCCGTAGGGTTCAATATTGAGTTGGCCCACCCTTTGCAGCTATAACAGCTTCAACTCTTCTGGGAAGGCTTTTCACAAGGTTTAGGAGTGTGTCTATGGGAATGTTTGACCATTCTTCCAGAAGCGCATTTGTGAAGTCAGGCACTGATATTGAAAAAGAGAATCCCCCTAGGGGTGGGACTTTAAAGGCACTACCACATAGACAGATAATAGTAGAAAAATAAGGAATATTTATCGAAAAAACATTTGTAAAATATTGCACATAGCCGTGGATACAGAATATATACACAAAAAAATGCAAAATAAGAGATATGACTTCCTTAACCCAACACGTTTCAGAGATGAATGTTGTCTCCTTCATCAGGGTATTTTCGCAGGAAATATAATATCTATAGAATTTAAATGCAGAATGATCAGCAATAATTAAACCCTAACAGATATACCTAGGTAATCATACACAGAATACTGAGGGTGTTACAGCACTTACATCATAATCATTTCGCATGTACATCTAAGTATCCACAATGATTAAAAGAGGAATGACACCGTCACATAGAGTCCCATCTACTAAAATGTTGCTTCAATTTTAGAATTTATATAGGGGAAAGAAGGGGCCAGGATTTGTGAGGGGATAGAGATCCCCAGTCACACCCAAAAAATTTGCTGAGGTCTGGGAACCCAGATGCAACAACAAAAATCCATGTGTACTGAGGCCCAGCAGGTGGAATATCTGGAAGAAAAGACAACAAGCATAATAAATATAAAATAAATTTAAGAAAAGAAAGGGGGGGGAGAAACATTTCCCCTCCATTGCTAAACCCTTAAATGGTAATTAAACATACCTATGTGAAACAATGACGTCACTCACAGGCAGAAAGGTAGATAGGGACGGAGATGGCATAGGAGACCATGGACCAATACAGTTAGAAGATGCCTGTTTGATGTCAGCATTGCCAAGACAAGGGGCACCCCAGAAAAAATCAAAAGAATGTAGACAGTGAGTATATATTATAAGTCTGAAATCAGACATGCAGAGTGCTTGTAAATCCAAAGCCCAAGGCATAGAATCATGAGGTTACCCAAATAGCTTGTTCTCAGTGAAAGTGGTCCACCAACGTCCTCTCCAGAGACGTCCCGTCTGTTGCCCTGTCTGTCTGTGTGTGAGCTAACAATTTATATAGTCCTACACAAACAGCTGATTATCTGCAAACATGCAGATCAGCTAAGTGTGGACTGTCTCCTCCCTGATAAGGCGCTGATGTTGGACGAGAAGGCCTGGCTCACAGTCTCCGCTAGAATTCATCCCAAAGGTGTTCTATCGGGTTGAGGTGAGGACTCTGTGCGGGCCAGTCAAGTTCATCCACCCTAAACTCGCTCATCCATGTCTTTATGGACCTTACTTTTTGCTCTGGTCTAAATCATTTGGTGGAGGGGGGGATTATGGTGTGGGGTTGTTTTTCAGGGGTTGGCCTTGGCTCCTTAGTTCCAGTGAAGAGAACTCTTAAGGGTTCAGCATACCAAGACATTTTGGACAATTTCATGCTCCCAATATTGTGGGAATAGTTTGGGAATGGCCCCTTCCATTGGTCAGTACATTGTAAAAGCATGCTCTAGTGTTCATTTAGAAATGCGATGAATAATAATAACTGTTATCTATATGATGTGTAATCTATACAATTTTATTTACACGTTTAGTTTTCATCTGTTCACCCTCCCCTGTGCTGATAAAGCGACTACTGCAAAACACCTTGACATACATCTAGATTTGGAGTAGCCTGTTTGTATATTATATATACTGTAATACCAATATGTTTGTGCAGTAGGTTCAGGCTAATAGTGTACCGATCCAGTGGAGGGCACAGACATTGATTTTATTTATGGGCTTTCTCTATCCCAATTTTTATGTGCTATTCATTTTAATTGTATTGTACTAAAATACACATTTTTATACTTACGGTGGTCTTGTGGTGTGCCTATAAAATCCATACATATGGGCCCAGTCAGTTATTTTTTTCCCTTATCTGGACCTCATTTCTCTTTGGTTCTAATATATGTGGATATGGCACTTTGGACGTTTTTATTTAGTTTATTGTAGCTTTTACTACAATACTCACCTTTTTTTTCAGAACTGTCCCCTTATAGTACCATTAGATGTCCTTAGCCTTTCAGGTTTAACCGCTTCAGCCCCGGAAGATTTTACCCCCTTCCTGACCAGAGCACTTTTTACGATACAGCACTGCGTCGCTTTAACTGAAAATTGCACGGTCGTGCGGCATTGCTCCCAAACAAAATTGACGTCCTTTTTTCCCCACAAATAGAGCTTTTTTTTGGTAGTGTTTGATCACTTCTGGGATTTTTATTTTTTGCGCTATAAACAATTAAAGAGCGACAATTTTGAAAAAAAAAACGCATTATTTTTTACTTTTTGCTGTAATAAATACCCCCCAAAAATATATAAAAATTTTTTTTTTCCTCAGTTTAGGCCGATATGCATTCTTCTACATATTTTTGGTAAAAAAATCCCAATAAGCGTATATTGATTGGTTTGCGCAAAAGTTATAGCGTCTACAAAATAGGGGATAGTTTTATGGCATTTTAATTTTTACTTTTTTTTTTATTAGTAATGGCAGCGATCTGCAATTTTTTTCATGACTGCAATATTATGGCGGACACATCGGACAATTTTGACCTTATTTTGGGACCATTGCACTATTTTGGGACCATTGCCATTTATACAGTGATCAGTGCTATAAAAATGCATTGATTACTGTGTAAATGACACTGGCAGGGAAGGGGTTAACCACTAGGGGGTGATCAAGGGGTTAAGTGTGTCCTAGGGAGTGATTCTAACTGTGAGGGGAATGGGCTTCCAGTCACATGACAGCGATCACTGCTCCCGATGACAGGGATCGGTGATCTCTGTCATGACACAAGCCAGAACTGGGAAGTGCTTGGTTTATATAGGCACTTCCCCATTCTGAGGCTCCGTGACACAATCGCCGGGAGACCGGCAGACATTGAGTCCGCCGGTCCCGCGGGCACGGTCATGCTGTACGCGGCAGGCACGCGGGCGCGCGCCTGCTATCCCCGGCTCTTGAAGGGGACGTACAGGTACGCCCCTTTGCCCACTGCTGCCATTGTGCCGACGTATATCGGCGTGCAGCAGTCGGCAAGTGGTTAATGATGGTCAGCATCCCATCTGGGCCCAGGCTGTCATGGCTCGTAGCTGCACAGTGATTCAGAAGCAGAACAGTGATCTCTGTCACTCTTCTTTCTCCTCCTATCAGCATGCTCCTTGTATGCACATGAACTGATTGACTTGTTCCTTTCCCACATTGAGGTTTGCTGTACAGGAGCTGCAAGAGACTACAGCTAGATATGTGCACAACAGAAAAATGTGTTTCATTTAGTTTTAGTTCTTTAAGTCAGTGGTTTTCAACCCTGTCATCAAGTACCCCCAACAGGCCATGTTTGCAGGTTTTCCTTTATCTTGTACAGGTGCTTTAAATCAAGGTCAATTGCTTGGTACTTTGGACAGCTATTTTATCTAAGGCTGCGTACACACGAGCGGACTTTTCGGCAACAAAAGTCCTTTTTGGAGTTTGTTTCATATATTCAGATTTGTTTCATATATTTGTTATTTTCGATTCAAATTCGAAAATGAATTTGAATTCAAAATGGAAACATATTGCAAAAAAGACATCAAGGTATAAAAGTGAAATAAGATGATGGTACTTACTTAGGCTGCTTTATAGAATAGAATAGAATAGAAAATAAAAGAGAAGACTAGAACAAAATAGAATAGAATAGCAAATAAAGGAAAATAATAGAATAAAATAGAATAAAACAGAATAGAATAGAAAAAAGAATAGAAGAATAAAATAGAATAAAACAGAATAGAATATTCTATTCTTTTTTATTCTATTTTATTCTTCTATTCTTTTTTCTATTCTATTCTGTTTTATTCTATTATTTTCCTTTATTTTCTATTCTATTCTATTTTATTCTAGTCTTCTCTTTTATTTTCTATTCTATCCTATTCTGTTTTATTCTATTTTATTCTTCTATTCTTTTTTTCTATTCTGTTCTGTTTTATTCTTTTTTATTCTATTCTATCCCCCCATGCTATTGCCTAGAAAACTTGAGTCCATCCACAGGGTGTAGCCCTTTCAAGAAACAGCTCCTATTGTAAGTGCCTCCAGCAATGCATGGCCACTTGAATATGCGGCAGCCATTTTAAGCAACTTCAAAACCACCTTTTCTAAACAACCACCAAAGTTCACTAAATCATTTGTAGGTGAAAAATATTATTACATGTATGGGGACATGTGTCTTGAAACAATATACACAAACGGCTTGGTCCCATACAAAGGTAATAATCACAATTCATACATTTCTATTACTCATATACTTATTAGACAACATACAGTGACTTACACAAACATTTTAGGTTGTATTAAATTAGTCCTCTAGAGGAGGTAAGTATCCCAAACAATAGACCTATCATTACTGACAAACATACAATTCAAATCCCGTCATTATACCAAAAGATGAAAAATTAGTTCTTTTGCAAAGCAGAACTCACCCAACACATCAGACAGAGAAAACGTTCCCCTTTTCCTCGGGACAACAAAGTATTTCAAACAGTTTGATTCTTGGACTGGGAACCGCTCTCTCCTGATCCGATGCGCAGGAGGTTCCGTTCGCTCCTTAATTGGCCCGCCATCTGAAGTGGAGATTTCGCTATATGCTATGCGTAATCCATGTCTCTTGCGCTAATAAGCACCCTTTCAGCCTTTTGGTATAATGCATCTTACTAAACCCATATAAGCAGGGCTTTTTTTCTCAGAGAATAGGTGCAGGAACTCCGCCTTTTGGAGTTAGCCCTTGTCTCTGCTCCTACCCACCTCCGAGCACCGTTCCTTGGTTCCACCTCCTATCCACCTCCCCACACTGCCCCTTTTAGAAAATACAGAACCAAGTAACATTTGTGGTACTAAGTAATTTGTATGGAATTTGTTAATAACAAGAAAAGCAGTAAAAAAGATCCCCTGCAGCCACCAATAGACCCCACCCCCCCACCCCCCCCAGCAACAATGGACCACCTGCAAAAATTACCCCCCTCCAGCAACAATAGACCCCCGGCAGCAACAACAGATCTACCCCCCACAGACAGCATCAATAGACCCTGCAGCAGCCAGCTACCATAGACTGCTCCCTCAACATTAAACCCCCCCCAACAACAACTGACCCCCCAGCAACAATACATCCCCCACCAACAACAACAGACCTCCCCCCTGCACAAATAGAATGCTTCCAGAGACAATAGGTCCCCCAGCAGCAACAATAGACCTCCCCAGCAACAATAAACCCCTGCAAAAAATAGCACCTCCAGTAACAGTAGATCGCCCAGGATCAATAGACACTGTAACACAATCCAGCACCCCTTGCCATTACATACATGCAGTGCTGAAGGTGCCAGAACTGCGTTCCCCCGCGTTCCCGCAGAAAAAAAGCCCTGCATATAAGTAAACAGACATGACCACCATCTTACATCCTCAGCTCGACTGTCTGCCCTCACGAGCCCAGGCACTTTGTTTTTATTTATTAGCAACCAAAGCAAATGACAAACAGGAAGTCATGGCCCCAACAGCCTAACGCTTCCTCCATGCAAAATGACATTACAGGAAATGACAACACAGGAAATGACCACACAGGAAATTAAAACACTAAAGGGGAAGGCATCCACAGGAGTGGGAGGGAGAAGTGCACATGTCTCATCCACTTGAGGTATGTACACTGCCCCCTGCCCAGCCACATGCATGCACATCCACCATCTTGGTCAGCATGGGGTCCACTCAATACTGTTCAGAGTAACCAGTATCTAGTAAGATCATTCTACTTGTTCTTACAGGCTTGAGAAGATCTGCGGGGACATTGCTACTGCTGTTGTCAATATACGGTACGAGTATACCAACAAGGCAGATATCAATGTCTTCTTATTGAAGCAGATATGTATCCAAAAAGGGATAACATAGCCACAACATAGATATAATATGTTTCTCTCGTTATGCGGACTTCGCTTCTCTAATGTGCATAGACGTTTGAAGGCAATAAGCCCAGCGCATTGCGCTTGATGCTTACAAACCGGCAAACGCCCACAGACACTGAGAACACGTCTCCAAGCCCATGAGAAGGTTTTCATACTGGCGGTTTTACTGCTGGTCCGGATTCAACCCAAGTGCGCTCTGCTAGAGCGCTCCTTTGGGTAAATCAGACACAGGGAGACAGGTGACAATCTATAAAACACACAATCCTAGACTAAAATGTCCACATGAGTCCATATAATAAAATTTCCACAACAATCCATAATAGGTCTATGATGTCATAAGCACCCCCTTCCTTTTCTATATCTGCAGCTGCGGAATGAGTAAGCTCCTCCCCGCAGCTCAATTGCCCAGCAATGACAGCTAACTTCTGGGTTCAGACCGGACTAGTCCCTACACAAACATATGTTTACCTAGCCAAGCACTGCTAGAAGCAACATCTCTGGCATGTACAAATATATTAAATGATAATAGTAAATATTGGATAGACAGACCTTTTAATGCAGATAGATAGTTTGTAGAAACAAAACATAAAACCTTCTTTTATTACTTTTTGCCATAAGACAGTTGGTACATTCTGCCTATAAAACTCGAACATGTTAATTGGATTTTTAAAACCACTCTTAAGTAATTACATACAAATGGTTGTGGTGGACCATATCTCCCATCTGTCAATGCATTAGTAGATGCAAAGCAAAATGACTTCCATTAAAATTATGACCAAAGATAGAGATTTATTTCAGCCATCGCTTGCCATATAGCTTTTATGCGGTCCTTTTATTTGCAGACTTAATGATTTCCATGTAAATATTTTGTACCAGAAATAAACTATACATTGAAATGCACGCTAAGTCAAAATACTTCATTAATTTGGTGCTTCCGTTGAAGCAAATTAATTTAGTGTCGAGAAAAGAAGATCAGGAGTAATTAGATACATTTAAAGTGCATATAAAGCAATGTGATCTTTGAAATTGTTAAATTACAATAAAAATTGTTACACTAGCAGAAACATTGTAACTAAATTGTTTTATGTAAGAGAATGCTGTTTAAAGCACCCTTGACAGTTACAGTAGAGGGGAATTTTGAACATGGTTGCAGTCAGGCCACCAGCCCAATGGTTATAGGTATACTTCCCGCAGCTCTCCAAACCTTGTACAGCAGTCTTTCTCAACCTTTTCAACGTGGAGGAACCCTTGAAATACCCTTGTGGTCTCAGGGAACCCCTGCTAATAATTACTAAATCTACAGCTTACTGTACATTAGTGTGATGATCAGTGGGAAGAATGTTCCTTACATTTGTGGTCAATGAAAATAATGTTCCTTACATTGCTGGTCAGCGGGAAGAATGACCCTTATGCTGTATACACATGAGCAGACTTTTCGTCTGGACTGGTCTGACGGACCGAGTCCGGCGGACAATTCGACCGTGTGTGGGCTTCATCGGACCTGCAGTGGACTTTTTCGGTCGAAAATCTGACGGACTTTAGATTTGGAACATGTTTCAAATCTTTCCGACGGACTTGAGACCGGTCGAAAAGTCCGCTCGTCTGTATGCTAGTCCGACGGATGAAAACCGACGGTAAGGCAACTATTGGCTACTAGCTATGAACTTCCTTATTTTAGTCCGGTCATACTTCATCACGTACGAATCCGTCGGACTTTGGTGTGATCATGTGTAGGCAAGTCTGTTCGTTCCAAAGTCTGTCAAAAGTCCGTCGGAAAAACTGTCGGACCTTTGTTGCTGAAAAGTCCACCCGCGTGTACAGGGCATTAGGTTGGTGGTCAGTGGGAGGAATGCTTCTTACATTGATAGTCAGTGGGAAAAAGGCCCTTTATATTGGTGCTCAGTGGGAAGAATGTTACTTCCATTGATGGTCAGTGGGAAAAATGGGAAGAATGTTCCTTCCTTTGGTCAGTGGGAAGAATGATTCTTACATTGGTGGTCAGTGGGAAGAATGATCCTTCCATTGGTGGTCAGTGGGAAGAATGATCCTTACATTGGTGGTCAGTGGGAAGATGGTTCCTTCTATTGGTGGACAATGAAAAAAATGCCCCTTACATTAGTGATCAGTGGGAAGAATGCTCCTTACATTGGTGGCCAATTGAGGAATGATCCTTACATTGGTGGTCAGTGTGAAGAATGTTCCTTCCATTGGTGGTCAGTGGGAAGAATCCTTAACCCACAGATAGCTAAAATAAAAAAAAAACAATGGTGTCAGTGGGAACTTATCTGAAAGGCAGATATCGCTCAGTAACCTCTGAAGAAACTCTAGGGTTCGACAGAACCCTGGTCGAGTAAGGCTGCTGTAGAGAATTCATAAACAAGAATATGTGGATGTAAGAAAGGTATAGTGCCATTTACCTTTTTCCTGTGCTGTCAGCCTTCCCCACAGCCAATGATATCAACCTTCAAAAGGGGCTGTGGCTATTTAACAGAGGGTCCTTCCTGCACTTAGTGCTCAAGCACTGTTCCATTTGTGTAAATGCAAGAAACTTGTGCGCTGCTATGTGAAACCTCAAATAAGTGATAATTACTAATATACTTTGTGAAGAGCTGCAAACACTCAAGAGTACGCTCAAAACGTTAACATGTAGGAAGGCCAGTATGGTGGCCTGAATTTATGGGAGGAGCCCGGGGGGTATTTAAGCAGCCCGCTCACCTGTGGTGCTTGTCGGTTTCCTGTGCGCGATACGTTACGTCACTAGGCCGACTATCCGAATACCAAACGTCCGCAAGTTGTTGTCTCGCGAAGTTCCCGCATTTTGCTATTTCGTGCTCGAGAGTGTCAGTGTTTACCGATCCGTATCGTTCGTACCACGCGTCTGGCTTGGCTGTCGCAGGTAGGGTCCCGTCGGACTTTTGTTTTTACGAATTGTTAGATATCATGTCACTAAACCGTGATATCAAACTTACGAAGCACCCGCAACTTTACGTACGTACCCGCAATGTATATCACTCGCACTATCGTTATGTAACCATTTCGTGTTAGTTAAGGAAACCACCGCGACGCGTGCGTCGCTTCATTTCAGGCATGTCTAAACTGCAAAAAACATGAGTCAGCAGACAGCCATAGCGATTCGCAGTTCACAATCTTATCAAACCACGTCAGTTTGATACCAATCATTTCTCATTTCTGAACATTTCTAGACACATTTCTATCATTTCAAACCATTTCAAAATCATTTCTCATTTCAGTCACATACCGCGCTCCGATTCGAATCCAGTTGCACCTAAAAGATGCACCGATTCGCTCCGGTGTGCCCCAGTAGTTACGGCCTCATTTCAGTACATGCTCCAGAGTCACGTCATAAGCAGTCGATAAAAAAAAAATAAAAAAAAAAAAAATATATATATATATATATATATATATATATATATATATATATATATATATATATATATATATATATATATATCGACTCACCGATTCGTACCTCTGTCATGGCTATCATTTCATTGCCACGTAGCACACTCCGATACGAATTTAGTCGCATGGAAATGCACCGATTCGTCTCGGCGTGCCCCAGGTATTTGCCACATTTCAGTTCATGCTCCAGAGTCCGATTCGTAGTCAGTCGCTACAGCAGCACGACCGATTCGCGCCTCTGTCATGGCAAAACAATATGTTACACCTGCACTTACCGCGCTCCGCTTCGAATCCAGTCGCATCCTCCATGCACCGATTCGTTACGGTGTGCCCCAGGGCTCGGCCTCATTTCAGAAACATGCTCCAGAGTCCGGATCACAGCTAGTCGCAGATATCGGGCGACTGATCCGCATCTCTGTCATGGGAATTGCTACCATTTCACTCCCACAGCGCATCACCGTTTCGAAAACAGTCGCATCCGACATGCACCGATTCGTCACGGAATGCCGCAGTTGATTCGGCCGTATCCATACCTATACCAGAGCTCGGTTAGTTGCTAGTCGCAAAATGCGGCACAACCAATGCGAGCCTCGGTTAAGGTAAATACATTTCTCTCATTTCGTTCACACTGTGCTCCGATTCGAATCCAGATGCATCAATCATGCACCGATTCGTCCCGGTGTGCACCACTGTTTTTCAATTGCCTCATTTCAGTACATGCTCCAAACCCTTCACAAATTATCACCTAAAAAAAAAAAAAAAAAAAAAAAAAATGGCAAGAAATAAGTTGGGTAAGTATGACTTAGAGAATCAAAGGAAAAACTTGAAATTCATGTCACCCCCAATAGGTTACAGTCAACCAAAAAATACGAGCTCAAAGACACGATATTCTCATCAGATCAATCATGTCACAGGCTGGCAGCGAAGACTTCACGGCCCCTCTGTCACCTTCCCCGGTCTCAGAGAGTGGCAGCGTGAAGTCCCTCAGGGGATGGACTATCCCCAAACTGACGGCGGAGCTAAGACGCAGAGGTGTGCCCTTCCCCGCCGCAGCGAGGAAAGTCGAGCTGTTCAAGCTCCTTTTTCCCCCACCAGCAGCAGGACCCAGTACCCAACAGGCATCCCTTCAGTCAATATCTTCGGCCATCGCACAACTTCACACGATGGTGTCGTCCCTGTCTACCTCGGTCTCAGACGTACAAACCAGGGTGGCACTCCCGGAGGCTCGACCGACCGCGGCTATCGGTGGTCCTTAAAACCAAAGACCCCAGACTGAACCGCAAGTTATCTGTCCCAGAATTCACCTTGGCCTTCGGCATGCTGAGAGACGTCCCATGCTCAGCCGCCCCCAGCAGAAGGGAAGAGCTGGATTGTACCTCCATACGGTAGTAGACTTGGGCTACAAGTATGGAGGATTTTCCTTTTACGATCACCACCGTTCCTTTTCCGCAAAGGCTGCAGCCAGACTCACACAGTTCCAAACAACAACAAATTGGAGTCTCATGGACACAGAGCTCTTCTGCCGCCATTTTTTCCGGCTTACGCTCACCCCTAGGTGCGATTTGCCAGACCTCCACCCACACTGCCACCTGGTGCGCCAATGCGACTATCAAAACATCCTTTCGAATTTCCCTCTACGTCCGGTGCACTTCAGGGTCAGTCGGCCCCTGAACAAACGCCTCAGGTGGACAAATTCGGACGCCCAGTCCGAACCGTGGGAGGGGCAGCCATCTGCAATAATTACAATTACGGGTCCTGCAACATCAGTCAGTGCCGCCTACTCCACATCTGCACCTTATGCCAAAGAGCGCACCCAAGGAACTTGTGCGAAGTCAAACAAACAGAAGAGGGCATGACTAAGCCGGATCAACGTCTTATGGCTAAGACTCTACCTCACCTCACATCCCACCCCCTCTCTGGCCACCTACCTTATTCAGGGCTTCACAGTAGGCTTTCACACAGGCTTCATTTCACTACCCCACAGTACGTACGAATGTGGGAATCTTCATTCAGCAGCCATCGACGAACAAACCATAGATCGGCTCTTACAAACAGAACTAGACCGAGAGTACGTTATAGGCCTTTCACTCAGCCCCCTTTCAGCACTTGGAGAGTCAGCCCTATTGGGGCTTGTCAAGGGCAAATTCACAAATAAATTACGTTTGGTGTACGACCTGTCTGCGCCTCATTCTTCCCACATCCCCAGTCTCAATTCCCTGATTCCCTCCGAAGAATTCTCCCTAAAATATTCCTCCGTAGACATGCCGATACAAGCAGTCATCAAAGCAGGTACAGGTGCCTGGCTTTCCAAAGCCGACATCTCGGATGCCTTTAAGCTCCTGCCTATCCACCCATCCCTTTGGTGCTGGCATGGCATCAAGTGGAAGGAGGCATATTATTTGGCCACAAAACTGACGTTCGGTTCGAAGAGCAGCCCTTGGCTCTTCGACACATTCGCTCAGTCTCTTGCTTGGATACTGTTACACAAGGCTAAGTGACAAAAAGTCATCCATTACCTGGACGACTTCCTACTAATAGAACCTCCCAGCAAGCCCCCAGGAGACCTCGACAAACTCAGAGCGATATTCGGAAAACTCAATCTTCCCATCGCCGAGCACAAAGTAGAAGGCCCAGCACATAACATCACCTTTCTCGGGGTCAACTTAGACACCTGCGCTATGCAAGCCAGTCTCCCCCTCGACAAACTAACCCGCATTAAGGCGGTCCTTCACAAATTCACCCACACCAAGGGGTGTACCAAGAAGCAGTTGCAATCTCTCCTGGGAATGCTGAATTTCGCCATGCAAATTATTCCACAAGGCCGCACCTTCGTGTCACGCCTGCTGAGATTCCTGCCAGAAACACAAGACCCCGATCAGATCTTAAATCTAGACTCCGCAGCAATAGCGGACCTATCTATGTGGGACGAATTCCTGTCCTCCCGGAATGGTATATCCCTAATTATACCCATGGTTTCAGCCCTGTCACCCCAGGTGGTGACAGACGCTGCAGCCACCACAGGTTTCGCGGCAATTTTTGGCCATCATTGGTTTTCAGGACCCTGGCCTCAACAGATACTGTTGATACCCGGCTTTATTCAAACATCTTCCCTCTTCGAACTCTATCCCATAGTGGCAGCTGCACAACTCTGGGGTCACCATTGGACAGGGCAAACAGTAATCTTCACCACCGACAATCATGCCACGGCAGACATCATCAACAAAGGCAGGTCCAATTCCCTAGCAGTCATGTCCTTCCTGCGCAGATTGGTACAACTGTCCTTACAGCATCAGTTTAACATACACTGTGCATTTATTCCAGGCAGATACAATTTAGCTGCTGACGCACTGTCACGTTTTAACTACACCTCCTTTTTCAAACAGGTTCCCGGAGCCGATCCAGTGTCGGCCCCTATCCCTGTCTGGTCACAACTGACCCTGGACTAGTTCAAAGTTTACAAGGAGCAACGCAGCTCATCAATCACTCACTCTCTCATAACACACTCAAAGCCTACCAGACAGCTTGGAAGGCGTTCAATAAATTTCTCACATCCTGCCGTAAAGGACCAATAGATGTCAAACAGGTACTGGCCTTCATTTCATACTGCCACACTCAGCTGGCTTTATCTTACAATACCATTCGGCTATACCTAGCCGGCATACAACATTTCGTGACCCTGGAAGACCCCACAAAATCTTCACTGTTCTCATCACACGCTATACGAGCCATCCTAAGGGGCATCCAGAAACAACAACCAGTGATCAGTACTAAGCGCTTACCCATTACGGGGCCCATCTTCAGGGATATGTCGACTATTCTGGCTACTTCGCCATTCGGTCTGCTGCCCAGCACGGTCCTACAAGCAGCCATATAGTTGGCTTACTACGGGTTCTTGCGACCTGGCGAATTCACCTATAACCACCCCACAGACCAAGTATTATGCAGACGGCACTTGCTTCGCCACCAAGACCATTTCATCCTTCACCTCGAGGTTTCTAAAACCCAGCAAACAGGCTCTGGAGTGGACATTCACCTCTACAGAACCAATAACAGCTGGTGTCCAGTCACCGTACTTAACCGTCTCCTCTCACTCCTGCCTGAACAATCGGACACCAGTCCTCTTCTACCATTCCCAGTTAAACCCTTAAACGCATGTCAGTTTGTAAAACACATAAGGATACTTCTCCGCAATCTTCACCTTAACCCCAGTCAGTACTCCGGACACTCCTTCCGCATCGGAGCAGCCTCCGCAGCAACCCGCCAGGGGGTTCCAGACCACATCATCAAAAGACTAGGCAGATGGAAATCAGCCTGCTTCGCCCGGTATATACCCAATCCTCAAGTAGAGATGGCACAGGCATTCTCCAAATTGGCTCAATGAATACCTGAAAACCAATAATATATTATACCCCTACCTGAATGTTTTTGCCCCCTTATTTTGGCATACCGGCCATTAGACCAAGGCACACTTTCAGGTCCATTTCATATGGTAAGTCCACACTTCCAGGTCTATTTCCGATGGTAAGTCTTATCTTTACTATAAGTGTTATCTATGTCCATATCGGACATAGGGCTCCGACCATAAGTAGGAAGGCCAGTATGGTGGCCTGAATTTATGGGAGGAGCCCGGGGGGTATTTAAGCAGCCCGCTCACCTGTGGTGCTTGTCGGTTTCCTGTGCGCGATACCCACCCTCCCATCCCCATTTCACAGCATTTCTCAACTATTCATTTCATTCATTTCTCTTACAGAATAATAATTTCTTAAACCAGGGTATGCCCCCTTATTTTGGCATACCGGCCATTAGACCAAGGCACACTTTCAGGTCCATTTCATATGGTAAGTCCACACTTCCAGGTCTATTTCCGATGGTAAGTCTTATCTTTACTATAAGTGTTATCTATGTCCATATCGGACATAGGGCTCCGACCATAAATAATATTTAAACAAGGATAATGGTGTGCTTATAAAAAATGATGACATCAAACAAAAATTTGGACAAATAAAATTAAGTGACAATTGAATAAAGTAAAAATGTGGAACAAAGCAATAAATGAATGAATAAAATCCAAGTAAAGAGAAAGTGTCCAAGTGCAAAAATATATGTAGATATGGATGACAAATTAGTCCATTTGATAAAGGAGAAACCAACTCCAATGGCGGAGGAGATCAGACAGAGAAAACCACCACCAGTAAGTGTAAAGATTGGCCACTCACCTCCAGATAAGACCAAAAGGTCAGAAAAGCACAATAAATAGCTGATGGAAACCCAGCTGGTATGTCTATGCAGACACCCTCCGGTCTTAAGCCTCCATCCTCAAACACCACTCCAGATATAATCATAGGGTCAGAGAAACATCCCATCTCCACTGAAGATTCCAATAGGTCTGTTGTGACTAGGGATGAGCTTCGTGTTCGAGTCGAACCCATGTTCAAATCGAACATCGGCTGTTCGGTCGTTCGCCGAATTGCGAACGATATGGGCCGTTCGCGCCAAATTCGTGTGGCGCGTCACGGCCCATAATTCACTGCGGCATCGCAGTGCATTGCTGGCTGATGATTGGCCAAGCATGCACTATGACCCGCATGCTTGGCCAATCACAGCGCCGTCAGTAGAGAGAGCTGTAATTGGCCAAAGCCAGGGTGGCTTTGGCCAATTATGGCTCAGGGGATTTAGTACACACCCCACACTATATAAGGCCGCCTGCACGGCGGCCCTGTGTAGTGTGTGTTCCGGTGTGCTGAGAGATAGAGAGAGAGAGAGACAGTGTCATTTGATTTGAGTTAGATAGATTAGGCAGAACAGTCAGTCAGTTAGCTGCACTTACAGTGTATTGTGTATATATATGCATCCCAGGTGTTGCATATATATATATACACTGTATTCAGTTTAGCTAGATCCGTTCCTGTTATCTTCTATCTAGACTATTTACATTTAGTGCAGTGTGTCCTGCTCACAGTGTTCAGCTAGATCCGTTCCTGCTATTTACATTTAGTGCAGTGCGTCCTGCTCACAGTGTTCAGCTAGATCCGTTCCTGCTATTTACATTCAGTGCAGTGCGTCCTGCTCACAGTGTTCAGCTAGATCCGTTCCTGCTATTTACATTCAGTGCAGTGCGTCCTGCTCACAGTGTTCAGCTAGATCCGTTCCTGCTATTTACATTCAGTGCAGTGCGTCCTGCTCACAGTGTTCAGCTAGATCCGTTCCTGGTATTTACATTTAGTGCAGTGCGTCCTGCTCACAGTGTTCAGCTACATCCGTTCCTGCTATTTACATTCAGTGCAGTGCGTCCTGCTCACAGTGTTCAGCTAGATCCGTTCCTGGTATTTACATTTAGTGCAGTGCGTCCTGCTCACAGTGTTCAGCTACATCCGTTCCTGCTATTTACATTCAGTGCAGTGCGTCCTGCTCACAGTGTTCAGCTAGATCCGTTCCTGCTATTTACATTCAGTGCAGTGCGTCCTGCTCACAGTGTTCAGCTAGATCCGTTCCTGCTATTTACATTCAGTGCAGTGCGTCCTGCTCACAGTGTTCAGCTAGATCCGTTCCTGGTATTTACATTTAGTGCAGTGCGTCCTGCTCACAGTGTTCAGCTACATCCGTTCCTGCTATTTACATTCAGTGCAGTGCGTCCTGCTCACAGTGTTCAGCTAGATCCGTTCCTGCTATTTACATTCAGTGCAGTGCGTCCTGCTCACAGTGTTCAGCTAGATCCGTTCCTGCTATTTACATTCAGTGCAGTGCGTCCTGCTCACAGTGTTCAGCTAGATCCGTTCCTGGTATTTACATTTAGTGCAGTGCGTCCTGCTCACAGTGTTCAGCTAGATCCGTTCCTGCTATTTACATTCAGTGCAGTGCGTCCTGCTCACAGTGTTCAGCTAGATCCGTTCCTGGTATTTACATTTAGTGCAGTGCGTCCTGCTCACAGTGTTCAGCTACATCCGTTCCTGCTATTTACATTCAGTGCAGTGCGTCCTGCTCACAGTGTTCAGCTAGATCCGTTCCTGCTATTTACATTCAGTGCAGTGCGTCCTGCTCACAGTGTTCAGCTAGATCCGTTCCTGCTATTTACATTCAGTGCAGTGCGTCCTGCTCACAGTGTTCAGCTAGATCCGTTCCTGGTATTTACATTTAGTGCAGTGCGTCCTGCTCACAGTGTTCAGCTACATCCGTTCCTGCTATTTACATTCAGTGCAGTGCGTCCTGCTCACAGTGTTCAGCTAGATCCGTTCCTGCTATTTACATTCAGTGCAGTGCGTCCTGCTCACAGTGTTCAGCTAGATCCGTTCCTGCTATTTACATTCAGTGCAGTGCGTCCTGCTCACAGTGTTCAGCTAGATCCGTTCCTGGTATTTACATTTAGTGCAGTGCGTCCTGCTCACAGTGTTCAGCTAGATCCGTTCCTGCTATTTACATTCAGTGCAGTGCGTCCTGCTCACAGTGTTCAGCTAGATCCGTTCCTGCTATATACATTTAGTGCAGTACGTCCTGCTCACAGTGTTCAGCTAGATCCGTTCCTGTTATCTTCCTACTGACAGGCAGGCTTGTCTGGTTACAGTATATAAAGCTACCTGAAGAAAATTACAGGTGTTCTTTTTGATCCTATTAGTACCACGGTCAGGCAGCTAGACTATTTACATTTAGTACAGTGTGTCCTGCTCACAGTGTTCAGCTAGATCCGTTCCTGTTATCTTCCTACTGACAGGCAGGCTTGTCTGGTTACAGTATATAAAGCTACCTTAAGAAAATTACAGGTGTTCTTTTTGATCCTATTAGTACCACGGTCAGGCAGCTAGACTATTTACATTTAGTACAGTGCGTCCTGCTCACAGTGTTCAGCTAGATCCGTTCCTGTTATCTTCCTACTGACAGGCAGGCTTGTCTGGTTACAGTATATAAAGCTACCTGAAGAAAATTACAGGTGTTCTATCCCAGCTTAGTGCAGCTACAGGCCATTAGTATGTCTGGAAGGCCAAGAAGGAGAGGCAGACAGTCACAAGCCAATAAGAGAGGGCAAGCAGGCTCTGTGTCTAGTGCTGGTCGTGGAGACGGTGCATCCTCATCAGCACGTGGCCATGGGACACGCTTGGCCTTTTTTTCGGCAGCTGGCCGTGTTGAGCCGCAACATGCGGAAGACTTGGTCGAGTGGATGACCAAGCCGTCCTCATCCTCCTCATCCTCTCTCACCCATGCCCAGGGTGCTTTGTCTGGCAAAGCAGCGGCCTCTTCCCTCAGCTCAATGTCATCAGTGACTCCTTCCCTAGCTCCACCATGTCCTCATGAGGATTCCCTCGAACTGTTTGACCACAGTGTTGGGTACATGCTCCAGGAGGATGCCCAGCGTTTGGAAGGCTCTGATGATGATACTGAGCTCAATGAAGGCAGTAACATGAGCACGGACAGAGGGGGTGCCCAAGAAGGACAGCAATCTGGCAGTCATGCTCCCCCTGCTGCAGCATACTGCCAGGTTTGCTCCAGTGATGAGGAGGGAGGGGATGATGAGGTCACTGACTCAACGTGGGTGCCTGATAGGAGAGAGGAGGAGGAGGAGGAGGAGGAGGAGGTGGCACATCACCAACTAGGCAGGATGCCCTCCAGGGGCCAGCCTAAGGGCAGCACATTGACTGCATCACACCCCAAAGCTCCACATGTGCAGGGCGCTGCAGTCTCTGCGCGTTATTCAAAAAGTTCTTTGGTGTGGGCCTTTTTTGAGACGAGTGCATCAGATCGCACCGCTGCTATTTGCAACATATGTCTCAAGCGTATCTCGCGTGGCCAAAACATCTCCCGCTTGGGTACCACATGCTTGACCAGACATATGTTGACCTGCCATGCAGTTCGTTGGCAAGCGTATCTAAAAGACCCACACCAAAGAACAAAGAGGATCTCTCCTTGCTCCTCATCAGCTGAGATTTCCAACCCCACTAGACCTTCAGTCCTCTCTGAGACCTGCAGTGAGAGGAATGAAGGTGTAGAATTAGGTGTGTCACAGCCAAGTACTTGTGGGCAATCTGCTTTTGGTACACCGACGTCAGATTGTACCAGGCAAATTTCCCTGCCCCAGCTGCTGCACCGCCGAAAGAAGTTTGCTCCCAGCCATCCACATGCCCAGCGGTTGAATGCTAGCTTGGCAAAATTGCTAGCACTTCAACTGCTGCCTTTTCAGTTGGTAGACTCTGCCCCCTTCCGTGAGTTTGTGGAATGTGCGGTTCCTCAGTGGCAGGTACCCAAACGCCACTTTTTCTCACGGAAGGCGATTCCGGCTCTCTACCGGCATGTGGAAGGCAATGTCCATGCCTCGCTGGACAGGGCGGTCAGCGGTAAGGTGCATATTACCGCTGACTCATGGTCCAGCAGGCATGGACAGGGACGTTACTTAAGTTTCACGGCGCATTGGGTGACTCTGCTGGCAGCTGGGAAGGATGCAGGACAAGGTGCAGTAGTGTTGGAGGTTGTTCCGCCACCACGCCTCCAAAATGCTGATTGTGACACACCTCTCTCCTCCACCCCCTCCTCTTCTTCTTCCTCCATGGCCTCTTCCTCGGAACCAGCGGTGCTCCGTAGGCGTTCAAGGGGCTACGCAAGTACGCAGGCCAAAAGATGCCATGCGGTGCTTGAGCTGGTGTGCTTGGGGGACAGGAGCCACACTGGGGCAGAGGTTCTGTCAGCTCTGCAGGGGCAGGTTCAGAGGTGGTTGACGCCACGCCAACTTAAGGCAGGAATGGTGGTTTGCGACAATGGCACCAACCTCCTCTCTGCCCTCCGACAGGGACAACTGACCCATGTGCCCTGTTTGGCTCACGTCCTTAACTTGGTGGTGCAGCGGTTCTTGGGCAGGTACCCGGGCTTACAGGATGTCCTGAGGCAGGCCAGGAAAGTCTCTGTGCATTTCCGCCGGTCATATAATGCCAGTGCTCGGCTGACGGACCTCCAAAAGGAGTTTAACCTGCCCAAGAACCGCCTAATCTGTGACATGCCCACCAGGTGGAACTCGACGTTGGCCATGCTGCAGCGGCTGCACACGCAGCAGAGGGCCATCAATGAGTACCTGTGCGACTATGGCACCAGGACAGGGTCAGGGGACCTTGGTTTTTTTTCCCCACGCCAGTGGGCCATGATCAGGGATGCATGCACTGTCCTGTCACCATTCGAGGAGGCCACGAGGATGGTGAGCACTGACAGTGCATGCATCAGTGACACTGTCCCCCTTGTCCACCTGTTGGAGCACACGCTGCGTGGAATAATGGACAGGGCACTTGAGGCAGAACAGAGGCAGGAAGAGGAGGACTTCCTTAGCTCTCAAGGCCCCCTTTATCCAGACAGTGTTCCTGCGTGCCCGCCGATCACACAGGAAGAGGACGAGGAGGAGGAGGAGGAGGAGGAGGAAGATTGTGTCAGTATGGAGGTGGAGCCTGGCACTCAGCATCAGCAGTCTTTAAGGGATCAGTCCCAAGGAACACATGGACTTGTACGTGGCTGGGAGGAGGTGGCTGCGGACGTTGTTGTCCTTAGTGACCCAGAGGACTCCGGACCGAATGCCTCAGCAAACCTACGCTGCATGGCCTCCCTGATCCTGCAAAGCCTGCGTAAGGATCCTCGTATTCGTGGTATCAAGGAGAAGGACCAATACTGGCTGGCAACCCTCCTTGATCCACGTTACAAGGGTAAGGTTGCGGACCTTATCTTGCCATCGCAGAGGGAGCAGAGGATGAAACATCTTCGGGAGGCCTTGCAGAAAGGTCTGTGCAACGCGTTCCCAGAGACTGGGAGGTTACAAACTCCTGTTTCTGGACAACGTGTTGCTGAGGCTTCGGTCAGTCAAAGAAGGAGCGGTGGAGAAGGTGGCCGTCTGACCGATGCGTTCAGACAATTTTTTGGTCCGCAGCCCCAAGGTATGATCGGTTCCAGCAACCATCGCCAGCGTCTGTTTTACATGGTGCAGGAATACCTAGGGGCAAGATCAGACTTGGACACCTTTCCCACCGAAAATCCTCTGGGTTACTGGGTCTTGAGGATGGATCACTGGCCAGAGCTTGCACAGTATGCAATTGAGCTACTGGCCTGTCCTGCATCCAGCGTTCTTTCGGAACGCACATTCAGTGCTGCTGGAGGCGTGGTAACCGATCACAGGGTGCGTCTGTCCACCGACTCGGTCGATCGGCTGACCTTCATAAAAATGAATCAGTCTTGGATCACCACCAGCTACCAAGCACCTGATGCAGATGTAACCGAATAATTTTTTTTGAAATCTCAGATCCCTTCAAAGACTGCCTATGCTGATGCTGAGTGACTATCCCTGAGTAATTATCCTCTTCCTCCTCAATCATCACGCTGATAGCTTGTAAGAACATTTTTGGTTCTGGGCGCCACCACCAGTGCCTAAGGCACAATTTTTCAGCCCCTGTTTAACAGGGGCGTGTAATTACAATTTTTGATGCAATACTTTGCAGCAGGGCTTGTTCCTGCGTTTCAACTAGAGTGTCTGTGAGGGGTTGCAGTGTTGTGGCACCAGCACCAGTGCCTAAGACCCAATTTTTCTGCCCCTGTCTAACAGGGGCGTGTAATTACAATTTTTGATGCAATACTTTGCAGCAGGGCTCGTTCCTGCGTTCCAACTAGAGTGTCTGTGAGGGGTTGCAGTGTTGTGGCACCAGCACCAGTGCCTAAGGCCCAATTTTTCTGCCCCTGTCTAACAGGGGCGTGTAATTACAATTTTTGATGCAATACTTTGCAGCAGGGCTCGTTCCTGCGTTCCAACTAGAGTGTCTGTGAGGGATTGCAGTGTTGTGGCACCAGCACCAGTGCCTAAGGCCTAATTTTTCAGCTCCTGTTCAACAGGGGCATGTAATTACAATTCTTGATCTAATATTTCACAGCAGGGCCCTGTGAGGGCTTACAGTGTTTTGGCCACAGCAACACCTAAGGCCCAAATTTCTGCTGAGTATATAGGGCAGGACCCTACTTTCAAACATCTAACTTACAAACGACTCCTACTTGCAAACGGAAGGAGACAACAGGAAGTGAGATGAAATCTACCCCTAAGGAAGGGAAATTCTCTCCTGTAAGAGTTAATATGGGAAAACAATTTCTCCTTTCCACTGATGCTTTCCAATCCTTGTTCCACAAAAAAACCCAAATTTTCAAAAAACATTTTTCATTGGGACAAAAAAGTGAGGTGAAATCTTCTGAAGAGGAGGAAAGACGCAAAACAAATGTCACAGGGGTGATAACCCTTCCCTATGTTTTCCAAAAAGCTTAGAAAAGATTTTTTGGCTGGAGCTAAACACATTAAAAATGTTCAAAATTACAAACAGATTCTACTTAACAACAAACCTACAGTCCCTGTCTTGTTTGCACCGCCTGAATACTGCTGTTCAGAGTATATAGGGACCTTTCCTTATTTTAATTTGGGTGCGGGGTTCCCCTTAATATCCATACAAGACCCAAAGGGCCTGGTAATGGACTGGGGGGTACCCATGCCGTTTGTCTCACTGATTTTCATCCATATTGCCATGACCCGACATGACATTAAACCCGCAAGCAGTTTTAAATGAGATTTTTTCCTTTAAAAATGACATTTGGTGCAGGGACTGTTCTAAACATGGGAAACACGCGTCACTTTACAGGCATACTATAGACACCCCCCAGGTACGATATTTAAAGGAATATTTCACTTTTTTTTTTTTACTTTAAGCATCATTAAAATCACTGCTCCCGAAAAAACGGCCGTTTTTAAAAGTTTTTTTTGCATTGATACATGTCCCCTGGGGTAGGACCCGGGTCCCCAAACCCTTTTTAGGACAATACCATGCAAATTAGCCTTTAAAATGAGCACTTTTGATTTCGAACGTTCGAGTCCCATAGACGTCAATGGGGTTCTAACGTTCGTGCGAACTTGCGGTCCGTTCGCGGGTTCTGGTGCGAACCGAACCGGGGGGTGTTCGGCTCATCCCTAGTTGTGACTCACTCTAATAGCGTGTCTCTTGCACAACCGTCACTCAGGGAGAACAAACATATCCATAGTGCAATAATGCCAATATAAAAGTAACAATTTATTCAGTGACTGCTTACATAAAGGTAAGGTAACATCCGCAGTAAAAATAGGAATGTTCCATTTGCTTCCTTCTTTCAACTTCTATTCTATATCTCCTTGGATTAATCTTCTGCATACTGAGCTTGGCTTCTCCTTGGATTCATTTGTTTGCCACCTGCCCTGACTTTGGTCCATTTCCTTCTTATCATCTCCACCCTCTTGGCTCCACCAGTAGGCCTTTTTCGCTTCTGTATCTGCATGCATGGCTTTGTCTCTGCACCTTGAACAGGGTGAACCTGAGGGTCATGACAAAGTGAAATCCATCTCCACCATACTGAGCTTTGGTAAAAACCAGCTAGTGCTTAGACTCACTACCCTGGGGATCTCACACCACCTGCTCATATGAACATTTACTTCCAACCAATTTATGAGATATAGCTTGTTATATGGGAACAAGCAAGAGAGATACTGGAAGACTCTAGGTTATTTTGCTCATGTAAGCTGGTTATGGCTTAGCATTGACATTGTCTTCTGGAAATTCACAGGGATTTGGATGTTTAAAGGGTTAGACAAATGGATTTGGTGGGTATTACATACAGTGCCTTGAAAAAAGTATTCATATCCCTTGACATTTTTCATCATGTTACACCAAAACCATAAATGTAATTTATTGGGATTTTATTTGATAGACCAACACAAAGTGGTACATAATTGTGAAGTGGAAGGAAAATGATAAATGGTTTTAAAACGTTTTTACAAATAAATAAAGGTATGTGAAAAGTGTGGCATGCGTTGGATGGAGAGTGTCTGTGAACAGCAATTTTCAAGTCTTGCCACAGATTCTCAATTGGATTTAGGTCTGGACTTTGACTGGGCCATTCTAACACATGAACATGCTTTGATATAAACCATTTCATTGTATTGTTCTTGGTAAATCTAAAGGAAAATTGTACAATAAAACGTATAATGTATAGCCACTTTCACTTGCAATAAGGAGCTTCCGGTCATGTGACCGATGTGACAGCCAATCACAGCGGTCACAGAATCTGAATACTAGACATGTGCACACTGAAATATTTCGTTTCAGAATTTCGTTTTCGTCCGAAAAATAAATTTATTTAGTTACTCCCGAAATTCGTTTTTATTTATTTAGTTTTTCATTAAAAATTGCATTCGTCCGAAAATCCAAATTAAGGTCGAATCTGTCATTGAAGGCTTATGGTGTCTGTCGAATGTTCAAAGAAGATTCGACGGAGCAGCTAAACTGTACAACGCCGTATAGTTTACCTGCTCCGTCAAATCTTCTTAGAACTTTCAACAGACACCATAAGCCAACATATGTGTGTACTTAGTTCTAGCTATTTTACTGCTCCTCCTCTTTGGTTACAATCAGCCAATAACATTCATCATCATCATTATTTTTATTTATCTTTTCTCCCCTACGTCGAATCTTTTCTCCCCTACGTCAAATCTTTTCTCCCCTACGTCGAATCTTTTCTCCCCTACGTTGAATCTTTTCTCACCTACGTCAAATCTTTTCTCCCCTATGTTGAATCTTTTCTCTCTATCTCGAATCTTTTCTCTCTATGTAGAATAATCTTGGACTAATAGAGTTAAGGTTAGGCACATTCGGCCACAGGTTTGATGGACACAGATTGTTATTGTCATCATCATGTCGAATCTCCTATCTATATCGAACTGTTCTAGCAACGAAAACGAAAATAAAGCATTTGTTTATGTCAGATCTTTCGTTTTTCGGATTCTGCACTTTCGTTATCGTTTGTTAAAACGATAGCGAAAATACCTGAAATTCAGACGAAAATGCATTCGGACGAAAACGAATGCACATGTCTACTGAATACCTGTCTCTGCCTCCTACGATTTAGATCCTCCTAAAGGGCTGGACAGCGGCGGCCACAGAGGGGTTAAGTTGTACAGTTATTTTAGAAACATTGAAAAACTACATGGGTTCTCTTTAAGCTGGAATTGCACTTTAGGTATAAAAGCTATAAAATAGGTGATATAAGAAGCTAATGCTTTGAAATTTAAGTTTGTCTTTCAATAGTACAAATTACCCTATCTGAGAAAGATGATACCTTCCAACTAATGTTCAGTATCTAATTGCATTTTTATTCCTGCACTGAATTCATTTGTCCGTTACATAGCTTTCCTTAACATGCTAATTTGTCTTTTTAGTAGGATTGTTGAAATTGATGAAGAAAGTAATGGGGAATGAAGAGTGTTTTTCTTGATTGATAAAAATTGTCTGAGTACATGGATAATTATTGGGTAGTGAGCTGATCTTCATTCTGCAATGTTTCAAAACAGTGCTAAATAAATTCAGGGCTGCAGAGCTTCCTTTTTTGTCATTGGACCTCAAATAAAAATTACATCATTGCAAGTGTTAAGACAAGCATGTATACAGTATCTCACAAATGTGAGTACACTCCTCACATTTTTGTAAATATTTTATTCTATCTTTTCATGTGACAACACTGAAGAAATGACACTTTGTTACAATGTAAAGTAGTGAGTGTACAGCTTGTATAACAGTGTAAATTTGCTGTCCTCTCAAAATAACTCAACACACCGCCATAATGTCTAAACTGCTGGCAACAAAAGTGAGTACACCCCTAATTGAAAATGTCCAAATTGGGCCCAAAGTGTCAATATTTTGTGTGGCCACCATTATTTTCCAGCACTGCCTTAACCCTCTTGGGCATGGAGTTCACCAGAGCTTCACAGGTTGCCACTGGAGTCCTCTTTTACTCCTCCATGACAACATCACAGGGCTGGTGGATGTTAGAGACCTTTCACTCCTCCACCTTCCATTTGAGGATGCCCCACAGATGCTCATTAGGGTTTAGGTCTGGAGATATACTTTGCCAGTCCTTCACCTTTACCCTCAGCTTCTGTAGCAAGGCAGTGGTTGTCTTGGAGGTGTGTTTGGGGTCGTTATCATGTTGGAATACTGCCCTGCGGCCCAGTCTCCGAAGGCAGGGGATCATGCTCTGCTTCAGTATGTCACAGTACATGTTGGCATTCATGGTTCCCTCAATGAACTGTAGCTCCCCAGTGCCGGCAGTCTCATGCAGCCCCAGACCATGACACGCCCACCACAATGTGTGACTATAGGCAAGATACACTTGTCTTTGTACTCCTCACCTGATTGCCGCCACACATGCTTGACACCATCTGAACCAAATACGTTTATCTTAGTCTCATCAGGTTCCAGTAATCCGTGTCCTTAGTTTGCTTGTCTTAAGCAAACTGTTTGTGGGCTTTCTTGTGCATCATCTTTAGAAAAGGCTTCCTTCTGGGATGACAGCCATGCAGACAAATTTGATGCAGTGTGCGGCGTATATTCTGAGCACTGACAGGCTGACCACACCACCCCTTCAACCTCTGCAGCAATGTTGGCATCACCCATACGTCTATTTCCCAAAGAAAACCTCTGGATTTGATGTCGAACACGTGCACTCAACTTCTTTGGTCGACCATGGTGAGGCCTGTTATGAGTGGAACCTGTCCTGTTAAACTGCTGTATGGTCTTAAACATCGTGCTGCAGCTCAGTTTCAGGGTCTTGGCAATCTTCTTATAGCCTAGGCCATCTTTATGTAGAGCAACAATTCTTTTTTTCAGATCCTCAGAGAGTTCTTTGCCATGAGGTGCCATGTTGAACTTCCAGTGACCAGTATGAGAGAGTGAGAACGATAACACTAAATTTAACACATCTGCTCCCCATTCACACTTGAGACCTTGTAACACTAACTAGCCACATGACACCAGGGAGGGAAAATGGCTAATTGGGCCCAATTTGGACATTTTCACTTAGGGGTGTACTCACTTTTGTTGCCTGTGGTTCATGCAATAATGACTGTGTTTTGAGGTATTTTGAGGGGACAGCAAATGTACACTGTTATACAAGCTGTACACTCACTACATTACATTGTAGCAAAGTGTCATTTATTCAGTGTTGTCACATGAAAAGATATAATAAAATATTCACAAAAATGTGAGGGGTGTACTCACTTTTGTGAGATACTGTACATGTAAGTGCCAAAGAGATGTCCGATATTTACCAGCCATGTAGCATAATGGCCCCTATGATGATCTTTGGATTTCTCTCTCTTGTCTTCATCCAAAACCTTTCCTGATATAGACCTACAGTATCTCTTATAGGCTTGTGTGGGGCCATTCCGATTGGTGGAACTATCTAATCTATCTATTCAAATCTGACTCATCTCATCCAGGATTTGACAATTTCTTCATTCCCTGTATTTAGCATTATGCATGCCCTCGCTAGTACATCCTTTTTTGGAGTGAAAATTATGTATGCAAGGTCATAGCTTTTTGGAGGGAAAATTAGGTGTGCACGTTCCCAACCTGTTTGTAGGCAAATGATGCATTCCTGGACACATGGCCACCCACATTGCATATCTAAAGAGGGAGTCCTTTGAAGTGGATATAGTGAAAACAAAAGATTTAAATGGTCTGATCTAGAAAATTATTTTTGTGGAGCCTGAGATAAGGCAGTGCTAGAAATGGTTTGACATAGTGGGACAATGGTGACAGGAATAACTTCCACACAGGATCTATGGAATTTGTCAACTATTGACGGGACCTTGGTTTCAGGCTGTATTACAACTCTGAGTGGTCCCATAGAGATTCTGACTTGTGGGTTTGTCAGGAAGGGGTTCACCTGCTGGTGGCACTGTGGCTCCCAGACCTATAGGCTGCAGTTCCGGTGTCCACCAGTGGGTGTCTCTCAGCAGCCAGAAGCTCATGCTAATCAGTCATCATGTGAGGCTCATTGCAGGAAGTTATAGCAGTATTATGGTGTATAGGAAATCCGCCCTCTCCTATATGCCAAATGCTGCGCTAATGGAAACAAAGCCTCAAATTGAGCAGCTGCTTACAATGTGTATAAATATGTGAAAAACAATTGATTCACCATAAACTAGCCCCAACCAATGGTGAAATCAAATAGCAGCGCTAAATCAATTAACCTCAATACAAGTGAAAAAATTGAATAATAATTTACACTAGAGTGCATCAACACAATGTGAACTGTGTCCAGGAAACAGAATCAATTAAGTGAATAAAAGATCTCTATGAGCAGAAAAAAGTGCTGAAAAGACTTTTAAATCAAAAATAAATATGAAAAGTCCAACAATAAGTGATAAGTAAAGTAATATCATTGGTGATAATCCATGATGTGATATAGTGCAGATCTTCAATAAATCAATCTTCCACCACACCTCTGTGACTGTGATTCCACTCCCCTTAGGCGAATAAACTCACCAGCTCCTCTTGCCTCACACTCTCATGCTCGGCTTTAAGTCTTTATCCCACACAGAAGGGGGCAAAGTGATGAAGCGTATGGTGGTCACGGCGGACCCAGGTAGTACACTCTTTGATGACAGTCTCACCCATCCCCTGGAGTTTTCTGGAGCCGCTTCCCCACTTCCTAGTATGGCGCTCTCCGTCACAGCGTCCTACGTCATACATTTTCGATTGCCGTATAGCCACGTATCGTCACAAGGACTTAATCATGGGATTGGCTTTATACGGTTAGGCAATCTCTCCTTTATACCCTCCGCTCGTATTACGAGCGGAACTGACAATACTGCGCTTGCGCACTCACTGTGTCCCGGCTAGCACCATACACAAGTATTGCATTGTAGTAGAGCGTTTAGACACAGATAAATATAATCACATTGCAAATACCCAAATACATGTTTATGTGAAAACAATGGCTTATCATATACTAAAGATTTATCCCATAAATAATAAAAAACGGGCACTAAATCCTATTAAAAAAACAAGATAATTTAAAATTAGGAGATGTCACTCTCTTAAAACGGATGGTTGGACATGTATACACCTTGAAGGGCAACTAGCAGATAGCATTGTAGGTACCTACAATGGGATTCTGCCATGCATAGATTTTATTGTTCTTAAAATCAGCCGCATCCCTATTATACTTCCTAACCTTTTTCTTTTGTGTGTCTCGATCAACCTTTTCAAGTTTTCTCTTCATATTGTTGTTGAATTCTTAAATCTGATTTGACTCATTCATCGATTCCAACTTGCTATGAATAGCATTAATCTGTTCATTCAGTCTCCCTAATTTCATTTGTTTTCTAGTTAGAACCAAATCTTGTAACTCCCTCCCCACTCTATTAAAAAATTCCAACCATTCATCCATAAAACATTGGTCTTCAAGACCATCCTGAGGGGGAACATCCCACCTCAGACTTCTAAAAATCAATTTTTCTTTTTGATAATGTTTAAAAGTAAATACATCCCACCAAGTTTTGATCTGTTTTTCAAGTAAATTTTCTAGACTTTTTAACATGCCGGACACATCCCCCCACAGCATAGAAGGAACCAATATAATGATTATTAACTAGGGATCTTAGTGAATAGATCCCTAGTGAATAGATATTCACTAGGGATCAGCCGAACACCCCCCTGTTCGGTTCGCACCAGAACATGCGAACAGGCAAAAAGTTTGTTCGAACATGCGAACGCCGTTAAAGTCTATGGGACACGAACATGAATAATCAAAAGTGCTTATTTTAAAGGCTTATATGCAAGTTATTGTCATAAAAAAGTGTTTGGGGACCTGGGTCCTGCCCAAAACAAAACAGCAAAATGACATTTCGAAGGAAAAAAGCCATTTAAAACTACTCGCGGCTATTGCATTGCCGGTCCGACAATACACATAGAAGTTCATTGATAAAAACGGCATGGGAATTCCCCACAGGGGAACCCCAAACCAAAATTTAAAAAAAAAATGACGTGGGGGTCCCCCTAAATTCCATACCAGACCCTTCAGGTCTGGTACGGATTTTAAGGGGAACCCCGCGCCAAAAAAAAACAAAAACGGCGTGGGGCCCCCCAAAAATCCATACCGGACCCTTATCCGAGCACGCAACCTGGCAGGTCGCAGGAAAAGAGGGGGGGCGAGAGAGCGCCCCCCCCCTGAACCCTACCAGGCCACATGCCTTCAACATTGGGAGGGTGCTTTGGGGTAGCCCCCCCAAAACACCTTGTCCCCATGTTGATGAGGACAAGGGCCTCATCCCCACAACCCTGGCCGGTGCTTGTGGGGGTCTGCGGGCGGGGGGCTTATCAGAATCTGGAAGCCCCCTTTAACAAGGGGACCCCCAGATCCCGCCCCCCTGTGTGAAATGGGAAGGGGGTACAAAAGTACCCCTACCATTTCACTAAAAAACTGTGACAAGAGACAGTTTTTGACAATTCCTTTATTTAAATGCTTCTTCTTTCTTCTATCTTCCTTCATCTTCTTCTTCTGGTTCTTCTGGCTCTTCTGGTTCTTCCTCCGGCGTTCTTGTCCAGCATCTCCTCCGCGGCATCTTCTATCTTCTTCTCCTCGGGCCGCTCCGCACCCATGGCATGGGGGGAGGCTCCCGCTCTTCTCTTCATCTTCTTCTCTTCTTCTTCTTCATCTTCTTCTTTTCTTCTCTTCTTCTTCTTTCTTCTCCGGGCCGCTCCGCATCCATGCTGGCATGGAGGGAGGCTCCCGCTGTGTGATGGTGTCTCCTCGTCTGACGGTTCTTAAATAATGGGGGGCGGGGCCACCCAGTGACCCCGCCCCCCTCTGAAGCACGGTGACTTGATGGGACTTCCCTGTGACGTCACAGGGAATGCCACAGGGAAGTCCCGTCATGTCCCGTGCGTCAGAGGGGGGCAGGGTCACTGGGTGGCCCCGCCCCCCATTATTTAAGAACCGTCAGATGAGGAGACGCCGTTGTCTTGTCGAATACTGTCCCCTATCCAAAAGTGTCCACCCTGTACTGCGCAGGCGCAGTACGGAGGACAAACGAGAGCCGAAAGTCTCCGAAGTTCAACAGCTGATCGTCAGCTGTACACGGCGCCTGCCATTTTATTCTTACCCTGTGTCCAGGTTCATTCCCTACTATCCAAGTGGACATAGAGTAAGAATAAATAGATGCCGAGCGCAGCGAGGCCGTGCCCGAAGCGTGGCGAACGAAGCGAGCCCGCGAGGGGCCCTCTTGCAAAGCCTTCACTAATAAGTGCCCAAGCGCCGTGTACAGCTGATGATCAGCTGATCAACTTCGGACACTTTCGGCATCTCCTTCTCCTCCATACTGCGCAGGCGCTTCGCCTGTGCAGTACGGGGCGGGCACTATCTGATAGGAGGACACTTCTCGTCAGAACACCGTCACACAGCGGGAGCCTCCCTCCATGCCAGCATGGATGCGGAGCGGCCCGGAGAAGAAAATGAAGAAGAGAAGAAGAGAAGAAAAGAAGAAGATGAAGAAGAAGATGAAGAGAAGAGTGGGAGCCTCCCCCCATGCCATGGGTGCGGAGCAGCCCGAGGAGAAGAAGATAGAAGACGCTGCGGAGGCGATGCTGGACGAGAACGCCGGAGGAAGAACCAGAAGAGCCAGAAGAACCAGAAGAATAAGAAGAAGAAGAAGAAGATGAAGGAAGATAGAAGAAAGAAGAAAGAAGAAGCATTTAAATAAAGGAATTGTCAAAAACTGTCTCTTTTCATTTTTAACATTTTTGACAGTTTTTTTGTGAAATGGTAGGGGTACTTTTGTACCTCCTTACCATTTCACACAGGGGGGGCGGGATCTGGGGGTCCCCTTGTTAAAGGGGGCTTCCAGATTCTGATAAGCCCCCCGCCCGCAGACCCCCACAACCATCAACATGGGGACAAGCTGTTTTGGGGGGCTACCCCAAAGCACCCTCCCAATGTTGAGGGCATGTGGCCTGGTATGGTTCAGGAGGGGGGGGCGCTCTCTCGTCCCCCCTCTTTTCCTGCGGCCTGCCAGGTTGCGTGCTTAGATAAGGGTCTGGTATAGATTTTTTTTTGGCGCGGGGTTCCCCTTAAAATCCATACCAGACCTGAAATATGGAATTAAGGGAGACCCCCACGTCATTTTTAAAAAAAAATTTGGCAGGGGTTCCCCTTAATATCCATACCAGACCTGAAGGGCCTGGTATGGAATTTAGGGGGACCGCACTTCATTTTTTTTTAAATTTTGGTTCGGGGGTTCCCCTGTGGGGAATTCCCATGCCGTTTTTATCAATGAACTTCTATGTGTATTGTCGGACCGGCAATGCAATAGCCGCGAGTAGTTTTAAATGGCTTTTTTCCTTCGAAATGTCATTTTGCTGTCAGACTGTTCTAAACACAGGAAATATGTGCCCCTTTACAGGCATACTATAGACACCCCCAGCTACGAAATTTAAAGGGATATTACACTTTTATTGTTTGACTTTAAACATTATTAAAATCACTGCTCCTGAAAAAACGGCCGTTTTTTAAACTTTTTTTTGCATTGATCCATGTCCCCTGGGGCAGGACCCAGGTCCCCAAACACTATTTATGACAATAACTTGCATATAAGCCTTTAAAATTAGCACTTTTGATTTCTTCCATACACTTTTAAAGGGTGTTCCGCGGCATTCGAATTTGCCGCGAACACCCCAAATTGTTCGCTGTTCGGCGAACTTGCGAACAGCCAATGTTCGAGTCGAACATGAGTTCGACTCGAACTCGAAGCTCATCCCTACTATTCACCTAGACCACCTCAATCTGTAAGGGGCGGCCACTATCAGAACTACAATCAGGGAGAATGGCGTGGGCCCCAACAATTTAGGAACAACTATGCAGGTGGACAGTATCCACAACAGGACCATGGTATATATCATCAATATCCACCGTTTAATTATGGTGATGGGAGGAGCCCTACCCCAGTGCATAACAGGTATCTCCCTTTGGATGAGGATTATAATGGATCCCATTATCACCAGCAGGGACCTTCACCTTTTTTAGGCCCACGAGGGAGGAGGGGAAGGGGAGGAGGGACACTGAGAGGAAAGAGTCATCCGGTAAACAACAGAGGAGGGAGGAATGGTCTGCAACAGTATGCAAACAAGGGAATGGGATCACTCCCAAGAGACGAAGGGGATGTCGAGCAGGACGACGTCAACAACCCAAGAAAAAGAATGAGGGACACATAAATACTGGCATTTACAATTTAATTGAAGTGACATTAAATTCGAAAGAGTTGAACATACTGAATTTGGGTCTTAAATGTGCACCCAGGAAAATGTTGAACAAATTTGAGGTATTTATTGACACACACAAGTTTATTAGGACCCTCAAAATCAAAAAAATATTTCTTGAGTCATCCAGAAGCCCCTAGGAATAATGTCACTGTTTCTTCAGGAAAAGTTGACAGTGGCTTAAGGAATACATCTGTATTTATACCCAAAACTCCAATAATCATTATATTGAAGTTTTTAAAAATCTGGTGCTGAAGGATATAGACCAACTAACTGTGAAAGAGGAGGTGAATCCAAAATATATCAATGAGGGAATTAGATCGTTTGAAACATGAAACAACATCATTGTACGCCCAGCTGACAAGGGAGGGGGGGTTGTTATTATGGACAAAACATTTTACCATAAACAGCTCACAGATATGCTGGGGTCCGCTCTACCTATGAGAGGCTTACCACTGATCCTACGGATAAGTATAAAGAACAATTGAACTCACTGGTTGAGTGGGGTTATGCCATTAATGCCTTGAATCTTAGGGAAAAGAGATATCTTGTCCCTAGTGCCGTTAGGATTCCAGTGATTTATACGCTTCCTAAAATCCACAAGGATGCTAAACTACCCCCAGCACGCCCTATTGTGAACGAGATAGGATCAGTCACGGCGAGGTTTGGTAAATTTTTAGATAAGTTTCTCCAGCCGAGTGTGAAGATCACTAGGGCATATCTTAGAGACACGACTGACCTCCTTCAACGATTGGGTGATGTTCATCTCAATCCCACGGCTGAAATTTATCTGGTCATGGCTGACGTGTCCTCATTATACACGATTATTCAGCACGAGGATGCATCTTTGTCGCTGAATTGGGCATTGAGTAGAAGGGAGAACATTCCCGATGTGCAGAAGCGGTTTATGGGGCAGACCTTAAGCTTCTGCATGTCGCACAATTATTTTTGGTGGAATGGCCATTTCTTCTCCCAGCACCTTGGCGTGGCTATAGGAGCAAAATATGCCCCAAGCCTCGCCAACCTGTTTATGGCCGAGTGGGAAGATAGATACATCTTTAGCAGATGCTTGCCCCAACTTAGATTCTACCGCAGGTTCACAGATGATCTCCTTTTTATTTGGGAGGGGTCTAAGGAATCTGTGGTTGAATTTTTGGGGTACTTGAACACCAATAAAAACAATATTAAATTGGAGGCCCAGATCAGTGATAGATGCGTCAATTTTTTGGACGTAACAATTGAAAGGAGGGGCCACTCTTTGGGAACGTGTGTGTATTTCAAACCAATGGATCGAAACAGCTTTTTGTCCATCAGGAGTGGCCATCACCCTGTTTGGATTAAAAATATTCCCAAGGGACAAATGCTGAGGATCCGTCGGAATTGCACTGAACAAGAAAAATATTATACAAAGGCCAATATACTGAAGGAGAGATTCCTACAGAAGGGATACCCGGAAAATTCCTTGAATGAGGCTATAGAGCAGGTGGCCAATATCCCAAGGTAGGACTGCTTAAAGAAAAAATAAATCATCACCTCTAATGAACAACACCAGTGGGGATTCATATCGAGCTACCATTGTCAGTATAAAGAGATCGAGGGGATCTTTAAGAAATATTGGTATATTCTCTGCAGGGACCGACATTTGGGCGAAGTCTTACCAGAACACCCTAAATTTATTTACAGAAGAGCTCCTAGTTTTGGAGACAGAGTGGTGAAAAAAAATCTTGATCCACCGGGTCGCCCCTCAATAAAAATAGATCTAATTTTTTTTTTCCCATGCAGGAAGTGTGTATGCTGTAGAACAGTGAGAACCAGCAATAGGGGTATGAAGAGCATCACTAACTATGAAAATGAAACTTTTGAAATAAGAGAGTTCATTACCTGCAATTCATCGTATGTGGTGTATCTGATGTGGTGCCCGTGTGGTTTATTGTAGGGCGCACTAAACGACTTTTAAAGGTGCGCATCTCTGAACACATATCCAATATAAAAAATGGATTCAAATATCACAGTGTGTCCCTCCATTTTAAAGAAAAACATGATCAGGACCCGAGTCTGCTCCAGTTTTGTGGTATTGATATTGTATACCCATCTTGGAGGGGCCCAAACCGGGTGAGAGACCTATCCCAACGAGAGACTCGATGGATTTTTCTTTTAAAATGTCTTTTTACCAGAGGTTTAAATATAGAACTGGACCTCAACTGCTTTATTAATAATTATTAAAACCATCCAACCCCCCCCACCTCCCGCCAAACCCCCCCCTCCCTCCCAATGTTAGAGTTGAGATCAATTCTTTAACACTCCCTCAATAAAGGGAGTGGGAATAATGGGTCCTGTGTTGGGAAATGTAACGGGCTGTTTTGGGGATGATTATTTTTCATCCCCGTCTGTATTGAACATTCAATGATGTTCGATAAGAGAGGGTAACGAGATCAGGATATGGTCACTGTTGTGTTCATAGCCTTGGGTGACACGTCACTGACCCCGTTCCCCCTGAATGTGTAGTTAATTTCCATTTGGAAATAGTGAGATCATTTAAAAAAAATGTATTTCTATATTAAAAGCAAATTTATAATTCATCTATAGAGTGAATAGTTTTGGTATAAGGGATTAGAAAGTTTATTTCTGCTTGGTTACAGAGGAGAGAAATAGTTCTGTGTCATTCATTTCACTTCATTTATTTTGTTGAATTGTCCGCTCAATAGTATGAATAGAGCTGATGAAGCGAATTTTATTCTGCGATCTGCTAGTTGCCCTTCAAGGTGTATACATGTCCAACCATCTGTTTTAAGAGAGTGACGTCTCCTAATTTTAAATTATCTTGTTTTTTAATAGGATTTAGTGCCTGTTTTTTATTATTTATGGGATAAATCTTTAGTATATGATAAGCCATTGTTTTCACATAAACATGTATTTGGGTATTTCCAGTGTGATTATATTTATCTGTGTCTAAACGCTCTACTACAATGCAATACTTGTGTATGGTGCGAGCGGGGGCACAGTGAGTGAGCAAGCGCAGTATTGTCAGTTCCGCTCGTAATACGAGCGGAGGGTATAAAAGAGAGATTGCCTAACCATATAGTCAATCCCATGATTAAGTCCTTGTGACGAAACATGTCGGGGCCTGGCTATATAGCAATCAAAAACGTATGACGTAGGATGCTGTGACGGAGAGCGCCATACTAGGAAGTGGGGAAGCGGCTCCAGGAAACTCCAGGGGACGGGTGAGACTGTCATCAGAGAGTGTACTACATGGGTCCGCCGTGACTACCATACGCTGATTCTATCGTTTGGAGTGTTTGCTGTGATTATCGGCTTTGCTGTGCTTCTTTGCCTGATGTGATTTTATAAGATGTGAGTTCAATGGTGGAGGAGAGTGTTGTTTTAATAAATTTCATTACGTTACTGCACTATTGGATTGCTTCCTTTTTCTACATGTGGAGAGAGCACTTAATTGAAATACTCAGGATGTATAACGGTGAATCATTGAAGGCCATCACTTTGCCCCCTTCTGTGTGGGATAAAGCTTTAAAGCCGAGCACAAGAGTGGGAGGCAAGAGGAGCTGGTGAGTTTATTTGTCTAAGGGGAGTGGAATCACAGTCACAGAGGTGTGGTGGAAGATTGATTTATTGAAGATCTGCACTATATCATGTCATGGATTATCACCAGTGATATTACTTTACTTATCACTTATTGTTGGACTTTTCATATTTTATTTTTGATTTAAAAGTCTTTTCAGCACATTTTTCTGCTCATACAGATCTTTTATTCACTTAATTGATTTTGTTTCCTGGACACGGTTCACATTGTGTTGATGCACTCTAGTGTAAATTATTATTCAATTTTTTCACTTGTATTGAGGTTAATTGATTTAGTGCTGCTATTTCATTGCAGGAAGTGTTTTAAAGCCCTGCCTATGCTTCTCCTCTTTGCCTTGATGTTTGTCCATGTGCCTCTGACCTGTAGCCCTACATCCTGCCCCCTGCACCTGACCCTGCAGCAGGGGAAGCCCATCCATTAGCCGCCCCTCTTTCTACGCCACCCCCTATCCATGGCCACTGTGGCCACCCCCTATTCATGCATCCGGACTCCTTCTGAGGCCAGAGGCTCTAATAGGCTTCAAAATAGGGTGGGCTTGGGTCGCAGAGAATGCGAACGGAGCCCACCCAGGTGTGTTACAACAGCGAATGAATATTCGCTGTTGATACACTGATCCTCAATCCGGCCAATCAGAAGCAGATGTGTGACACTCGTTTTCCGATTGGCCAAAAAGAGAAGACTCCCAATTGGCCACCGAGGAGGAGAGAGGAAGCGGAAGCCACCGTTGCCGTGATGACCCATGGAGAGCAGGATAACGGGAGGCCACCACCGCCAAGCAGGGGAAGCCGCCGCTGATGGGGTAAGTGCTACCGACCTACTGACCGGGAGGGGGGTTGTGGCATACTGTAAGCCACCGTTGCCGTGATGACCCATGGAGAACAGGATAACGGGAGGCCACCACCGCCAAGCAGGGGAAGCCGCTGCTGATGGGGTAAGTGCTACCGACCTACCAACCGGGAGGGGGGTTGTGGCATACTGTTTCCCGCCCCCCCCTAAAAAAATTTCATCAGCCGCCACTGACCTGCAGCCTGATCCCTTACCTGCCTGCTTGCTCTATTTCCCATTTACCCTCTCCCTGTCCTGACCCACTCCCTGCTCCTTCTGTCTGATTTCCTGTGTATGACCCTGGCTCTGACACTGACTACGTTTCTCGAATCCTGCTATCTGTATATATTTGTTTTTGGGCAGTTGTTCATTGCGTGTTCACTCACTTCATAGATTCTCTGGTTGATTTATGCAGTTCTGGTATATTGGAGGTACGTTTATATTTTTTGTTATTCACTTATTCTTAATAAATTACATTATTTTACAATATGCTTGTGCTTTGTGCACTCTGTACAAGTCCACGTTCTTCTGGTCATGCCTGTTTCACAGGATACCAGCACTTGGTATCCCTGACAGGGCTCTTGAAAGCACATTGAGAGACATTTATTATTACATCAAATATTTCTATTTACATAAAATTATTTTATAATGCCACTAGTTTGATTCACCCGCCATTATTTCTACCTGTGTTGGGTCTTCCAGGGTGCTGCTCCCTGGATGGGACTTACCCCCTGGTTTTACTTCCCCGTTGGGGCCCTGGTTCATTCTTCTCCCTGTTAGTATACACTCAGAAAAATATTGATATACCCCGCTATTAAGCTCCTGGTGAAGTGGATAGATTCCAGAAAATGCATCAAGCTTTGGAAAGGAATAACTGAATATGCTAGTCTGATTATACGTACTGTTGGATAATAGGCATTTGTAATCTAACTGGGATTTTTCTGAGAAATGAAATCAATTTTTCATGTAAACTAGATTTTTTTTTCTCTAATATGGAATAGTAAACTGTTTTTAAATGAGAGATTTTGTTGAGGTACATAAATCTTTGTAATTTTAACAGTAAGCTTGTCTTGTGCCTTTAAAGTCCCAACATGTCAAACCATTTCTAGATTCTAAGTAGGGATGTGGCACCTTTAGTCCATTTCGGTATTTTAATTGAGATAAGGCAATTCATTTTATTGTCATCCCTTCTCATATACAGTATCTCTGGTAAATAATTGCATGTTCCATGTAGCACCCACATGTACAGTACATGAAAACATTCCTACAATTCAAAGTTATCTGGTTATTTAATCAATCAACCATTCAATCAATCAATCACACTAAACCTGAACCCTTGTTCCCCATATATGTATACCAATATCTAAACTTGTAAATTGTTTAAAATATAGTTAAGTAAATATCTATTTACATTTGCTAATGGAGATTACAAATAAACACCTCATAAGGCAACAGTCCTAAGATGGCAGCACTCTGGAATCTTGAATCTGGAATCACTGGACTAAATCTACAATCGGGATGACATCTCCCCCCACTACTTTCCTCCTGAAGTTTTTTTTTTTAAAGGGTAATTTTATTGAGTTTCAACATGGAAACTACAACATACAAACCGGATACTGCATCACAACATTGTATTTCAAAGAAGAAAGATCAATTACAGGATTGTCACATGGTCCAAAATCTCGACAACGTTTACAATGTTGGCATAGACATTAATAAAAGGCACATAGTATTACAATTGCTGTTGCCATCTTCAGGTCTACAATCACAGTAGCGATAAAACTGCTCTGCATACAAACATCAAGGGCTCATTTACACTTGCTTTGGCTTCAACACACATTAACGGCTAGTTTACACTTGCTTCAAAACAAGGCTTTGGACACGCTTTGTTAAAGCTCTTTGAACGCCAGTCAAAACTCCTGTCCAGTATATAAAATGGTTAGCTTACAGTCCTGTTTACACCTTGCTTTTGCTTTGCTTTGCTTTGCTTTGCTTTGCTTCGGCTTCACTTCAAAAATTTTACCCCATGTAGCTTTAGTGGTGCTTCAAAGCATCTTCAAAGCCTCCATAGAAGTCTATGGCAAAGCTCGCTTGAAGCACCACTGAAGCCTCATTGAAGCACCACAAAGCCTCACTGAAGCCCCACCAAAGCCCCACCAAAGGCTCATCGAAGCTCCACCAAAGATTCATCGAAGCCCCACCGAAGCCTCATCAAAGCACCGCGCAAAAGCAAGGTGCAGGACTGTAAGCTAACCATTTTATTTAGCGACAGGAGCTTTGACTGGCATTCAGAGAGCTTTAACAAAGCGTGTCCGAAGCCATGTTTAGAAGCAAGTGTAAACTAGCCTAAGGAACATCAGTCATATTGGTAAACATGGACTAAAAACCCAAACATTTAGGTCTGGGTTTGGCTCATAACATTGACCGAACTCTTTAGTACACATTAAGTTGGCGCCCCCCCTTCTTTTTCTTACACTTGTCACAGAGGTACTGGACACCCTCTGAGGATGGCTGCCTTCTTTTATTAGGATTCATCAGATCATTAGGTATTACTATTACAGCCACTTACTATTTTTCACTAAGGGCAACACATAACTTGGAGTGCCAGAATCCCCTTATATCTGACTATTCATAACATTGACCAACTGCAGTATAAAAGCCTGAACAAAACTAGCATAATAAACTGTGTGAGCAATGCATATGGAGGCTACCCCAAAGTAAGGGAGTGCCTTATTATACAGCTGATGTTAACAAGCCTGATACTGGAAACCTGCCCAGTTACAGGCTAAGTGATAAAATGTTGAAAAAGTAAGACCAGTGTCAAAAAAAAGAAGGGAGGAAAAAGGGAAGTGGGAGAGTAGAAACAAAGAGGGAAGAGGAAGAAAAGGGAGCCAGAAAGAGGAAATGTTCTCCGAAGGGTGACTCAACTTCCAATGACAGAACAGAAGCTAACTGACAACTACCATGGCATGAGTACTGCCTCGTCAAAGTCAGCCAGTAGATTACAGTATGTTTGATCCATGGTTGCCAAATTCTTTCGAATTTGGAAATCTGGTCTTTTTCAAGGGCTTCCATCTTGGCATGAATCAGAGTATGGTTCATTCTGTTTCACTTCTGCTACAACTAAGAAAGGTGAACTCCAAGCTTTAGCTATCCTTTGCTTTGTGGCAGTCAAAACCTGGCTCATGAGTTTGAATTGTTTGCGGGTCAATATCTCTGGTCTCAAGTTAAAAAGGACAGTTGATGGTTCTGGTGACAGGGAAATTTTGAGCGCCTCCGATGCTTTTTCAAAGATCACCTTCCAGAAGACCTAAGCCACCAGACACGACCACCAGATATGCATATGTGTACCAAGTTCTGAGTAGCCGCGAAAGCAAAGAGCGGAGTAACTGGGGGCAAATTTAGCTGTCCTGGATGGGACTAGGCACCTTGTAATTAGCCTTAGTTATTGCCCAAATTTTGCTTCGTCAAAAGCGCGACCTAGTAGTGCGGTTTAACTAGTAGTTGAGAGCAGTGGCAGCTGGTGCTCAAAAATTGGGGGGGTGGAAAACCAACGACACCCCCCATGCAAGGGAGACGGACTGGTAGGCGAGCAGGGGCCTCCTTACCTTATCAATCTGGCGATCAGCTCGGCGATTCCGACCTTCATCCTGCCGAGAGGGACAGATGCAGAGAGGGTGCATGCCGGCACACGGGGCAGATGCAGCTTAATGACGGGTGTGAGGCAGATCTGGGACCCGCTGAGGCATAGAAGGATCATGGCTCTGCGCCCTGAGCCCGCCTTTTTTTAAGCAAATTAGAGCCTCAGGCTCTAATCACGTGCTTAAAAAAAAAAAAAGCACATTGGAATCCATGCGTCCGCCCCCCCAAATGTAAATTAGGGGGCCTGAGGCATTGATGGGGGGGCAGTGCCCATGCGCCCCCTATGAACAGGTCACCACTGGTTGAGAGTAGAGAGTCAAAATCAGTCCTCTAGTGTGCGGGTCATGTTTACATACATTTTCAGACTGTGAGTATTGGTTCAAAGTGGGGCCAGTGTGTAAATATGGTGCATAGAAATTTATGATTTGCAAATACCGAAACGCTCCAGTTTGGGAAAGACTGAAGGTTTCACATAAAGGTGAGAAGCGTAAAAGGGTTGTTGTTTTTACCAATTTGTGCGACTGAAAGAGACCCGCTGCTGTATGCTGTTACCATCTTATTAAAAAACAAAATAAAACACACAGAACACAAAAAACAAAAAAGAGTGTAACCTAAGCCACATTGCTGGCATATGGGTGTATATCTGTACAACTGCATGAGTATCTAAGAACTCAACACTTATCCCAGGAGTTCAGTAGTAGCACATTCAATATTCAGCCATTAATATCACCGGAAACTGAAGTAAGCCACCCTGCCCAGATTTTTTCAAACTTTTTGGGACAACCTCTAGAGGAATATGTCAACTTATATAGTGGTAATTACTTATTAATTAATTAAACCCAAAATTGAAGAGTAGGATTGGAGGAATTTTTCCATTTAAGTGCTAAGGCCTTTGTAGCACAGAAAAACACTATCCATAATAGAGTCCTCTGCAAGCCTCGTCTTCCTCGGCAAAATCGCCCAAATGAAACCAACTGGGGAGCAGATATTTGGAAGAGCCAATTTTTCCTCTAAAAACCTGAGGATAGCTGACCAAAAAATCCTGACTCTTGGGCATGCCCAAATCATGCAGACATAATCCCCCAGATCAGAATGGATGTGGGGGCAGTCTGGAGAATCCACCCTACCCATTTTATAAAAACACCAGGGGGTATCCTCCTGCAGTTTGTGGCACTCTTCTAGCACTTTGTAGGGGATAGGAAAGAATCCCCAAGGCAGAGCATCTTACTACTGCTGCTGCTTGTGTGGGTGGGATGTGCACTGCTCTGCTTACATGGGATGAATGAATAGGAGAGGACTGCCCCAGTTACATACTTTGCCCAGGGGCCCAATATGCTATTAAAACAGCCCTGGCAAGCACTTCATACAGGTACACAACAAAGAGTAATAAGATTGAACCTCAGAGGCATCTGCTGATGTTTAAAGTGACTATCACTTTTTCATCCAAAAAAAAAAAGCTTGATGGGTAAAACGTTGGCATTTTCTGGAAGTGCTGTATGTGAGCTTGCCTGCCTCCCACACATCCCTGTACACACAGAAAGAAATAGCTTGACAGCTAGAGCCAGAAGAGATTTGTTTACTATCAAACCTCAAGTGATCACCATGCATGTTAATCTACACATTGTGGACCCTAATGGATAACCTCAGTTTACCCAATGTACCCATATTAAACAACAATTAGAAGTAAATGATTGGAAGTGCGTCCAAACACTTTTTTTCTAAGTGAATCTTATTAAAGGACAATTGTATCAATTACAGTTGTCTGCTAGATTTATGTGTTTCAGACATCTATGGGAATTAATTTAATCAAGTAGGACTCATGTGGTGATATAAAAGCGCATGAACAATCTTAATAGATGTTCTTTATCTGTTGATATAGCAATTGCCTTCCAAACACTCGGTATAGTATATGGTATGTTTGATAATGTTATTCTTTTCCTGACATCGTAATGACAAAGCAGTTGGGCTGATTGGCTAAAGGCAAATAAGCTGTTCCTTTTGCAGGAGAATTTTCACTTTGGAAGAGAATTTTCCCAAAAACCTCAGTGAATTGGGTGAAGCTTCCATTATAAAATTGTGTGCATATTTATTTTATTTTCCTTGTACATGATTGGATATTTGCTTTTCTAACACTGAAACGCCTCTCAGCCAATCAGGGAGTGCGGGTCTGATACCCGTCACCTGATTGTCAGTGGCGGCATTTGATGGGCACAATGGTGGCATTTGATGGGCATAGTGGCAGCATTTGATGGCAAAGTGATTGCATTTGATGGTCACAGTGGCGGCATTTGATGGGACACACTGGCGGCATTTGATGGGGCACAATGGTTGCATTTGATGGGCATAGTGGTGGCTTTTGATGGGCACAGTGATGGCATTTGATGGGCACAGTGGCAGCATTTGATGGCAAAGTGATTGCATTTGATGGGCACAGTGGCTGCATTTGATGGGCACAGTGGCTGAAATTCATGGAACAGTGATGGCAATTTATGGCACAGTGGTTGCAATTGATGGCAAAGTGGCTGCATTTGATGGGCACAGTGGCTGCAAATAATGGTACAGTGGCTGCATTTGATGGGCACAGTGGCTGCAATTTATGGCACAGTGGCTGCATTTGATGGACATAGTGATGGCTTTTGATGGGCACAGTGGCAACATTTGATGGGCACAGTGGCAGCATTTGATGGCACAGTGGTTGCATTTGATGGGCACAGTGGCTGCATTTGATGGGCACAGTGGCTGCATTTGATGGCACAGTGGCTGCATTTGATGGGCACAGTGGCTGCAATTGATGGAACAGTGATGGCAATTTATGGCACAGTGGCTGCAATTGATGGCAAAGTGGCTGCGTTTGGTGGCACAGTGGCTGCATTTGATTGGCACAATGGCTGCAATTAATGGTACAGTGGCTGCATTTGATGGGCACAGTGGCTGCAATTGATGGCACAGTGGCTGCGTTTGATGGCACAGTGGCTGTAATTGATGGGGCACAGTGGTTGAATTTGATGGGCACAGTGAGGTTGCAATTGATGTTTTTTTTTCAGTATTTTTCAGTTTGTTTGAACCCCCCCCCCAAATAAATTTCAGCACCAGCCGCCACTGGCACCCATCGTTGAATACATTTACGCACATCCAATTCTGGGAATGGCACAAAGCTGCCTATTTAAAGGAGGCCTAGATATGTGCTCATTGATGAATGTTCTTCAGCTACCTAGAGATAGGCTGAACACCTCTATGTTTGGTTCGCACCAGAACTTCCGAACAGAGAAAAAGTTGTGACCCGAACGGCATAACCCATTTAAGTCTATGGGACCTGAACTTGAAAAATCAAAAGTCACATTTTGAAGGTTTATATGCAATAATTGGCCATAAAAGGGTTATGGGGGTCTGGGTACTGCCATGGGGGACATGATTCAATGCAAAAGAACATTTTTAAAACCATTTTTACAGGACATCACCAGGTGGCTCTGCCCTTTACCTATATAAGAACTGTCAACCGGCAAACCAGGTATTCAGCAGTTTGCCTTAGTTGACAGCAGAGTGTTTCTTTTTCTTTTTTGGGTCCGGTGGCGGCGTGATTGACGATAGATCTACATCAGGGGACATTGTTTTTTTTTATTTTTTAATAAAGGAATTGTCAAAAACTGTCTCTGTGATTTCATTACTTTGTGACACTTTTGTAATGAATGGGTAGGGGTACCCACATTCACATGAGGGGGGGGGGCAGGATCTGAGGGCCCCCTGGTTAAAGGTTGCTTCCAGATTTCGATAAGTCCCCTGCCCACAGACCCCCACAACCACAGACCAGGATTGTGGGGATAAGGCTCTTTTCCCCAACATGGGGACTAGGTGCTTTAGGGCAGAGCCCCCCCCCGCCCCAAAGCACCCACCCCCACCATGTTGAGGGCATGTGGCCTGATATGGTTCAGGGGGGGCGCTCACTCGTTCCCCCCTTTCCTGACCTGCCAGGCTTCATGCCCGGAAAAGGGTCTGGTATACTTTTTTTTTGGGGGGGGCACCACTCGTTTTTTATCATTTTGGCATGGGGTTCCCCCCAACCAGCTATTCACTGCACCCTGATTGGGCAAAGCTTTGCCCAATCAGGGCTTATAATTCACTGTGCAGCACACAGTACATTGCAGGGCATTTGGCTAAGTAAACACCCACCAAACGTTCTGCAAATTTGGGTGTTCGTTGAACCGTTCATTCAACTCTACCCGTGACCTGTGTTCCTGCTCTTGCTGTCTGATCTCCTATTGCTGACTTGGCCTACTCCTGAACTTACTTTGTGGATTCTGGATTCTGACCTCAGCTTGCCTCTGCTGTCTTCCTGGTAATGATCTTGGCCTGCTGCCTGACTTCTGCTTCTTGTGTATGACTCCGGCTTGCCTTCTGACTATGTCCTTACTGTCTATCCATGCTGACCCTAACTTGCCATCTGAAGACGTCCTTGATCCTAAGGGGTACCTGCATTTACCTCTGACTGTGTGTCTTCACATGCTCTGTGTTAAACTTCCAAGATCAAGCTACCGGATGCCAAACCTGCCTTGCTGCTGACTGCTGTCCAGAGGCCACTACTACATACTACCTGATTACTGGCACACGTGCTTCTGCCCTGTGCCCCTGTTCCACATTCAGGGATTCTTGGACCAGAGCCGCAAGGGGAAGCCTTCTTGTCAGTTCTACCTCCAACCATTGAATGTGACATCCCTTTTCCCCCATACCTCATCTACCCTTATAATACCGGGCACCACCCACCCATTGATACCAAGGAACGTGCACTAAAAAGGGAATCCTAACTTCAAGGCTATACCACTCTACATTCTGACTACTCCTAAAATCCCCTGCACCCCCAACAGATCTCTTATTGAATTTCACCACAGATGTCCAGATGTGGCCAGAAGTGGCCAGAAAAAGAACCACCCCCTTGTGTCAATATTTTGTTGGACCACAATTTGCTATAATTAAAGCCTTCAGTCTGTTGGGATAAGTCTCTACTAAGTTTGCACAGCTAGACTGTAATATTTGCCCACTCTTCTATGTATAACTGCTCAAGTTCAGTTAAATTGAAGGACAATAACCTTTTTCTCCTTCAACCACTGTGTGCTCATTGTTGCTGTGTACTTTGGGTCATTGTCATGTTGGAAAGTAAACCTTCTTTCTAGTGACAACTTTCTAGGAGAGGGCAGCAGATCTTCCTCAATAATTTGATGGTATTTTGCCCCATCCATTTTCCCTTCTATCCTGACAAGTGATCCAGTCACTGCTACAGAGAAACATCCCCATAACAGGATATTACCACCTCAAAGCTTTACTGTAGGAAAGGTGTTATTTGGATGGTGAGCTGTACTGGATTTCTGCCAGACATATCATGTTGAGGAAAAATAATTCAATTTTAGTCTTATGTGACCACTAGGGATGAGCTTCGAGTTCGAGTCGAACTCATGTTCGACTCGAACATTGGCTGTTCGCAAGTTCGCCGAACAGCGAACAATTTGGGGTGTTCGCGGCAAATTCGAATGCCGCGGAACACCCTTTAAAAGTCTATGGGAGAAATCAAAAGTGTTCATTTTAAAGGCTTATATGCAAGTTATTGTCATAAAAGGTGTTTGGGGACCCGGGTCCTGCCCCAGGGGACATGGATCAATGCAAAAAAAAGTTTTAAAAATGGCCGTTTTTTCAGGAGCAGTGATTTTAATAATGCTTAAAGTCAAACAATAAAAGTGTAATATCCCTTTAAATTTCGTACCTGGGGGTTGTCTATAGTATGGCTGTAAAGGGGCGCATGTTTCCCGTGTTTAGAACAGTCTGACAGCAAAATGACATTTCGAAGGAAAAAACCCATTTAAAACTACTCGCGGCTATTGCATTGCCGACAATCCACATAGAAGTTCATTGATAAAAACAGCATGGGAATTCCCCACAGGGGAACCCCGAACCAAAATTAAAAAAAAAAATGACGTGGGAGTCCCCCTAAATTCCATACCAGGCCCTTCAGGTCTGGTATGGATATTAAGGGGAACCCCGGCCAAAATGTTTTTTAAAAATGAAGTGGGGTTCCCCCTAAATTCCATACCAGACCCTTCAGGTCTGGTATGGATTTTAAGGGGAACCCCGCGCCAAAAAAAAAAAAACAGCGTGGGGTCCCCCCAAAAACCCATACCAGACCCTTATCCGAGCACGCAACCTGGCAGGCTGCAGGAAAAGAGGGGGACGAGAGTGCGCCCCCCCCTCCTGAACCGTACCAGGCCACATGCCCTCAACATTGGGAGGGTGCTTTGGGGTAGCCCCCCAAAACACCTTGTCCCCATGTTGATGAGGACAAGGGCCTTATCCCCACAACCCTGGCCGGTGGTTATGGGGGTCTGCGGGCGGGGGGCTTATCGGAATCTGGAAGCCCCCTTTAACAAGGGGACCTCCAGATCCTGCCCCCCCCCGTGTGAAATGGTAAGGGGGTACTTACCCCTACCATTTCACAAAAAAACTGTCAAAAATGTTAAAAATTACAAGAGACAGTTTTTGACAATTCCTTTATTTAAATGCTTCTTCTATCTTCCTTCATCTTCTGGTTCTTCTGGTTCTTCCTCCGGCATTCTCGTCCAGCATCTTCTCTGCGGCGTCTTCTATCTTCTTCTCCTCGGGCCGCTCCGGCATGGGGGGAGGCTCCCGCTCTTCTCTTCATCTTCTTCTTCATCTTCTTCTCTTCTTCCTTCTTCTCTTCTTCTCTTCTTCATTTTCTTCTCCGGGCCGCTCCGCATCCATGCTGGCATGGAGGGAGGCTCCCGCTGTGTGACAGCGTCTCCTCGTCTGACAGTTCTTAAATAACGGGGGGCGGGGCCACCCGGTGACCCCGCCCCCCTCTGACGCATGGGACATGATGGGACTTCCCTGTGGCATTCCCCGTGACGTCACAGGGAAGTCCCGTCAAGTCACCGTGCGTCAGAGGGGGGAGGGGTCACCGGGTGGCCCCTCCCCCCGTTATTTAGGAACCGTCAGATGAGGAGACGCCGTCACACAGCGGGAGCCTCCCTCCATGCCAGCATGGGTGCGGAGCGGCCCGGAGAAGAAAATGAAGAAGAGAAGAAGATGAAGAGAAGAGCGGGAGCCTCCCCCCATGCCATGGGTGCGGAGCGGCCCAAGGAGAAGAAGATAGAAGATGCCGCGGAGGAGATGCTGGACGAGAACGCCGGAGGAAGAACCAGAAGAGCCAGAAGAACCAGAAGAAGAAGATGAAGGAAGATAGAAGAAAGAAGAAGCATTTAAATAAAGGAATTGTCAAAAACTGTCTCTTGTCATTTTTAACATTTTTGACAGTTTTTTAGTGAAATGGTAGGGGTAAGTACGTCCTTACCATTTCACACAGGGGGGGGCCGGGATCTGGGGGTCCCTTTGTTAAAGGGGGCTTCCAGATTCCGATAAGCCCCCCGCCCGCAGACCCCCACAACCACCGGCCAGGGTTGTGGGGATGAGGCCCTTGTTCTCATCAACATGGGGACAAGGTGTTTTGGGGGGCTACCCCAAAGCACCCTCCCAATGTTGAGGGCATGTGGCCTGGTACGGTTCAGGAGGGGGGGTGCACTCTTGTCCCCCCTCTTTTCCTGCGGCCTGCCAGGTTGCGTGCTCGGATAAGGGTCTGGTATGGATTTTTGGGGGGACCCCACGCTGTTTTGTTTTTTTTTGGCGCGGGGTTCCCCTTAAAATCCATACCAGACCTGAAGGGTCTGGTATGGAATTTAGGGGGAACCCCACGTCATTTTTTTTTTCATTTTGGCCGGGGTTCCCCTTAATATCCATACCAGACCTGAAGGGCCTGGTATGGAATTTAGGGGGACTCCCACATCATTTTTTTATTTTTATTTTGGTTCGGGGTTCCCCTGTGGGGAATTCCCATGCCGTTTTTATCAAAGAACTTCTATGTGTATTGTCGGTAATGCAATAGCCGCGAGTAGTTTTAAATGGGTTTTTTCCTTCGAAATGTCATTTTGCTGTCAGACTGTTCTAAACACGGGAAACATGCGCCCCTTTACAGGCATACTATAGACACCCCCTAGCTACGAAATTTAAAGGGATATTACACTTTTATTGTTTGACTTTAAGCATTATTAAAATCACTGCTCCTGAAAAAGCGGCCGTTTTTAAAACTTTTTTTGCATTGATCCATGTCCCCTGGGGCAGGACCCAGGTCCCCAAACACTTTTTATGACAATAACTTGCATATAAGCCTTTAAAATTAGCACTTTTGATTATTCATGTTCGTGTCCCATAGACTTTAACGGTGTTCGCGTGTTCGAACAAACTTTTTTCCTGTTCGCATGTTCTGGTGCGAACCAAACAGGGGGGTGTTCGGCTCATCCCTAGTGACCACCTTAAACGCACCTTGAAGATTCTGAGGCCAAATGGAAGAAGGTGTAATGGTCAGTGGTTGAAGGAGAAAAAGGTGAATGTTCTTGTATGGCCAGAGCCCAGACCTAAACCCCATTGAAAATCTGTGGAATGACCTGAAGACTGCAGTCCACAAACGGTCACCATCAAATGTAACTGAACTTGAGCAGTTCTGCAAAGAAGAGCGGGCAAATATTGCAAAGTCTAGATGTGCAAAGTTAGTAGAGAATTATCCCAACAGACTAAAGGGTGGAAATAAAGCAAAATGTGGTCCAATAAAATACTGAATGTTTTGCAAAGCAATACAATTTGATTATTTTAAAGGGGGAGGGGATTCTTTTTTATACCTACTGTAAATCTCTATCTCATCATCACTAAAGAGCTTTCCACAGACTGTTGAGTCTTACAGAGTTTTACAACAGTTCACTTCTTCTATTGAATATATATACATGCAGTATATACAGTATATTAGTCTGTGTTTGCCTTCTCACAACTAAATCTCTATTTCTTTAACATACTCTCTATGCCTTTAAGGTTCCAGCACTTTTTGTTGGTCCTGACGTAAGGGTTGCTCAAAATAACTCCCATTCATCAATGACCCCAACTATCCAGTAAGTGACCCTAAAGCTGTACTGTTTCCATGCATACCCTCCAGCAGCATATGTACTATGTTCTCCTGAGTTGTGATCGACAGCCGTGTTATTCAGTCCGGGGGCAGAAGCACACAGTACACTTCGCATAAATATCTGCAAGCTCTTTGGGACAAAGGGGGGCAAACTGAGACAGTCTAGCTGACTGGTGACCTTTTGAGAGGGGCATGACTTTATTGATGAGGGGGGGTGGGCTTTAAAACCTAGAAAAGTCCTCGTCACAACTGTATCCTCTGTAAAATTTGTTTCTGTGGGCTTACAAAGAAAACATTGTTGCTGGCTTAAAGTGGCCATAGATTGCTTTTTTTTCTCTTTTGTTCATTTCAATCAACCAGCAGGATTTCAGAAATGAAATGAAACACATTTCTGAAAGCAGTGAGAACAGGTTTATGAAGTGCAGTGCTTACCCCCAAAGGAGCCATGTATATACACACACACACACACACACACACACACACACACACACTATATTGTCAAAAATATTGGGACGCCTGCCTTTACAAGCACATGAACTTTATGTTACGCCATGTTGCAAGGGACGGCGCAACCCCGATCTCTGTAAAGAGCCGCTGATGCGGCTCTTTAACCATGTGATCGGCTGTATCCAATCACAGCCGGTCACATGTAAATACAGCAAGTGGCGGTAATCGGCTCTCATCGCCTCACACTGACAGAGTGTGTGGCGACGAGGGACAATCAGCGGCATCTCCTCGCAAGGGACAACAAGACATGTAATTGGGGCACTGATCATCGGTGCCCTGATAACACGAAAGCACCACTAATGCCAGCAATCAGTGTCCACCAGTGCCCACCAGTGCCAGCAATCAGTGCCCATTAGTGATGCCAGTCAGTGCTGGCTTTCAGTACCCATCAGTGCCCCCTATCAATGCTGCCCATCAAAGCCTATCAGTGCTGCCTATCAATCCCCATCAGTGCCGCCCATCAGTGCCACCTATCAGTGCTGCCCATCAATGCCCATCAGTGCTGCCCATCAATACCCATCAGTGCCGCCCATTAGTGCCACCTATCAGTGCTGCCCATCAATACCCATCAGTGCTGCCCATTAGTGCCACCCATCAATGCCCATCAGTGCCCATCAGTTCCGCCCATCAGTGCCACCTATCCATGCCATCAATCAGTATCCACCAGTGCTGCTTATCAGTGCCCATAAGTGCCACCTATCTGTGCCCACCAGTGCCACCCATCAGTGCCACTTATCAGTGCCCATAAGTGTGGCATTTAGTGATTCCTCATCAGTGCCACCTCATCAGTGCCAATAAGTGAAGGAGAAAAATTACTTATTTACAAAATTTACTGCCAGAAACTGAGAAAAACTTTTTTTTTCTTCAAAATTTTAGTTTTTTTTGTAAAAAATTAAAAACCCAGCAGTGATTAAATATCACCAAAAAAAAGCTCTATTTGTGTGAAGAAAATGATAAAAAAATTCACATAGTTACAGGGTTGCATGACCACACAATTGGCATTCAAAATGTGACAGCGCTGAAAATTGGCCGGAAGTGGGTGAAAATGCCCAGTATTGAAGTAGTTAATGGAATCCCAGTCATATGCCCCGTACACACGATCGGACATTGATCGGACATTCCGACAACAAAATCCATGGATTTTTTCCGACGGATGTTGGCTCAAACTTGTCTTGCATACACACGGTCCCACAAAGTTGTCGGAAAATCCGATCGTTCTGAATGCGGTGACGTAAAACACGTATGTCGGGACTATAAATGGGGCAGTAGCTAATAGCTTTCATCTCTTAATTTATTCTGAGCATGCGTGGCACTTTGTGTTTCGGATTTGTGTACAAACAATCGGAATTTCCGACAACGGATTTTGTTGTCGGAAAATTTTATAGCAAGCTCTCAAACTTTGTGTGTCGGAAATTCCGATGGAAAATGTGTGATGGAGCCCACACACGGTCAGAATTTCCGATGATAGAGTCCTATCACACATTTTCCGTCGGAAAATCCGACCGTGTGTACAGGGCATAAGTCTGTAGGGTTCAATATTGAGTTGGCCCACCCTTTGCAGCTATAACAGCTTCAACTCTTCTGGGAAGGCTGTCCACAAGGTTTAGGAGTGTGTCTATGGGAATGTTTGACCATTCTTCCAGAAGCACATTTGTGAGGTCAGGCACTCACTGATGTGGATGAGAAGGCCTGGCTCGCAGTGTCCTCTCTAATTCATCCCAAAAGTGTTCTATCGGGTTGAGGTCAAGACTGTGCAGGGAAGTCATAAAAAGATCTTTCCTGATGGTATCCTCAGTGTACAGTATGCCTCCATCAGACTCCCACAGGCCAGGTCACGGATCAGTGCTCAAGGATAGCGTCCCTCTGCTTCCAGATAAAGATGTCCCTCTTTCTGCTCACACTGCACACAGGTGGGTTTTGGTCTGTGCAGTTCTGGTCTCCCCGCAAAAAAGAGAGCTCTTCCTCTTCCAATTTAGGAAAATCACTCCTGCTCCCCCCCTCTTAATGTCTCTTTAGTGGGAGTTGTTGTTTTTCAGCCAGTGGGTGATAGAAGCCATGTCCAAACTAAACTTCCATCAATCCTTCCTGCTCTTTCTCAGAGTCTCTTGTAATATATGTGTCCTTGGGTGCCCCCTAGTGGATGTAGGCAAGATTGCACTGGCTGTTGGACACACACAGAGGCGGCAGCAGATAAAGGAGGGCTGCAACTGCTTTTCTTCTGTCAGTAAAGTACCAGGCTACAGAAGTATGACAGAGAGATCCTATGATAGGATTCCCCAAGAATCTTGTGTCTTTTTCATTCTACTAAAGTTTATTGAGTGTTTTAACAAGGAAATACAGCACAAAGAAGGCTACGTAACATAAAAAGATTAAAGCCGCGAACACACGAACGGGAAATGTTCGATGACAGGCTGTTGGCGGAAAATCTGACCGTGTGTACGCTCCATCGGACAATTGTTGTTGGATTTTCCCGCTGACAAATGTTGGATGCCAGGTTTTAAAATTTTCCGCGGACAAATGTCTGTTGTCGGGTTTTCCGAGCGTGTGTACACAAGTCTGTCGGACAAAAGTCCAAAGTACAAACACGCATGCTTGGAAGCAGAAGCGATCGGTCTTGTAAACTAGCGCTCATAATGGAGAATTAACATTTGTGATGCGGCAAATTATGAAATCTCCAAATGCAGCGCACAATTCTCTTCTTCTTTAATGGGATAATAATGAAGCTGCTTTGCTGGTGATACTGATGGAGTTATTGCAAACTAATTTTCAAAGCCTTTTTTTTTCTAGGGATATCAAGAATAATATTATTATGCTTTTTTATTTTTTTTATTTGGGCAAGTTACCACAACACCATTATCCCGTCGTTTTTAAGAACAAGGATACAACTATGTTGGTGTCCCTTGTTAATTTTACATTGTATTTTTTAAAATGTAACTGCCGACTCCCAAACTGTCATTTGAAGTAAAATATTATTCTCCACATTTTTTTTATTGTGCATTAAAAAAAGAAAACAAATATAATTAGACATGCTATCTGCCAATAGAACTTAACCAAAAAGTGCATTCTATGCATCCAAAAATATAGAAAATATAACAAATCAAATCATTATTATTCAACCAAAAAAATAATGTCAAAGCAATGACTCCAAGGCCAATAATAAATAACACGTTATCTCCTCCGATTCCGCAACATGGCTGGTTGACGAATGGCCGTTCAGAAACAAACTGAAAAGCACGAAATGAAAAGTGCAAACTGAAAAGTGCTAAATGAAAGGCGTGAAAAGAAATAGCCAAATCAACACTAACCAAACTTCTACTAACACAAAAATAGCAGAATGAGCCCAAAGGGTGGCACTAAAGAGCTGAAAAACCACGTAGTACGTCTAGCACGTCACTACGTTCGTAATTGTTGGCCAACAATTGTGTGGCCGTGTGTAAACTGGGCTTAGATATCAAGCAAAAAGGTGTAGATAGAGGACAGGGGCCAAAACCATAGGTGGGCTAAGAAAAAGAAAAAGATTTTTTTAAATATACCCCCCAGAAGCCTCCCGGGGCCTATGCAACTAAGCCACTGAAAACATAGAGGAGTCGATAGAGCTGCAACAACTAAAGGAGAAGAGGGAGAGAGGAAGGAAAAAAAGAGCCATGAAGAGAGCTTAGAAAGATAAGGGAGCAGAGGGGCTTGGGAGAAGGAAGGAGGTTGTAAGGGCCTTGCCAGATACCACCCAGTGCTGGAGTAAACTCTGTAGAGGCCTCTGTGGAGGCCTTCAATAAAAACGTTGGGGATCCCTTTCACAGGTGGGATAACTTTGAACTAAGTAGTGTGCACATGGGCCGCTAGATGGAGATGACCATCACTACTGTACATTACACGCACGTAGGCTGCACCAAATTTTTTACAAACTGATAGATGAAAGAAGATGAGCCTTTAACCACTTGCCAACAGCCCCATAGCCAAATGACGGCTGCAGGGCGGTTGAATAACTCTGGGATCACGTCATATGACGTGATTCCAGAAAACTGCTCCCGCGCGCCCCCTGGGACACACACACGGGAACATCCATGACCGCCGGGTCCAGAGGTCCACGGATCACGGTAAACGGCCGCTGATCGCGACCGTTTACAATGTGATCGCTCCGTCAAATGTAAACAAACCGGCATCATGACGCTGGTTCCTCCCTCCCCTCTCTGTACCGATCAGTACAGAGGGGGAGAGATCGGATGGGAGCCGCGCTGTGGGCTGGATGTGTAGTGCCCACAGCGCAGCTCAGTGACATGTACAGTCACATCCATCCATCCATCCCTCCATGCTCAGCCATCCCCCCCATGCTCTGCAATACCCTGTGCAATACTCTGCAATACCCCACAATACTCTGCAATACCCTATGCAATACTCTGCAATACCCCACAATTAGGGATGAGCTTCGTGTTCGAGTCGAACCCATGTTCGACTCGAACATCGGCTGTTCGACCGTCCGTCGAATTGCGAACGATATGGGCCGTTCGCGTCAAATTCGTGTGGCGCGTCACGGCCCATAATTCACTGCGGCATCGCAGTGCATTGCTGGCTGATGATTGGCCAAGCATGCACTATGACCCGCATGCTTGGCCAATCACAGCGCCGTCAGTAGAGAGAGCTGTAATTGGCCAAAGCCAGGGTGGCTTTGGCCAATTATGGCTCAGGGGATTTAGTACACGCCCCACACTATATAAGGCCGCCTGCACGGCGGCCCTGTGTAGTGTGTGTTCCGGTGTGCTGAGAGATAGAGAGAGAGACAGACAGTGTCATTTGATTTGAGTTAGCTAGATTAGGCAGAACAGTCAGTCAGTTAGCTGCACTTACAGTGTATTGTGTATATATATGCATCCCTGGTGTTGCATATATATATATACACTGTATTCAGTTTAGCTAGATCCGTTCCTGTTATCTTCTATCTAGACTATTTACATTTGGTGCAGTGCGTCCTGCTCACAGTGTTCAGCTAGATCCGTTCCTGCTATTTACATTTAGTGCAGTGCGTCCTGCTCACAGTGTTCAGCTAGATCCGTTCCTGCTATTTACATTTAGTGCAGTGCGTCCTGCTCACAGTGTTCAGCTAGATCCGTTCCTGCTATTTACATTTAGTGCAGTGCGTCCTGCTCACAGTGTTCAGCTAGATCCGTTCCTGCTATTTACATTTAGTGCAGTGCGTCCTGCTCACAGTGTTCAGCTAGATCTGTTCCTGCTATTTACATTTAGTGCAGTCAGTGCGTCCTGCTCACAGTGTTCAGCTAGATCCGTTCCTGCTATTTACATTTAGTGCAGTGCGTCCTGCTCACAGTGTTCAGCTAGATCTGTTCCTGCTATTTACATTTAGTGCAGTCAGTGCGTCCTGCTCACAGTGTTCAGCTAGATCTGTTCCTGCTATTTACATTTAGTGCAGTCAGTGCGTCCTGCTCACAGTGTTCAGCTAGATCCGTTTCTGCTATTTACATTTAGTGCAGTCAGTGCGTCCTGCTCACAGTGTTCAGCTAGATCCGTTCCTGCTATTTACATTTAGTGCAGTGCGTCCTGCTCACAGTGTTCAGCTAGATCTGTTCCTGCTATTTACATTTAGTGCAGTGCGTCCTGCTCACAGTGTTCAGCTAGATCCGTTCCTGCTATTTACATTTAGTGCAGTGCGTCCTGCTCACAGTGTTCAGCTAGATCCGTTCCTGCTATTTACATTTAGTGCAGTGCGTCCTGCTCACAGTGTTCAGCTAGATCCGTTCCTGCTATTTACATTTAGTGCAGTGCGTCCTGCTCACAGTGTTCAGCTAGATCCGTTCCTGCTATTTACATTTAGTGCAGTGCGTCCTGCTCACAGTGTTCAGCTAGATCTGTTCCTGCTATTTACATTTAGTGCAGTCAGTGCGTCCTGCTCACAGTGTTCAGCTAGATCTGTTCCTGCTATTTACATTTAGTGCAGTCAGTGCGTCCTGCTCACAGTGTTCAGCTAGATCCGTTCCTGCTATTTACATTTAGTGCAGTGCGTCCTGCTCACAGTGTTCAGCTAGATCTGTTCCTGCTATTTACATTTAGTGCAGTCAGTGCGTCCTGCTCACAGTGTTCAGCTAGATCCGTTCCTGCTATTTACATTTAGTGCAGTGCGTCCTGCTCACAGTGTTCAGCTAGATCTGTTCCTGCTATTTACATTTAGTGCAGTGCGTCCTGCTCACAGTGTTAAGCTAGATCCGTTCCTGCTATTTACATTTAGTGCAGTGCGTCCTGCTCACAGTGTTCAGCTAGATCTGTTCCTGCTATTTACATTTAGTGCAGTGCGTCCTGCTCACAGTGTTCAGCTAGATCCGTTCCTGCTATTTACATTTAGTGCAGTGCGTCCTGCTCACAGTGTTCAGCTAGATCTGTTCCTGCTATTTACATTTAGTGCAGTGCGTCCTGCTCACAGTGTTCAGCTAGATCTGTTCCTGCTATTTACATTTAGTGCAGTCAGTGCGTCCTGCTCACAGTGTTCAGCTAGATCTGTTCCTGCTATTTACATTTAGTGCAGTCAGTGCATCCTGCTCACAGTGTTCAGCTAGATCCGTTCCTGCTATTTACATTTAGTGCAGTGTGTCCTGCTCACAGTGTTCAGCTAGATCCGTTCCTGCTATTTACATTTAGTGCAGTGCGTCCTGCTCACAGTGTTCAGCTAGATCCGTTCCTGTTATCTTCCTACTGACAGGCAGGCTTGTCTGGTTACAGTATATAAAGCTACCTGAAGAAAATTACTGGTGTTCTATCCCAGCTTAGTGCAGCTACAGGCCATTAGTATGTCTGGAAGGCCAAGAAGGAGAGGCAGACAGTCACAAGCCAATAAGAGAGGGCAAGCAGGCTCTGTGTCTAGTGCTGGTCGTGGAGACGGTGCATCCTCATCAGCACGTGGCCATGGGACACGCTTGGCCTTTTTTTCGGCAGCTGGCCGTGTTGAGCCGCAACATGCGGAAGACTTGGTCGAGTGGATGACCAAGCCGTCCTCATCCTCCTCATCCTCTCTCACCCATGCCCAGGGTGCTTTGTCTGGCAAAGCAGCGGCCTCTTCCCTCAGCTCAATGTCATCAGTGACTCCTTCCCTAGCTCCACCATGTCCTCCTGAGGATTCCCTCGAACTGTTTGACCACAGTGTTGGGTACATGCTCCAGGAGGATGCCCAGCGTTTGGAAGGCTCTGATGATGATACTGAGCTCGATGAAGGCAGTAACATGAGCACGGACAGAGGGGGTGCCCAAGAAGGACAGCAATCTGGCAGTCATGCTCCCCCTGCTGCAGCATACTGCCAGGTTTGCTCCAGTGATGAGGAGGGAGGGGATGATGAGGTCACTGACTCAACGTGGGTGCCTGATAGGAGAGAGGAGGAGGAGGAGGAGGAGGAGGAGGAGGCGGCACATCACCAACGAGGCAGGATGCCCTCCAGGGGCCAGCCTAAGGGCAGCACATTGACTGCATCACACCCCAAAGCTCCACATGTGCAGGACGCTGCAGTCTCTGCGCGTTATTCAAAAAGTTCTTTGGTGAGGGCCTTTTTTGAGACGAGTGCATCAGATCGCACCGCTGCTATTTGCAACATATGTCTCAAGCGTATCTCGCGTGGCCAAAACATCTCCCGCTTGGGTACCACATGCTTGACCAGACATATGTTGACCTGCCATGCAGTTCGTTGGCAAGCGTATCTAAAAGACCCACACCAAAGAACAAAGAGGATCTCTCCTTGCTCCTCATCAGCTCAGATTTCCAACCCCACTAGACCTTCAGTCCTCTCTGAGACCTGCAGTGAGAGGAATGAAGGTGTAGAATTAGGTGTGTCACAGCCAAGTACTTGTGGGCAATCTGCTTTTGGTACACCGACGTCAGATTGTACCAGGCAAATTTCCCTGCCCCAGCTGCTGCACCGCCGAAAGAAGTTTGCTCCCAGCCATCCACATGCCCAGCGGTTGAATGCTAGCTTGGCAAAATTGCTAGCACTTCAACTGCTGCCTTTTCAGTTGGTAGACTCTGCCCCCTTCCGTGAGTTTGTGGAATGTGCAGTTCCTCAGTGGCAGGTACCCAAACGCCACTTTTTCTCACGGAAGGCGATTCCGACTCTCTACCGGCATGTGGAAGGCAATGTCCATGCCTCGCTGGACAGGGCGGTCAGCGGTAAGGTGCATATTACCGCTGACTCATGGTCCAGCAGGCATGGACAGGGACGTTACCTAAGTTTCACGGCGCATTGGGTGACTCTGCTGGCAGCTGGGAAGGATGCAGGACAAGGTGCAGTAGTGTTGGAGGTTGTTCCGCCACCACGCCTCCAAAATGCTGATTGTGACACACCTCTCTCCTCCACCCCCTCCTCTTCTTCTTCCTCCATGGCCTCTTCCTCGGAACCAGCGGTGCTCCGTAGGCGTTCAAGGGGCTACGCAAGTACGCAGGCCAAAAGATGCCATGCGGTGCTTGAGCTGGTGTGCTTGGGGGACAGGAGCCACACTGGGGCAGAGGTTCTGTCAGCTCTGCAGGGGCAGGTTCAGAGGTGGTTGACGCCACGCCAACTTAAGGCAGGAATGGTGGTTTGCGACAATGGCACCAACCTCCTCTCTGCCCTCCGACAGGGACAACTGACCCATGTGCCCTGTTTGGCTCACGTCCTTAACTTGGTGGTGCAGCGGTTCTTGAGCAGGTACCCGGGCTTACAGGATGTCCTGAGGCAGGCCAGGAAAGTCTGTGTGCATTTCCGCCGGTCATATAATGCCAGTGCTCGGCTGACGGACCTCCAAAAGGAGTTTAACCTGCCCAAGAACCGCCTAATCTGTGACATGCCCACCAGGTGGAACTTAACGTTGGCCATGCTGCAGCGGCTGCACACGCAGCAGAGGGCCTTCAATGAGTACCTGTGCGACTATGGCACCAGGACAGGGTCAGGGGAGCTTGGTTTTTTTTCCCCACGCCAGTGGGCCATGATCAGGGATGCATGCACTGTCCTGTCACCATTCGAGGAGGCCACGAGGATGGTGAGCACTGACAGTGCATGCATCAGTGACACTGTCCCCCTTGTCCACCTGTTGGAGCACACGCTGCGTGGAATAATGGACAGGGCACTTGAGGCAGAACAGAGGCAGGAAGAGGAGGACTTCCTTAGCTCTCAAGGCCCCCTTTATCCAGACAGTGTTCCTGCGTGCCCGCCGATCACACAGGAAGAGGAGGAGGAGGAGGAGGAGGAAGATTGTGTCAGTATGGAGGTGGAGCCTGGCACTCAGCATCAGCAGCAGTCTTTAAGGGATCAGTCCCAAGGAACACATGGACTTGTACGTGGCTGGGAGGAGGTGGCTGCGGACGTTGTTGTCCTTAGTGACCCAGAGGACTCCGGACCGAATGCCTCAGCAAACCTACACTGCATGGCCTCCCTGATCCTGCAAAGCCTGCGTAAGGATCCTCGTATTCGTGGTATCAAGGAGAAGGACCAATACTGGCTGGCAACCCTCCTTGATCCACGTTACAAGGGTAAGGTTGCGGACCTTATCTTGCCATCGCAGAGGGAGCAGAGGATGAAACATCTTCAGGAGGCCTTGCAGAAAGGTCTGTGCAACGCGTTCCCAGAGACTGGGAGGTTACAAACTCCTGTTTCTGGACAACGTGTTGCTGAGGCTTCGGTCAGTCAAAGAAGGAGCGGTGGAGAAGGTGGCCGTCTGACCGATGCGTTCAGACAATTTTTTGGTCCGCAGCCCCAAGGTATGATCGGTTCCAGCAACCATCGCCAGCGTCTGTTTTACATGGTGCAGGAATACCTAGGGGCAAGATCAGACTTGGACACCTTTCCCACCGAAAATCCTCTGGGTTACTGGGTCTTGAGGATGGATCACTGGCCAGAGCTTGCACAGTATGCAATTGAGCTACTGGCCTGTCCTGCATCCAGCGTTCTTTCGGAACGCACATTCAGTGCTGCTGGAGGCGTGGTAACCGATCACAGGGTGCGTCTGTCCACCGGCTCGGTCGATCGGCTGACCTTCATAAAAATGAATCAGTCTTGGATCACCACCAGCTACCAAGCACCTGATGCTGATGTAACCGAATAATTTTTTTTGAAATCTCAGATCCCTTCAAAGACTGCCTATGCTGATGCTGAGTGACTATCCCTGAATAATTATCCTCTTCCTCCTCAATCATCACGCTGATAGCTTGTAAGAACATTTTTGGTTCTGGGCGCCACCACCAGTGCCTAAGGCACAATTTTTCAGCCCCTCTTTAACAGGGGCGTGTAATTACAATTTTTGATGTAATACTTTGCAGCAGGGCTCGTTCCTGCATTCCAACTAGAGTGTCTGTGAGGGGTTGCAGTGTTGTGGCACCAGCACCAGTGCCTAAGGCCCAATTTTTCTGCCCCTGTCTAACAGGGGCGTGTAATTACAATTTTTGAAGCAATACTTTGCAGCAGGGCTCGTTCCTGTGTTCCAACTAGAGTGTCTGTGAGGGGTTGCAGTGTTGTGGCACCAGCACCAGTGCCTAAGGCCTAATTTTTCAGCTCCTGTTCAACAGTGGCATGTAATTACAATTCTTGATCTAATATTTCACAGCAGGGCCCTGTGAGGGCTTACAGTGTTGTGGCCACAGCAACACCTAAGGCCCAAATTTCTGCTGAGTATATAGGGCAGGACCCTACTTTCAAACATCTAACTTACAAACGACTCCTACTTGCAAACGGAAGGAGACAACAGGAAGTGAGATGAAATCTACCCCTAGGAAGGGAAATTCTCTCCTGTAAGAGTTAATATGGGAAAACAATTTCTCCTTTCCACTGATGCTTTCCAATCCTTGTTCCACAAAAAAACCCAAATTTTCAAAAAACATTTTTCATTGGGACAAAAAAGTGAGGTGAAATCTTCTGAAGAGGAGGAAAGACAGCAAAACAAATGTCACAGGGATGATAACCCTTCCCTATGTTTTCCAAAAAGCTTAGAAAAGATTTTTTGGCTGGAGCTAAACACGTTAAAAATGTTCAAAATTACAAACAGATTCTACTTAACAACAAACCTACAGTCCCTGTCTTGTTTGCACCGCCTGTATACTGCTGTTCAGAGTATATAGGGCCTGATGGCCCCACACCTTTCCTTATTTTAATTTGGGTGCGGGGTTCCCCTTAATATCCATACAAGACCCAAAGGGCCTGGTAATGGACTGGGGGGTACCCATGCCATTTGTCTCACTGATTTTCATCCATATTGCCATGACCCGACATGACATTAAACCCGCAAGCAGTTTTAAATGAGATTTTTTCCTTTAAAAATGACATTTGGTGCAGGGACTGTTCTAAACATGGGAAACACGCGTCACTTTACAGGCATACTATAGACACCCCCCAGGTACGATATTTAAAGGAATATTTCACTTTTTTTTTTTTTTACTTTAAGCATCATTAAAATCACTGCTCCCGAAAAAACGGCAGTTTTTAAAAGTTTTTTTTGCATTGATACATGTCCCCTGGGGTAGGACCCGGGTCCCCAAACCCTTTTTAGGACAATACCATGCAAATTAGCCTTTAAAATGAGCACTTTTGATTTCGAACGTTCGAGTCCCATAGACGTCAATGGGGTTCTAACGTTCGTGCGAACTTTCGGCCCGTTCGCGGGTTCTGGTGCGAACCGAACCGGGGGGTGTTCGGCTCATCCCTACCCACAATACTCTGCAATACCCCACAATACTCTGCAATACCCTGTGCAATACTCTGCAATACCCTGTGCAATACTCTGCAATACCCTGTGCAATACTCTGCAATGTCCCGCAATACTCTGCAATACCCTGTGCAATACTCTGCAATACCCTGTGCAATACTCTGCAATACCCCACAATACTCTGCAATACCCTGTGCAATTCTCTGCAATACCCTGTGCAATTCTCTGCAATACCCTGTGCAATACTCTGCAATGCCCCGCAATACTCTGTAATACTCTGCAATGCCCCGAAATACTCTGTAATACTCTGCAATACCCCACAATACTCTGCAATACCCCACAATACTCTGCAATACCCTGTGCAATACTCTGCAATACCCTGTGCAATACTCTGCAATACCCTGTGCAATACTCTGCAATACCCCACAATACTCTGCAAGGCTCCACAATACTCTGCAATACCCTGTGCAATACTCTGCAATACCCTGTGCAATACTCTGCAATACCCTGTGCAATACTCTGCAATACCCCACAATACTCTGCAATACCCTGTGCAATACTCTGCAATACCCCACAATACTCTGCAATACCCCACAATACTCTGCAATATCCCACAATACTCTGCAATACCCTGTGCAATTCTCTGCAATACCCTGTGCAATACTCTGCAATACCCTGTGCAATACTCTGCAATGCCCCGCAATACTCTGTAATACTCTGCAATGCCCCGAAATACTCTGCAATGCCCCGCAATACTCTGCAATACCCCACAATAATCTGCAATACCCCACAATACTCTGCCATGCCCCACAATACTCTGCAATGCCCCGCAATACTCTGCAATGCCCCGCAATACTCTGCAATACTCTGCAATACCCCACAATACTCTGCAATACCCCACAATACTCTGCAATGCCCCGCAATGCCCCACAATACCCTGCAATGCCCCGCAATACTCTGCAATGCCCCGCAATACTCTGTAATACTCTGCAATGCCCCACAATACTCTGCAATACTCTGCAATGCCCCACAATACTCTGCAATGCCCCGCAATACTCTGCAATGCCCCGCAATACTCTGCAATGCCCCGCAATACTCTGCAATACCCCGCAATACTCTGCAATACCCTGTGCAATACTCTGCAATGCCCCACAATACTCTGCAATACCCCACAATACTCTGCAATACCCCGCAATACTCTGCAATGCCCCGCAATACTCTGCAATACTCTGCAATGCCCCGCAATACTCTGCAATGCCCCGCAATACTCTGCAATGCCCTGCAATACTCTGCAATGCCCCGCAATACTCTGCAAAACCCTGTGCAATACTCTACAATGACCCGCAATTCTCTGCAATGCTCCGCAATAGTCTGCAATACTCTGCAATGCCCCGCAATACTCTGCAATGCCCCGCAATACTCTGCAATACCCTGTGCAATACTCTACAATGACCTGCAATACCCTGCAATGCTCCGCAATAGTCTGCAATACTCTGCAATGCCCCGCAATACCCCGCAATACTCTGCAATACCCCGCAATACTCTGCAATACCCTGCAATACTCTGCAATACCCTGCAATACCCCACAATACTCTGCAATACCCCACAATACTCTGCAATGCCCCGCAATATTCTGCAATGCCCCGCAATACTCTGCAATGCCCCGCATTGCCCCACAATATCCCGCAATGCCCCGCAATACTCTGCAATGCCCCACAATACTCTGCAATACCCCACAATACTCTGCAATGCCCCACAATACTCTGCAATGCCCTGCAATACTCTGCAATACTCTGCAATGCCCCACAATACTTTGCAATGCCCCGCAATACTCTGCAATGCCCCGCAATACTCTGCAATACCCCACAATACTCTGCAATACCCCACAATACTCTGCAATACCTCACAATACTCTGCAATACCCCGTGCAATACTCTGCAATACCCTGTGCAATACTCTGCAATGCCCCGCAATACTCTGCAATGCCCCGCAATACTCTGCAATACTCTGCAATGCCCCGTAATACTCTGCAATGCCCCGCAATACTCTGCAATGACCCGCAATACTCTGCAATGCTCCGCAATAGTCTGCAATACTCTGCAATGCCCCGCAATACCCCGCAATACTCTGCAATACCCCGCAATACTCTGCAATACCCCGCCATACTCTGCAATACCCCGCCATACTCTGCAATACTCAGTGATACCCAGCCATGCTCAGCCATGCTCAGCCATACACGGCTGTACTTGGCCTCTGTATGTGGCCAGGCTGTGGAAGTCTCACACATGTGGTATCGCCCTACTCAGGAGAAGTAGGAGAATCTATTTTGGGGGGTCATTTTTGGTATGTACATGCTATGTGTTAGAAATATTGTATAAATGGACAATTGTGTGTTAAAAAAATGTGTTTTAACCACTTCCCGCCCGCCGGCCGTCATACGACGTCCTTGACTTTGTGCGGGGATATCTGAATGATGGGTGCAGCTACGGGCATCATTCAGATATCAGCTTTTTCAGCCGGCGATTCCCTACACCATAAGAATGATCATAGCGGCTGTTCCACTGCTTGATCGTTCTTACGGGAGGCGAGAGGGGACGTCCCCCCTTCTCGCCACCCTCAGGTGCTTTTACTGACTCACCGCTAAGATCGAAGCCAGGATCTTTTTTTTTTTTTTTCAGGCTTCCCAGCTTAGAGGTGAGATGTGGGGTCTTATTGACCCCATATCTCACTGTAAAGAGGACCTGTCATGCCATATTCCTATTACAGGGGATGTTTACATTCCTTGTAATAGAAATAAAAGTGATCAAAAAATTTATTTTTTGGAAAAAAGCCTCAAACTAAAATAAATAAAGTAAAATGAACAAAAAAAAAAAAAATACGTAAGTTGCGCCCACATATGAAAATGGTGTTCAAACTACACATGTGAGGTATCGCTGCGATCGGTAGAGCGAGAGCAATAATTTTGGCCCTAGATCTCCTCTGTAACCCACAACATGTAACCAGTAAAACATTTTAAAGCGTCTCCTATGGGGATTTTTAAGTAGCGAAGTTTGGCGCCATTCCACGAGCGTGTGCAATATTGAAGGGTGACATGTTAGGTATCTATTTACTCGGCATAACTTCATCTTTCACATTATGCAAAAATATTGGGCTAACTTTACTATTTTGTTTTTTTTAAAGCACAAAACTGTTTTTTTTTTTTAAAAAAAGCGTTCGAAAAATTGCTGCGCAAATACCGCGCGAGATAAATAGTTGCAACGACCGCCATTGTATTCTCTAGGGTCTTCGCTAACAAAATATATATAATGTTTTGGGGTTCTATGTAATTTTCTAGCAAATAAATTATGATTTTTACATGTAGGAGAGAAATGTCAGAATTGGCCTGGGTGCTCCTAGAATGCCTGATGGTGCTCCCTGCATGTTGGTCCTCTGTATGTGGCCACGCTGTGTAAAAATCTCACACATGTGATATTGCCGTACTCGGTAATAATAGCAGAATGTGTTTTGGGGTGTAATTTGTGGTATATGCTGTGTTTTTTGTGAAAAAAAAAAAAAGAAAATCTTGGTTTTGCAAAGAATTGTGGGAAAAAATGGCAACTTCAAAAAACTCATCATGCATCTTTCTAAATACCTTGGAATGTCTTCTTTCCAAAAAGGGGTCATTTGGGGGGTATTTGTACTTTTCTGGCATGTTAGGGTCTCAAGAAATGAGATAGGCCGTCAGTAATTCAGGTGTGATCAATTTTCAGAGATTGGCACCATAGCTTGTGGACTCTATAACTTTCACAAGGACCAAATAATATACACCGATTTGGGTTATTTTTACCAAAGATATGTAGCGGTATAAATTTTGGCCAAAATATATGAAGAAAAAATTACTAATTTGCAAAATTTTATAACAAAAACGAAGAAAAATGCATTTTTTACAGAATGTTCGGTCTTTTTTCTTTTATAGCGCAAAAAAATAAAGAACCCAGCGGTGATTAAATGCCACCAAAAGAAAGCTCTATTTGTGTGAAAAAAAGGACAAAAATTTCATTTGGGTACAGTGTTGCATGACTGAGTAATTGTCATTCAAAGTGTGAGAGCACCGAAAGCTGAAAATTGGTCTGGTTATTAAGGGGGTTTAAGTGCCCAGTGGTCAAGTGGTTAAGAGCTTTTGAAAAAAAAATATTTTTTTACTTTCTGCTATAAAATATGTCCAATAAAAATTTGTAATACATTTTTTTATGTATTTTTTTTTTTTTTTTACTAGCAATGGCGGCGATCAGCGACTTATACAGGGACTGCGATTCCCATCTATTATAAAGTCATATCACACAACACACGTCACAGCTCATTTCTGTTTCTTGGTAACAAGTATCTCTTCTTCAAAGATAAACTCTATCTGATGGAAGGGATTGTAGCTCAGATGCAGAGACATGTTTTACCTACAAAGTACAATATAAAAAAAATAAATACCTAAATCTCTGCATATAAACAATGTTCACGCAGAGCTTGGGTTTGTCAGAAAGCACTGATTTTGCAGCTAATTTTGCTCAAGTGACCAGGTAAACTGGTTCAAGGGACCATTTCCCAGATCACTTCCAGCCTTCAGAGTAGTAGCAGACCGCCTCCCACAGTGGGGCTTTAGGACTGAGAATGTCCACCTTTGTAAAGTTGGTGACCCAATGGGTGACTATTCAATTTCCATTTTTGCTATATCTGCTGGAGAATGTCAGCAATCATGACAGAATCTTTTGAGTAATTTGGATTCATATGAAGAATTTGGACTGGCTAGAGGACTGTTCAGGGGTGTCGTGAGGGGTGTAGATGTACAGTAGGTGGTCCTGATGCTGAAGTATGATAAAAAGGGCTAATCTGCCAAGTTAAGCACGGAGAAAGGCGAAGAAATTATTTCAACCATCATTTCTTATAAACTATCATAACGTAGCTTAGATCTCACAATCTTTTCAGCTTTTAGCACCTAATGTCAAACTTTCATCCTAATTATGAAAATTTAATTATTATTATTAGAAAATTAAGCAACTTTTTCCCATCATCTTAGTTTATCTTTTTTCCCTCTAACTTTGATGTTTAAATGACAAAGCGATTGCAAATCCCGAACCAAACTTTAAAATGAAGCCTCCAAAAAAAAAAATCAGAGCAATAAATAATGTTCTCATCATATTGTTCTCATCTGATGCTCTCAAACATTGAGTTACACACTGTTAATGATGTAGTAATTAACCATTCTCATCTTATTCATGCAATATTTAAAAGCATATCTTATGAAAAGTTTCAGGCAATAAATCACACTTTCAGAGTTGGCAAGAAAATTACCCAGGAAAAGCCATTTCACAGGATAATTCATTACGATTCACTACATCTTAGTACCCAGCTGGTCATTATCGCAGATTAATAAAAGTCCTAGACATTTTATTAAAATTACATCTCATGATGTGAAGGAAAGGGGAAAAAAATGTAGAAAAGAATCAAAAGTAAAGATAGGTGGTTTACAAATGACTGTTTAGCATGTCTTGATGATGGCAATGCCACCTGCGGCAGTAAAGATTCTTTCATGGAGCAGGCTAGTCCCCAGGCAGAAGAATAGATACCCAGTTACTAAAGCAATGTGATAATCTTTTATTACTCCGCAAAGCACTACATGTGGCATACCTTGCACTGTAAAAACCCTACAAGTTATATTTTTCTTGACTATAGGATTTGTCAACCTCAGTCCTTCTTTTAACACTTAAAATAATAACGCAAAATGAAATACATAACATTACATTAACATAACAAAAACAGTCAACAATTGACCAGAAGGGTGTTCCTAAAGGCACATTTTCTATTTAGAATCACCCATGTCCTCATCTGTGGCCCAGCCAGCTCAAAGACATTACAAACTCACACCTTCTTACTTTTTCCCCCCAGGGGACTTAGCTCCTGGGAAAATCATAACCAACCAAGTGAAAGCACCCAAAGGGATAACTAGAACCTTCTGGGCCCCAGTGGAGTAAACCATGAAGGACTGATGGAAAAGACCACTGGGGACCTTTCCATCAGTCTCGGGGCCCTTCCTTCTGCGCCCGGGGTCCTTCCCTTCAAGCCTGGGGACCTTCCCAGTGATCCCAAGGCCCTTTACTCCTTAAAGTCATAAGCAAGGAAGGTGCAGCGAACTCTTAAGCAAGTCACAAGAAGTCGTAAGGAGATCACATGCAAGTTGCATGAATTTGGGATTGGAGCGATGTGAATGGATTGGAGGATGTGAATCGAGCCTTACAGTCTCACAGCAGGACCCATTTACATGTTCTGCAGAGGCCCCCTTTCTGCTGTTTTGGGCTCCTCCTACATTGGCAGGATGCCAGAGCCCGGTCCCAAGTGTGACCTTTGTAACTCTGGTAGTTCAGCCACTTGAAGCACCATACCTCAGATGGCCCCCCCATTTTTGTAACAATTCAAATAATAACTGACCCCCCAAAGACCCCCTGACCTGTGACAATTTTTTTTTAAATGAATATCTTCCAACAACCCTTGACTTATAATGAACCCTGATTCTGGGGAAGGTGGCTAGCGGAACTTCCTCCTCACTGAACTTTTTGGAATGAATACCCAATATCCTTCACACAAGAATCTCTTGGTATCTTCTCAACACTGGAGCTTCATCCTGCCCATCTAACCCTCTACATTGCACTCACATTTGTTAACATATTTCTGGCCTGTTCCTACCCAGATCCTCCATCCATTTGCTCTTCTCAAGGTCTGTTTCTTAAAAAATATATATTTTTTAGTAATGGTTCACAGCTGTGAAATTCTCTAGCACCACTATCAACTGTCATTCTACAGCAGAAGATACAGTGATTAGCAATCGGCAAACATATTAAAATAGGCTCAACTGAATGGAATGCCTTCACCAAGCAGCAGTTACTGTATGCAACCTACCTACCCACCAGTTGCTCACCACCTTCTGGAGAACCCATAGTATGAAATAGCCCCAAGGCTTTTAGTACTGTGCACTGGCGCTTTGAGAGGATGCTGATAGCTGATACAGCTTGTGCATGGTGTTCTGGTAGTCTTCAGGTGATAAAGCCAGCACATTTAATAAAGCATCAAACTGATTATGGCAACTCTCTTCTCACTTTTCATTGTTAGCATGCTGAATCTTTTGATCGAAAGCATTAATGCCAATGAACATAGTTGTGCCCCCCCCCCCCCCCCACAGGCTGATAACAAACACACTCGGATACAAAAGCTGGCCATACACTAAAGGGATTTCATTTAATTTTTTAGTTTAAGAGCATTCCTTTGATTTACTAATTGTTGGTGGGATCAAATCAATGTTCGTTTTTGATAATAGTGGCCAAAAATTCTAAGGGGCAGGATGGAAATTTTTTTCTCAAAGGAATTTTTAACAGTGTATGTGGTTTTTGATCAGAAGAGTCCAATCATTCCAAAATCAAATGTTTCCCCCCCCCCCCCCCCCCCCCCCCCCGGGATGCCATTATATGACCTCCTGGGTTTTAAGTGGAGATATCTGAATGATGCTGATCATTCAGATATCTTTTTTTCAGCAGGCAATTCCATGCAAAGTAAAAGCCCTCATAGTAGCTGTTTAGTCACTTGATGCCTCCCCCCTCCAGCTCCCCTTCAGTGCTTCTCCCAGCTCGCCCATGCGATCAGCAGAGAATAAAACCACCAATGGTGGCGGTTTACCATAGAGCTGGCAAGGGACCAGATGATCGCCGGCCATCTCTATGACCCTCAGAGGCCGGAAACGACATCATGATGTCACTTTCGGCACTGACAGATGTAAAAACTGCCAGGTTTTTTTTGCTGGGAAGCTTGAGATTGTTTTTTTTTATCTCAGGCTTTCCAGCATAGAGGAGAGATGTGGGGACTTATAGACCATAGATCTCTCCGTAAAGAGGACCTGTCATGCCCTATTCCTATCACAAGGGATGTTTACATTCATTGTAATAAGAATAAAAGTGATTAAAAAAAAAGATCAAGGAAAAGTGTAAAAATAAATAAATAAATAAAAAAAAAAAAAAAATTTTTTTTAAAAAGAAATAAAAATTAAAGCGCTTTCATCTCCTCGTGCTTGCACACAAAAGCGAACGATACGTAAGCCGCATATGTAAGCGGCATTCAAACCACACATGTGAGGTATTGCCGCGAATATTAGAGTGAGAGCAATAATTCTAGTGCAATAATTCTTGGGCTAACTTTAGTGTCTTGTTTTTTTTTAATTCATGAAAGTGTTTTTTCCAAAAAAAATTTGATTTAAAAAATTGCTGCGCTAATACTGTGTGATATAAAGAATTGATTGCAATGAACGTCATTTTATTTCCTTGGGTCTCTGCTAAAATATATATATATATATATATATATATATATATATATATATATATATATATATACAGTGGGGACAGAAAGTATTCAGACCTCCTTAAATTTTTTACTCTTTGTTATATTGCAGCCATTTGCGAAAATCATTTAAGTTCATTTTTTTCCTCATTAATGTACACACAGCACCCCATATTGACAGAAAAACACAGAATTGTTGACATTTTTGCAGATTTATTAAAAAAGAAAAACTAAAATATCACATGGTCCTAAGTATTCAGACCCTTTGCTGTGACACTCATATATTTAACTCAGGTGCTGTCCATTTCTTCTGATCATCCTTGAGATGGTTCTACACCTTCATTTGAGTCCAGCTGTGTTTGATTATACTGATTAGACTTGATTAGGAAAGCCACACACCTGTCTATATAAGACCTTATAGCTCACAGTGCATGTCAGAGCAAATGAGAATCATGAGGTCAAGGAACTGCCTAAAGAGCCCAGAGACAGAATTGTGGCAAAGCACAGATCTGGCCAAGGTTACAAAAAAATTTCTGCTGCACTTAAGGTTCCTAAGAGCACAGTGGCCTCCATAATCCTTAAATAGAAGATGTTTGGGACAACCAGAACCCTTCCTAGAGCTGTGGGGTAATATGTACTTGTGCGCACACCAAAAATAATAAAAAATATAGAAAATATTAAAAAATATATATAATATGATGAAGATCAAATTAATAAACTCAACTACTAGAAAAAACGAATAGCAGCCACAAATAATAGTGTTCACACACCTAAGGACAATACAATAAAAGGGGTTTGATAAGCGGCGCTAATCTAAATAGATGGATTCCTGGGATGCCAAAGAGATACAAACTAATAAAAAATGGCCATTAAAAACTCAAAAGAAAAAAATGACAATAATTCTAAAATACGTAGATCCGTGGATATCCAATAATAAAAATATACTAATACCAAAGCCAAAATGAAGAACAATAATATGCGCCAAGCTGATAAAAAGGGGGAAGAATAGCGACCACAGATAAAATAATCACAAATCTAAAACCAAGTGCGGGGGGTAAAACTGCGGCGTAAACAGAGAGTACCAGCGACCACAGATAAAATAATCACAAATCTAAAACCAAGTGCGGGGGGTAAAACTGCGGCGTAAACAGAGAGTATATTCCCGGGATGCCAAAGACAAAAACAATGGACACCGCGGGAATATAGCCAGAGGAAGATGCAGGTAACAATTCAAAAATTCCTAGATTGCGTGAATAGCTGGTAATTCCTCGAGCGGGATAATCAATGTAACAGAAAAACAATGACCACACCAAGAAGGGGAATCCAGGTATGGAACCAGTTTAAGTGAATTAATATTCCACTAATTAATTGCAACAATGAGTATAAGCGAATCAATGTTGCAATAAAATGCGGCTAATTGGGGAACTAAATGACTACGATCTAAATAATTGGTACCTCTTTCACCTAAATAGTGTAGACAACGAATTCTAATCGTGACTCCAAAAATGAGAGTGTTCCTAATTAAGTGCAAACAATGATAACATAATCCAGTGCACCATCCAAGGTGAGAACAAGTGAATAGGTGACTAAATAGTTAATTTTACCTATAAAGGCAACAGATCCTAGTGATCAAAAAAATAATTAATTAATTGCTATAATAAATAAACCTTAAATGAGAAAAAGAAAACTACAAAGGAACAAAAACAGTGAATGAAACTAATACAATAGCTCCATTTAAATTCAAAAGAGAACACTCTAAAATTAAAGTGCAAATGTTTGTGCAGCATCCAAAAAACAATTAAAGATGAAAAATGAGTGTCCAGTTAAAACAAGGAAGTGTATCAAATCGGACAGTTATTTCTAATAAGCAAAGAATGTATCTTCCAAAAAAATAATAAATAATAGTACATCAAAAAACCAGTGTTCAACACAAATAACTAAATATGGAAACAAGGGATAAAGTTCCCAAAATGAATAAAAAAGTTCCTCAAAATGAAAAAACGAAGAAATAGATGTGACAAGGCATCCTAATCATATCCCCTTCGTGATGAATGAAGAAATCCTTCACATATCCCCAGTGAGGGCAGATAAATATAACGGTTCCCCCAGCCTCTTACCTCCCGGCTGAGCGATAACAGCCCAAAAAAATAACCTCACGCTGTCTGTGCTTGCAGGTAGTTTTGAAAGCTGTCAGTTCCCAACAGGATGATATCAGCCTTCAGTGTAGATGGTGAAGCCTCTCCCGATCTCCAAGTTTCTCACGCAGTGTTCACTCAAAAGAATAAGGGGAGGGATTCCATAGTGTAGTATGTATGCAATCAATCTTTTATTAAATAGTAGCCCACTTACATTTAAAAAACTAGCAACATCAGCAGAAAATAAAAACCGGCTCACTGACACACCGATCCCGGCCGTGATCGGAGAGACAAGCAGCCCAGCAATACCGCCTCTCTTACTTTTGGAGTCACGATTAGAATTCGTTGTCTACACTATTTAGGTGAAAGAGGTACCAATTATTTAGATCGTAGTCATTTAGTTCCCCAATTAGCCGCATTTTATTGCAACATTGATTCGCTTATACTCATTGTTGCAATTAATTAGTGGAATATTAATTCACTTAAACTGGTTCCATACCTGGATTCCCCTTCTTGGTGTGGTCATTGTCTTCCTAGAGCTGGCTGTCCAGCCAAACTGAGCTATCGGGGGAGAAGAGCCTTGGTGAGAGAGGTAAAGAAGAACCCAAAGATCACTGTGGCTGAGCTCCAGAGATGCAGTCGGGAGATGGGAGAAAGTTGTAGAAAGTCAACCATCACTGCAGCCCTCCACCAGTCGGGAGTTTATGGCAAAATGGCCCGATGGAAGCCTCTCCTCAGTGCAAGACACATGAAAGCCCACATGGAGTTTGCTAAAAAACACCTGAAGGACTCCAAAATGGGCGAGAAATAAGATTCTTTGGTCTGATGAGACCAAGATGGAACTTTTTGGCCCTAATTCTAAGCGGTATGTGTGGAGAAAACCAGGCACTGCTCATCACCTGTCCAATACAGTCTCAACAGTGAAACATGATGGTGGCAGCATCATGCTGTGGGGGTGTTTTTCAGCTGCAGGGACAGGATGACTAGTTGCAATCGATGGAAAGATGAATGCGGCCAAGTACAGGGATATCCTGGACGAAAACCTTCTCCAAAGTGCTTAGGACCTCAGACTGGGCCGAAGGTTTACCTTCCAACAAGACAATGACCCTAAACACACAGCTAAAATAACGAAGGAGAGGCTTCACAACAACTCCGTGACTGTTCTTGAATGGCCCAGTCAGAGCCCTGACTTAAACCCAATTGAGCATCTCTGGAGAGACCTAAAAATGGCTGTCCAGCAACGTTTACCATCAAACCTGACAGAACTGGAGAGGATCTGCAAGGAGGAATGGCAGAGGATCCCCAAATCCAGGTGTGAAAAACTTGTTGCATCTTTCACAAAAAGACTCATGGCTGTATTAGATCAAAATGGTGCTTCTACTAAATACTGAGCAAAGGGTCTGAATACTTAGGACCATGTGATATTTCAGTTTTGTTTTTTTTTAAATAAATCTGCAAAAATGTCAGCAATTCTGTGTTTTTCTGTCAATATGGGGTGCTGTGTGTACATTAATGAGGAAAAAAATGAATATAATGATTTTAGCAAATGGCTGCAATATAACAAAGAGTGAAAAATTTAAGAGGGTCTGAATACTTTCCATCCCCACTGTATATAGATATATCTATATATATATATATATATAGATATCTATATATAGATATATATAGATATATCTATATCTATATAGATATAGATATATCTATATATATCTATATATAGATATAGATATATTAAGATATATAGATAGATATATATATATATCTATCTATATATATATACATCATCTATCTATCTATCTATCTATCTATCTATCTATCTATCTATCTATCTATCTATCTATCTATCTATCTATCTATAGATCTATATAGATATAGATATATCTATCTATATATCTCAGAACCCCCAAATATTTTATATATATATATATATATATATATATATATATATATATATATATATATATATATATATATATATATATATATATATATATATATATATATATATATATTTGGGGGTTCTGAGTAATTAAAAAAAAAAACACAGATTTTTACATATATGGGAGAAATGTCAGAATTGGCCTGGAAGGCAAGTGGTTAACAGCAAACAAAATACTTTTAGAAGACATTAGTTAGGTCATCTAATTTTCTGAGAATTTTATTGCAAACGTTCATTTGAAATCTACTAATACCTGGCCAGCCTAAAGCCGATCCATGTATGCGAAGGCTGGCTGTACTGAAGTTGATCCCTCCATTCATAGCTGCAAGCAGTGATCATTGTATTCTGATGGCTGGGAAACCTCACACTGTCAAAATACAATAGATCAATGGGAGGGATTCCCCCATCAACACTGGAAAGTGAATCTAGCAGTTTTCTTTCTTTCTGAAGGAAAGAAAATTGGTTAATGTATAGCTTGCCTAATTCTACTTAAAAATACGCAAGGAGGTAAACTAGAGATTCAACTATTAACACATGAAGTAGGCCAAACTTCTACAAACATCTTACATGCCGGCTTGGGCATTGATGTGCCTTACTCCATGGAAAAGTGGTTTAGTCACTGTTCTAGAGTTTCCCGTGGTATGCTCAATGTCTCCCTTATTAAACTTCTCCTTTCGCAATGATATTAATTCTCCTTTCGATTATCAAAAATGGTTCCAGAGCCCTCCTCCTTAAAGTGCTTTAGAGGTTGCAATTATCAGAGGACATTTCCCCATATATGCTAAAAATGGCCAAAAACCCCCCAAAAAATTTTTTAAATGGACTATTTGCCCTAATGTGGAAGGTTAGACATCAGTTGGTTAGCTGGTTTTCCTATATGGTTCCTATGTGTAGTGATTACCCCCAGAGGAGCCGCTTGGAATAGCGCAAGAGAGTACCAGGGAAAAACACCAGACTGCTCAACTGTGAATAAGGAATGTATATCATCACAGGTTCAAAGTAAATGGCGACACATACAGTACAATTAAATAATTAAACAAGTGGAAGAAACGTTCACAGTAAATGGTAAAGCAGCTCAGTTTAAATTACTGGATTATTAACCTGTTTCCACCCAGGCCAATTCGCCAATTCTGACATTTCTCACCTACATGTAAAAATCTGTATTTTTTTTTTTTCTAGAAAAATACTCAGAACCCCCAAACATTATATATAGTATATATTTCAGGAGAGACCCTAGAGAATAAAAATGCGGTTGTTGCAATTTTTTATGTCACCCAGTGTCTGCCCCCTCCAGCTTATTGTAAAAGCCATCCAGCGGCTAATCAACCGCTAGGATGGCTTTTACATGAGAGGGAATCTGGATGATGCCTGCAGCATTCAAATATCACCACTTCAAGTCCAGGACGTCATGTGACATCCTACGGATGGGAAGTGGCAAGATAACCCAGCAGTAGACAGTATCAATTAGAATGAATAGTCCCTTAGTAGCTCCTCTGCAGTCAAAACCAGTAACATGTTTCAGAGTGCAATCTGTATATATCACCCTATGTATAACCTGAGAATGGTACCTCTGGTTGTGATCAACTCCATTTAGGTCCCTGTTTTCAGGCAGTTAATTCATGGGGCCTAGTATTTAAGGTGGTGTACATCTGTACAGACCCTTTGACACTCTGCATGTAGTGCTTTGGAGCTACTAGATGGATGGCCAATCTGAAAAGTGATCTGAGCAAGGATTGCTCTTCAGAGGGCACTGCAGTCCACCATGAGTGTGAAAGAGCCCTCAGAGAGCAGCCATCAGCACAAGGGATACTTTGCATTGAATTTAAGTTCCATCCCTTGTGCTGATTTTTTTTTCTTTGTTCAACTAAACTTAGGCTTTAAAAAAGTTATGAGTGTAGACAGTCTCATTTTTTATTTTAGACTTGTTTTCTATCTGTTTAAGCATAAGGTTTATACCACAGCCAACAATGAACAAATTCAATCCAACAAACAACTAAATTTAGTACAACGTATGTTCATACTTAAGGATAATTAAGCTTAACACTTTTTTTCATTCGTACCTTTTTTCATGTTACATCAATTGAAACATGAAGATTCGGCACTTTTTATCAGTTTAGTTCAGTGTAGGATTACTTCAGCTATTTTCTTCCAAATTTTAAGCGTAGAAAATGTGGAAAGAGCCATGCTAATAGGCGTGTAATTATATGCTGTTCCTTATCTTTTTTACTCACCTGCTCGCATTGCTAATTGTCGAGAGAATCTGAAGCTGGTGAGACTTCTGTGGTTGAAATTCTGTACAGTTGTGAGACAGATAAAGACCTAATTATTTGGCATATTTTTTTTTAGAGAAGCAAATTACCTATTTTACAATGCGTATACATGCTTACGTTAAAGTGAAACCATCAGCTATGTTCACTACCATAAAGTTTAAGTATAAAGTAACTCATAATGTCCTATTTACATATTTAGCTTTCCTGCTATGCAATTTCAACACATTGGAAGCCATGTGAGTTTTATAATTTCATAACTTGTAACAGTTTGAGCAGAAAATAAAAAAAATTGCCCATACAAAAAAAAAAAAAACAACTTGTCATTCTTTTAAAATGTGGACATAGCGCTTATCCCTGAAGGACCTACTGATGTTGAGGGCCACTGATTTTGGACACCAATGACTTTCCTGGCAATTCCAAACCCTCAGACACACCAAGGCTAGATGAGGAGGATCTATTTGGGCAAATATTCCCAATGGGCAAATAAAAACAAAAAAAAAAACAGTAAACAGTAAGGCCCCTTTACACAGGGTGGGTTCCAGTGGATTAGCTCATAGATCCCCTACTGATTGGAGCAGAGTAGGTGAATGACCCATCCGTGTCCGCTCAGTTTCTGCAGAGTGGACATGGACCAAGCCAGCCCTGCTCTATGGGTGGCTGGGAGTAAACGGACTCCACGTGTCCATTTACACCCAACTACCCTCCAATCCGATCTGATCCACGTAAACAGAAGAGGATATATCCCCTTCCATATTTCCAGCAGAGCGGATCGGACCCGGAGGTAGGCTGGGTGTAAATGGACACAAAGCTCATTTACACCCACCTGTCCATAGGGATGCATGAACCATCTGATCAGGTCTGTCTGAAAATCCGACAGACAGACTTGATTGGGTTGCCCATGTGAAAGAGGCCTAACAGTTAACATATTGTCACAACACCATAACGAAGTGGAGGATTAAGTAGATATGGATCATGTAAATATGCTCCTTAGCCACTTGCTGACCGCTGCATGCCGATATACATCAGCACAGTGACAACAGTGGGTAAATGGGCATACCTGTACGTCCCCTTTAATTGGCGTGGCTAGTGGGCGCGTGTGCGTGCGTGCACAGTGTACAGCGTGACCGTGCCCACGGGACCGCAGACTCGATGTCCGCCGATGTCCCAGCGTTCGTGTCACGGAGCTGCAGAACGGGGAGATGCCTATGTAAACAAGCCCGTTCCCCGTTCTGCCTAGTGACATGAGAGAGATCACTGCTCCCTGTCATCGGGAGCAGTGATCGCTGTCATGTGAGTAGTAGCCCCTCCCCCCACAGTTAGAATCACTCCCTAGGACACACTTAACCCCTTGAACGTTCCTAGTGTTTAACCCCTTCCCTGCCAGTGTCATTTGCACAGTAATCAGTGCATTTTTATAGCACTGATCGCTGTATAAAAGACAATGGTCCCAAAATAGTGTCAAAGGTGTCCGATGTGTCCACCATAATGTCACAGTCATGATAAAAATCGCAGATTGCGGCCATTACTAGTAAAAATAAATAATAATAAAAATGCTATGAATCTATCCCCTATTTTGTAGACGCTATAACTTTTGCGTAAACCAATCAATATATGCTTATTGCAATTTTTTTTACCACAAATATGTAGAATATATACATATCAGCCTAAACTGGGGAAAAATGTGTTTTTTATATATATTTTGGGGGGATATTTATTATAGCAAAAAGTTAAAAAAATATAGCTTTTTTTTTCAAAATTGACGCTTTTTTTTGTTTATAGCGCAAAAAATAAAAACCACAGAGGTGATCAAATACCACCAAAAGAAAGCTCTATTTGTGGGAAAAAAAGGACGTCAATTTTGTTTGGGTGCAACGTTGCATGACCGCGCAATTGTCAGTTAAAGCAACGCAGTGCCGAATCGCAAAAAGTGCTCTGGTCAGGAAGGGGGTAAAATCTTACAGGGCTGAAGCGGTTAAAGTATACCAAAACCCTAGACAAGGCTTCTTAGAACAGAAAGCGTTTACATGTCTTATTCCATCACATGTCCAAAAAATAAGAGATTCATTCCTCTTTTCAGGACAGTGGGTAGAGCAACTCAAATAATTCCCTTATGCCTACATTAGTATTACTTATGAAGACCTGTCTGCTGAGTTTCTGCAGAGTGGACATGGACCGAGCCAACTCTGCTCTATGGGTGGCCAGGAGTATATTGACTCCTCGTGTCCATTTACACAAAACTACCCTCCGATCCGAAGACATATCCCCTTCCGTTTTTCCAGCAGTTTGGATCGGACACAGAGGTAGGCAGGTGTAAGCTGACACAAGCCCTTTTACACCCACCTGTCCATAGGGATGCATGGACCATCCGATCAGGTCTGCCTGAAAAATACCAAAACCCTAGACAAGGCTTCTTAGAACAGAAGGCATTTACATGTCTCATTCCATCACACATCACAAAAAATAAGAAATTGAATCTTCTTTTCAGGACAGTGGGTGGAGCAATTCAAATAATTCCTTCATGTCATTCAGAGGCACCTGTTCTGCTGTTATTAATGCCATTTTAAAAATTATATTGTCTGTAAAACAGCCGCTGTATTATTGTTTTTTTTTAACTAACTTTTATCTTTGTTGAGCCCTTCCATCTTGCTTGTGGGAATGTGAAGCCCACTAGGACTCTTTTCCGGGATAAGGTGCTTCTGGCTACCCAGCATGCACCTCCCGATCTCGCCCATGCACAATAAATACAGGGCGCAGTGCAGGAAATGTCTCTGGTTGCCATCACAATGGCCAGCGTCGGAGGAAGTGCCCTCCCCGTTGTTATGGCAACAAAGCTAATCAGTCAAGAGGCGGCGATGCCCACTGACTCCTGGGAATCATGACAAACATCTCCCAGGAGCCAGTGCGCTGCAGGAAATTACGTACATCGCTGCAGAGGGAGGAAACAGGAAGAAATAATAATAGCCCTACAAACATGGTAAAGAAAGAGGGAAAAAAATGCCCAATGCTGTTTTTTTTGGTCAGTTCTGAAGTGGATGGTGTGCAGATGAAATTGTGGGTGGAACTCCGCTTTAATCAGCTGCACTAAATTGGGGGGGGGGGGGGTAATGGTAGTTGGCTAATATATATACCTTTCCCAGGCTTTCTTAGGCCAGGGGATACGTCAACATCCTACCAACTACTGTAGAGCCCAGGATCTTCTTAGTAAGTACCCAAAATCTCATAAAAAGTGGCTCTAAAACACTGTGCAGTATAATCCTTTTGTGAGATTCAGGGTACCCAGCACTCCCCAGAATATCACTGGAAGGATAGGAACATCATCCTTGCCTAGGCACCATGGAGGAAAGTGGGGTCAGGTTAGTATATGAACTCGTTTTTTTGTCCCAGAAGTATTTTTTTAAGGTTTAGTGCAGCAAATTAAGATAGAAGAAGGGGCCCTACATTGTGTTTAGCTGAAAGGTCCTCTTAAGGACTGGTAAGCTGCAGTATAATATTTCTTTTGTTCTTGGCAGTAACCACAATTGCATACATGTCCTTCTACAAATAAAAGAAACCTGCCTGTCTGCTCCCAGTCTTCTTTTGAATGTACATTGAGCTGCACCTGCATTTCAGCACAGTGTCTATGTGGTGGGATGACTGCATTCACCATCCAGTGAAGTTTGCTGTAGCCAGGCCCCCAGAAGAAACCGTTGGAGAATGCTGGTTCATGTGAGAAATGTCAGACAGTTAAAGGGAGGTAAATATGGCAGAGTTTTAAAGTGGAATGAAACTTGGAGTTAGTCTTTAAGTCTTTTTGGAGTAGCAATATGATGACAGCTCTTTACTATAGATTCTCTGCGTTTATATCTTGGTAACATCTATAGATACACACTACTGTGCAAAAGTTTTGAGCAGGTGTGATAAAATGCTGTAAAATAAGAATGCTTTCAGAAATAGAAGTGTTAATATTTTATTCTTATCAATTAACAAAATGTAAAGTAAATGAACAGAAGAGAAATCCAAATTAAAACAATATTTGGTGTAACCACCCTTTGCCTTCAAACCAGCATCAATTCTTCTAGGTACAGTTCCATATAGTTTTTGAAGGAACTCGGTAGGTAGGTTGTTCCAAACATCTTGGAGAACTAAGCACAGATCTTCTGTAGATGTCGGTTGCCTCAAATCCTTCTGTCTCTTCATGTCATCCCAGATAGATTCCATGATGGTGAGATCAGGCACTGTGCAGGGGAAGCAATCACTTCCAGGACTCCTTGTTCTTCTTTACATTGTTGATAGTTCTTAATGGCATTAGCTGCAGGTTTTGGGTCATTGTCCTGCTGCAGAATAAATTTGGAGCCAGTGACACACCTTCCTGATGGTATGGCATTATTGTAATAGAATGTATAAACAACTGACTCCATCTTAGATTCTCTTCTATTCACATAAAGTAGAAGTGAACTTTTCGTGTGTGAGTTTTACCATAATCAGCTTAAAAGTTTGCATAGAACCACACCCTATGAGATATTGTGGTTAAGCCGAATTTGTGTCAGCAAGTCATTAGCTATCCCTTGTTATTTAGTCGAGCAGCCTAACTCTTGATAGGAAAGTACTGAGTGTAAAGTTTGAATAACCCTTATGCCGTGTACACACGGTCGGACTTGGCAACGGGATAACCTCCGTCGGCATTTCCGACAGAAAAATTTAGAACATGTTCTCTATCTAAGTCCGTCGGAAATGCCGAAAGAAGAAGTCTGATGGGCATACACATGGTCGAAATATCCGACCAAAAGCTCCCATCGGACTATTTCTGTCAGAAATTCTGACCATGTGTACGGGGCATTAGACATGTATTTTTACTGGTATATATTCTACCGTTGTGTTCAATAAATTTTAGAGATCATATTAGCACACACTCAAGTCTGTTTCCCGTGTCTCATTTGGTCTCTCACGGATCCGAGGTCCCAGTGGTCTGCATAAACCAAGGTGGTCTTCAAGGTGTACAATTCCTTTCAATGATGGATACGTATCTGCCTGTATTTCTCAGCATTGAGGACATCAACCTGGCCAAATCTCCAACTCCATTTGCACAAATGCAGCCCCAAATGTGCAAGGAACCTCCATGCTTCACTGTTGTCTGCAGACTCTCATTATTGTACCGCTCTCCAGCCCTTCACCAACAAACTGCCTCCTGCTACAAATAAATATTTCAAACTCTGACTCATTAGTCCAGAGCATCTGCTGCCATTTTTCTGCACCCCACTTTCTATGTTTTTGTGCATTGTTTTTGAGACAGTTGAGTCTCTTAGCCTTGTTTCCACATCGGAGGCATGGCTTTTTGGACACATTTCTTCCGTGAAGATCACTTAGATCAGTAGATGGGTGTACCTGGACCCCACTGGTTTCCGTCAGTCCTGTGCTGATGGCACTGCTGGACATCCTCTGATGTGGAAATGAAGTAAGCATGATGAGTCTTTTATTGACTGCATAAAGTTTCCTTGACCGACCACTGCGTCTACGGATAGCTGTTTCTGTTTCAGGTTAATTCTGTGTTTAAACCAACATATGAAATTGATGATAGTCAGCACCTCCTTGGTATAATTGGTTAATCATACAACTGACTCCAAAATCCTACAAAATCACTGACTTTGTGCAAGTGTACAAAGTGTGCAAGTGTAGGGATTGATGCTGGTTTAAAGCCAAAGGATGGTCACAACAAATATTTATTTAGATTTCATTTTCAGTTTGCTCAGTTTACATTTCGTAACTTGATAAAAATAAACAATTAAAAAATATATTTTTGAATGCATTTTTACTTTACAGCATGTTTCCACACCTGCTTAAAACTTTTGCACAGTATTCTATACTGTGACATGGCAGGAATGTTATCACGTAGACTTGTAAAGTTACTGAAAGGTCCACATTAAAGGGTTACTAAACCCTCGTGTTTTTTTTTTAAAATAACAAACATGTCATACTTACCTCCACTGTGCAGTTTGTTTTTCAGAGATCGGAGTCGCGCCGTGTCCTAGCAACACGGCGCAGCCACGATCGCCACACTGCATGCCCCCGCGGGTGTGCAAGAGCTGCCACTCTGGGATGCCGCCATATGACGGTCTCACCAATCAGTGCCAGCAATCAGTGCCTACCATTGCCCACCAGTGCCAGCAATCAGTGTCCACCAGTGCCAGCAATCAGTGCCCACAAGCGCCCACAAGTGCCACCAATCAGTGCCCATTAGTGATGCCAGTCAGTGCTGGCTATCAGTGCCACCTCTCAGTGCTGCCCATCAATGCCAATCATTGCTGTCCATCAATTCCCTTCAGTGTCACCCATCAGTGCCACCCATCAATGCCCATCAGTGCCCACCAGTGCCACCTATCTGTGCTGCCTATCAGTGCCACCTATCAGTGCCAATCAGTGCCACCTATCAGTGTCCATCAGTGCTGCCTACCAGTGCCACCTATCAGTGCCCATCAGTGTCACCTATCAGTGCCTATTAGTGCTGCCCATCAGCACCTATCAGTGCCACCTATCAGTGCCATCTATCAATGCCCAAAGGTGTGGCATATTAGTGCCTCCTCATCAGTGCCCATAAGTGCCACCTCATCAATGCCCACCAGTTCAGCCTGTCAGTGCCCATCAGTGCCGCCTCATCAGTGCACATCAGTAAAGGAGAAAAATTACTTTACAAAATTTTCTGACAGAAACTAAGTAAAAATATATTTTTTCAACATTTTTGGCCTTTTTTTTTATTATAAAAAAATAAAAAACCCAGCAGTGATTACATACCGCCAATAGAAAGTTCTATTTGTGTGAAGAAAATTATACAAATTTCATATTGTCATTCAAAGTGCGACAGCTCTGAAAGCTGAAAAATGGCCTGGGCTGAAAGGGGGTGTAAGTGTCCGGTAGGGAAGTGGTTAAAGTGATTGTAAACCCCCCTGACCTATTTTTAACTATAGGTAAGCCTAGAAAAAGGCTTACCTATATGTACTGAAAATATCTCCTAAACCTTCGCTGTTTAGGAGATATTTGCCTTGATGTCATCGGCCCTGCGTGCCATTTCTTCCCCAGCGTGTGCCGTGACTGGTGGCTCCTGCCCGCACGTCACGCAGCTCAGGCCAGTCACAGAGCCAGAGTCTGCGGCCCCAGAAAGAAGAGGGGTGAATGTGGATGCTTCCACCTGCAGGGAAAATCGCGGACGTCGCGGGCTTCGTTTGCAGGTAAGTGCCACACAGTGGGCTAGTAAGCAATGCATACTAGCCCATTATGCTTTTACTTTTCAGGGGAATAAAGAGGAAGTAAAACCCATCAGGGTTTACTCCCTCTTTAAAACTGCCTTGGAAGCTAGCATTCCCCTTAAAAAGCCCATTGAAATTCGCCCTGCGGATCTTGAAGTCTTCTCTGATTTACCGAAGACAAATTGTTGGTGAAATACTTACTAGCCCCGACCAGTGATAAACTTCCAGATAGAGCAAGCAATAAAACACGGCTTTTAAAATGCAACTTACGAACTGCATGAATGGATTTTATGCCTGTGTGTCTTCCAAATGAGAATTCATCTAAAGTTTTCCGTTTGCATCGTGGAGAGGATCACTCATCTCGAATCCCACGGCTTTCCCTTTGATTTCTAATTACATTTGCAAGCCATTTAATTAGGACTCCACGCTGCAGAGCAAAAATAATTCAGACTCGCAAACAATTACAGTTTATTCAAGAGCTGCATAAAACATTACTTGATGTCACGCTTTCTTTTTTGCTTGAAAACAATATTTTTTTTTCCCATGTGTGCTTTTAAAAAGTGATGACTAAAGTGTGAAAAGCTCTTGGTTTTGGCTCTGTGCCAGATCTTAGACCTCTTTAACTTTTTTTTTGTGATAACCTTAAATTAATAGTTTTCTCCACACCTCTTTTTTTTAAGTTTGTTTTTGCCTCAGTGTGATAGAAGTAAATTAGTATTTGTTTAGGTACCCTTTGTACCCATTGCAAATGTCACTTTGTTTTCCCTTTCCAATTACTTCTTGCTGGAAAAAAACAGAAAATAATATTTATTTTTAGAAATTAAAAAAAAAATGATAAAAAAATAAGAAATAAAATTATATATATAGATATATATATCTATATATATATATATATAGATCTATCTATCTATCTATCTATCTATCTATCTATCTATCTATCTATCTATCTATCTATCTATCTATCTATCTATCTATCTATCTATCTATCTATCTATCTATCTATCTATCTATCTATCTATCTACAGTATATATAGATATATCTATATCTATATATATATATATATATATATATAGATATATATATATCTATATATATCTATATATATCTATATCTATATATATCTATATATAGATATATATAGATATATATATATATATATATATATATATATATATATATATATATATATATATATATATATATATATATATATATATATATATATATATAGATAGATAGATAGATAGATAGATAGATAGATAGATAGATAGATAGATAGATAGATAGATAGATAGATAGATAGATAGATAGATAGATATGTAGATTTAGATATATCTATATATACTGTATATAGATAGATAGATAGATAGATAGATAGATAGATAGATAGATAGATAGATAGATAGATATAGAGACAGATAGATTGATATAGAGATTTATAGATATGTATATATATCTCCTCCCCCCCCCCCCCCTTCAGGACCAGGCCTATTTTGCTTTCTGCTATAAAACACATCCAATACATTTAAAAAAAATCTATGTGTATGTGTGTGTATATATATTTTTTTATATATATATATATTTTTTTTGGGGGGGATTTCAAATTAACATTTATAACAGACTGTCATAAAGCATAAGGATCTGGTATAGATAAAAGGAATCTCCAACCACTTACTTACAAACAGAATAAGCTTCTGGGAGCTGTCTTTTACAGGCAATTTACCCACCTTTAACCCCGTGCCAATTCTGAGGCTTCTCACACATATGTAAAAATCTACATTTTTTTGCTAGAACATTATTTAGAACCCCCAAACATTACAGAGGCCTCATAGAATAAAATGGTGGGTGTTGGAGTTTTTTATGTCATGTGGCATTTGCGCAGAGATTTTTTTAAATGCAATTTTTAGGGAAAAAATACACTTAAATGAATTTTAGTGCATATAAACACAAATGTAATATCCATTTTTTGGTAAAATGTAAAAGATGATGTTGGGCCCAGTAAAAAGATACCAAACATGTCACGCTTTAAAATTGAGTACACCCGTGGAACGGCGACAAACTACAGTAAATTAAATTATCCAGGCGACACTTTAAAAGACACCACTTTGGATTTACAGAGGAGGTCTGGCGCTAGAAATATTGCTCTCACTCTGACGTACCTCACATGTGTGGTGTGATTGCTGTTTATGCATGCATGCGGGATTGGTGCATGCGGTTGTCTTTGCACATGAGCAAATAAAAATGTCATCTTTTCTATTTTTTATTTTTACACCTAACTCTTTAATTTTTTTTTATAATCAATTTTATTACTATCACAAGGGACTGAACAACATCCCTTGTGATAGCATGGGCAGTGACAGGTAATATAACCCCAGATCTCTTCTCGGTTCTGATCCAATGCTTTCACAGGCCAAAAGCGGCCTGTTTACGTTAGACCGAAACTGATGGAATATTTGTCTCTTTCAGTTTCTTAGATCATGGAGATGATCAGAGACATTCTGGTCCTGAGTCATCTCTACAGTAGGCTGGCAGGACCTCCTCCTTCCACTTATAAAAGCGATCCAGCAGCTTATTAGCCACTAGGTTCGCTTTTACATTTAAAGCTCATTGCCTGCAGAAAAAGAGATCATGGGATGATGCCTGCGGGCATCAACCCTGTATAAGCCCTTAACTTTGTGATGTACGGGTACTTCGCATGGGCTGAAAAGGTTAAAATGATTGTAAAGTGTCTTTTTTTTCCGTTAAAAATAACAAAAATAAGAAAAAAAATAGTCTTTAGTATCACTTTAAAGTATAACTAAAGGCAAAACTTTTTTTTTTACTTGTGGATAGAGTGGAGATGAATTAGAACCCCTGTCAATTTGTATTGCTGTCTGTGGCCCCGTTAGGTATAGCTCCCAACTGTCCCTGATTTGAAGCCTGTCCCTCTGTGCCTCTTTCCTCCTCATTCGTCCCTCATTTTGGTCTGATCTATATAGTTGTATATAAAATGCACTAATTATCTTTCACAAGTGTGTCCCAGTCCTAAACAAAACACAAGTGTGTCCCAGTGCCTATGAAAGAAAAATATCTGACAGGGGTTATAACCGTCCCTTGCTATATCCATGTCAGGGCTGGGCTCAGCCCTTCCTTCTCTGAGCTGGCCACTCAGCTGTCGGCTAATTTCCAGCTCCCATCTCTCGCCACAGTTAACCAGCTGTTGTTGATTCTGCTCGTCAGTCCTGCCTACTTAAAGCCGTCCAGCTCACTTGAGCTCTGCCTTCGCCTTTGTCAACATAACAGAGACTTTCTCCTGCGTTCCTGTTGAAGACTTGCTCGGCTGACGTTCCTTCTGGTGCCTGATCCTGCTTGCTGTACTACTACGTTTATCTCTGGCTCTCTGACATTTGCTTGGCTGACTACCCAATCCGGTTACTGAACTCTGGCTTGTTTTGACTACGCTTACTCTGTTTACCTTATTAATATTATTATTAAACAAGTGTGATTTAACTATACTTCTGTGTCAGTCTGATTCATGGTTCCTGATAATCCAAAAATAAAAATACATATTTTGCCCATAGTTCTACTTTAAATATTGCATTTTTTTAAGTAAAAAGTGGACCTTCTTTGAAAAATAATACCATTGATATATAATGTGATGTGCTTGGAATTCATTCATGCACCCTGAAAGGTCTACTTTAAGCTGGCCAGTCTTATTTCTTTATAAGTCAGTTCTTCTTTACATACTACAGTATATATCACTTTCCAGGCACCCAATTTAAGACCAAGCTCTCCCTTACATATGACATCAAGCTTGCTGATGAATGTAAATGGCTTTGCATTAATCTTTCCAAGCAAAGAGAAAATGTTTAAACTCCCTTCTCTCCTTTGTGTTGTATTCACTATGAGTAATTCCCTTCGTGTGACCTGCAACTTGCCCTTGACTTGCCCTAATCATGTTCTCCCATTCACACAAAGTCAGGCGCACACATGCCGACAGACTTAACCAGCTGATAAAATGGCCATGATATGTATGTGCCGGGGAGAATCTCAATCAATTGTGAGATGCTGAAATAATTGAAATAATTATCCCTCCAAAGGAGATAGTTCTGCTCCATTTCCCATGATAACCTCCTTCTTCTGCCCATAGCTTGATTAGAACGCTATTAAGCCATCATTTTTCTTCTGAGCTGACAAAGGGACTCAGCTTGGCCAGGTCAGAGGGTATTATGCTACTGAATGCATTGCCTGATAATATCTTAATTAGTATCTCTTCATCTTAAAGATTTAAGTTCCATGGGTAGACACAAGGTTAATCAGCAATGCATGAGTGGTCATTTAGATGAAGGACCCGTTAAAGGGAAACTGCACACTTTTTACTTTTTCTTTTATTTAATCCTTGTAAAAAAAAATCACACCATTGGATGCCCCATGGCATTCATTTTTTAATACTCTGTTTATACTAACTGTTTTTATTATGTCTTCCAACTGATCACATGTTGTGCAGTGTACTCTTCCTCTTTGCCCCTTGGTGTTGGGTAATCCTCAATCATGCAGAAACCATTGGTCATGTGATGACATCAGCAACAATCATTGCACTGTGAATGTTGGGTGTTGTGGTAATGCCTCTCTACTAGACTGGCCCATGGCATTCTGTACTCACAGGAAGTGGGTTGAATAATGTTAGATGTCATTTAAACCAAACAGGATGGGTCCTAGAGGTCTTTGAGAGACAGCTTTAAAGGGGAGGTGAGAATTGCAGGGAGAGCAATTGCTGGACTAAAGTATCAAAATGAGTTTTATCAATGTAGTTTGATGTTTTTGATTTATTTGACCCCCCCCCTGAGGAAGCCACGTGTCCCTGTGGCATAACGCGTAGGGGAGGGACTTGATGATGTCACAATGCCCTTTGGAAAAAACTGTAACTACAGTAACTACTACGGTAACTACACTGGCGAGAGGAATGTTTACTGCTGATTTGCACATTTTATTGTATTGCATGCAATTTACAGTGTGGTGTGCTGGTAGCACCCCAAACAAGTTAGTGTACATCTGTAAGTTTGCATTTTAAAATATATTTTTTTATAAGGATAAAGCACTACATTTGGCGGTTCTTTCCTCTTTTATGTATGGATGCATGGAGGCACGCAGGGCTGATGCAGCAGATTAAGAAGCATTGAATAATATCTTAAACTTTGGAGCAAGTATAGTCCTCTGAGCAGGGGCGGCCTGTCCATAAAGGGCGTAGGGGCGCCGCCCCCCTAATCAATGCCCCTAATGTACATGCAGGGCACCGGATGCATGGATTCCAATGGGCTTTTTTTTTTTTTAAGCACATGATTAGAGCCAGAGGATGGGCTCGGGGTGCAGAGCATTGCGCTCTGAGCCCACCCAGTTGTGTGACAATAGCAAATTAATCTTCACTATTGTCTTCCTGCCAATCCTGCCAATCAGGAAACAGCTGCTGAGACCCGATTGGCTGGGAATTTTAGAGCAGACTGGGGAGACGACAGGTGCGGGGTGTGCTGGGACTACTCCAGGGATCAGATCGGTGGAGGTAGGAGAGGCTGTGATCGAAGCACACATGGCACTATGGCACTAATGGGGGGAGACATGTCTGATGGGTATTTCTATGTATGGAAGGCGGTGGGCCGAGAGAGGAGAGGAGAGTGCTGGGAGTGTTGCAACTTTGGTTGGTGGCGGGGGGGGGGTTTGTTTGCTCCCCCCCCAAAATACTGAGCACCAGCCTACAGACCATATGTAATAGTGTGGTCATACCCCTCAGGAGAGAGCACATTTGGATGGAGGGAGCAGAAGTCACGGGTTTGTTTATGGGCACTGCTTGTGGGAGCCATTAATGAGTCACTTAAAGAGAGACTTATATAGTTTATGATTTATATATTTTTTACTTCTATTTTTTCCATTTATTAATATATATTTTTTCATCCTTTATTCTTTCAATACACTTATGGACTTTACACATATGAATTTGCGCATTTTATAAACATTCATTTTTTGCAGAGTATATATATATTTTTTGATATTTGTACAGGTCTTTGGATATACACTCACCGGCCACTCAAATGCTTGTTAACACAAATTGCTAATCAGCCAATCACATGGCAGCAACTCAATGTATTTAGACATCTAGATGTGGTGAAGACAACTTGCTGAAGTTCAAACTGAGCATCAGCTTGGGGAAGAAAGGGGACATAAAGTGATTGTAAAGGCTTGTTTTTTTTTTTTTTAAATAACAAACATGTTATACTTACCTCCACTGTGCAGTTTATTTTGCACAGAGTGGCCCCGAACATCATCTTCTGGGTTCCACCGGTGGCGCTATCAGCTCCTCCCGCATCGTATAACCCCCTAGGAGAAGCATTCTCCCGGGGGGGTTACCTTGCGGGTGTGCTCCCGAGTCCAGCATTTGTGTGCATAGACACAGAATGCCGGACATAGCCCCGCCCCCGGTGCCCATGTCATTGGATTTGATTGAAAGCAGCGGGAACCAATGGCAGCTCTGCTATCAATCTATCCAATCAAGAGCCGAGTACCTCAGGCAGAGAGGACCAGCATGTCTCTGCCGAGGGAACAAATGGGCTCTGGTAAGTAAAGCGGGGGGGCTGGTCACTGTCATAGAATGCATTAAGGTGAAAAAACACGAGGGTTTACAACCCCTTTAAGTGAGTTTAAACATGGTATGGTTGTTGGTGCCAAACAGGCTGGTCTGAGTATTTTAAAAACTGCTGATCCACTGGGCTTTTCACACACAACCATCTCTCGTGTTTACAGAGAAGGGTCCAAAAAAGAGAAAATATCCAGTGATTGGCCGTTGTGTGGAGGAAAATGCCTTGTTGAGGTCAGAGGAGAATATGCACACTGGTTCAAGATGATAGAAGGGCAACAGTAACTCAAATAACCACTCGTTATAACCAAGGTATGCAGAATACAATCTCTGAATGCACAACATATCGAACCTTGAAGTAGATGGGCTACAGCAGCAGAAGACCACGCCAGGTGCCACTCCTGTCAGCTAAGAACAGGAAACTGAGGCTACAATTCGCACAGGATCACCAAAATTGGACAATAGAACATTGGAAAAATGTTGCCTGATCTGAAGAGTCTTGATTTCAGCTGCGACATTCAGATGGTAGGGTCAGAATTTGGTATAAGAACATGAAAGCATTAATCCATCCTGACTTGTATCAATGGTTCAGGTGGGGGTGTAATGGTGTGGGGGGGATATTATCTTAGCCCACTTTGGGCTCCTTAGTACTAATTGAGCATCGTTTAAACACCACAGCCTACCTGAGTATTGTTGCTGACCATGTCCATCCCTTTATGACTACAGTGTACCCATCTTCTGATGGCTCCTTCCAGCAGGATAATGCTCCATGTCACAAAGCTCCAATCATCTTACCAGTGGACAATGAGGCCTCTGTACTTTAATGGCCTCCACACTCACCACATCTCATCCAATAGAGCATCTTTGGGTTGTGGAGGAAAGGGAGATTGGCATCATGTATGTGCAGCCGACAAATCTGCAGCAACTGCGTGATGCCATCATGTCAATATGGACCAAAATTTCTGAGGAATGTTTCCAACGCCTTGTTGAATCTATGCCACCAAGAATTGAGGCAGTTCTGAAAGCAAAACTAGCAAGGTGTACCTAATAAAGTGGCCAGAAAGTGTATATTTTCATGTCCATGGTGAAGTGTGGCATGCATTTACTTTTTAGTTTTGCATATAGCACATACTGTGTATATTAAAGTGTGTGGTATGCAAGCGGTTCGCTTCAATTATTCACTGGATTTTTGATATATTCACCATAGTTTCTCGCAAAGGATTTATTTCATTTGGGGAAGATGCACTTGTAATCACCAACACAGGAACAAGGTGCTTGGCAAGGTATGCTCCATGTTGAGGGCATGTGGCCTGGTATGGCTGCATGCTTGGATTAAGGGTTTGGTATGACTTTTTAGGGGGACCTCTTGCATTTTTTCTAAAGTGGGGGATCTCTCTTAAAATCCATACAAGACCAGAAGGTTCTGGTATAGATTTCCCGGGAGGGACCTAGCAGTTATTAAAATCCATATCAAACTCCAAACTGCGATTTGGGCGGGAACACAGAACACAGAACTTTTTTTTCTTTTAATTCTTTCTGTAAGATGTGCTACAGAAAAAGTGACATTTATAAAAAAAAAAAAAATACAGTTTAAATTGCCAGCAAATGACATTGACATGAAAGACCCCTCCCTTACAATAGATAACATAGGTAATGGCTACCAGCCAGTAAGGTTTGCAGTGTGTCTGTTACGTTTGATCAGATAAACCCCCCATCTGGTAGACTTGCAGAAAAGAGCATTAGCAAAAAAATGAATGCAATAGAACCTTAATAGGTATTGAGCAAGCATGGCTGCCTCCCGGCATGTACAGTGGGGAAAATAATGATCTGATCCCCTGCAGATTTTGTAAGTTTGCCCACTTACAAAGGAATGAAGTATCTATAATTTTTATCATAGGTGTATTTTAAATGATAGAGACAGAATATCAACCAAAAATCCAGAAAGAATACATAAAATTAATGTTATAAATTGAGTTGCAGTTCAGTGAGTAAAATAAATATTTGATCCCCAAGTAAAACATGACTTCGTACTTGGTGGAGAAACCCTTGTTGACAAGCACAGAGGTATTACATTTCTTATGGTTGGTTACTAGACATATGCAATTTGTTTCGTTCCGAATTCGTCTTTTAACTAATTTCGAAAGGAACATTAATTTGTAAATTTCTGAATTGAACGAAAACCCGTTCAACCGCTTGCCGACCGTCTCAAGCCGATATACGTCGGCAGAAGGGCACGTACAGGCATATTAACGTGATAAAAATAGTTACCACCGCTCCGGACAAACCAAGCTGAGATTCCTCATTCTCCAGAAGAAGAGAGAGAGCCCCAGATGCTGGCAATAGCTAGTATAGGTGTGGATGAATGAGAAGATCTGGACAGCCGCACACCGGGATAAACAGATTAAATTCTTCTTTTTATTTGTAAAACAGGATCATAAGGTACATGAAACACCACTGGAGTGGTACAGCACAACAGCTGACGCGTTTCACATTTATACAAAGTGCTTACTCATAGCTCTGAATTGAATCTGTTTATCAGCTGTCCAGATCTTCTCATTCATCCAGGCATATTAACGTACCTGTACGTTGCCCTTTGAGAAGTGTGATCGAGGGTCCCGCGGACTTGATTGCCGCGGGGATACCCGTGATCGTCTCATGGAGAGGAAGAACGATGATGTAAACAAGCATTTCCCCATTCTGCCTAGTGACAGGACACTGATCACAGCTTCCTGTAATCGGGAGCGGTGATCAGTGTCGTGTCACACATAGCCACACCCCCCCACAGTTAGAACACATCCCTAAGACACACTTAACCCCTTCACCGCCCCCTAGTGGTTAACCCCTTCACTGCCAGTCACATTTACACAGTAATCAATGCATTTTTAATTGCACTGATCACTGTATAAATGTGAATGGTCCCAAAATAGCGCCAAAAGTGTCTGATCTGTCCGCCATAATGTTGCAGTAACAATAAAAATCGCTGATCGCCACCATTACTAGTAAAAAAATTGAAAATAAATAAAAATGCCATAAATTGATCCCCTATTTTGTAGACGCTATAACTTTTGCACAAACCAATCAATAACCGCTTATTGCAATTTTTTTTTGCCAAAAATATGTAGAAGAATACGTATCGGCCTAAACTGAGGAAAAAAAATGTTTTTTTTATATATGTTTTTGGGGGATATTTATTATAGCAAAAAGTAAACAATACTGTGTTTTTTTTAAAATTGTCGCTATTTTTTTGTTTATAGCGCAAAAAATAAAAACCGCAGAGGTGATCAAATACCACCAAAAGAAAGCTCTATTTGTGGGGAAAAAAGGACGTCAATTTTGTTTGAGAGCCACGTCGCACAACTGCGCAATTGTCAGTTAAAGCAACGCAGTGCCGAATCGCAAAAAGTGCTCTGGTCTTTTGCCAGCCAAATGGTCCGGGTCTGAAGTGGTTAAGAGCAATGAGTGGTGGAGACCTACACTGAATAGCATACACCTATCACTGCATGGGTGTAGGATTCTACAGCGCCCACATAAGCTGCAGTGTGGTCATCATGTGATGTAGATGTGTGCAGGATGTGGATGTGACTGCTACATCTACCTGATTCAAGTGTGGCACTACTGTCACTGATCTTCCATGTTCAAACTTCTTATGTGTATATAAACATAGGGCTGTGCCAGAGATCCAGACATCTGACCCTGCTCATTGTAATTCATCACTGGCACGTTTTTATCATGGTATGTTAGCTGCAGATGGACAGATGTGTCACCTACCTAGTGCCTGCTATATATGTCTATTGATCTAACTTGGAATGATTACATAGCTGCAAGGTGGATCAATAAACATACATAGCCAGAACTAGACAGGTGACAACAGTTTATACTCAAACAATAAATTGATGGGAATGCATGTTTTACATTGTCATGCCTTTATTGTATAAGTACAACATTTTTTTTTGTTTGTTTATTTTTTTACCATTTGGTCATTGAAGGTTTTGGAAGCGTTTATTGGACCCTGGTTTCAATAGGGTTGAGAATTACTGTCGTAAAGAGTTGTAGCCAATAGGTCATAGGCCTTCACACATAGGAAACCTTCAAGTGACGTTTTGTTTTTTGTGTTGGAGGATGGAGCGTTTTGGAAGAATTCCACAAGTCAAGGTCCCACTAAGGTTGAGAATCACCAGCCTAAAGAGCTGAAACCAGGAGGTCATGGAGAATCCCAAGTCCTGCCCTGTGCCTGTACAGCTAGGAGACCTTCTAGGGGAGTTTTTCTATTGTTGGGGCATGAAAGGTTTTGGAAGACTTTATAGGGTTCTCTTGCTAAGGTCGAGAATCCCAAGCCTAAAGAGCTACAGCTACATAGAGAATCTCATGTCCTGCAAGTTGAAAGATCTTCCGGGATCTTGTTTTTCTTACATATTGTGACATGTAAGGTTTTGGAAGACTTTATCAAACTCAGGTCTCAGTAAGCTTAAGAATCACTGGCCTAAAAAGTTGAAACAAAGAGGTTATTGATAATCCTTTGCCTTGTACTGTGCCTGCATAGCTGGGAGAACTGGGATTAAATATGATCTCTTTGCTTTAGCAGTTTGTATATGTAGATACACACACTCAGCTCGGCTCTGTACCCCGCTCCCTCCTCACAGGTTTTGACTGACAGCAGCAGGAGCTAATGGCTCCTGTTGCTTTCAGTAAAGCCAATGAATCCTGGAAGAGAGCAGAGTTGAGCTACTGCCGGGGACAGCGTGGCTCGAGAGTGGTATAAGGTAAGTGTTTGGGGGGGGGGGGTGTTACACATTGGAATGTTTTTTACCTTAATGCAGAGAATGCATTAAGGTAAAGAAAACTGTTTCCTTTAGAACCAGGTTAACTTGCAATTTCAGAGTGCTTAAAGAAAAGAATAAATAAAAAAAATTAGTCTGCTTTAAATCTTAATAATAATGCAACCTTGGAATAGTGACATATTCTCTGCTGATTTGGGTGAATTCAAATGATAGTTCCTCTTAAAATAAAAAAAAAATAAAAATGATTCATGATTTCCTCCTCAACACTTCAGGACTTAAATCAGGACACATACGCATTAGTACAGCTCTGCTATGCATTATTGCATTATTATCTGCTTAAGGCCTTGTGTACAAGGGACGTACATAATCCTGTAGGGTCATGTTTACCAGCATGGGTATGCACAAATGTGCCATGCATCCCCATGCAGGCACTCCTATTGCTGTCAATCAGGACACAGCAGCTGCATGGACACATCCTGCATGGGGTGGTATCTGGGAGCCTGCTTATTGTTAAGATGGCTCACAATTTCCAACGAGCTCCCTTCCAGACCCTGACATTGGACCAGGGTTGTGAGGAAGAGGCCCATGTCCTCACCAGCATGGGGACAAGATGCTTTGCCAGGGGAAACCCCCTAAAAGGGTACCTCATCCATGTTAAGGGCATATGGACTAGTATGGTTCCGGAGTTGAGGGGAACACACTTCCCTTTTCTGGTGGCTACATTCTTGATAAGTGTCTGGTATGGAATTTTGAGAATATCCCATGATTTTTTTTGTTTTTGTTTTTTCTTTGCATGTGGTCCTCTTAAAATGGCTGGGAATCTCTGGTTATGTACTGTAAGTGTATGGTGTGTGTGTGACATCACTGGTTGTTTCCCAACCTGTGTTCAGCTCATTCCTACTTTTATTTATAGAGTTTTATTTTGTGGTAGGGTATAAGGGTACAGTAATTTGAATTTTACTTTGGTAATCTTTGGTGCATTTTTGTATTTATTTGGTATATAGTGAGTTTAATATTTTTTTCTCTTTTTTTGAAGTTTTGGCAGTTTTTGGAGGACACCTAAAGCCTAAAGTCTAACTAAAGGCAAAATGTTTTCTTTAGTTTGAATAGAGTGGAGAGGGATTAGACCACCAGTCAGGTTTTTATATCTGTCTGTACCCCCCATTAGGGAGATCCATGTTATGTATAATAGTGGAAGTTATACCACTAATATTCATGATGCTCGCCTCCCACTGAATAGGTAAATGTTTAAGCATTCGGCTGAATACCCAAATAGCCAAGGACATTTCCCAACCCGTGTTCAGCTCATCCCTTCTTTTACTGTATTTATAGGGTTTTTTTGTGTGGTAGGGTAAAAGGGTGCAGTCATTTGAATCGTACTTTGGTAATTTTTGGTGCACTTTTGTAATTTTTTTTTTGTATATGGTCAGTTTAGCATTTTTTTCTCTTTTTTTAATAGTTTTAGCAGTTTTTGGAGGACACCTAAAGCCTAAAGTATAACTAGAGGCAAAACGTTTCTTTAGTTTTGGATAGAGTGGAGAGGGATTAGACCACCAGTCAGGTTTTTATATCTGTCTGTACCCCCATTAGGGAGATTAACCCCCTTTAGTTGTCCCATTTATTATTATGAAAGTAAAAGAAAATATCACATTTTGTTTTGTTCCCAGAACAATAATAGAGGGAAAATCTTCCACAGGGGACACTAGTCTGAATACCCAAATAGCCAAGGTTAGGTCTAAACCTGTGTTCAGACCAGACCTTAAGCTCATCCCTACGTTAAGATTTTATTTTGTGGTTAGGGTATAAGGGTACATTCATTTGAAAAAGGACTTTTGGTTACTTTGGTACTTGTTTGGTTCATTTTTGTATTTTTTGGTATATGGCCAGTTTTATCATTGTTTCTCTTTGTTGAATAGTTTTGGCGTTTTTTTTTGTTTTGTTTTTTTTTTAAATGTTTTTATTGAAAATTTTATACGGTTCAAACATGAAATGGTATACAGAACTGGTAGTATGTTTCAGAAATAATTGCATAACATTTCTTATGGTAACACAGGCATGTTTGAGTTTGGATACTTAGTAACAGGATTAGAACTTTATAACTGCCAACATAAGTAGCAACATAAACCTAGAATAGACATACACTACCATTAATCTTAGGTAGGTGAAGGGAGGGAAGGTAGTAGAAGATAGTAGGAGGATGGTTGGGTGGGATGGGAGGAGGATAGGAGGGGAGGAAGGAGGTGGGAAGCGAGAGAAGGAGAGGCGAACCATTGCACCCAGGGGAGCCTTAATTTGTGCGTCTTAGAGTATGAGGGTTTACCTCGTAAAAGTACTGATTCAAAAATGTAGTGATTATGCACTAACGTTAAAACTTGCACTGGATGGGATTTCTGTTGATTTCCATTTTCTGGTAATGAGTAGTTTGGTGCTAGTAATACGTGAGCCTGAGCTTGGGAGGAATCGATTCTATGGTTAGATTCAGGATGCTAAGTTGAGGAGTTAAAGAGGAGTTCCACCCGAGGTCCAGTAAAAAAAAAAAAAAAAATTAAAAGTCAGCAGCTACAAATACTGCAGCTGCTGACTTTTAATTGGACACTTACCTGTCCCAGGGTCCAGCTATGCGGGGGATCGAAGCCCTGCTCGTCTCCCCCTCCATTCAGCGGCGCCGGCATTGCAACTGTGGGCGCCGGGCTGTGGCTTCACAGCCTGGCACCAACTGCGCATGCGTGAGCGGCGCCGCGCGCCGTGATTGGCCGCTCAGTCACCTGGGACCTGTAATGGGTCCCAGATGATTGACAGGAGGGAGGGAGCAGAGCCGAGCCCTTCCTGTGCCGAGGGGGCAGTGATGTCACCAGCCCAGGCACTGGAAGAGGCTGACTATGAGGGACCACCTAGCAACAGGCATTTAGAGGTAAGTAAAAAAAAAAATATCCAAATGTTTTTTTGTATTTTTTTTTTTTAATTTTTCATGTAGTTTTTTTTTTTTGGGTGGAACCCCACTTTAATATGATGGGATATTGTAGAATTTTTTGTAAAATGTTTTCAATCTCCAACCAAAGTTTCCTTATAGATGGACATGACCACATATTGTGTAGTAGAGTACCTGTGCTAGTACATTCTCTCCAACAATCGGGAGATGAAAGTGGTTGGAATTTTGCCATCAGTTGAGGTGTCAAGTACCATCTCATCATTGTTTTTTGTGTGAGCTCCCAGAGGGAAGTACAGTTAGTAGCTTTGTAAACTGTTTTTATGGCTGTCTTCGATTGTAGGTCAGTAAACTGGGTCTGCAAATCATGTTCCCAGTCGTTAATGGGTTTGGATTTGTAAAATACTGCCTTTTCTTGCAGCGGAGTATAATAGGGAAGTCCCTTTGGAATGCGTGTTGTCTGTGAAAAGGAAGTTCCATATTTTTATATTTAAGTTCCATATTTTAATAGGAAGTGCCTTTCCCAGAGATGGATGAGCTGCTAGACATTTTTGAATCCTATAGAAGGTAAAGTAGTCATTTGTGGGTGCATCGTAGTCCTTTTGCATTTGGGAGAAGGGTTTGTCTAATATTTTGGTTCTAAGCGTCGCTATGTGAGTAGTCTGAGCCGATAGCCACATGGGTACATTCAGGTTCTGGGATAGAAGCAAAAGCACAGTCAAGGGTATTTGGACTGTCTTGGTCGGTAGGTGTTTCCATGTGATGTCATGCAGGGTTCTCCATGCTTTAATGGAGGCTCTAATGGTTGGGGAATAGTGGTTAAAATGTGCTTGGTTAGAGAGAGTGCTGAACAACCAATCTCTAAGATTCTTACTTGGCGTCAGGTTGTTTTCTATGTCGTCCCAGAGTGTGGTGGGTTCGGTGGATAACCAGTCTTTTAGTTGGGAGATTAACATAGCTAGATAATAATCTTTTAGATCGATGTATCCCATTCCCCTGGCGGATCTATGTTTGATGAGTTTGGCATGATTACTCCTGGGTTTCTTCCCCTGCCATACATAGTGACTTATTATGGATTGGAGAGAGTGTATGTAGGCATGAGAAAGTGGTAATGGCATTGTTCTGAATATGTATAATAGTTTGGGCAGGACTTGCATTTTAAAGGCTGCGAGACGCCCTGACCAGGAGAATTCATGTTTGGATAATTTGGTTGTTTCTCTTAGAAGCATTTGCTTGGCTTCTATATAGTTAGCAGCGAATAGGCCTTTTGTGGATTTAGTAAGAGTAATACCCAAATATGAGATTCCTCTGTCCGCCCAGGTAAAGGTAAAGGTAGGTAAAGGTAAGGTTTTTTCCAAGTAAGGTGCTAGTTACTGCATCTAGTCCTAGATCTAGTATATAGGATTTGTTTTTGTTCACCTTATAGTACGATATGGAACCAAATCTGTGTAACAATTGGTGTAACGAAGCCAGGGAAGACAGAGGATTAGTGATCATAACTATCACATCGAGTTTTGGCAGTTTTTAAAGAACACCTAAAGCCGGTTCTGGGAGAATTCTGATCGGACATAGCAACATCTATCACCTTTTCCACAGGCCTCTTCTTTCTGACTTTTTTGGTGTTACTCAGCATGGACTCTCACCTTCGGCCTCTTAATCTTAATACCCTAATAACACATGTCTTCATTGCCATTCGCTTAGCCATTGCAAGAACTTTGAAATGCACCCGCCCCCCAACAATAGTTAAAGTAAACTGTATACTGAATAAAAACTGCCTTCTTGAATACACCTTACCAAGGCAGATCTAAAGATGCAATCTTTCACAAAAACTGGAAATCCTGGCTCCTACAACTGGAAGGACCTGGAGAACTTAAATGACTAACCTCCTTAGAGCTCCCCTCACACATGCTATTGAATGTCTGAGGTCTCGTCCCTGCTGGATTCCTGCTTAAATCCTGAATCCTTTACACTTAACGCTTTGACACTCTCTATTTCAGATACTACAGTCAGACTTTAAACTCTTTTTTCCTTTCGTTGTTCTATTGTAAAACTACTTTATAAGCTCAACACTAGGCATCATTGTCCTTTCTTCCATAAGATCTCGCTAGATCAGAATAAGCTTTGATAAGTTTTGAAAAGTTAATGTTACATATTGACTCTTTACTTATGTATATGCAATACTTTATGCTGTTCAATTCCTTGCATTTCGTATTGCTATTGAAACTCAATAAAAATGCTTAAGTAAAAAAAAAAAAGAATAGTTTTGGAGGACATATAAAGCTTACTATATCGTTACCCCTTTGGATTAGTCTTTCAAAGACATGGCTATTTCCTCCTCATTTTTCTGACGTTTCTTGTTTTGATTTCTATTTTCTCCTCTTTTCTCTGTACATACTTACATTTTAAATGGTCTATCAATTCATGCCACATGTAGTCACAAGTTCTAAGCAAACTGGCTGCATGTAGAGGAGCCTTAAAAGAGACTGCAAAAAAGCCACAGTAATTATGTATGGGCAGACAGGTACACTTTAAGAGTCACCTAGTTTTAGGTGCTACACATCCCCCGTTTTTGTTGTGACGCATTCGTTTTTCTCATTTATTCCTGTCTTAAACATAATTAAATATTGTGATGAATAGCCAAGGTTTTTAATTAGCGTGTGCATGTAACTAAAATAAAACTAGTGAATTACCTGTCAGCCCAGCCATTTCTATAAGTGCTTTTACTAATATTTTATGTTCCATAGCATCTTCATTAATGAACAAATTAACATATTTCCTTAATAAGGAAATTATGGCATGGCTGCCATAACGGAAAGGCATCTTAATCTAATTGAGTCAAATATTTTCAGTTTCAGCAAATCTCTTGATAGCTGAACTACGTCTAAGAGTTATTAAGTGCAATGGAATCTAAACATAGTCATTTTCCAGCCAGTCACAGGGCTCCTGCTGCCTGTAGAGTTTATTAGACATATAAATATAGTGGGCGAAGGAATAGGTGAGCAGGTGATTAGGAACAGGCGCAATTTCAGGGAGTCCGATTGGTCAAATTCTGACTTCCAGTCTATAACCGGTTATCTCTCATTCTCTAGAAGCCATGGATAGCGGTCTCTTGGGGACAAATTAATATAGCTGCAACCCTGAGCTTGTTGCAATGAGAGAATATTTAGTGATGTTATTTTTGATCGGTTATTTCAAAGTGAATAAACTTGGAATTATTTTTTTCAAACTAGCATAACCATTTTTAGTGAAATATACTTTAATTGATGAAACTACTAAAAAATGTATTTACAAAAATATACACATATTGCTTTTTATATTGCTACAATCTTTTAGTGTTTGAGCGTTCATGATTGGATTTTTTTTTCTTCCTTTTTCTCTTCCTTTGCAGTTTTAGAGCTCATGCAAACGGGAGTATGATTTTTACGTACGTTCTTGCTGGTAGAAAGATTCTATGTAAATCTTACCTGTACACTATGCATGTAACGTTTCTTTTAGCATGTGCCCAGTGCAAGTGTATTTGGTAGGATGCAGGCAACTCCTGCCACCAAAAGTCCTTGTTTGCTAAGATGCAGGTTGCTCTTGAATCCTAGCGTTCTTGGCTGCTAGAACACATGTGGCTCCTGATGCCTAGCGCCCTTGGCTGGTTGGATGCAGGTGACTCCTGTTGCCTAGCATTCTCAGTTGCTAGATTGCATGTGTCCCCTGCCACCCAGCATCTTTGGTTGCTAGGATGCAGGCCGTTCCTGCTGCCTATATCCTTGGTTGCTAAGGCGCAGGCAGCCCCTGGTACCTAGCACACTCAGTTAAATGCAAGCTCCTGCAGCTTATCGTTCTCAATTGCTAATATGCAAGTGGTTTTTGAAGTCCAGTGCCCTTCCTTCTAGAACAGAGACAGCTCTTGCCACCAAAAAGTCCTCATTTACTAAGATGCAGGTGGCCCATGAAGCCTAGCGTCCTTGGCTGCTAGAACACAGGTGGCTCCTGATGCCTAGAGCCCTCGGTTGGTTGGATACAGGTGACTCCTGTTGCCTAGCATTCTCAGTTGCAAGATTGCAGGTGTCCCCTGACACCCAGGATCTTTGGTTGCTAGGATGTGGGCAGTTCCTGCTACCTAGTATCCTTGGTTGCTAAGATGCTGATGGCCACTGCTACCTAGCATACTCAGTTGCTTGGATGCAGGCAGCTCTTGAAGCTTAGCATTTTCAGTTGCTAATATGTAGGTGCTCTTTGAAGCCTAGTGTCCTTGGCTGCTAGAACACAGGCAGCTCCTACCACTTAGTGCCCCCAGTTTGTTGGATGCAGGCAACTACTGCTGCCTAGGGTTGCAGGCAGCTGCTGCCGTCCAGAATCCTTGGTTGTTAGGATGCAGGTGACTCATGCAGGCCAAGAAATCCTCAGTTGCTAGATCATAGGTGACCCTGCCACCTAGCACATTCAGTAGCTAGGACACAGGTGCTGCCTGTTGCCTAGCACCCTTGGTTGTTTGGAAGCAAGTTGTCTCCTGCAGCCTACAATTTTTGGTTTCTAAGATGCAGGTGATCCCTGCTGTCTAATGTCCTCAGTTGCTAGGAGGCAGGTCCTACCACCTATTGTTCTTAGTATTCAGGGCCAATAGTGTACATCAATTCTAAACACTGTGAACGTGTATAAGTTAGCACAAACATTTAAATGAACACAGCATTAAAAAAAGGTCTATACATAAGACCATGGACACAGATTTTCCAATTTTTAAACACAGCTGCTCCAGATTATGCAGCTGTGAGCAGCTAGGTGCAAAAACATAAAATATAGCTGCATTTAGATCCTTAACAAAATGTATGCATTACTCATCTAAATGCAGCATATTTTCTGCATGATTCTGAATTCATTTTATCGAGGATCCTAAAAGGCGTTACCAAATCCACAATGCCCGCATAAGGGTAAAGAGTGTGTAACACACAGAATTTAGGGGTCAGGTGTGCGTAACATAACACACCGATCATAGCCATCAGGAGTGCATAAAGCATAAAGATTAGGGTTCAAGAGTGTGTAACGCACACAACACCAGGGTCAGGACTGAGAGATGCACAGGATGCAGGTCAGGAGGTCAGTAGACTGAGCACACAAATAAAATCATCTCCCTTCCAAATCCCATCTCTAGTACAGCTCCCCCCTTTCCAAACCCCCTAAGTACAAATTCCCCCCGGTACAGATTCCCTCAGTTACCCCCAGTACAGATACTCCCAAGTATACAGCTTCTCCCAATACAGTCCCCCCTGCTGCAGTACAGACCTCCCTGCTCAAATATTGCCCCCCAGTACAGATCTTCCCCCAGCACAAATCTCCCTTCCATATTTTAAGGACTCACCAGTCAAACTAGACATTCAGAGTGAGAGGAAGACTTTCGCTGGCTGTGCCATGTGATCAAAGGTCTGAAAGGCAGCAGGACTGGAGGGATGCCTAAAAAGCTTCTGGTGTGCGGCAACTATCAACACTAGCTGATATGAGCAGACACTCTGAGAAGTGGTGTTTGGACACCCCTAATCCCCCCCCCCCTTATTTACGCCCCTTCTGTGAGTCAGCTCTCCTTCTGCTCTCCTTGCAATAAACCAATTTTACTGAACAGCTTGAGAGTGAGCAGGAGAAAGCTGTTACCTGGAGCTTGCCACCTGCTGCTCATTACTGGAAAATGTGAAATGTGTAGAATTTCTTATTTATATGAATGAATTAAAAAAAAAAGCAAAAACAAAAAAAAACATTTTTTTGTACTGATCATAATAAATAAAGAAGTAATTATATATTAAAAACACTATTCATTGCCTTTCATTTCATGAAAACAGCACAAACAATAGTTATTCCACCCATAATGGCAAATTAGACAAAGCACCGTGTTAAACAAAATGGTTCGTTGAGCAAATAGCTTCCAGCTTTAATCAATAGTTTGCTAAAGAACATTTGCAACTCGTGGTAGAAGCTCGAGTTATCCCATCAAATTATCCAATGCAGATGAGAAAGCGGACAATGAATTCACTCCAACAACTCACCTACTTGCTAAACACATCAGTGAGCTAAAAAAAAAAAATGCACTTTTTTCATTATTGAACATAGAATAATTCTAATTATTTGTGCTTTCAATTCAACTGAGCTGCCAACACATTCTGTGTGTAAACAATAAACACAGAAAAAATAAATAGACTGACAACCTCATGCCGTTTTTCAATTTTTACATTCAACTAGATGGAATTCTGAGCTCTAAAATAAAGAAAAAAAAGTAATTATACAAAAAAGAACACATTTTTAAAAATGTACATTATACACATTTTGAATATGTAACACAGTTCGCAGCAAAAAGGAAAATGACCCCTTGTATAAAAATCATTGAAAAAAAATGGCGTGGGTTACCCCCCACCCCCGCCCATTGCCAGGCCCCTTGGGTCTGGTATGGATATTAAGGGAAATCCTGCGCCAAAATGTAAAAAAAAAAAAAATGACACAGGGTCCCCCCTAAAATCCATTCCATGCCCTTCAAGTCTGGTATGGATTTTAAGGGGAAGCCCGCACCAAAATGAAAAAAAATATGGCGTGGGGGTCCCCCCCAAAATCCATACCAGACCCTTATCCGAGCACGCAACCTGGCAGGCTGCAGGAATGGGGGGGTAGAGATTGCCCCCCCTCCTAAACCGTACCAGGCCACATGCCCTGAGGTCCACCCAAAATATCTTGCCCCCATGTTGATGGGGACAAGGGCCTCTTTCCTACAACCCTTGCCCGGTGGTTGCAGGGGGCTTATCAGAATCTGGAAGCCCCCTTTAACAAGGAGACCCCCAGATCCCACACCCCTCTATGTGAATGGGTATCAGGTACATTGTACCCCTACGCATTCACCAAAAAAAGTGTCAAAAAAGTAAAAATGACAGTAGACAGTTTGGGACAATTCCTTTATTAAAAAAAAAAATGTCCCACGATGTCCATTCATCTTTGATCACAGCGCCTTTAAGCATTCTTAAAATCACTGCTCCTGAAAAAACGACCGTTTTTAAAACTTTTTTTGCATTGATACATGTCCCCTGGGGCAGGACCCGGGTCCCCAAACCATTTTTATGACAATAACTTGCACATAAGCCTTTAAAATGAGCACTTTTGCTTTTTCATGTTCATGTCCCATAGACTTTAACCATGTTCGCACAAATTTTTTGCCTGTTCGCAAGTTCTGGTGTGAATCGAACTGGGGGGGTGTTCGGCTCATCCCTACATGCAGCCCAGGAGTGCCCCAGGGTAAGCAGCCCCTGGAGCTCACAAATCCATTTACTCACAGGGGAAAGGGAACTCTCTTCTCTGGTAGTGATGGGCCGAACACCCCACGGTTCTGTTTGCACCAAAACTCCCAAACAGCCGTGAACCCTATTGAAGTCTAAGGGACCGAACCTGAAAAATCAAAAGTCCCCATTTGAAGGCTTATATGCAAGTTATTGACCATAAAAAGGGTATAATTCATGGAATGGAAGGGGGCGGAGACTAGATGTTAGCTGACTCGTGAGGACTGAAGTGGGAGGGGCTGGAGGAGACCCTCCTCATCTCGGCATAGGTGTCACTGCTGCCAGACACCACGGAGCCGAAGACACAGTGAGTACAACTGCCTGTGATCCTATCCTCCCAGCACTGCCACTGACCCCCCTCCCAGCATTGCCACCGATCCCCCTCAAAGCACTGCCACTGATGCCATCCCTACACCAGCACTGCCACTGATCCCATCCCTCCCCAACACTGCCACGAACCCTCTCCCAGCACTGCCACTTACCCCCCCTCCCCAGCACTGCCACTGATCCCCCTCCCAGCACTGCCACTGATCCCATCCCCTCACCAGCACTGCCAAGGATACCTTCCCTTCCCAGCACTGCCACTGGCCCTGAACCTTCCTAGGTTGCTAAGCACAGGATGGATCATCTGTTTCAAGGATCCTTTTTCTTGACATGTCACCCCTTACCCACGCTATAGTCACTGATGGAGGAATAGAGACAGGGAGTAATGGGAAATCTCTTGAATGAGGACAGAAAGCAAAACACTTTAATATAGTAGAGTAGGGAAGGGATGGAACCTCTGTCAGAGTTTTATTGCCCCCATGCCTTCATTCTACCGGTGGCACACCAGTCTCTAATTTCTTGCTTTGGTGTCAAAGGGACAGGTGGTGGGGGGAATCCTTGATTCTGAGAAATGTTCCCACAAAGTCCACTGGGAAACAGATGATTTGGTTAATATCAATCTCCTGGAACCCCTGTTGCTTTTATTGGTTCAGTACTGTATCCTGTAAAGATGTGGAGGTCAGCAGAACGGATTGATAAGATTGGTGGGTACCAGAGAGAGATTGACAAACCTGGGAGTGTCACCTTTCTGGCATGGTATTCTGTGGTGCCGGAAACAAGAGAGGTAAGTGTTCTGTTTCTGCTTCACAGGTACATTGTTTGTAGTCATTAGACATGTGCATTCGCCATCGTCTGAATGCATTTTCGTCCAAATTTCTGGGATTTTCGTGTTCGTTTTAACAAAACGATAACAAACGCGCAGAATCTGAAATCCGAAAGATCCAAAATAAAAAAATGCTTTTCTTTTGTATGCATTATATTTCTGTATCGTTGCGACAACAGTTTGATATAGCTTGAATTTCGATACAACGCAATTCCATTGGCTGTTGGGGTAGACCGTTCGACATGAACAGAAAACAAACAAGTATCATATCATTCGATAGGATCAAAAATATGTATAATGCCGTTCAACATAAATATTCAAGGAAGTAGCTAAAAACATACGATCGCCGCGAGCGGATATTTACAGTCAAATGCTCCGCCCATAGGCTATAGAAGAATTCTAATGTTGTTTGACTAGTAATAATAATTAATAATTATAATTATTACTAGTCAAACAACATTAAAATTCTACTATAGCTTGTGGGTGGAGTATTCGACCGGAAATGTACAATTGCGGTGTCGTACAGTTTAGCTGCTTCGTCGAATATTCTTAGAACATCCGACAGACACCATAAGCCTTCAATAGACAGATTCGACCTTAATTAATTCGGAATTTCGTACGAATGCATTTTTTAACTAAACAAAATAAATAAAAACAAATTTCGGGAGTAACTAAATACATTTATTTTTCGGACAAAACCGAAATTTCCGAAACAAAATATTTCAGTGTGCACATGTCTACTAGTCATTGATGTCTATAATTATGAAATGGTTAAAGTATAACTGCATTTTTTAGTACATTTACAGTTACTGTGCTCTGATATCTATCCCCAGTCTCTTTTTGAAATGTTTTACTACCAGGTTCAACTTCAATACAACTTGGAGGGGGAGCTGAGGATTGGGCATTGGAGCCCAATACATGTAACTGCACTAAAAGCCCTAACCAAGCAAGTGCTGCAAGAGTGACGACAGCTTGTGTGTGGGTGGGTGTAGCGTAGTGTGGTAGCAGTAACACACACTTGTATTGAAGTCAAACTGAAACAGTTCACAACAAGCCTAGTGGAAGGCACCCAAAGGGGAACACCCACGGATGAACAGCAGGGTGTAACAAGCAGGTCACCGCCGAACTGACAGAGTCTGTCTTGAGGGGTGGAATGTGGCCTGGCCGGTCTGTGCCCAAGTGGGGAGGCTTCCAGAGAGAGTGGCAAATCCCTACTTGTCTGGAACCTTTCCCTGCTGCTATTACTGTCCTGGACAGACGGGTGACCTGTCCCTACACTATCCACACGCTAGAATGCACGCCAAACCCAGGAGACAGAGTTTTAAATAGACTCTGCCACACCTAAGATGGCCACCAGAGTCACATGGGTGGCCAGCATCCAACCAGATAGTTGGCCCAGTAAGCCAGCAAACCGTAGATGAACTATGACTTCCTCTCCCTCTGCAGTGCCACTGCAGTTGAGCAACACCTGCAGTAGAGAAAGTGGACTGAACCCGCCTACATGCTGCTATCCATTAACATAAATATGGATGAGTGCACCTTTTTTCAAACCCAAATGTGCCACCATAATTGTTGTTTCACATTAAGGAAAATTTTAACAAATTCACAATCTAATTTTACTTTTCATAGCAAAATTTATTTATGTTAACAAAAGAAGTCAGAAGGGTGAGCCAACTCAATATTGTATCCTATGGACAAAGACTGGGATGCCATTAAATTTCATGTGCATGTAAAGGCAGGCGTGTCAATACTTTTGAAAATATAGTGCATATAATATAGTATAAAAAAATACTACAGACACTGTAAAAAAACTAAAAAATAAAAACACCCTCCTAATTTCACCACCGCCTTCACTTCAAGCAACTTTGCTTATAGGGAACAATCATTGTATGTTTCCACTTTAAACAATGAAAAATAAAAAGGAAAACCATTTTCTTTAATTTTTATTTTCATATTTTCATTCCCAGCACAATGGGAGAATAAAAGGATTGTGGGTTACCTGACAAAGCCCCTTTGAATCTAAGAATAATCAAAAAGATAAGCAGAACCTGCAGGGTTCCTGCAAGGTCTGCCAACAAATTTTAGGCTCACTTTGAAAGGCAATTACTCTGTCATCGGTTGAAGAGAGTGACCTATCTGCTTCTGGCGTATGTTTTTCAATTCCAGGCATGAAGTCTAACTCTTTGCCTTGCTCAACTTCAGCACCATGATTGAAACAGTAATAACAAAAGCCTTTGGAGAATTAAACTACCTGCCAAAAAAACTTGACAGTATAAAAAACTGTGTGCTAGAAGATTATATGTCGAAAAACTCCCATCCAATATTATCTGTGTGCTCCCTTTTGTTTTAATTGATATATATATAAAATATATGTATATATTTTTTTTTTTTTAAGTTTTTTAGCTATTGTCTTGTCTTCACAGAACACAAGTCTGTCAAAACATGGTGACTTTAATATGTGTCATTTCATGGAGATTATAGCAATGTTGGAGATAAGAGGCCAAGAAAGATGGCTGACTAATATAGAAAAGTCTGTCAAAATCAATTTTTAATCATTCATTCCGTTGTGTGAGCACCAGCTGGAAAAAAAAAAGAAACATCGTTATCTCCTGGGCATTATGACAAGCAAATGATGCACTTATAACATGGATTGAGGGCCGACTGACATGTTTACTGAGATTTTTGATGGAGAAAATGGATGAAAATTGTTATTTATTGATTCAGTCCATTGGTTGGTGTAATTCACTCGCGGTTCCAATGTATTCACATAGTAGCTTTGAGGTAATTATGTCTTTACTATCAATTATCCATCGTCCATTGGAGCGCAGACATGGTACCAATCACAAAATATGATGTTATGTTTAGTTTGACTTGAGTTGAAAGCCGGTATTAGTCTAAAGGGAGCGGTGGAAATGTGAAAATATTAACTATACCAGTTTCAAGGCATTGAAAAGTAGGTAGCTTAGCTCTGGCTTAGCTCCATCACAACAGCTATGGAGCTGCTTTGTGAGACCACCTGCTCAACTGTTCCCTTTTTTATGCACTCATGTGAGATGTCCTTGACTACCTCTTGGTAATTGTCTAACCATCTGCTCTTCTGTAACAAAATCAAAGAATTTTGACTGCTACTTCCACAACTTACTCCTGATTGGTGGCCATACCCTTAAAAGGACCTTGCCCATTCTATGTGGACTGCTAATAAAGAGTTCTGTTCCTTGCTCATGGGTCTGTTAGCTACCCAGTCAGGGTAGGAGTCTTGAAGCCCTGGTAGACTTACCATCCAACAGACAAATGATACATGTGAAACAAAAACTATTGGTTTTACACCCAGAGATGAGGACATCCCGTGAACCTTGGGAATGTTCCATGACATTAAATACAATGTGAAGTACACCATAACCTTTTTGCATGTTGAAGATGTGCTTTGCACCAATGATGAGTTGGAAGGTTGGTACGGGGTGGAACCAAGGGACGGTGCTCAGAGGTGGGTAGGGGGTGGAAAGCAAGGAGTGATTCAAAAGGGGAGAGTTCCTGTACCTATTCTCTGAGAAAAAAAGCCCTGGGGACACCTATTAGTAAAAGTATGTAGGCATGGGGCACACCCCCTGCCACACCCACCTTAGAGGAGAATTAAACAAGAAAATAAATTAGTTAAACTCACAGGTGCTTTTTTTTTTTTTTTACCACTATCATTCTTTATACTATACAAATGTAGCAATTTAGAAATTGGATGATATTATATACAAAGTAACCCCCCTAGGAAACACTAGGGACTTTATACCCTGTTTCCCCGAAAATAATACCTAGTGTGATTGTCGGTGATGGCTGAAATGTAAGCCCTACCCCCCAAATAAGCCCTACCCTGCTTCCTTTAAAATAAGCGCCACCCTGAAAATAAGACCTACAAGGACTTTAACTAGGGCTTATTTGGGGGGTAGGGCTTATATTGCAGCCATCACCGACAATCACGCTAGGTCTTATTTTCGGGGAAACAGGGTAGGTAACTAAAAAAACAGATTAACAGAATATATATACATTTATTGGTTTAAAAATATATGTGGTGCAAAACAGCACCAATGGTAGATTGCGTATGATATTTAAACAAAATCACATAGCAGATAAAAGATGCAAATTCTCCAATTTTGAGCCCAACGCGTTTCCAGACCTGCATAGAGTCCTTTCTTCAGAGACATTTTATATGAAGTAAAATTGTTGTATTGGTATTCTATAATTAGACAAAGGCATACATCAAAATCATGTCTGGGGTCAGATAATGAGCATCGTTGAAGTCAAGTATGAACAAACATACCAGTCAAGAAATTGCAATGGAAACTGCCACATGTGATTTGGCCAGAGATGTAAAAAAGCACGGTTACTGCAGAGAGGTCCACAAAGGTGCCAGGTCTAAGAGGATACTGTTGCCCAGAGAGAAGGGAGAGAAATATCTAAGGCATCAATAGGCAGATAAACCGCTAGTGCACCCACGACGGAGGCCAGAAGGCAGTGCTACTGTGTAGTGCTGGTATATATCAAAGCCCCTACGGATAGACACGGATCCTTAAAGAGAGCACATATGTTTGATAAATGCTTGTAGGCAAATAGCCATACAAGAAGCCAGAATAGTATTAGCATAAAGAGAAACACTGGGATGTTTCACTGGGATAATACAGAGATGCTGGGAGTTAATAATGCACATTAGAGGCTCCATACAAATTGAAATTAAAATCAAGGTTCGTATTTCAGAGGATGAGAGTTCCCTTTATAAGCATACAAGCAAGAGCCCCATATATAGCCGCTTGTTTTTGCTTAGGGTGCAACAGTGCATCCCAAAACTTCCTTAGTGCCAGAAGAGAGTGGAAATGTACTGACCTTACCTACAGCCAATAGAGGAAACGCTGGAAGCCGATATGGGTGGGAAATATCGCCGTAATGCATCACAGCGTAGTACTCAAGGCTACGCGGCGTAACCACGCGGAGGGGCGGCGGCAGCCGCAATCGTAGCCATAGCAACAAGTTGACAACAAACAACATCCTCCCACACTTATGGCCACACATAACACGCTAGGTACTTAGGATGTTGGTAAAATATGGGCCTTCTCGGGTGGACTCTTACAAAAGTAGAAATTGGATGAAAGGTTTAGCACTGTGAAACACTTTTTGAAACATAAATAGTGCATTTTATATACAACTATATAGATCAGACCAAAGTGAGGGACAAATGAGCAGGAATGAGGGACAGAGGGACTTTGTTCTGAATTAGAGACAGTCCCTCGAAATCAGGGACAGTTAGGAGCTATACACATGGTTGCAGCACATTGGTGCGGACTTTTAGGATTAAAGCAGGACTAAAGTTCTGCTGTCACTCACTGCGAGCATTCCATGCCTCTTCTGAATTAAAATACACCTACCTGCCTGTTCTCAGCTTATGGAGCTGGCCCAATTCCCATATGCAAAGGAGTGACGTCACCCCGCGTAGGCCAAGGCAAAGAAAGCCAAAGACTGGCACACAAAAGAAGATGCTGGTGAGGGATGAAGACCATCGGAGGTTAGGTAAGTTTTAGCTCCCTTTACTTCCACTTTAAAACAAGCAGCTATGAGGCAACATATATCGCCTCCCAGCCGCCTGTCCACCACCCTTTGAAATGCAATCCTTTGGAGATCTCTTTTTCAGCCACCGGCGTGAACAAGCCCTAACATCTTCTTTTTCATTTCTTTTTGCACCATAAATTAATATTTTTTCTTACCTGTATTTGATTTTTGCCTTGTATAGGATTTTCTCAGGTTATCTTCAAATTACAAATTTGGATTTTCGGCATGTTTCCAATAATAAAATCATGACGGACAGATTGCAATGCTGGAGATGTGAAAACTTTATCAAAATAACTGGCTGGTGTCACCACTAGTCTTTCCTATCTGCCATCTAATGGTATGTCTGGGAGCCGTTGTTACTGAAAACATGATTCATTTGATGCTCTGTTAACTTATTGATCAAAAGGTAATCTGATTCAAAGACTGCAGCACAAGCAAAATCAAAAATCAAAAACCTTCTCAGGGTGTCAGTACAGCTGCCTCCCCGGGTCTCTAATACCAAGGCAATGAATATAGTACAGTACTGTAAAAGGGAATACAGTATATCATTGTTTGGTTATTGTTATTATTTTATTTTTACATTTACTATATGTTTAAAAAAAAATTTTATAGTACATTTTTTAATATATAAATTACTTTTTTTAACCGCTTGCCGACCAGCGCACAACAATGTACATTGGCACAATGGCACAGCTACGCAAATAGACGTACGTCCCCGTACGTCCCCTTTAAATCGCGGGCTAGTGGGCGTGTGCACACGCCGCACACTGCGTGAGCGTGCCCACGGGTCCCGCGGACTCGATGTCCGCCGGTGGAGCAAATCGTGACATGGAGTGGCAGAACAGGGAGATGCCTGTAAACAAGGCATTTCCCTGTTCTGCCTAGCAACATGACAGGGATCTACTGCTCCCAGTGATCAGGAGCAGTGATCTCTGTCATGTTCTAGTGAGCCCATCCCCCCTACAGTTAGAACACAGTGAAGGAACACAGTTAACCCCTGCCAGTGTCATTTACACAGTAATCAGTGCATTTTTATAGCACTGATCACTGTATAAATGTCATAAATGGTCCCAAAATAGTGTCAAAAGTGTCCGATGTGTCTGCCGCAATGTCGCAGTCAGAATAAAAATCGCAGACTGCCACCATTACTAATAAAAAAATAAATAAAAATGCCATAATCTATCCCCTATTTCGTAGACGCGATAACTTTTGCGCAAACCAAACAATATACACTTATGCCCCATACACACGGTCGGATTTTCCAACGGAAAATGTGTGATAGGACCTTGTTGTCGGAAATTCCGACCGTGTGTGGGCTCCATCACACATTTTCCATCGGATTTTCCGACACACAAAGTTTGAGAGCAGGATATAAAATTTTCCGACCACAAAATCCGTTGTCGGAATTTCCGATCGTGTGTACACAAATCCGACGCACAAAGTGCCACGCATTCTCAGAATAAATAAAGAGATGAAAGCTATTGGCTACTGCCCCGTTTATAGTCCTGACGTACGTGTTTTACGTCACCGCGTTCAGAACCATCGGATTTTCCGACAACTTTGTGTGACCGTGTGTATGCAAGACAAGTTTGAGCCAACATCCGTCGGAAAAAATCCTAGGATTTTGTTGTCGGAATGTCCGATCAATGTCCGACCGTGTGTATGGGGCATTACTGTTTTTTTTTGTTTTTTTTTACCAAAAATATGTAGAATACAAATTGGCCTAAACTGAGGAAGAAATTCGTTTTTTATATATTTTTTTGGGATATTTATGATAGCAAAAAGTAAAAAAATATTGTTTTTTTTTTCAAAATTGTCGCTCTTTTTTTGTTTATAGCGCAAAAAATAAAAACCACAGAGGTGATCAAATACCACCAAAAGAAAGCTCTATTTATGGAAAAAAAAGGACGTCAATTTTGTTTGGGTGCAACATTGCACGACCGCGCAATTGTCAGGTAAAGCAGTACCGTATCAAGAAAAAATGCTCTGGTCAGGAAGGGGGTAAGTCCTTCCGGGACTGAAGTGGTTAAAGCAGATTTTCTTATGATCAGGCAAATATAAAATATTATATTAAACAATATGCGATATGTTATGTGCAAAATCGCTAAATTGTGACTGTGCAAAAAGCCCTGTGTTCAGTATTGATGGACACTGAAATGCTTATGTTGCAACTGTGCAAAAAGACGCATAATGATGCTGTGTAAATCACTGAAAGCAACAATAAATAGTGCTAAACAAAGCAATATAGGTGAGTGTGCATAGCGATGTGCAAATGCAATAGTAATCCTGGGTATTAATACACTAATACAGTGTAAATACAAAATATGCAATAATAAATAAATAAATATTTTGAATAAATATATTTCAATGTGACAATGCTTTGTGCTAATAGTTGTAACTATGTGATGACAATTCCCAATATCACATAGTTATCACAATCAATGATGCAAGAGTTCACATAGTGAAAGTAATAGAGTCTATGATAAATAAAAGTGCAAATAGTGCTCCAATGTGCTCTTCAATACAATCCCTGGTGAATCACTCTTCGTGTGTAACACTCAGTGTTGACTAGCCTCTTACCTCCATGAGGATAGTAAATAGCAATGGAGATGAGTGTGGCTGGAGACCTTTGCAGGGTATTGTGGTGAATATCCCTCTTAGACAGTGGTATAATAGATGGTGGCTTAGGAAGTGTTCATTTCCAGCAGATATATACAAAGGACAAAGAAGAATCTCCTATAGTGTGAAAATGTATAAGCTAGTAGATTTATTTAAAGCCAAGTGGGTACTTACAACAGTGTGAATAAAAAACAGCAAGTCTGTAAATTTTACGGCGTTACATGCGCCTCTGTGCATCACTTACGGTTCTCGTGCGGTCCGGTCACTCCCTATGCAATGCGTCACCTCACGTGACTTCCTCAGGGGATTCAAAAATGATCTCCTCAGGGGATTCAAAGTTGCAGCAAAAGCTGTTTTTATTTTAACTTTCAATGAGCTATATAATATACCATATACAACTGATACATAAGCCATGTTGTAATGTATTGTTATTAAAAATGACCTTTTCTTTTCAATCTGCAGTAATTGTCCGTAAAATCCAATGCAATATGCCAACCTAGAGGTGTTCTTTAGATCATTGGGGCACAGCATGCCCCCAGTAATTTAATTTCCTGCTTATATGATTGGCTTACTGTTTTTCCCAGAATTCTGCACAAGATAAAGTCAGATTTCAGGCACCCCTTGCGATAGGATTTTTTTTAAGGGTTAAATACCTCTAAAGCAGGGATCTCCAAACTTTCTAAGCAAGGGGCCAGTTTACTGTCCTTCAGGCTTTGGGGGCTGGACTTTGGACAGTGGGAGCAGAAAATACTACAACACCAAAGCCCCATCGTTGGTTTTAATGGGAGGACTAGTGCCCCATTGTTGATATCAATGAGAATAGAGCCCTATTGATGGTGTCAGTAGGGGAAATGGTCATTGGTGTCAGTTGGTGGCCAGAGAAAGGCAAGCAAAGGGCCACGTCCAGCCCCTGGGTCACAGTTTGGAGACCACTGCTTTAAAATGATGCACACCCTGTAGCTCTTCTTATTAGTGCACTAGGTGATTATAATGCACCAGACCATCCCATTCAGAATCAGCACAGGACATGGTGACACAAACAGCTAATTCTTCAGAGCAACAAAAGGTAGGAATCTGTTACAAAGTTTGTTAAAATCCTAGCATTGTACATAGATCACCCAGAGGGGATTGTTTTATTTTTTTCCCATCAACAGTGGAGTTACTCTTTACTTGTGTATTTTGCTGCTTGTCTGCAGTTCAACTTTGACATATCACTCTGGAGTTTTTTTTCTTTATTACAATGGAAATCGCTATTATTTGATAAATTAAGCAATCCTGCAAACTGTTAATTGAATGATTCCTCAGTCATTATATACAGAAAACAAAACAAAACATTGTTCTTAGCAAAAAATAAATGATTACAATAAAGCGTGTTCTGTTGTTCATTAGTAGAGAATAAAGAAACTTCCAAACAAAATTATTTATAATGTTTGTTTATAATAATAAGCGGGTTTATTTTGTTTATGATTTTTCCAGATCAATTTAAATGTGAACTTTCTTAATTATTTTACTTATTTCTTCTCCGAAATCTATTTACATATCCCGGTTAATCTTTGCCTGAACAATTATCGTCACTATTAAAAATAACATATTTAAAACAATTCAGTAAAATGACAGAATTTGATTTTGCTCAGCCCATTACTCAATAAAAATTAAAAAAACCCTTTCATAGACTGCTGAAAAGTTATTTGCATTACATTATTTTATCTTGGCATGTTTTTTTCTATTAGTGAGCAATATTGCAGAGTTTAATAAATTGTTGCTGATAACTCAGGGGAAAATAGTTATAATCTCTTATTTACATTTTTAAATATTAATTACAAAATGAAACTTGGTTTCGAAGACAAGTCCTGATATTTCTAGTTTATATAAATGATCCATGTGCTCTGGTTTAGAGTCATTGCTAAACTTTTACCTGATAAGTTACAGAATTTAATTGCAATGGAAAAGTTTTGTATCTGTTGTAAAACTCCAGTCAAGAAGTGAAATACACAGCTGAAATACTAAAAAAATAAGTTTTACATTCACTAAACTAAGTGAAAATTATCTTGCAAAGTAAATATTCCTGGTAAGATGCCCTTGGGCTGGAGCCCAGACCCAGAGGGCTTGGTCCTTTTGTAGGCTGTGTGCCTGAAGAAACAGATTCCAGAGAAGTGAAACTTGATGTTTTGTGTAAAGTTAGTTTAGCTTGCTGTGTGCTCCTGGGGTTGAAATTTATCCAGACACTGTCAGCAAGTAAAGCTGCAGGAATCGACCATTTGGGTATTCCACCTCCTCACCTCCTCCTCGGGTCCTAACAAAGCCTTTGAAAAGCTATTTTAAAACTGCATTACCCCAAGAAGAATGTAAGCAAACTGCCTGGGGAAAAGGTGATCTTAAAAGGGCATCCTTGTAAATACAGGGCTTTTCTGAGCAGAGTTTAGGAAAGTCCCCTATGGAGGTCGATCTTCCGGGTGGGCATGCGCTACAGAAAGAATTGTGATTGTAAACTGTTGAGAGAGATTTGGGCTTATTTTGACTAAATGTCAGGGCCTGGACTCCCAAGAACTTCCTGATTTAAGCCAATGCTCTGCACTTCCTGTTTGCCAGATTATTGTGCTTTTTCCAGACAATATCTCGCTCTTGTCTTCCCTGCTGCCATCCATTTTTTGCTACAACTCTATCGAACCTTGGCTTGTTCCTTGACTATGCTTCTGCCTGATTCCAACCTGCAACTATTTGTTACTGACCCTTTGACTTGTTTACTGACTATGCTTCTGTTTGATCCTTAAATGCTTATCCGCTATTTGACCCTGGCTTCCTTACCTCCTGATGGGGTGATCCTGAGGACCGCAACCTGGTACTAATGAAGCTAGACCCATCTCCACCATCAGGAGCTCTGGCAAACACCAGTTGGTACTTAGACTCCACACCTCAAGAAAGCCTGCATCATCTGCCAGGGTGACTGCCTGTGTACCTATCCTGCTGGTCGGTGGTAGTCCAGCAACTGCTATAGCAACTAGTCTTCGAGCCTGACCCCTGATTGTGACACTAAACCAGTGTTTCTTATCATTTAAAACACCGAGAATGCCTTCAAATAAATTCTAGGTCTCAGAGAACCCCTGTGTCAGGGCCCAGATATGAACTTGCAAACTCTGTTGTGTCTGGTGATGTCTCTTCTTGCTGAGCCACCTGGAATGCTGGGCAGCTTACTGGACAATTCCTTGAATGATCCACGTCTTTGCACTTCCTGTTTGCCAGATTATTGTGCTTCCTCCCACCAATCCAATATCTTGCTCTTGTCAGTCCACCTGTATCTTGTCTATCACTTATTGCCAACCCTTGGCTTGCTCTTTGATTATACTTCTGCTTGATGCCAACCTGTAACCACTAGTTACCGACCTTTGGTTTGTTTACTCAGTATGCTTCTGCCTGCTATATCTGCTACTGGACCCCAGCCTGCTCACCTCCTGGTGGGGCAATCCTGAGGGCCTCGACCTGGTACTAACATGCCGCAAAACCCATCTCCACCATCAGCGGCTCTGGTGAACATTGGTTAGCACTTAGACTCTGCACCTAAGGTAAGCCCTCTCTCATCCACCAGAGTGACCTGCTTCTGTACTTATCCAGCTGGTTGGTGGGAGCCTCGCTACTGCTACAGCTTCTGGTCTCCAAGCCTGACTTCAGATCATGACACCCTACTGAGAAATGTCCCTATACACTGGTGGTCAGTGAAGTAATACCCCCTACATTGGTGGCCATTGTAGGACCTTCTTACATTAGTGATCAGTTCCCACTTATACTGGTAGTCATTGAAGAAGTTTCCTCTTATATTGGTGGCCAGAGGTGAAATGTCCTCTTACACTGGTTGTCTTTGGGAGAAGGGACACTTTATATTGGAAAAGATGATCAGAGAGAGAGAAATTTCCCACTGCTCTTAGAAACTCTAGCAACCTCTGAAGCAGGAGTCTCCAAACGTTCTAAGCAAAGGGTCAGGTATTGTTTTTCAGACTTTAAGGGGGCCAGATTGTGGCCAGCTAGAGTGGAAACATTTCTGTTATCAGTGAGAGTAAACATTGTCACATTTGTTATTAGGGGGAGGAATAGCACTCCATCGTTGGTATTATAGGGATAAATAGTGCTCCATTATTGGTGTTATTGGGATAAATTTAGCCCCATTGTTAGTGTCAGTTGGCAGGATATTGTCTCATAGTGGGAGGAATAGTGCCCCAAGGGCCGGAAAAAGGCTAGCAAAGGGTCGCATCCAGCCCCCGGGCCACAGTTTGGAGACTAGCGTTTTGGAGGAAATCCAGGGTTCCAGAGAACCCTGTTTGAGAAAGCTGGTCCAAACTTTGGCTAGAACAAGAAAATGTTTCCATTAGGGTCCTAGTATCAGTGAAGAGCCAACGCAGACTGAACCCAGTCAGATTCCACCAAACATTTCAGCAGAGATGTAAATAAACCTGCCTGTAGTAAAATTATATATATAAAAAAAATAAAAAATAAAGATTATTGTTCTAATGTTGTTCTAAGCACCTACTCCATAACTTCTAGAGGCAGAGAAATTACATTTTCCCTAATACAGGTGGTGTGAAATGATTTCAGTACAAGGAAAAAAAAAATATGATATGTCTGCATTGATGTTAATGTAAAATTCCCAGCAGGTGAGACCATCACATTGAATATGGAAAGTGACATTCAGCATTCTGAAAGCAAAAGGAGTCAGCGCAGTGTGATATTATGACTACTAGCACAAAGCTAGACATGATGTCAAGTATGTAAAATAAAAAAAAAAAAAAACATTTTTTTCCTTGCTCAATGTCATAAAGAAAACAACTTACACTTTTACATTACAATAATTTAGCAGTTTACAGGTAGGGATGAGCTGAACACCCTCCGGTTCGGTTCGCAGCAGAACATGTGAACAGGTAAAAAATTATTTCGAACACGCAAACACTGTTAAATTTTTTTATTACACAAACATGAAAAATCAAAAGTGCTAATTTTAATGGTGTATATGCAAGTTATTGCCATAAAAAGTTTTTGGGGACTGGGTCCTGCCCCAGGGGACATGTATCAATGCAAAAAAAAGGTTTTAACATTTTTTTGGGAGCAGTGATTTTAATAATGCTTAAAGTGAAACAATAAAAATTAAATATTACTTTAAATATTGTGCCTGGGGGGTGTCCTTAGTATGCCTTTAAAGTAGCGCATCTTTCTCAAGTTTATAACAGTGCCATGGCAAAATTACATTTCTAAAGGAAAACATTTCATTTTAAACTGCTCGCGGCTGTAATGTATTGTCGAATCCCAGCAATATAGCTAAAAATACCAAAATCACAAAAAAATGGTGTGGATGTCACCCCCAAAATCCATACCAGGCCTTTCAGGTCTGGTATTGATATTAAGGGAAACCACGCACCCAAATTAAAAAAAAATGGTGTGGGGGGCCCCCAGGCACTATATATTCTAAACAGCAGTATATATACTATACGGCCTGCCCTATGTACTCTGCAGAAAATTGGGCCTTAGGTGTTGGTGGTACCAGAACACTGTACGCCCTCACAGTTACTCTTGTTGGGTGCAGGAGCGGGCCCTGTTGTGAAATATTATATCAAGAATTGTAAATACATGCCCCTGTTAAACAGGGGCAGACAAATTGGGCCTTGGGCAGTGGTGGTGGTGCCACAACACTGTAACCCCTCACAGATACTCTTGTTGGGCGCAAGAACAGGCCCTGCAGTGAATTATAAGCTCAAAAACTGTAATTACCTGCCCCCTGTTAAACAGAAAAATTGGGCCTTGGGTGGTGGTGGTCCCCTAAACCAAAAATATTGTTGGAAGCTAACATCATCAAGGTTGAGGATTAATAGGAGAGTCAGCATAGGCAGTCTTCAAGCGATCCCACATCCATAGCAAATGCAATCAGTTACATTAGCTTCAAGTGCTTGATAGCTGCTGATCCAAGACTGATTCATTTTTAGGAATGTGAGCCTATCAACGGAGTTTGTGGACAGGCGCATTGTTTGATCTGTTACAAACCCTCCAGCAGCACTGAATGTGCATTCAGAAAGCATGCTGGATACAGGACAGGCCAGTAGCTTAATTGCATATTGAGCAAGTTCTGGCCAGTGGTCCATACTCAAGACCCAGTAACCCAGTGGATGCTCTGTTGGAAAGGTCTCCAAGTCTGCTCTTGGCTCTAGATATTCCTGCACCATGTAATGCAGATGCTGGCGATGGTTGCTTGAACCAATCAGATCTTGGCGCTGAGGACTGATAAATTGTTTAAAGGCATTGGTCAGCTGGCCACCTTATCCACCGCTCTTCCTCTGACTGAACGAAGCCTCAGCAACACATTGTCCAGCACAAGGAAATTGTATCCTCCCAGGGTCTGGAAATGCGTTGTACAAACTTTTTTCCAGGCCTCCTGAAGATGTTTCATCCTCTGCTCCCTCTGCGAAGGCATGAGTTCTGCAACCTTACCCTTGTAACATGGATCAAGAAGGGTTGCCAGCCAGTAATGATCCCTCTCCCTGATACCATGAATCCTAGGGTCATTTCGCAGGCTTTGCAGAATCAGGGAGGCCATGCAGCGTAAGTTTGCAGAGGCATTCGATTCTGAGTCCTCTGGGTCACTATTATCACATGATCCATAACTACCTCCTCCCAGCCACGTACTCCTTGGGTTTCTGGGGATGACTGAAAACCATCCCTTGATGACTGCTGCTGAGTGTTATCCTCTACATCTATGCTGACACAAGCATGCCTCAGGAGATCCTGTAAGCCCGGGTACGTGCACAAGAACTGCTGCACCACCAAATTCAGAATGTGTGCAAAACATGGAACATGGGTCAAGTGTCCCTGTCGGAGGGTGGAGAGAAGGTTGGTGCCATTGTCGCATACAACCATTCCTGGCTGAAGCTGGCATGACGTTAACCACCTCTGAGCCTGCCCCTGCAGAGCTGACAAAATCTCTGCCCCGGTGTGGCTCCTGTCCCCTAGACAGACCAAACTAAGCACTGCATGGCATCTTTTAGCCTGACTGCTTGCTTAGATCCTTGAACGCTTTAGTTTAGAGGACAAATCTGCAGAAGAGGCCATAGAGGAAGAAGAAGAGGAGGGGGTGGAGGAGACAGCTGTAGCAGAATCACCACTAGCATTTTGGAGGCATGGTGGTGGAAAAAGCACCAACAACACTGAACCCTGTCCTGCATCCTTCCCAGCTGCCAGCAGATTTACCCAGTGCACCGTGAAGGAAAGGTAACCTCCCTGCCCATGCCTGCTGGACCATGAGTCAGTGAATATGAACCTTACTGCTGACCGCCCTGTCCAACGAGGCCAAAACATTGCCTTCCACATGCCAGTAGAGAAATGGCGTTTTGGAACCTGCCACTGAGGTACAGCACATTCCACAAATTCACGAAAGGGGGCAGAGTCTACCAGCTGAAAAGGCAGCAGTCGCAGTGCTAGCAATTTGGCCAAGCTAGCATTTAGGCGCTAAGCATGTGGATGACTGTGACCGAATTTCTTTTTATGGTTCAGCAACTGGGGTAGGGAAATTTTCCTGCTAAAATCAGATGGTGGTGTACTGCTAGCAGATTGGCTGCAAGTACTTGGGACACCTATTGCTATACCTTCATTTCGCTCAGTGCAGGTTTTTGAGAGGACTGGAGGTACAGTAGGGTTGGAGATCTCAGATGGGAATGAAGGAGAAGTCCGCCTTTGTATTTGATGTGGGTCTTTCAAGGGCTGTTTCCAATGGACTGCATGGCAGGTCGTCATATGTCTGATCAAGCATGTGGTGTCCAAGCGGCTGTTGTTCTGGCCACGCTTGATCTGCTTCAGACATAGGTTGCAAACAGCAACGGTGCGATCTGCTGCACACGTGTCGAAAAAGGCCCACACCAAGGAACTTTTAAAAGTCAGCGGGGAGTCAGCAGTGCCCTGCACCTGTGGAGCTCTGCGGTGTGATGCAATAGGTTGGCTGCCCTAGAGGACATCCTTCCTCATTAGAGATGTGTCTCCTCCTCCTCCTTCTCTCAGGTACCCAAGTACAGTCAGTGACCTCATCATCCCCTCCCTCCTCGTCACTGGAGCAAACTTTGCAGTATGCTGCAGCTGGGGGAACATAACTGCCAGTTTCTTGTCCTTCTGTGGCACCCCCTCTGTCTTTGCTCACTTTACTTCCCTCCTCAACCCAGGAACCAACATTGGATCCTTTAAATCGCTGGGCATCCTCCAGCAGCATGTACCCGACACTGTGGTCGAATAATTCTGGGGACTCCTCCATGCATGATGGTGGGGCTACAGAAGAAGTGACTGTGGACAAGGAGCCAGTGAAATAGGCCACTTTTGCAGCTGTGTTGGAAGGCAAACTACTCTGAGCCTGGGTGACAGAGGATGAGGAGGATGAGGACGGCTTTGTTATCTACTCCACCAACTCTTCTGCATGTTGTGGCTCAATAACACGGCCAGCAGCAGAAAAAAAGGACAAGCGTGACCCACGGCCACCTGCGGAGGATGAATTATTTCCATGACCACCACTGTTGACTGTAGACACAGAGGCTGCTTGCCCTCCTTTAGTGGCCTGTGAGCATCTGCCTCTCCTTGGTGGCCTTCCGGACATGATGTATTTTTTGTTTTGCAACACCACACTACACTGTATTAGATACTGTGTACACCGCCTGAAGTGTATTAGAAACTGTACACGCTGTATTAGATACTGTGTACACCGCTTGCACTGTATTAGAAACGGTACAACTGCTGCACTGTATTTTAATTAATTTAAATGGAAAGAGCAAGGAAAAATGGACTTTATAGGCACCAATTAAAAAATTGTCTGTAAATTTTATTAACAAATGATACAAAAAAAATTAAAATATTGCATATAAAGTGCAAAAAGCTAGCTAAATCTATCTCAAAAGGGTCATAGACCTCAGAGGCATATGCTTACAATTAAATGACATGTCCCTATAATAAAGATAAAAGACACCAAACTTTAGCTCTACATGTTTCGCAATTGAGTGCTTCTTCAGGAGCTTGTTTAATTAATCTGTAAAAGGGGAAAGGAAAAAAGATAAAAGAGGAAAAAAAAAAAAAAGGAAAGGACCAGAGAAACAATGGCAGGGATAACGAAGAATTACACTTATCAAAAGAACAGGCACAGCCTGGCATAGGATAATTAGAGTGAATAAGGAAAATTAACGCAGAGCGTGGAAAGGTAGGTAGGATAAGCTACAACCATGTAGATATGAGCCTACCTTAGATGAAACGGTTAGGTAAATAATTCTGGACGGCTGGTACAGTGCACAATAAAAGATACATTTTTGGACGGTAGAGTTGTGCCTGGTAATATATATATAGCCACCTCTGAAATGAGTATGTATATATATATATATATATATATATATATATATATATATATATATATATATATATATATATAAATATAGGTATGACATAATAGTCCAAACCACACATACAGTTGTGCTCATAAGTTTGCATACTCCGGCAGAATTTATGATTTCTTGGCCATTTTTCAGAGAATATGAATGATAACACAAAAAAAAATCTTTCACTCATGGTTAGTGTTTGGCTGAAGCCATTTATTATCAATCCACTGTGTCTACTCTTTTTAAAACATAATCACAACAGAAACTACCCAAATGACCCTGATCAAAAGTTCACATACCCTGGTGATTATGGCCTGATAACAGGCACAAATTTGACACAAAGGGGTTTGAATGGCTATAAAAGGTAACCATCCTCACCTGTGATCTGTTTGCTTGTAATTAGTGTGTGTGTGTGTATAAAAGGTCGATGAGTTTCTGGACTCCTGACAGACCCTTGCATCTTACATCCAGTGCTGCACTGACGTTTCTGGATTCTGAGTCATGGGGAAAGCAAAAGAATTGTCAAAGGATCTGCGGGAAAAGGTAGTTGAACTGTATAAAACAGAAAAGGGATATAAAAAGATATCCAAGGAATTGAGAATGCCAATCAGCAGTGTTCAAACTCTAATCAAGAAGTGGAAAATGAGGGGCTCTGTCGAAACCAAAGCACGGTCAGGTAGACCAACTAAAATGTCAGCCACAACTGCCAGGAAAATTGTTCGGGATGCAAAGAAAAACTCAAAAATAACTTCAGATGAAATACAGGACTCTCAAGATGCACAATAAGGAGGCTCTTGAAGAAAGATGGGCTGCATGGTCGAGTCGCCAGAAGAAAGCCATAACTACGCAAATGCCACAAATTATCCTGCTTACAATACGCCAAACAGCACAGAGACGAGCCCCAAACCTTCTGGCACAAAGTCATTTGGAGTGATGATACCAAAATTGAGCTTTTTGGCCACAACCTTAAACACTACATTTGGAGAGGAGTCAACAAGGCCTATGATGAAAGGTACACCATTCATACTGTGAAACTGTGGAGGTGGATTGCTGATGTTTTGGGGATGTGTGAGCTAGGGATGAGCCGAACACCTCCCTGTTCGGTTCGTACCAGAACATGCGAACAGGCAAAAAATTTGTTCGGACACGCGAACACCGTTAAAGTCTATGGGACTCAAACATGAATAATCAAAAGTGCTAATTTTAAAGGCTTAGATGCAAGTTATTGTCATAAAAAATGTTTGGGGACCTGGGTCCTGCCCCAGGGGACATGTATCAATGCAAAAAAAGTTTTAAAAACTGACGTTTTTTCAGGAGCAGTGATTTTAATAATGCCTAAAGTGAAACAATAAAAGTGTAATATTCCTTTAAATTTCGTACCTGGGGGGTGTCTATAGTATGCCTGTAAAGTGGCGCATGTTTCCAGTGTTTAGAACAGTCTGAAAGCAAAATGACATTTCAAAGGAAAAAAAGTAATTTAAAACTATTCACGGCTATTAATGAATTGTCGGTCCGACAATACACATAAGAGTTCATTGATAAAAACAGCATGGAATTTCCCTACAGGGGAACCCCAAACCAAAATTTAAAAAAAAATGATGTGGGGGTCCCCCTAAATTCCATACGAGGCCCTTCAGGTCTGGTATGGATATTAAGGGGAACCCCGCGCCAAGAATAAAAAAAAATGGCGTGGGGGTCCCCCTCAAAATCCATACCAGACCCTTCAGGTCTGATATGGATTTTAAGGCGAACCCCGTGCCAAAATTTTTAAAAAGAGAGAGAGCGCCCCCCCCGAACTGTACCAGGCCACATGCCCTCAACATTGGAAGGGTGCTTTGGGGTAGCGGCCCCCCAAAGCACCTTGTCCCCGTGTTGATGAGGAAAAGGGCCTCATCCCCACAACCCTTGGCCGTGGTTGTGGGGGTCTGCGGGCGGGGCTCATCGGAATCTGGAAGCCCCCTTTAACAAGGGGACCCCCAGATTCCACCCCCCTGTGTGAAATGGTAATGGGGTACCAATGTACCCCTACCATTTCACAAAAAAAATGTCAAAAATGTTAAAAATGACAAGAGACAGTTTTTGACAATTCCTTTATTTAAAGTCTTCTTCTTTCTATCTTCTTTGGGTCTTCTTCCTTCCTTCGGTTTCTTCCACCATCTTCTTCTTCCTCTGGTTCTTCCTTCCATCCTCTGCTTCTTGCTCCGGTGTTCTCGTCCGCCATCTTCCTCCGCGGCGTATTCTTCTCTGCTTCGTTTTTTGGCCGCTCCGCATCCATGGGAGGCTCCCGCTGTGTGACGCTCCTCTTCTTCTGACACTCCTTAAATAATGGAGGGCGGGGCCACCTGGTGACCACGCCCCCCTCTGACACATGGGGACTTGACAGGGACTTCCCTGTGGCTTTCCCCGTGATGTCAGAGGGGGGTGGGGACGTTATGTAACGTGTGACCATGCTCCCTCTGAAATCATGGGGAAAGCCACAAGGAAGTCCCCGTCAAGACCCCGTGCGTCAGAGGGGGCTGGGTCACCGGGTGGCCCTGCCCTCCGTTATTTAAGAAGTGTCAGAAGAAGAGCGTCACACAGTAGGAGCCTCCCATGGATGCAGAACGGCCCAAGAACCAAGCAGGGAAGAATACGCCACAGAGGAAGATGGTGGACGAGAACACCGGAGCAAGAAGCAGAGGATCGGAGGAAGAAACCGAAGGAAGAAGTAAGAAGACCCGAAGAAGATAGAAAGAAGAAGACTTTAAATAAAGGAATTGTCAAAAACTGTCTCTTGTCATTTTTAACATGTTTGACACTTTTTTTGTGGAATGGTAGGGGTACTTTTGTACCCCATTACCATTTCACACAGGGGGGGTGGGATCTGGGGATCCCCTTGTTAAAGGGGGCTTCCAGATTCTGATAAGCCCCTGTCCTCAGACTCCAACAACCACTGGCCAAGGGTTGTGGGGATGAGGCCCTTGTCCTCATGAACATGGGGGCAAGATGCTTTGGGGGGCCGCTAACCCAAAGCACCCTCCCAATGTTGAGGGCATGTGGCCTGGTATGGTTCAGGAGGGGGGGGCGCTCTCTCTTTTCCAGCAGCCTGCCAGGTTGCATGCTCGGATAAGGGTCTGGTATGGATTTTTGGGGGGACCCCACGCCATTGTTTAAAAAAAAATTGGCACGGGGTTCGCCTTAAAATCCATATCAGACCTGAAGGGTCTGGTATGGATTTAGGGGGGGACCCCCACACCAATTTTTTTTATTTTGGCGTGGGGTTCCAATGTGTTAGACCTGAAGGGCCTAGTATGGAAAAAAAATTTGGTTCGGGGTTCCCCTGTGGGGAAATCCCATGCCGTTTTTATCAATGAACTTTTATGTGTATTGTCGGACCAACAATGCATTAATAGCCGCGAGTAGTTTTAAATTACTTTTTTCCTTTGAAATGTCATTTTGCTGTCAGACTGTTCTAAACACGGGAAACATGCGCCCCTTTACAGACATACTAAAGACAACTCCAGGTATGAAATTTAAACAAATATTACACTTTTATTGTTTCACTTTAAGCATTATTAAAATCACTGCTCCCGAAAAAACGCCCGTTTTTAAAACTTATTTTGCATTGATCCATGTCCCCTGGGGCAGGACCCAGGTCCCCAAACACTTTTTATGACAATACCATGCATATAAGCCTTTAAAATTAGCACTTTTGATTTCTCCCATAGACTTTTAAAGGGTGTTCCGCGGCTGTTTTCGAATTTTCCGCAAACACCCCAAATTGGTCGCTGTTTGGCGAACTGGCGAACAGCCGATGTTCGAGTCGAACATGAGTTCGACTCAAACTCGTAGCTCATTCTTAGTGTGAGCTACAAAGGCACAGGAAATTTGGTCAAAATTGATGGCAAGATGAATGCAGTATGTTATCAAAAAATACTGGAGGAACATTTGCATTCATCAGCAAGGAAGCTGCGCATGGGACGTACTTGGACATTCCAACATGACAATGGTACAAAACACAAGGCCACGTCGACCTGTCATTGGCTACAGCAGAATAAAGTGAAGGTTCTGGAGTGGCCATCTCAGTCACCTGAGCTCAATATAATTGAGCCACTCTGGGGAGATCTCAAACATGCAGTTCATGCAAGACAGCCCAAGAATTTACAAGAGCTGGAGGCATTTTGCCAAGAGGAATGGGCAGCTTTACCATCTGAGAAGATAAAGAGTCTCATCCACAAATACCACAAAATACTTCAAGCTGTCATTGATGTTAAAGCGGGCAATACACGGTATTAAGAACTGGGGTATGTAAACTTTTGAACAGGGTCATTTGGGTAGTTTCTGTTGTGATTATGATTTAAAAAGAGTAAACACAGTTGATTGATAATAAATGGCTTCAGCCAAACACTAACCATGAGTGAAAGGGGGGGCGTGGCCGGCATGGCGGACTGAGTGGACGTGTTTTCTTAGAGCTCCTGGAGTATAGCTTATAATATCATCCGTATATTGGGAAAACCAAGCTGAATTGAGACTCCCTTGGTAGCTGGATGCCTTCCAGAACTCCTGGCATACAAAAGCGGGGTAAGAAACTTAAATTCCCCCAAATACTCCAAAAGACAGCAGCCCGGTCTCCTGCTCCCCGGGCCCTCCTGCGCGCCATTCTAACATGGCGTCGCAGACAGACCATGAGGAGGATCCCCTTGCTACTAACCCGGGCATATCTGACATCATGGCGGCTATAACTTCATGTCAAGCGGCTGTTACCACTTGCCAATCTGCCCTAGCTTCTAAAATTGAGGAGGTTCAGATGGATGTAGGCTTACTGCGGCAAGACTTCGATAAAATCAGATCCAGAGTGTCGGAGGCTGAGAGGCGAGTGGGGGCAGTTGAAGACACGGTCACAGACCATGCAGCCTCCATCCGCACCCTCCAGACAAAGGTTAAGGCTCTTGAATATCGAGCGGAGGACGCCGAGAACCGCAGTCGGCGGAACAACCTACGTATAGTGGGTCTACCAGAAGGAGTGGAGGGGAAATCGCCGGCCCTATTTGTGGAGGACTTGCTGCGTACTCTGCTTCCAGTTGCACAGCTCTCCCCTTACTTTGCGGTTGAGAGGGCGCACCGTGTTCCGCCTAGACCCGGTCCTGAAGGAGCCCCCCCCCCGCACTCTTATACTGAGGCTATTAAACTTCCGTGATAGAGATGAGTTGCTGAGGGCCTCGCGGGCTGCGGGTGAATTGCCGTACCGTAACGTTAAACTTCTTCTGTTCCCGGACTATACCATGGAAACCCAGCGGCAGCGACGGTCATTTGATGCAGTTAAGGCTGGCCTGAGGAGACGAGGAGTGAAGTACAGCATCCTATTTCCTGCAAAGCTTCGGGTGGTGGATGGTGAGTCGATTCGCTTCTTCACTAATCCTAAAGATGCGGCTGCCTGGCTGGTAACCCTGCCGCCGTAGGGCGCGCAGAGGCCTTTTTGTCGCCCAGTGGTTATGTGGCTCAGGCTGAATTCGGCCGGTACTCTTTTTCTCCCTTTTTGGATATGATTACATTTTTTTTTATTTCTAGTTTTATTTTTCCCATTTTGCCCGCTGCTGCCATATAGATGATCCGAACATATTCCTTCTGCACCCTTAACTTTCCTATTTTATCTGGACGCAGCTGCTGAGGGCGGCAGAGGAGAACTAGCCGTGTGATGTATCACCCACTCTGTCTCAGGACTGCCTCCCTCAAGTATTCGCTGAAGGGTGGAGGAGACTTGTACTTTTCGACACAGACCTGCTTTGTGACTCTGTCTGGCGGCTCCTGTTTTCCTCTAATGGAAGTTTACACTCCTGTGTGTTTAGGGAGGAACGGACTGCTGCAGCTACCTAAGTATGTGCCCCTGCTTCGGCAGGTGATTTTCTGGTTTTCTTTTTTGCTTTTAATTTTTTTTACAAAATACTACTCCATGGCTCGGGGACGAGTCTCCCAGTGGAACTTCACGTCTAGATTCCCTACTGGTGGGAATGGAATAACGACTGTTCCCGGTAGCACGACCCCATTTTGTTGACCATAGTTCTCCTGGACTATGGGTGTTCTGGGATATAGGTGTGCCTCACTGTTCCGGGGCGCACGGGGTGGGGGGAGGGGGAGGTTGGCATTTGTTTGCCCTTGTGGGATGTTATGGTTTTACTTTAAGTATATATTCTGTGTTGGTCTTTTGCTGTTAAAGAAGGTGAAATGTGTAATAGGCTACTATGGCTGTGCTTATCTGGGTGGTCTGTCGCTGGCCTGCGGGGGGGTCGCGGGCCGGGGTGGTATTTTTTGGCTGCCCTGACTGGTGTTGCCTCTGATCGCGGGCCTGGTACAGACATTTCTATGCTTCTACATATGGCTACATGTTTAGTGGTGGCATGGCACGTGAGGGGGCTTAATTCAGCTATAAAGCGCTCACTGGTACTAAATTATTTGAAGAAGCTCCGCCCACAGGTGTGTGTTCTTTTGGAGACACATCTGTTGGGCTCCCGTATTCTGAGTCTTAAACGTGCCTGGGTGGGTGCTCACTACCACGCACCCTATTCTAACTACGCTAGAGGGGTTACATTGCTAGTCAATAGATCCCTGCCTTTTCAGCTCATAGATGTTAAAATTGACCCCGGGGGTAGGTATGTGCTCCTCCATGCCCTGCTTTCGGAGGTTCCGGTGGTGATTGTGGGTTTGTACCTACCTCCCCCCGCCGATATAAATGTGCTTCACATGCTGATGCAGCAGGTCACACTTTATAATGTTGAAAATGTACTTTTTCTTGGGGATTTTAATATGGCTCCCTCTCCAACTATGGACAGACTCCGCGCTTCTGGCTCTCCGCAGCTGGGGTTATCCTGCTGGGCTTCCACATTTCACTTGACAGACGTGTGGCGTCATTTCCACCCCTCTGACAGGGAATACACATGCCTATCTACCACATACCGGACATTGTCTCGCATTGACCTGATTTTTGCCTCAGAGGCTTTACTGCGGAGAGTGGTCTCTGCGGAGATCCTCTCACGTGGTATTTCGGATCATGCTCCGGTGTCTGTTACATTTAGGCTCTCTGAGGAAGTGGGTGCCAGGGCTTGGAGGCTGTCCAAATATTGGATCATGGACCCTGATATACAGGAGGAGATGCCGGGGGAACTATGCAATTTTTGGACTGGGAATATAGGCTCAGCTGGACCTTTAGTGGTCTGGGACACCCTTAAGTCTTGGCTTAGGGGATCATATATGGCACGTATTGCTGCCAAAAAGCGGCAGTCTGTGCAATCTCTGAGGCATCTGGAGGAGCGGGCACGTTTGTGGGAGGCTGAATATGTGAGAGCTCCCAATCAGGGAACTTATGTCCCCTGGCAGGATACCCTGAGGGACCTGTCCCTACTCAGGGTTGACCTTACAAAGAAGGCTATGCTTGACAGTGCCCAGAGGGTGTTTGAGTTTGGAGATAAAAACGGGCGGCTATTGGCATGGCTGGCTAAAGGGCAGTACCCTGTGACCCACATTGGCAGGGTAAGGGATATGGATGGTCGCATTTTGACCGATTCAGCAGATATAAATGCTAGATTTCTGACATTCTATCAAACGCTATACTCTTCTAGGGCAACTTTCCTCACCTCTGAACTTATAGAATATCTTGACATGATCCCACTCCCCTCTCTGGAAACAGCTAAAAGCGAGGACCTGGACAGGGACATTTCACTTGAAGAAGTGCAGGAAGCATTGGGGTGTATGCAAGCAGGTAAATCACCAGGACCAGATGGTATTCCTATCGAATTTTACTCTACTTACCAAGAATTTTTGGCCCCTAAGTTCACCTCATTGCTACATCAGTCCCTTGACCTGGACTCTCTTCCGGAGTCATGGTCTGAGGCGATAGTGGTGTTGGTGCCCAAACCTGGTAAGGACCCGGAAGAATGTGCCTCCTACAGGCCTATTTCCCTGATCAACGCTGATGCCAAGTTATTGGCGAAAATTCTAGCATGCAGGCTCAGTAGGGTGATAGAAGATCTCGTTCATGTAGATCAAACCGGGTTCATGCCGGGTAAGGGCACAGATATCAATATCCGTTGTTTATTTCTTAATTTGGCCACTCATCATCAAAATGCAGGTTCAAGAGTCATAGCCTCTCTGGATGCAGAGAAGGCTTTTGACTCCGTAGAATGGGAGTACTTGTGGGAGGTGTTGAGGAGATTTGGAGTTGGACCTAGATTTTTACATTGGCTAGAGCTGTTATATAGAGCCCCTAAAGCAAGGATTAGGGTCAATAACACCCTTTCAGATTTTTTTCTCCTCCAGAGGGGAACCCGGCAGGGCTGCCCTCTGTCCCCAAGTCTCTTTGCTCTGGCCCTGGAGCCCCTGGCGGTCTTGGTCAGGGAATCTGATAATATTAAAGGATTCAGGGTGGGCCCTCTGGAGGAGAAAATATCGCTTTATGCAGACGATACTCTGTTGTACCTGCAGGACGCTGGCCCCTCCCTACAGGCTGCGCTAGCGGCCTTCGACAAATTTGGAAGATTTTCTGGGGTCCGGATCAACTGGAGCAAATCAGTTTTGTTCCCGGTTGATGCGCAGACCAGACAGTCTGCGGTGCAGTCGTCGTTGAGATGGGTGGATGAATTTATGTATTTGGGAATTAGGGTAGCGAGAGATCCCCAGTCCTTCCAACGCCTTAATATTCAACCAGTGGTGTTACGCCTTAAAGAACACTGCTCTAGGTGGGCCAGCCTGCCCCTTAATCTACTAGGGCGTATCAACGTTCTCAAGATGATTTATCTCCCCAAGTTTATCTATTTGTTCAGGAACTGCCCGGTGCTGCTGCCTCGTTCCCTTTTCCGGGAGCTGGACAGTTGTATCGGCTCCTTTTTGTGGAGGGGCTCCTCCCCTAGACTGGCTAGGTCGACTCTGCAGCTCCCGGTGGATTTTGGGGGGTTGGCACTGCCCAACCTGCTGATCTACTACTGGGCGGCCGTATTGGTCACGGTCAGATGGTGGTTGGAACAATCTAAAGCCAATGCTGCAGTCTGCCTTGAGGCGACTGTAGTAGGGTCTCTCAAGGAATTGGGTAATTTGATATATCGGGGAGTCTCAGCATACCCCTCCTTGCCGATACCTATCAAAACTACTTTAGCAGTGTGGAGCCTGGCTAGAAGGAGGTTTATCTCTCCAGGTAGGTGGTCGCCCTTCTGTCCCTTGTGGGGAAACCCTTCCCTTCCACATTTCCGGACAATCCCGGACCCACAGGTTTGGGCTAGGTATAACATTAAATTGCTAAAGGATATTGTGGTAGCCAGTTCTATCCGCTCCTTTTCAGATTTGTGTAGGTTGTTTGGCCTTCCTCGGTGGATGCTGTTCCGATACCACCAGTTGAGACACGCCTTCCGTGCGCAGTTCCCGACCCCGCCAGATCTCACATCTGATGCGGTTGAGGACTTGTTGGCCCAGGAGGATCTGTCCAAGCCTTTGTCTGCGCTATATTTCACTCTCATTAAGAAAGACTCTCCCAAGATGGAGGTACTTTGGACTAGATGGAGTGCTGATATCCCTACTTTGGATAGGGAGTCCTACGAGGAAAGTTTTGAGGAAAGTTTTAAACTAGTGATATCCTCTAGGGACAAATTGGTACAGGCCAAGTTTTTCCATAGGACATATCTCACGCCTCGGAGGTTGCACAGAATATACCCTGAAAGATCCCCGGAGTGTCCCAGATGTGGATCACCGGACAGTTCATATATGCATATGTTTTGGTCCTGTCCCAGACTGTTGCTCTATTGGTCCACAATAATGGAAGGTATTAATGCGCGTTTACAACTAGAGCTCCCATTAACCCCAGAATTAGCGCTGTTAGGCATACACGATGATGACCAGCGACCCAGATATACTAAGTTGTTGATATCATTGCTGCTATTTTATGCCAAGAAGGGGATTGTATTGAAATGGAATTCCCGTAACGCTCCTACGGTAAAGGCGTGGGAAAATTCAGTCAATGCCGTCCTACCTTTGTACAAACTGACCTATATAAGCAGAGGGTGCCCTCAGAAGTTTATGAGAGTGTGGCGTCCTTGGACGGACCCCGGATGTTGATTACATAAATGTTACCATTTCAATGCTACACGTAGTATGGTGGTATTGCTGGTCTCCCTTCCCCCCCCCCCTCCCCCCCCCCCCCCTCCCTTCCCTCCAGTTCCCTTCTTCCATTCCCCCCCCCCCTATTCCATTGATAGGACCAAGTCAAATTACTTATGATGTATTTTATGTAATTGTTTCTTCCTGTAAACCATGTGTGCATTATTTTGTGGCCACTCACTGTTCTGATTGACTCTACTGTGTATGCCATTCTTTTTCAATAAAGACCAACCTTGTTGTTAAAAAAAAAAAAAACATGAGTGAAAGAAAAGTTTTTGTGTTATTCATATTCTCTGAAAAATGGCCAAGAAATCATAAATTCTGCCAGGGTATGTAAACTTATGAGCACAACTGCGGATAAAGCAATAATATTGTTGATAGAGTACAAGGTCTCACCTCAAAATAGTGGATTTGTATGTAGAGACTATATATCAAGCACAAACAATGCTCATGTGAAAGGGCTACCAGCAGCAACAAGAAAAGGAAGCTTAGTTATGGTTTATATGCAGCGGCATAGTGAGTGGAGCATACACAAAGACAGGGCCATCTATAGAGAAAGAGGTATAATCTAAATAAACAGAGTACATAAAAACGGCCCAGCAAAATAGGTATAGTGAACCAGATATATAGAGAAACAAGCCTTACCAGGATAGATGTAGTAAAGAGTGTAAACACATCCAACGGCAGAGCGCCATCTGGGAGAGATAGCCTGGTGAAAGGCTGAAAAAACAGCCTTAAATGCACGTCCCAATCAGGTGTGCAGCTTCCGCATCACCTGACTGGCCCGGGCAGAGCTGCGCGCGCATTCCCACAATGGTATATAGTAGCGGGGTACCTATGAAACAGGTTAAAAGTTCAGGAAGTGATTGATGGGATATATGTTCCTCCACGGATTCTTAGATTTGCAATCTAAAATAATACCAGCAAAGACTTCAGGGTAAAGAAGGATAGTTCTTTACCCTGTATTGGTAAAGTCTATTCCGGGGCTGGTTTTATTGGGAATCTGATAGAGATCTGGGTGGGACAGACTCCCAAGGCCATGGACCACAGTTTAATGTTTTTTTTTTTCAGGTGCCTTGATTAAGGCAGCTGGTCCTAGCTCTCAGAAGAGAGTGTGTGTCTCCATGTGAGGAGGTAACTAGGAGCATGGCTGCTTATTCCCTGACTTTGGATACAAAGTATTTGCGTTTGTAAGGACACTTACTACAAAACCAAGGACTGGTCAGACTACGAACACAGTAAGGGTCAGTAGAGTAGAAGTTTATTCTTGTTTGATTAATGGCAAAATGCCCTTTTTCTTCTGTTTGGAAATATCCTGTGGATTAAACATGATGTTCTCCTAAAGACACTGTTTGTCCCTGCATTGAGTCTGATCCCCTACAATTGGTGGCTTGAAGCGGGCACAAGACCCAGAGACTGTACCTCTTGCAGCAGCATTTTTGGGGAAAAAAAAGAAAGATTTTTTTTTTTTAGTTCACTGGTACCAGTATACTGTTAAGAGAATGAAGGAAATAATCAAACAGCTGGTACAAGCATGCACAAACCAACAAGTAACAAACCGCTTGTTGATAACTGCTACCCAAGCAGCCATGCAGGAGCAGAAGGCATTCAATAAGCTCATACAGAGTCAGGTACAGTCCCTGACTGACAGGGTTTTACATGTGGACAATGTTGCAGTATTACGCAAGAGAGTGCAGGCTGCACTACAGAAAATGATGACCAAGGATGACGTGGAGGCTTTCCTCACAGTTTTTGAGAGGGTGGCAGAGCGTGAAGGGCTACCCCAGGACCAATGGGCTGAGGTCCTTGCCCCCTTTTGGACCCACAGAAGGCCTATTTTGATCTGAATGCTGCTAAGGCCGGGCAATAAAAAACTCTGAAAAATGAAATTCTGACCCGCCTTGGAGTAACAATGGCTGTGGGAGCTCAGCACGTCCATGCTTGGCAATTTAAGGTGGACCAACCTGCAAGGTCCCAGATGCATGACCTCATTCACCTCACATGGATGTGGTTACAGCCAGAGGTTGCCACCCCAACCCAAATCGTGGAGAAAGCTGTAGTGGACCGCTTTGTGAGAGCCCTTCCAACTCCTATTCAGCGGTTTGCCGGGAGAGCTGATCCTAAAGATGCCAATGAGCTGGTGGCCCTTGTGGAGTGGTACTTGTGTACTGAGGATTTTCTTCAGGGGGTAGTACCCAAAGAATCCTTCTCCAAGAGACAGAAGCCCACCAACCTAGGAAAAGGCGATCCCGCCCTAAAGTGGGGGAAAAAGGTGGTAAATGCAATTGAGGTTCCTGAGGCGCAAGGTGTGAAAAGGCACAATCACCAAAAGGAACCCACCAGGAGCGGGGTCCTATAGTGTGCTGGCATTGCCTAGAATCGGGGCACCTGGCCGCCAGTTGTCCGCTAAATCAGGAATCTATGGATTACAGTAGGACCCAGCAAAGCTTTTTTGTTGCTACACCATGAGGCACCCCACAATAGCCAGGTGGCACTGAGAAACAGATTTGTGTCATTAAAGTGGACAGTTGCCAGATGACTGCCCTGCTGGATTCTGGCAGTCTAGTAACTCTAGTGCATGCCAGTCTCGTGAACTCCCAAAAGTTGCAGCGACAGCTAATGGGCATTGTTTGTATTTATGGGGATACCAAGCGCTACCCCACGGCCATTGTGTCTATCGAATCTCCCTGTGGCACCAGGGACCATGAGGTTGGAGTAGTCCCAAATCTCACGTATAACACTGTCCTCGGACAAGACTTCCCTTTTTTCTGGGACTTATGGGGAAAGGCCCAGGGAGCAGGGCCCCCAGCTGGAATGGATTCCTACTGCCTAGAACTGCTGGAGGGGCAGAATGAAGAGAAATAGTCTACAAATTTTCCCTTGGAGGTCCTTGCAGGTGAAACAGAGGACCCCCCTCTGGAGTTAGACCTACCTGACGCCCACGACACGAGAAAAGTTTAGCATGGCCCAGCTTAGGGACTCCACTTTAGCTAGGGCAAGGGAACAGGTAAAAGTGGTAAATGGGGTACCCCAAGAGCCAGGGGAGGAGACTCTATTCCCCCATTTTACTATAAAAAATGACCTGTTATACCGAGTTGATGAAATACAAGGAGAGAGACTGGAACAGTTGCTAGTACCTCAACCTCATAGATGCATGGTGCTAGACCTGGCACATTCTCATGTTCTTGGGGGACATCTGGGGGTGGATAAAACTAAGGAGAGAATATTGAAATGGTTTTATTGGCCAGGCTTACACAAAGAGCTAAAATTGTTCTGTGAATCTTGCCCAGTTTGTCATCTCACTGCTCTGGTCTCACATTTCCGGAGTCCATTGGTACCTTTACCCATTGAGGTGCCCTTTGACAGGATTGCCATGGATATCGTAGGTCCCTTGGTTAAATCCGCTAGGGGGCACCAGTATATCCTGGTTGTCTTGGACTATGCCACCCGGTACCCAGAGGCAATCCCGTTAAGGAATGTCTCAGCTAAGAGTATTGCTAAAGAGCTTTTTCTTATGTTTTCACGTGTGGGTATTCCTCGAGAGCTGTTAACTGACCAGGGCATGCCCTTCATGTCGAAGGTTACTAAAGAGTTGTGTAAATTGTTTAAAATGAATCACTTACGCACTTCTGTGTACCACCCACAAACAGATGATCTAGTGGAAAGGTTCAACAAAACACTGAAAGAAATCTTAAAACCAGTGGTAGCGGCAGATGGTAGGGACTGGGACTGCCTCTTGCCCTATCTCATGTTTGCTATACGGGGGGTACCCCAAGCCTCCACCGGCTTTTCCCCTTTCGAGTTGCTGTATGGCCGTCATCTGAGAGGCCTATTAGATATAGCAAAAGAGGAACAAGAGGCAATCCCACTCAAAAGTGTAGTAGAACATATTGCACAAATGCAAGACCGGATTGGAAAAGTAATGCCCATTGTTAAATGCCATTTGCAACAGGCTCAGCAGGCTCAGGCTAGAGTCTATAACCGTTCAGCCAAGATCCGAACCTTTAACCCCAGTGACAGAGTTCTTGTGCTGATACCTAAGGTGGAGAGCAAATTTCTGGCCAAATAGCAAGGGCCATATGAGGTTATAGAACAGGTGGGGGAAGTTAACTATAGAGTATATCAGCCTGGCAAAAGGAAGCCCTACCCTACCGGAGCTTGATGTAATAGAAGAATCCCATAGTGAGTGGTATAGTCCAATCGTCCTTATTCCCAAGCCAGATGGAAGCATCCGATTTTGTAATGAGAATCATGAGGTCAAAGGAACTGCCTGAAGAGCTCAGAGACAGAATTGTGGCAAGGCACAGATCTGGCCAAGGTTACAAAAAAATTTCTGCTGCACTTAAGGTTCCTAAGAGCACAGTGGCCTCCATAATCCTTAAATGGAAGACGTTTGGGACTACCAGAACCCTTCCTAGAGCTGGCTGTCCGGCCAAACTGTGCTATCGGGGGAGAAGAGCCTTGGTGAGAGAGGTAAAGAAGAACCCAAAGATCACTGTGGCTGAGCTCCAGACATGCAGTCGGGAGATGGGAGAAAGTTGTAGAAAGTCAACCATCACTGCAGCCCTCCACCAGTCGGGGCTTTATGGCAGAGTGGCCCGACGGAAGCCTCTCTTTAGTGCAAGACACATGAAAGCCTGCATGGAGTTTGCTAAAAAAACACCTTAAGGACTCCAAGATGGTGAGAAATAAGATTCTTTGGTCTGATGAGACCAAGATAGAACTTAATTCTAAGCGATATGTGTGGAGAAAACCAGGCACTGCTCCTCACCTGTCCAATACAGTCCCAACAGTGAAGCATGGTGGTGGCAGCATCATGCTGTGGGGGTGTTTTTCAGCTGCAGGGACAGGACGACTGGTTGCAATTGAGGGAAAGATGAATGCGGCCAAGTACAGGGATATTCTGGACGAAAACCTTCTCCAGAGTGCTCAGGACCTCAGACTGGGCCCAAGGTTTACCTTCCAACAAGACAATGACCCTAAGCATACAGCTAAAATAATGAAGGAGTGGCTTCACAACAACTCCGTGACTGTTCTTGAATGGCTTAGCCAGAGCCCTGACTTAAAAACAATTGAGCATCTCTGGAGAGACCTAAAAATGGCTGTCCACCAACGTTTACCATCCAACCTGACAGAACTGGAGAGGATCTGCAAGCAGGAATGGCAGAGGATCCCCAAATCCAGGTGTGAAAAACTTGTTGCATCGTTCCCAAAAAGACTCATGGCTGTATTAGATCAAAAGGGTGATTCTACTAAATACTTAGCACAGGGTCTGAATACTTAGGACCATGTGATATTTCAGTTTTTCTTTTTTTAATAAATCTGCAAACATGTCAACAATTCTGTGTTTTTCTGTCAATATGGGGTGCTGTGTGTACATTAATTAGGAAAAAAAATGAACTTAAATGATTTTAGCAAATGGCTGCAATATAATAGAGTGAAAAATTTAAGGGGGTCTGAATACTTTCTGTCCCCACTGTGTACCGTATATATATATATATATATATATATACATCTATATATATATATATATACAGGACTTTTTTTCAGGGGGAACTTGGTGGAACTCAGTTCCACTACCTCTGGCTCAGACCCTTTGGTGCCTGCTCACCACAATCAATTGTAAACACAATCTCACAAAAGTGAGTACACCCCTACATTTTTGTAAATATTTTATTATATCTTTTCATGTGACAACACTTAAGAAATGACACTTTGCTACAATGTAAAGTAGTGAGTGTACAGTTTGTATAACTGTGTAAATTTGCTGTCCCCTCAAAATAACTCAACACACAGCCATTAAAGTCTAAACCGCTGGCAATAAACGTGAGTACACCCCTAAGTGAAAATGTCCAAATTGGGCCCAAAGTGTCAATTTTTTGTGTGGCCACCATTATTTTTCAGCCTTCAGCCTTTTTATCCCTCTTGAGCTTGGAGTTCACCAGAGCTTCACAGGTTGCCACTGGAGTCCTCTTCCACTCCTCCATGATGACATCACGGAGCTGGTGGATGTTAGAGACCTTGTGCTCCTCCACCTTATGTTTGAGGATGCCCCACAGATGCTCAATAGGGTTTAGGTCTGGAGACATGCGCGGCCAGGACATCACCTTAACCCTCAGCTTCTTTAGCAAGTCATTGGTTGTCTTGGAGGTGCGTTTGGGGTCATTATCATGTTGGAATACTGCCCTGTGGCCCAGTCTCCAAAGGGAGGGGATCATGCTCTGATTTAGTATGTCACAATACATGTTGGCATTCATGGTTCTCTCAATGAACTGTAGCTCCTCAGCACTCATGCAGCCCCAGACCATGACACTCCCAACACCATGCTTGACTGTAGGCAAGACACACTTGTCTTTGTACTCCTCACCTGGTTGCCACCACACACGCTTGACACCATCTGAACCAAATAAGTTTATCTTAGTCTCATCAAACCACAGGACATGGTTCCAGTAATCCATGGCTTTAGTCTGCTTGTCTTCAGCAAACTGTTTGTGGGGGTTTTCTTGTGCATAATCTTTAGAAGAGGCTTCCTTCTGGGATGACAGCCATACAGACCAATTTGATACAGTGTGGTCTGAGCACTGACAGGCTCACCCCCCCCCCACCCCTTCAACCTCTGCAGCAATGCTGGTAGCACTGATACGTCTATTTCCCAAAGACAACCTCTGGATATGATGCTGAGCACGTGCACTCAACTTCTTTGGTCGACCATGGCGAGGCCTGTTCTGAGTGGAACCTGTCCTGTTAAACCGCTGTATGGTCTTGGCCACCATGCTGCAGCTAGGTTTCAGGGTCTTGGCAATATTCTTATTGCCTAGGCCATCTTTATGTAGAGTGCTCCCCATTCACACCTGAGACCTTGTAACACTAATGAGTCACATGCCCCCGGGGAGGGAAAATGGCTGATTGGGCCCAATTTGGACATTTTCACTTAGGGGTGTATTCACTTTTGCTGCCAGCGTGTTGTTATTGTGTTTGTTTTTTTGGTTATGTTTTCTTTAACGGTATTGAAATATCACAAAATGATATTTTATTCAAGTCTATGCATCACAGTGTGTTGTGATACGTTGTGGCTTATAACAATGTGCTGCACAAAATCGAAGCTTGTCCTACATTTTTTCAGCTGGGATTTAGGTGGTGGCGGTCCTCAAAGGTCTAAAGGGAAAGACTAAAAATGCAAATTGGAGACACATAGAGGAGACCCAAGTTATCTACCTGAAAAAAAGAATCCTTTGTGAAACAAAAAAAAAAAAAAAAAGAAGAGCCGGGAGAGCCCTTATAGTGTATTATGTATTTAAATAAAGTTTTACTGCAAGTCATATTTATGATGAGATATAAAAGAAAAACTGACTTATATCTGGTAAAGTCGTGGTGACCGACACAAGAAGAAACAAGCAACCTTTCATGAACACAGGTGGAGAATAAGCCCTGTCTTTATGCGGGGTGGGATCAGTCGCTCTCGATGCTGCAGAGGTCCCAATCCTGGATCCTCCTATGGGTTCTCAGGTGGGTATTGTCCTAGTTGGATGTGAGGTGGTCAAAAAACTGTTGGTGAACCAAATAGCAGTGTTTAAGGATAGGTCTGATTCATTGGGTTTTTATGAAAAAGTCTGGTGAAATAAAACTTTTTGATGTTCATCTAACCTCATGACTCCTACCCATCCATGTACTGTGACATACTGAAGCAGAACATGATCCCCTTACTTCAGAGACTGGGCCTCAGGGCTGTATTCCAACATAACTACCTCCAAATAAACCTCCAAGGGGACCACTGCCTTGCTAAAGAAGCTGAGGGTAAAGTTGATGGACTGGCCAAGCATGTCTCCAGACCTAAACCCTATTGAGCATCTGTGGGGCATCCTCAAATGGAAGGTGGAGGAGCACAAGGTCTCTAACATCCACCAACGTGATTTTGTCATGGAGGAGTGGAAGAGGACTCCAGTGGCAATCTTTGAAGCTCTGGTGAACTCCATGCCCAAGAGGGTTAGGGCAGCACTGGAAAATAATGGTGGCCACACAAAATATTGACACTTTGGGCCAAATTTGGACATTTTCACTTAGGGGTGTACTCACTTTTGTTGCCAGCGGTTTAGAAATTAATGGCTGTGTGTTGAGTTATTTTGAGGGGACAGCAAATTTACACAGTTATACAAGCTGTACACTCACTACTTTACATTGTAGCAAAGTGTAATTTCTTTAAGTGTTGTCACATAAAAAGATATAATATAATATTTACTAAAATGTGAGGGATGTACTCACTTTTGTGGGGTTGGTCTCTCCCTCCCCATCCTATATCTCATGTCCTATGCCTACACTGTGCTCCCGGTGCAGCCTCCCTCCCCGATAATGCAACTCCATGTCACTGTTCCCAGTGTCTGGGACTCTGACCTCTGCTGATCGACTGATCCTCGTGCCCCCAACACCCCCCCTCCTAAGTGCTCACCTGCTCAGTACTGCAGTGTCTCAGCACTACAGTCCTTCAGGCCTCATCCTTAGCCGATTCAAGGGATGGGGCTCCCAGCAGACCCTGGACTGCTGCTGCTTCTCCTCAGGTACTTGTGAAGCTGTGCAGCCATATATGTGCGGGGCAACCTTAGCACCAAAGAGGTGAGAGACAGTGCAGGAGGGGCCCCAGAGAGAGAGAGAGAGAGAGAGAGACAACCAGGGGCCACACTGAGAAAGTGGGGCACCACTGAGAGCGAGAGAGAGAGAGAGAGAAAGAGGGAGGGTCCAAGGGCCTACCTTTTGTTATTCTGAAGATGTAGTTGTTTGTTTCTCTGTGTCCACGTGGAAAGTGAATGTGAATGGGAGTGACTTTATAATTATCAACCAGCTGCTGATCTTGCAGGACTCTAATGAGGAAAGTGGCAGGGTCTGTATCCCTATGGACATTATTTCCCTTTAGGAGTATCTCACCAAAAATGACTTTTGTGTTGCAGGGGGCGCCCAAAATCTGACTTTTATCTTAGTGCAGACTTCTGGAAAAATCAGTAAGCCAATCATACAAGTGGGAAATTACATCTGGGGGGGGGGGGGGGGCATTCTGTACACCATCTGTGTACTGAACTTCTCCAGATTGCCATTTTGCCATTTACAGAAAATGACAGCACTGAAAATTGAAAACAAAAGATCATTTTTAATAACATTTAATTACAATATGACTTGTTTAGCAATTATATATGCTAGATTATTATTTATTTATTTATTTTTTGCCTGCAAAAGTAGAGTTACCTGGCCATACAGAATACATTTTTTTTTTATTTAGACTTGAAAAGTCTCCAACCAATTTATCCAAGTAGCATATTAACTAGAATGGGGTAAGCATGTGAATACATCATTGAATAATGTTCTTTTGTAACCTTTTTCTTGTGGTATGTGTATTTACACTATATGTTTGTTTGATAGAACATTATGTGGACAAAATATCCCCTGAAGAAGCCCAGTGGGCGAAACATGTCCATCAGAATGTAATCATGTAAAGCAGGACCTATATGAAATGAACCCTAAGTCCAAATGTTTTTTTATTGGAGCTTAACTATACGTTTTTGTTGATGTTGAAATGCATGAACATCTAATGAATTCAGTGTTGTTTGATGTAAAGCACCAAAAAATCCCAATAGCCACTTTTCAAGTTTGTCCTAAATATATGGGATGTGTTGTGTTAGCTCATTAGTGATTCGTCCACGCTTATCTTCAATTAATTTTCTTATTCAATTCCCTTTAGATTTACCTTCAACTTTGTATTACAAGTGTCTGCCTGATTGCATACAAATTGAGTGTCTAGGTATGACCTCATATTATATGGTTTTGGTAAATCTAAAGAAAAACTGTACAAGAACATTGTATAATGTATGGCCAGCCTTACTCTTTAAAGATGTCTGCTGCACTTTTGCACTGATTTGAGTATTCAGTTTAACCTTGTCCACACTGCAGAAGGATAATACAGCAGCAACAAAGGAAGGAGTTCCACAGCAGTTATCAGCTACAGTCCAGGTTACATTACACATTAAAGTAAGCCCACAACAGTAAAATCAGTTTGTATTTGTATACTCACTATGGAACCTAGGGGGTAAATCCTCTGCATTGTGTAAAAAGGCTGTTTGATCCTGTCTTCTCTGATCCCCCCTTATTTTACTGTCTCTAATCCATACGCTGATAGAACAGAGCCTTGGGGGCACCCTGCACATGCTTAGGTTGGTTAGGTTTTTTGTTTTTTTTCGGGAGAGTGCATGCAATCAGCACAGGGCCAATCAGCACTGTCCAGACAGAGGGTCAGGGGACGTTCAGCCTCAAAGGACAATGAAAACTCCTCCTACAAGCTTTAACCAGTGCTCGGCCGGACCCTGATAGAATTCAAGACTGCTATATACTGCTGATGAGAAAAGGTATTTAGCAGTTTTAATTTTACTAAAATAATTTCATTTCCATGTTCTGTGTACTGTGGGAGACCAGATATACCGTATTTATCGGCGTAAAACACGTGCCGGCGTATAACACGCACCCCAATTTAAGAAGGAAGTTTCAGGAAAAAAAACACTTTTTTTTAAAATAAACCACTTCGAAGCAAAATAATGGTCAGTGAGCATCAGTGCAGCCTGATTAGTGCCCATCTGCAGCTTCAGTGCAGTCTGATCTGTGCCCATCTGCAGCCTGATCTGTGCCCATATGCAGTCTAATCAGCGACCATCTGCAGCCTAATCAGTGTCCATCTGCAGTCTAATCAGTGCCCATCTGCAGTCTAATCAGTGCCCATCTGCAGCATTGCTCAGTGTCCATTTGCAGCCTTGCCGAAATATAGGCTGCCACGGAGGGGACGGAGGGGACAAGCGCTGCCAAAATAGAGCCGGATCTCCTGTGTACTCGGCATCATGCCCAGTCCCGCCCCTTGGCCTGGATCCTATGATGGACATAATGCTGGTCCATTGTCGGGACGTCAATGCTATGAGATGTGCAGAGCGCGACTGAGCGTGACTGCGAGCCGAGCTGAGCCGAGTACACAGGACATCCGGCTCTATTTCGGCAGCGCTCTTCCCCTCGGTGGCAGCCTATATCAGCGTATAACACACACACAATTTTCACCCTATTTGAAGGGGGGAAAAGTGCGTGTTATACGCCGATAAATACGGTAGTGACTGCAGGGTCCTGGGTTTAGTAACACTTTAATATAAAAAAGTCACATTTTTTTTTTTTTCATTCAAATATTTTATTAGGTTTATAAAGTTTTACAGAAAATGTTGGAAGTAGAGAATATACACAAATGATAATGATAAGATAATAAAATAAAATAAAGGAAAATATAAATAATAAGAATAAGAATAAGAAGCACATATCTAGGGCAGTCGTATGATAAATCTTCAGGTTATGTTTACAGTCATTTATGTATAATGATATTTATCAGTCCATGTTTTCCACAGTATGTCAAATTTAGCACATCTTAGCGAGTTTATTGCTATGAGTCTTTCAAAGGTATAATTTTGCTGGACCTTCCTAGTGACATCCGTGATGTTAAGTGTTGGAGCGCTTTTCCAGTTACTGAGAATTAGGGACCTAGCAACCAGTAGTATGTGTGTTACTACATGTCTTACATAGTAGGGAAATTTTTCTAGTCCAATTAATAATATAGCTAGTTTTGGGTCTAGGGGTGTTATGATGCCTGTAATTTCCCTTATCAGTTTAAAAATGTTGTTCCAGAAGCTGGTAACGTTAGGGCACTCCCAAAACATATGGAGAAGATGGCCTTTTTGTCCGCATTCTCTCCAGCATAAAGGTGAGGTGTTAGTGAACATTTTTGAGAGTCTACAGGGGGTATATTGCCAGCGGTGTATTATCTTAAGCGATGTTTCCCAGTGTGTGGTGCAGTGTGACACCGTTTGTATGGTCTTAAACGCGAATTGCCATTGATTATCAGTAATTGAAGTTTTGAGGTCCGTTTCCCACCTAGTGTGTGCTCTTGATTTTTGGAACTTTGTTTTCCCCTGGAGTAGATTATAGTATAAAGATATTCCTTTGTTATGGAATGACCTTCGGGTTAGGTGAAGCCATGCTAGGTTTGGAAGGTGGACACCATTTCGCGGGTGTTTATGTGTGAGGTGAGCTACACGTAAGCAGGTGAAAAGCATGTTGTGTGGCATGTTGTGGTCCTTCATTAAGCAGGATGCTGATTTTGGTCTATTTTTATGGTATAGGTCTTGTACACTATTGATTTTATGGGAAGGGAATTTTTTCAAAGATATCATTGGTATCTTGGCTTCAACCACACTTAGAGGGAGTGTATAGTTTATTTCTCTACTGTCAGTAAGTTGACGAGATGTGAGGAATCTCCATGCTTTGAGTGATATAGTGATAGTGGGGGGTAGGTGTTTAAGATTCCAGGGTATCCAGCTGTCACTTATGAGGATCGATGGTAGGTCTGATATTGGAGCTAAGGTTTTTTCAATCTCCACCCATAGTGGAACTTCATTAGGTGAAAACCAATATTTGAGTTGGTCTAACCTAGTTGCCCACATGTAATCATGAACATCTATTAGTCCCGCCCCTTCTACTCTTTTATGGGGAATTAGTGTAGTTTGTGAGCATCTTGCTTTCTTTGTACTCCATAGGAGTTTCCATTGGAGACTAGAGAGGGATTGGAGATAATGTTCCGGGATGGTGATCGGGAGTACTCTAAAGATGTACAGGATTTGAGGGAGGATTAACATTTTAAATGCTGCTAACTTACCTAGCCATGATAATTCGTGTTTGGCTATGTTGTTGGTTTGAATCGTTAGATTGGTTAAAAGGGGTTTCAAGTTAGCATCAATTAGGGAGCTGGTATGATTAGTAAGTGTAATGCCTAGGTATGGTATACCTTTGGGACTCCATGTGTATGGGAGTGAATGTTGTAATGTGTTACGCTGTTTGGTGTTCACACCTAGGTCCAAAATAAGGGATTTGGAGCAGTTCACTCTGTAGTATGATATGTTGCCAAAGGAAGTTAGTATTTCATGCGCCATAGGGAGTGCTGTGCACGGATTTGTCAGAAATAATATCACATCGTCAGCGAATAAATTGATAATGTGGGTGGTGGTTCCGAATTGGAAACCAGTTATGCCATCATGTGATCTAATGGCCTCCGCTAAGGGTTCGATCATGAGGTTGAAGATCGTAGGGGGTAAGGGACAACCCTGGCGAGTACCATTCGTTATTTGGAATGGAGTGGAAAGCATGCTGGACGTGTACACCCGGGCCGAGGGACAGGAATACAAGGCCAGAATCGCATTCAGTATGTGGCCACTAAAGCCATATTTAGATAAAGTCATTGACATGTACATCCAGTTCACTCTATCAAACGCCTTCTCTGCGTCTATGGATAGCAGCAGAGAAGGCGTTTTTGTTATTTCGGCATGGTGGATGATGTTAATTATTCTCCTCGTAGCATCAGAGGTTTGTCTCCCCCTCACGAAGCCCATCTGATCTTTTTGAATCAGCGATGGAATGTAAGTTGCTATTCTTTTGGTTATAAGCTTGGCATAAATTTTTATATCAGAATTTAGAAGAGAGATTGGACGAAAATTGGGTGGTGTGGTGGGTTCTTTACCTGGTTTGGGTATGGTAACAATATAAGCTTGCAGCATCTCTGGGGGGAAGGTTGCTGTGGTTGCTGCTTTTGTAAAAACTGATTGTAAGTGTGGAGCAAGATGTGATCTGAATGTTTTGAAATATTCATTTGAGAAGCCGTCAGGCCCGGGTGATTTGCCATTTGGTAGAGTTTCTATGGCAGTGGCTATTTCAGTTATGGTAAAGTTTATGGGAGTTTAAAGTAAGGATCTGGGATTCTGATAATACTGGTAATTTTAACTTTTGGAGGAAGGTTTGGATTCTGTCTTGCGTGGGTTGGCATGTAGAGGGGTTGTCTTTAATGTTGTATAGGTTGCTATTAGGGTTGTCCCGATACCGATACTAGTATCGGTATCGGCACCGATACCAAGCATTTGCCCAAGTACTTGTACTCGGGCAAATGCTCCCGATGCTTCCGCCGATACCTTGACTGTCAGCGGTGATGGACGTGTGGGGGAGTTACAAGCTTCTCCCCCCGCGGCTTTCAGCTGCTTAGTGACATACAGCGGTGATCGGTGCTTGTAATTCCCTCACACGCGATCACCGCTGACTGTCACCTCCTCCTCCTTAGTCCTCCTCCGTTCCTCTGTCCCCCTCCGCTGTCCTGCTCCATTGCTGTGTCCCCCTCCGTTCCTCTGTCCCCCCCCGCTGTCCTCCTTCTTTGCTCTGTCCCCCTCTGCTGTCCTCCTCCGTTCCTCTGTCCACCTCCCGCTGTCCTTCTTCTTTGCTCTGTCCCCCTCCGCTGTCCCCATCCGTTCCTCTGTCCCCCTCCGCTGTCCCCATGCGTTCCTCTGTCCCCCTCCGCTGTCCCCATCTGTTCCGGCTTTCCGTTGTCCCCCTCTCTCTTCGTCTGTCCCCTCCGTTCTGCTGTCTCTCCGCTGTGTGTATGGAGAGAGTCAGCTGACTCTTTCCATTCACATAACTGAAACATTGTAATCTCCTGTGATTACAATGTGTCAGTTTATGAATGGAGAGAAGCTGCTGTGTTCTCTCCATTCATTCTCAGTGCAGCTGACGCTGCAGAGAAAGGGACTGGGGAATCTCTATCCTCAGTCTATTTCTCTGTCTCAAGGGGGAGATATCAGAGGTCTGTTAAGACCCCTGATATCTCACCAAAGCCCCCCAACAGGGCTGATTAAAAAAAACAAAAAAACACACACATAGTGCAATAAAGAATAAAAAAAAAATTGTAAAAAATAATAAATGTAAATGAAAAAAACCAAAACAAAAACACACACACAGACACCGTTCACTATGCCCCCACCCCCACCCCCACCCCCCCCCCTCAAAAAAAAAAAAAAACTGTCACGTGACATTAAAAAAAAGTATCGGTAATCGGTATCGGCGAGTACTTGAAAAAAAGTATCGGTACTTGTACTCGGTCCTAAAAAAGTGGTATCGGGACAACCCTAGTTGCTATAGTAGTCTGCGAACTGGTTAGCTATGTCTTGCGGGTTTGTGACTTTATGTTTGAGAGTAGGGTGGAGCAAGTGGGCAATTCTTGTTTTGGTTTTCACTGCTTTAAGTCTATTGGCTAAGTATTTCCCTGCTCTGTTGGCATTGGCATAGGATTGTAGTTTCAGACGTCTAAGATGGTAATCGTATTGTTGTGAGAGCCTATTTCTGAGGTTGTCTCTTAAAGCTGAGAGTTTTTGGGTGAGGCTGGCATTAGGATTTTGTTTATTTTGTGCTTCTATGGTATGGATGTCTTTTAGGATTGAATCAATTTGGGCATTATGCCGTTTTTTTTCCTGTGCTCCAAGTTGTATGAGTATACCTCTTATGTACGCCTTATGGGCATTCCATAAGGTGAAAGGGTTTTCAACAGAGTTAAGATTGTTTAGAAAGAATTCTTTGATATGTTGGGAGAGCTTAGTGGAAGTTTGAGGGTCTTGTATTAATCTTACATTACTACGCCAGATGGGTGAGGAGGAGGAGACAACCTGGTCATTGATGGTTATGGTAATAGCAGCATGGTCAGACCATGTTATATCATGTATTTTCGCACTCGAGATATTCTGTAACAGCCACTTGTCTGTCAAGAATAGATCAATGCGAGAATATGAGCAATGCCTGTGGGAGAAAAAGGTGTAGTCTCTTGCGTTCGCGTTTAAACATCTCCATACATCATATAGGTCCGCCTGGTGTATTATTTTGCTCAGATAGGAGGAGCTATGTGATTTTGGAGCAGACGTATCCATTTTGGGATCAACTATAAGGTTAAAGTCACCGCAGACAATAAGATTGCCATATAAATGATTCTGTAGTTTCTTGAGTAGTCTGCTGATGAAGCGGGTCTGACGTGAGTTTGGTGCATATAAGGATATTAAGGTATACGGTTTGGAGTTAATATCTCCTGTCAGGATGATGTATCGGCCATTTGGATCTAGGATAATATCCTTTTGTTGAAACGACACAGTGTTCCTCAGTGCTATTAACACTCCTCCTTTTTTCTTCTCTGGTGTACATGCCATAAATACGTGTGGGTAGTCCTTGTGTGTACAGTTAGGAGCTTTTGTGTTTTGGAAGTGGGTCTCCTGCACACATTGTTGGTTTGAATCGTTAGATTGGTTAAAAGGGGTTTCAAGTTAGCATCAATTAGGGAGCTGGTATGATTAGTAAGTGTAATGCCTAGGTATGGTATACCTTTGGGACTCCATGTGTATGGGAGTGAATGTTGTAATGTGTTACGCTGTTTGGTGTTCACACCTAGGTCCAAAATAAGGGATTTGGAGCAGTTCACTCTGTAGTATGATATGTTGCCAAAGGAAGTTAGTATTTCATGCGCCATAGGGAGTGCTGTGCACGGATTTGTCAGAAATAATATCACATCGTCAGCGAATAAATTGATAATGTGGGTGGTGGTTCCGAATTGGAAACCAGTTATGCCATCATGTGATCTAATGGCCTCCGCTAAGGGTTCGATCATGAGGTTGAAGATCGTAGGGGGTAAGGGACAACCCTGGCGAGTACCATTCGTTATTTGGAATGGAGTGGAAAGCATGCTGGACGTGTACACCCGGGCCGAGGGACAGGAATACAAGGCCAGAATCGCATTCAGTATGTGGCCACTAAAGCCATATTTAGATAAAGTCATTGACATGTACATCCAGTTCACTCTATCAAACGCCTTCTCTGCGTCTATGGATAGCAGCAGAGAAGGCGTTTTTGTTATTTCGGCATGGTGGATGATGTTAATTATTCTCCTCGTAGCATCAGAGGTTTGTCTCCCCCTCACGAAGCCCATCTGATCTTTTTGAATCAGCGATGGAATGTAAGTTGCTATTCTTTTGGTTATAAGCTTGGCATAAATTTTTATATCAGAATTTAGAAGAGAGATTGGACGAAAATTGGGTGGTGTGGTGGGTTCTTTACCTGGTTTGGGTATGGTAACAATATAAGCTTGCAGCATCTCTGGGGGGAAGGTTGCTGTGGTTGCTGCTTTTGTAAAAACTGATTGTAAGTGTGGAGCAAGATGTGATCTGAATGTTTTGAAATATTCATTTGAGAAGCCGTCAGGCCCGGGTGATTTGCCATTTGGTAGAGTTTCTATGGCAGTGGCTATTTCAGTTATGGTAAAGTTTATGGGAGTTTAAAGTAAGGATCTGGGATTCTGATAATACTGGTAATTTTAACTTTTGGAGGAAGGTTTGGATTCTGTCTTGCGTGGGTTGGCATGTAGAGGGGTTGTCTTTAATGTTGTATAGGTTGCTATTAGGGTTGTCCCGATACCGATACTAGTATCGGTATCGGCACCGATACCAAGCATTTGCCCAAGTACTTGTACTCGGGCAAATGCTCCCGATGCTTCCGCCGATACCTTGACTGTCAGCGGTGATGGACGTGTGGGGGAGTTACAAGCTTCTCCCCCCGCGGCTTTCAGCTGCTTAGTGACATACAGCGGTGATCGGTGCTTGTAATTCCCTCACACGCGATCACCGCTGACTGTCACCTCCTCCTCCTTAGTCCTCCTCCGTTCCTCTGTCCCCCTCCGCTGTCCTGCTCCATTGCTGTGTCCCCCTCCGTTCCTCTGTCCCCCCCCGCTGTCCTCCTTCTTTGCTCTGTCCCCCTCTGCTGTCCTCCTCCGTTCCTCTGTCCACCTCCCGCTGTCCTTCTTCTTTGCTCTGTCCCCCTCCGCTGTCCCCATCCGTTCCTCTGTCCCCCTCCGCTGTCCCCATGCGTTCCTCTGTCCCCCTCCGCTGTCCCCATCTGTTCCGGCTTTCCGTTGTCCCCCTCTCTCTTCGTCTGTCCCCTCCGTTCTGCTGTCTCTCCGCTGTGTGTATGGAGAGAGTCAGCTGACTCTTTCCATTCACATAACTGAAACATTGTAATCTCCTGTGATTACAATGTGTCAGTTTATGAATGGAGAGAAGCTGCTGTGTTCTCTCCATTCATTCTCAGTGCAGCTGACGCTGCAGAGAAAGGGACTGGGGAATCTCTATCCTCAGTCTATTTCTCTGTCTCAAGGGGGAGATATCAGAGGTCTGTTAAGACCCCTGATATCTCACCAAAGCCCCCCAACAGGGCTGATTAAAAAAAACAAAAAAACACACACATAGTGCAATAAAGAATAAAAAAAAAATTGTAAAAAATAATAAATGTAAATGAAAAAAACCAAAACAAAAACACACACACAGACACCGTTCACTATGCCCCCACCCCCACCCCCACCCCCCCCCCTCAAAAAAAAAAAAAAACTGTCACGTGACATTAAAAAAAAGTATCGGTAATCGGTATCGGCGAGTACTTGAAAAAAAGTATCGGTACTTGTACTCGGTCCTAAAAAAGTGGTATCGGGACAACCCTAGTTGCTATAGTAGTCTGCGAACTGGTTAGCTATGTCTTGCGGGTTTGTGACTTTATGTTTGAGAGTAGGGTGGAGCAAGTGGGCAATTCTTGTTTTGGTTTTCACTGCTTTAAGTCTATTGGCTAAGTATTTCCCTGCTCTGTTGGCATTGGCATAGGATTGTAGTTTCAGACGTCTAAGATGGTAATCGTATTGTTGTGAGAGCCTATTTCTGAGGTTGTCTCTTAAAGCTGAGAGTTTTTGGGTGAGGCTGGCATTAGGATTTTGTTTATTTTGTGCTTCTATGGTATGGATGTCTTTTAGGATTGAATCAATTTGGGCATTATGCCGTTTTTTTTCCTGTGCTCCAAGTTGTATGAGTATACCTCTTATGTACGCCTTATGGGCATTCCATAAGGTGAAAGGGTTTTCAACAGAGTTAAGATTGTTTAGAAAGAATTCTTTGATATGTTGGGAGAGCTTAGTGGAAGTTTGAGGGTCTTGTATTAATCTTACATTACTACGCCAGATGGGTGAGGAGGAGGAGACAACCTGGTCATTGATGGTTATGGTAATAGCAGCATGGTCAGACCATGTTATATCATGTATTTTCGCACTCGAGATATTCTGTAACAGCCACTTGTCTGTCAAGAATAGATCAATGCGAGAATATGAGCAATGCCTGTGGGAGAAAAAGGTGTAGTCTCTTGCGTTCGCGTTTAAACATCTCCATACATCATATAGGTCCGCCTGGTGTATTATTTTGCTCAGATAGGAGGAGCTATGTGATTTTGGAGCAGACATATCCATTTTGGGATCAACTATAAGGTTAAAGTCACCGCAGACAATAAGATTGCCATATAAATGATTCTGTAGTTTCTTGAGTAGTCTGCTGATGAAGCGGGTCTGACGTGAGTTTGGTGCATATAAGGATATTAAGGTATACGGTTTGGAGTTAATATCTCCTGTCAGGATGATGTATCGGCCATTTGGATCTAGGATAATATCCTTTTGTTGAAACGACACAGTGTTCCTCAGTGCTATTAACACTCCTCCTTTTTTCTTCTCTGGTGTACATGCCATAAATACGTGTGGGTAGTCCTTGTGTGTACAGTTAGGAGCTTTTGTGTTTTGGAAGTGGGTCTCCTGCACACATAAGATGTCTGCTTTGTGTTTTTGGGCTTCCTTCCACATGGAGAGTCTTTTTGCGGGGTGGTACAGGCCCCTGGCATTTATAGATAGGCAGTTAATAGGCATGTGGGGGTGAGTGTGGTGTCTGCTTTGTTACGAAGTATAGGTACTCACTGTGACCTTTTATAGAGGATCTGGTAGAGGAAGGGTGTGCTGTCTTCGTCCAGGCTCTGAGAGAAGTTTGCTGCTGGATGATGTGCTTCAAACATGTAGTAATAAAAAAAAAAAAAATAACAGTTGTGAAAAAAAAAGGAGCATTGTTATTGAAAAGAGTGTAAGTTCAATAAGAAAAGGATCTATGAACTGATCCAAAGGCAGACGTAACTGCTGCAAAGGATAACTGGAGGTAAACAGGGATGTTAATCATATATCTCCTGTTGTCCGGAGAGATTTGAATTTTTCATAACGTTTTGCTGTCAGCCATTTCCACCGGTAGCTTTCTTTGAGGACCGTCTACGGGAGACTACTTGCCAGTCTTCTTGTAGTGGGCTAGGTGCAGGGCTCTGAGTAGTCGACTTGTCTTGGTCGAGTAAGATACCCCATTTACGTAGTGCTGCGATACCTTCTTCCAATGTGGATATCATTACTGAGACTCCCTTATGGGTGATGGAGAGCTTGGCGGGGTATTTCCACTTATGTAGTATGTTGTGGTTCCTCAGGGCCTTAGTTATGGTCGCTAGGTTGCGACGCTGTTGGAGCGTGTGCCTGGACAGGTCCGGGAGTATTTGTAGTTCCGCGTACTGCGGGTGTCTATCATCAGATCTACGGGATGTAGTGAGGATTTGTTCTTTTATATGATAGTAGTGGACCCGAAGTAACACATCCCTAGGAGTGTTTTCAGGAAGAAATGCAGGTTTGGGTATACGATGTATACGATCCACTATCAGATCTTGCGCTGATAAGGATGGTAGCAGAGTTGAGAATAGTGCCTGTGTGTATGGCAGTAGTTGCGTAGCAGGTATGGTTTCTGGGATCCCCCTGATTTTGAGATTGTTCCGTCTGGAACGGTCTTCCAAATCTGCGACTTTATTTTTTAGCCATGCAATTTCTTCATCATGGTTTCTGTGTGCATCCACCATTATGTTAAATGAGGAAGTAAAGTCACTCATACTCTGCTCTATGTGATCCACTCTGTTCCCTAAAGCCTGAACTTCCCTTTGGCAGTGGTTAATGCCAGCAGTCATGTCAGCATGTAATGATGCTTTTAAAGAGAGCAACATCTCTTTGAGGACTGTGTCTGACACTGGCCTGTCAGATGTAGTGAATGCTGCTATGGGGTCTTGTGAGACATGCACTGCTGTGTCTGCAGCGTTTTGAGGCCTGCTTACCTCCATCTCAGGGTCCTTGAGCGGCCGATCCGGGGATGATATCCGCTGTTTTTGTTTGGCTGGACTCCTGGTGGAGGGGCTTGAGGTTCCAGAGGAGGATCCGCTGTGTAGATGCGACTTGCGTGGTTGTTTTGAGGAGCCGGAGCGGCCGTTGTTAGTTATGGCCTGCGGCTCCGTCCGTCTTCCTGAGGCGCCGGCGCCATTTTGTTGAGGCTCGCGCCCTTTGAAGAAGTCCTGCATTTTTTGTATATTCTGCGGGTTTTTCCTGTGCCTGGGCATCTCTTCTTGCACAGCGGGTCCCGGTGGGTCTGTGGATGCCGTTTGCGGTGGCGATGGGGCCGGTGGACGTGGATGTGAATAGATTCTCTCCGGCGGCCGAGCGGAGCTCTCTAGTTAAGCTTCCATGCTGGAGCTCGGTCCAAAAAGTCACATTTTTGAATGTGTGCGAAAAATGAACAAATGGCTCTGGCAGTGAAAAGGGCTATGACTTTGTCCTGAATGGCCAAGATGACAGATATTCTTAAGGAAATATATGGACAAAACTATACTCATGCTCAGCTGGTGCTCGTGGCTGGAGTTTGTTCTCCCAAAACAAGAGTCCATAAGAGACACTAGCCGGCAACCACCGGTATATTCTAAATGCTAAATTCTTTATTAGGCTACATGTAAAATCAGCACAGTACAGTTAAGGACTTTCGGCCATATTGGCCTTCCTCAAAGCATGCTTGAGGAAGCAACACTGGGTTGCTGACTACCATCTCTTATGGACTATTCTTTAGGAAAGATTTCAGTGTCACGAGTCACTGATAAAGTTACAGAAAAGAAAAAAAAATAGATATAGGAACCATAAACTTATTCTTAGAAAATATTTTGGAAATGAAAAATACTTGTGTGTTTCTTGTGAAACGAATCAGAATGTCTGTGTAGTGGAGCGTATTGAATAATAAAAAGGAAGAAGGGATTTGATTTTGATGAAATTGTCACAGAACAAATTCTTCCCACCTGACTTGAGAAAAGAGAAAACACTTCCACCGTTACAGATGGAGAGAAGGTAGAACGGAACCTATTTGGCACAGATTGGAACCAGACAAGCTGTTATTCCGTAACATCAACAATGAAAAATATTGTGATGACAATAAACCTCGTGATTAGTCAATTAAAACAAAAAGCAAGGTTGTTGTTCTTCAAGAAGGCAGAGTAATTATCTGGGAGGTTGGAGGATTTCAAAGAGAGACTTACTTGACAAAGGTAAATGGATCTTCACACAGTACATGATTACATGTTTTATATGCAAATTGCTACTTTTACTTGAAAATCATCAAACTGTAGGTGATCTAAAGGCCTGAAAAAACATTAAAACTGAACGGTAAAGTATGAAGACGTACTCTAGATCAAGAATTTTCAATTAGCAATAGTATTGGTCTGCATGTGAAGGTAACAGAAGACTTAACCGCTTAAGCTCCGTAAGGTTTTACCCTCCCCCGCCTTCATGACCAGAGGATTTTTTGCTATTCAGCACTGTGCTACTTTAATTTCAATATGTTCTCATTGAAAGACTTGTAAATAAAAAAAATAGCCATAAAGCCAAAGGACATACAAAGTTGTAAACATGAATATCTAAATCTTAAATGTTATGGTAGTTTGAACATCCTTCAAGGAGGAAAGAGGACAGGATGGAGAACGAAAAAGGTAAAGTGGGAAATATAGAGGGAAGAGGGCTGTGAGAGTGAGGAGCACTGTGCTACTTTACCTGGCAATTGGTCATGCAACACTGTACGCAAATTAAATGTATGTAATTTTTTTTCACACAAATAGATCTTTCTTTTGGTGGTATTTGATTGCTACTGAGTTTTTTAATTTTTTTCTTATATAAATTTAAAAAAAGACCAAAAATTTTGAAAAAAAAAATTTTTTTTTTACTTTCTGCCAAAAACATATCCATTAAAAAAAATAAAATATTTTGCTACATGTCTTTGATAAACAAAAATCCAAATACAGTGCCTTGAGATTTTCCACATTTTGTCATGTTACAACCAAAAACATTAATGTACTTTAGGGATTTTTTGTGATAGACCGACACAGAGTGGTACATAATTGTGAAGTAGAAGGAAAATGATAAATGATTTTCAACATTTTTTGTTGTGTTGGTCTATGACATAATAAATATATGAAAAGTGTGGTGTGCATTTGTATTCATCCTCCCCGAAGTCAATACTTTGTAGAACCACCTTTCAATGCAATTACAGCTGCAAGTCTTTTTGGGGATGTTTCTACCAGCTTTGCACATCTAGAGAGGGACATTTTTGCCCATTCTTCTTTGCAAAATAGCTCAAGCTCTGTCAGATTGGATCGAGAGCGTCTGTAAATAGCAATTTTCAAGTCTTGCCACAGATTCTCAATTGGATTTAGGTCGCTTTTGCCAAACCAACCTATTGACATTCTACGAGGAAGTGAGCTGCCATCTGGACAATGGTAGGCTGGTGAATGTTGTATATCTGGATTTTGCAAAAGCATTTGATACAGTCCCCAACAAACACTTAATCTACAAGCTGAGGTCTGTAGGCATAGACCATAGGGTATGTAAAGAGTTGTGATAAATATATATACTCAGAATGGTCTAGAGTGGTTAGTGGAGTACCCAAGGGCTCTGTCCTGGGACCGATTCTGTTTAATTTATTTATAAATGATATAGAGGGTGGGATAAATAGCTTAATTTCAGTGTTTGCTGATGACACAAAAATATGCAGGGCAATAACAACACAGCAGGATATAGAAATTTTACAAGAGGACCTGAATACATTAATGGAGTGGGCTACTACATGGCAAATTAAGTTTAACATTGAAAAATGTAAGGTAATGCACTTGGGGGTAAAAATATAAACGCGAGTTACACTTTAGGGGGAGAATCCATCGCAGCTTTCAGGATGGTGAAAGATCTAGGGGTCCTAGTAGAAGACAGACTGAGCAATAGAATGCAAAGAATATTAGCATGCATTAAAAAGGGAATTTACTACAGAGATAAGATGATTATTCTGCCACTTTATAAAACTCTGGTTCGGCTGCATCTGGAGTATTCCGTCCAGTTCTGGTCACCAATCCTCAGAAAGGATGTGCTGGAGCTGGAGATAGTCCAGAGAAGGGCAACTAAATTATTATGGGGACTGGAGGACCTCAGTTATGGGGAACGAATACAAGCGCAAAATGTATTCTCCCTGGAGAAGAGAGGCTTGAGAGGAGATATGATTGTGATATACAAATATCTCAACGGTGATCCCAGTGTAAGTATGAAACTTTTCACTCCCAGGGAATGTAAGAGGACACGGGGCTACACAATGAGACTGGAAGAGAAGTGGTTTAGCCATAAGCTGCGTAGGGAGTTTTTCACTGTCAGGGTGGTAAGTATGTGGAACTCTCTTCCACAATCGGTGTTGTCGGCAGGAAGTATGGATAGTTTTAAAAGACTCTTGGAAGTGCATTTTAATAAAAACAATTAAAGGGGGTATGGGAAATGATTTTTTTTCTACACACACACACCTACAGTAGACAGGTTGAACTGTAGGTCTTTATTCAACCTTACCAACTATGTAACTATGTAAACTCTGGAAATCATGCAGCCTACTTGACTAACTTCAAGAGCTCTGAAGTTCCTCCCTCTCTCCTCCCTGGAACTTATATGCGCAGACTTTTCCACATCTACATGGTCAACAGCCGGAATCTCGAAATCGAGGACTTATACGATAAGGGTGTCTTGCGCACATTTCAGGGCCTCCACCCCTCAATTTCATATTCAGAACAGTGATTTCTATAAATTCCTCCGAATAAGCCATGCCCTACAATTAGTTAAGTGGTCAGATAATACCCTCTACGTTTATTTGAAAAACTCTCATACCCTAATAAAGGGATTTCACACATCTACAAAGCACCGAATCTCGCACAAAATCATACTAAACTACCCTCAATGGCCAAATGGGAACAAATCCTCACCTTTTCAACAGATGTTACAACATGGCACTTCACGGCAAAAACTCCACCTAAATTCTGTAGATGCCTTAATTACTGGGAAACTGCACCGAAACTCCTACACCATTGGTACCAGACACTGGCAAAACTTGCCAACATCTCTCCCTCTCCACCTGCTGGACAGGATGTGACGACCTAGGATCAACCATCCACATCTGGTGGGCTTGTCCATTACTTGTTCCTTTTTGGAAAAAGGTGCAATTACTTATTGGGAAAATCACAGGAATCCGCAACACGCTTACCCCCCAACAAGCGTTATTAGGACTAGACCTCGATTTGTGGCCCCTTCCATACCATTCCATTCTTACGCACGACTTCATTGCTGCTAGGCTTTTGACGCAACTGGAAGAGCAACCTTCTTCCTTTAAATCGACAACTACACGCCACACTCAATCAGCACCTCCAGATAGAACTTATGTATAAAAAGCACATCTTTCAGTTCCTAAACTACAGGAACTTTGGGCCCCTTGGACCAATTACACACCACCCCCTAAGAGTATTAACTTAGATTCTCTGATGTAAATTTGTTACACCAAAAAAGTATATATTAAAATTGTTTTTCTCCTCTTGCTGCCTTCAACTGATTTGTCATTCTGCTAATCTCCTGGGTATTTCCCTTCACCCTTCCCTTATCCCACCCTTATTCTAATGATAACTAGTACTTGATGCACAAATGCATAGCTGTTATAAGTTCATAAATGTTATCTAAGACACTGGGTCGCAGGTTCCTAAAGACCCATTGCTGTCATTCTAAATGCTGTATTATCTTTGTAATCTGAAATCCTCTGAATAAAATTTGAAGTGAAAAAAAAAAGACTGACAATTAAAAAAAAAAAAAACAATATTTTTTACCTATCCAAAAACAAATCTCCAAGTGCAATGCACATAGCAATAAAGAAATTTTAGAAAAACTAAAAAAAAGGTTTCAACCAGTGTTCCACTTGAAATGTTCCATCAGCTGCACAAATGTATTACTTTCTAAAAATAAGTATAATTTTCTCTTCTACACCATGAACATCATAGAGTGCAATTAGATTCAATGTTTTTCCTGTATTCTAGTCTTTCTTGAAATGACACATGTCGCACAACTAACAAATTTGATTTTATCTACGTTAACGCCTGCATTTACATTCCTTCCCTGCTGTGGACTATTGGAGGCATTAAAATATTTGAATATTGATTTCCAAATGTTGTCCGGGTTCATTATGCATGTGGAGTTCACCTATGTTTTATGTATGTATGATTTTTTTTTGTCTTTGCTCTTATTAAAAAATAATCAGCTTTGACATATATCATAAAGGTTATTCTCATAATAATCAAATCTTTACATGCCGGTGTGCTAGCTTTAGCGTGGGGAACAAATCTCTGCATAATTCAGCAAATACACATAGCTCACCGACACCCATGCCCTGAATTATGTTCTTATTTATTTATGCATGAATTTATTGCTGTGGCATTTATGGCTCCGTTATTAATTTGACACCGTATTAACACACTTCATGGCTTGAAATGAGCATTTTAATTGAAAAAAACAAACTGTAATGGCAATGACAAAATAGTCAACTAAAAGCTAAGTTTCATATATATTCAAGTTGATCCTTTAAAGAACAATATATGTGAGCTAAATAAAGATGAATAAATAGATAAAAGTTAGATAATAGGGCTTTGTTGGGGTTGGCATTAGTCATGAGTAATGGAATATCTGATTTAATTACACGCTCAGTCAGCCAGCCAAACAACCACTAGATACTTGATTAGAAGCATAGTGCTCAATGAACCTCCTGATAGATGGTGTCCAAGCTCAAAAGCAGCCCAGGTTCCTTCCCCGTATGACCTTCTATTGCTCAGTAGGACCCAATTGGTATCTATGAAAGGGCCATAGTTGGGAATGCCATTAGTCACGAAGAACAAACTATCTCATTTGATGACATAAAGTCTATTATTAGTTTAGTCGGGCAAAATAGACCTCTTGAAAGATGAAGCCCAAGCTCAAAGACGAATCAAGCCCCCCCCTCCCCCTAATTCTGTCTTACTGTTATTACTCATGGGATCCAATGGGGATCTATGATAGGGCTTTCTTGGGGTTGTCATGGTTGTCATTAGCCATTTGTAACAACTATCTTAGATAACAATAATCTCATTTGATTAAACACAGGCTATCAATAGCTTAATTGGACAAATATTTAATTCTCTCCACCAGGCAAATATTCAGATTTCATGGAGTATCAGTTAACTTCCAAATGACCGCTTGCTACTTCACCATTGGCAGCTGACCTCTGGATAGTTGAAGTCCAAGCCCAAAAAAGCGTAAAGAGTACCTTTTGTTATTCTGAAGAAATCACTGAATGTCCGGCACCCAGTTTGGGTGCCTCCATCAAAATGTAGCTTCCTCCAGTCTATAACCAGGTATGAAAGCCAAATATTGCATAGCACCCAAGGACTAGACCAGCCTGGGGCTCCTTGAGGTTTCTTCAGGGGCGCCTCAATGTCTTTGTACATTGATCAGATAATACAATTAAAGCATATATGGCCACCATTAAGCACAAGGTGCAGGAGTTCCTAGGAACAGGAAGTGCACTTAATTTCAGAAGGAATTCAAGACATGTAGTATATTTCTCAGGGCATTGCTTAGGCACACTAAACTATTCTAGATGGTATTTATAACTGAGCAAATCTTCAGTCATAAATTCAGGTCTACCATAATGTTTTTTTCTTAAAAAGGAGCATTCAAAAACATGCTCATTCTTTCAGTTAAAGCTGAACTTCAGGATACACACATATTTTCTAAATACATTTTGTCATGACTTCATGACCAGGCCATTTTTTTGCTATTTGGCACTGCACTAATTTAATTGGTGATTGCGCAGTCAGGCAACACTGTACCCAAACTAAATTTATATGATTTTGTTTACACAAATAGAGCTTTCTTTTGGTGGTGATTGATCACCCCTGGGTTTTCTATTTTTTGCAATATAAACAACAAAAAAAAAAAAAACTTGCAATAATAACATATCCAATAAAAAATGAAAATGTCTTCATAAATTTTGGCCAAAATGTATTCTGCTACATGCTTTTGATAACAAAAAAAATCCCAAAAAGTGTATATTGATTGGTTAACATCAAAGGGTTAAATGTGTGCCTAACTATGTATAATGTGTGCTAATTTTTACTACATATCACTTTGTTTCTTAGCTCTGCTTTGCAGGTATAGGAAACATAGAGATCATTCCCTCTGTACAGAGCCCTGTGTTGATTGTCAACACAGAAATAAATAGTGACACTCAAGGTCAAAATACAAATCTGCAGTAAACTTTTAAAAAACATAAATAGTGCAGCGCTAAGTAAAACTAAACTAAACTAAATCACTAAGGATTAATAAAGGTATGAATTTAAAAACTTCAGAGAGAGAGTCCATACATAAAATAGGAAGTAAGGCAGATAGAGTCCTCAGCTGTGAACACTTGTGCTGGTAAAGATGCTTTTCAATCTGGTGCAGATTAGTGAAAATACCACCACCCACAGAAATACAGGCCGCTCACCTTGCACAGTGGACCTACTGAGCTAACAGATAGGTCTACAAAAGCCTTCCCCTCACAAGGGGTTAAAGAGGTAGAGGTGTTTTCCAGATATCCAGCTCATATTACACATCCACTGCTTTACTGCTCCGAGCTATGAGTAAGCATCAGTTGATGTGAAACGCGTTAGAGATTTTCTCTGTGCCATCCGCCCCTGATGTGACTGTATCTTGGATTTTATTCATTTTTGTCAAATAAAGATGCCTTTTTTCATTGAGTATGGCTATCCAGGATCCTTTTCCTCGTCTATACACTAGTGCAGAGCCAGCACCTGAGAGGTTGAGTGGGGCGGGAACATCTACCCAGGTGTGGTAGTCCTGGGAGTGGCATTTCCTTTCACTTTACTGCTCCGAATCACTCATCAGATCTCCCAATCAATGTTGTTACAGACAAACCTCATTGTACCATGTAAGATCAAAATGAGACATCCATAGTGCTCTCTGTATAAACTTAGTACATTTTATTTAAATCCAAAAGTAAAACTACTCACAAGTGAAGCAATGTAATCCCAGTGCTAAGAATGAAATCATTTGCTGCAAGCATGTCTCACAGAGACTGAGTGGAGGGTGGCCGCTGCTGACGTGTTCAGGTCCTCCCGTCAGCGTCCCGCATATGAAAACAGTGTTCAAACCACACATGTGAGGTATCGCCGCGATCGTTAGAGCGAGAGCAATAATTCTAGCCCCAGACCTCCTCTGCAACTCAAAACATGCAACCTGTAGAATTTGTTAAAAGTCGCCTATGGAGATTTTTAAGGGTAAAAGTTTGTCGCCATTCCACGAGCAACTTTGAAGCGTGACATGTTGGGTATCAATTTACTCAGTGTAACATTATCTTTCACAGTATAAAAAAAGTTGGGCTAACTTTACTGTTGTCTTTTTTTTTTCCAAAAAAAATGTGCTTGTAAGACCGCTGCGCAAATACGGTGTGACAAAAAGTATTGCAAGGACCGCCATTTTATTCTCTGGGAGATTTACGGTGAAGGAAAACAGTACAGCTCTCTGAACAGTGTCTGGGAGGCTGTGGTTGCTGCTGCACAAAAAGTTGAACATCAACCTATTAAGAAATTGACAGACTCCGTTAATGGAAGACCTTTGATTGCTATTGAAAAGAAGGGTGGCTATATTGGTTACTGATTTTTTATTTATCTCTTAAATGTCAGAAATGTTTATTTGTAAATTTTGAGTTGTTTGTTTATTTTTCTCACTTTACCAGATAAAAAATAAAGAAGTGAGATGAGAAATTTTTAATTTTTTATTTAGTTGCATAATAATTCTGCACACTAATAATTGCCCAATAATTGTGCATACATAGATATTCTTACCAAAAGCTCACGTTTACTTTCTTAAATATTTAGTTTTAGGGTTTATTAACATTTTGGATTGACCAAGACCACTGTAGTTGTTCAATAATGAACTGAATCTTCAAAAATACAACTTGCCTAATAATCGTGCACAGAGTGTATTTGCATGAAAGTTTTTGTGTCTGGAGTTCAACTTTAATACAAAGTAGAGGTCATGGGACTTTAAATGAGGTAGGTCACCAAATAATGCAACTTGAATACAATTTAATAATTTATTGTTAGTTCCATAATAAACAAAATAGCGTTAAAATATTTTGTAATAATAATACAAACATATGCAGTGAAATTGTCCTAGGGCATCCATATAAGATGAAATACCACATATAAATTATTCATCCGACATTCTCCTTTTTTAATTGTGAAGAACCACATATTTTATTTTCCCTCTTTTGGAAACTTATATGAGATTATTTTTCTTTTAATATTTATTTATATTTACATTTATAGACACCTAATGACATCAAACTCCTCATACTTCCGGTTCCGGCGCCGCATGGAGTAGCTGAGCCTCCTCACAGCTCCCACACCACGATCCAAAAATCAGCCTACAAATACCTGCCCAATCCCCATTTGACGCCGGAACACCTCCGCGGGTGTTCCCCGCTCTCTTGCCGACCTCCAGAGCTCCAGAATCCGGCTTCTTACCAGGCCTCGACGATCACACCCGGCCCGGCCGCAAATCGAGGCCCCGGTCTCGGCCTACGCGGCATCCACGTCAGGATCAGGGGCTTGAAAACGACCGCCCGACCCCCCCTCCTGCCGCCTGCAACCTAATCGGGGACCCCTCACCCCCCTAGGATCTCCAGATCGCCGGTTACCGGCCTCCGACTACGCCGCAACGAACTCACCCGGCCCGGCCGTAAATCGAGGCCCCGGTCTCGGCCTACGCGGCATCCACGTCACGAACGGGGGCTTGAAAACAACCGCCTGACCCCCCCTCCTGCCGCCTGCAACCTAATCGGGGACCCCTCACTCCCCTAGGACCTCCAGATCGCCAGGTACCGGCCACCGACTAGGCCGCAACGACCTCACCCGGCCCGGCCGCAAATCGAGGCCCCGGTCTCGGCCTACGCGGCATCCACGTCAGGAACAGGGGCCTTAAAACAACCGCCCGACCCCCCTCCTACCGCCTGCAACCTAACCGGGGACCCCTCACTCCCCTAGGACCACCAGATCGCCAAGGTACCGGCCTCCTACTAGGCCGCAACGATCTCACCCGGCCCGGCCGCAAATCGAGGCCCTGGTCTCGGCCTACACTACCTTAACGCCACGACCCTGGGTACTAAAACAACTGCCCGACCCCCCTCCTGCTCCTCATCAGGGACCCCTCCTTCTCTAACCAAGGGATCCACGCCAGATTCGCCTAGCCCAGCAAATATCTAGGCCTACGCAGCCCTAGCAGGACAAGAAAAGGCCCAAATACAGCCGCCTGCCCCGATCTAGGCCTTCAACAACAGGACTTCAATATCGAGTGCACACCCCCCTCCTGCTGCCAGAAGTCTCACCAAAACCCCCACAAGTTACCCTATGGACCGATTTGTGGAGAAGACTGGCGCGCGCTCTTACGCGGCCGCAGCGATGCAACCGGCCCGGACGCAACCCGAGACCCCAGTCCTCCCGAATTCCACGCCCGACGAACCAGGCATGGAGGTGAGCGATCCCACAGCACCCCCCTCCTCACTCCACTCTCCTCTCTCCCTGCATCCGGCCTCCCCCTCCCCATACCAGGGGGATAATGATACGGATCGTATAGCTCAAGCCGTCGCAGCCCTCCTGTCCCCTATGATAACTTCCTCAGTGGAAAAGGCGGTGGATGCGGGAATGAGGCAAGTCAAGGCACAACTAGGAGAACATTCAACTAGACTTCACGAGGTGGAACACCGCCTTTCAAGCCTGGAAGAAGAAGTTTATCAGGCACAAGCTACCGAACAAGCACAGGAGAAAACCAATCAGTACATACTACAAAAACTGGACGATCTAGAAAACAGATCTAGAAGGAGCAACCTGCGATTCGTGGGGGTCCCGGAATCACTACAGTCCTCAGCTATTGCAGAATTCTGCGCCAGACGCGTCCCGGAGGCATTAGGCCTCCCTGGCCCTTTTACGGTAGAACGGGCCCACCGAGTGGGAACATTCGCCCCTGATCGCAAATCCCCTCGCCCAATCATAGCGAAGTACCTAAACTACAACGACAAGACTGTCATCCTACAAAAGTTTCGGCAAAACAGATCTCTGGAAGTTGATGGGATCAAAATCCTGATCTTCGCGGACTATTCCATAGAAGTCTCAAAAAAGAGGAAAGCATTCCAACACATCTGCACAGTGCTACATCAGAGACAGATGAAGTTCACATTGGCCTTCCCTGCAACTCTCCGCATCAAAGCTCCCAACGGAGACCAGCTTTCCTTCCAGGACACCTCTGAGGCGGAAGCCTTCTTGCGTTCACTGCGCACTGAATCTCACTCCGATTCCCCGCTCAGGGCCTCTCCAAGCAATCGCCCTCTGGACCAGCGAAGCCCGAGGAAAGATTCCCCGAAACGCTTCAGATCCTCCGGACCTACCCACCGTAACACCCCCCGCTGACGAGAAGATTTGCTGCTACCCCACCATATTTTCTTTAGGAGCATATGTTCTGCCTGCTCCTCGGTATTAATGACTCCAATGTCTGGACACTCAGGTATATGGCTTGTTTAGGTTTGTCTGTTCTCTTTTATTATGGCACAGATTTCTTTTCCTTTTATACTACTTCACCTCCTATAGCCTCACTTTGCATGGCCTCCCCCTGATCCTGCACCTATGAGAGGTCCTCCGTCGCGGCCATTGACACTGAGCCATTCAGGGCGCGCACCCACTACAGCGTCTGGATCGTTAGGGGAGCTGGCCTGCACAGTGACTCTATGCGGAAAAAAGAGAAGTTCCTCTATTGTTATGAGATGTTTTTATTTCATGCTCCTACCCCCCCTTATTCCTCCCCATTATTTGTCCCCAGCAACATCCATCTGTCACTAGACTCTCAGCCACAACTCCTTCCTTATAGTCAGTTCACCCTAGCTAACACTACCAGTTCAATTCCTCTCCTCAGGTCTACATATATTGTTAACAATTTACCGGCACATACCCTACCTTCGATCTTACCCACATGAAAGTCACCTCTTGGAATGTGAAAGGGCTTAGGTCCCCCGTTAAGAGACTTAAAATTCTTCGCCACCTCAAGAGACTAAAAACAGATATCGCCCTGCTCCAGGAAACCCACCTAACCTCCTCAGACCTCCACCGAATGAAAAAACTTTGGGTGGGCACTGTCCTAGGCTCAAGTGCACTCAATCGCAAAGCAGGGGTTATCATATTAATCCACAAAAACCTTCCCTGCGAGATACTGTCCGTGGAAACAGACAACCAGGGTCGTTTCCTCTCCACACACATAAAACTGGGTAACAGAACTCTAGTGATCTCTAACATATATGCCCCAAATAATCCCAGCAAAAAATTTCTAAATGAAATGTCCTCCTGGATTCTACGCTCTCCGCACCTCCCACACATAGTTGGGGGAGATTTTAACTCCATCATACACCCAATCGAGGACAGATCCTCTTCCAAACGAACGCGTCCATCTGCCACTCCATCTGATCTCACACACTTCGCATCCACTATGGAATCTCTCCACCTTCATGACATCTGGCGGCTTTTCCACCCAGCAGATAGAGAATACACCTTTTACTCTAACCCTCACAACATTTTCACTAGAATCGATTACCTCTTCTGCACTGACAGTCTTATCTCCATGATCTCGAATTCTGATATCCATGACATAGCCATATCAGACCACGCCCCCATCTCAATCTCGCTAGATACCCCTGACTTACATCCTACTCCTAAACTTTGGCGTTTCCCCGCTTATCTCCAAAATAACTCAGACTTTAAACACTACATGGAGAAAGCTTGGTCTGAATTCTCCGAGACTAATTCCCCACATGCGGACAACCCAAACCTTTTCTGGGAAACTGGTAAGGCCTTCCTCAGAGGCCGAATCATATCGTACGCTGCCTCTCACAAGAGAAACACTTTGGCAAACTATAAGAGGGCCAGTGCCAACCTGCGCTCGGCACAACGCTCTCTCTATACTAGGGACTCCCCTGATAACAGGCTACACTGGCAGGTAGCAAAAAGGGATTTTGATACCTGGGCAGATACCCTTGAGCGGACATACAGGGCACATATGACAGCCACCCTTCATAAATTTGGCAACAAAGCTGGCAAACTGTTAGCAAGACTCTGCAAAGGCCCTTTCCGCCCGACACACATCACCTCCCTTCGGGACACCGCAGGTGACATAAAAACCTCACAACAGGACATTAACAAAATAATGTTACAATACTACTCCTCGCTATATGCCACCGACCCTATCGACACGAACACAGCCAAACACTTCCTAGACAGGCTATCTCTACCCACGATCTCTCCCTCCCAACTTGAAGTCCTTAACGCACCTATCTCCTTACAAGAAATATCGAATGTCATCCGGAACCTAGCTCCCTCTAAAGCCCCAGGCCCAGATGGGTTTACAGGAGAATTCTATAAGGCCCTACAAACTATTACCGAACCCGTTCTTTTCGCCGTCTATAATGGTATATGGACTGGCGGCCCCTACTTACCGACTGGGAATCAGGCCATAGTCAAACTACTTTCAAAAAAAGGCAAAGACCCCCAAGAACCGGGTTCGTACCGACCCATCTCACTCCTAAATTTAGACGTTAAAATTCTCTCAAAAGTAGTAGCTTCCAGACTTGCCACCATCATTCCCTCTCTGATTCACCCAGCCCAATCAGGTTTTGTGAAGGGGAGAACAGCCACTATGAACATTCGTAAGGTAATGATGGCTCTAGAACAAGCTAAAATCAGCCCAGGGGGGGACCATGCCATCATCACTTTGGACGCGGAAAAAGCCTTCGATAATGTCAGTTTCGAATGGCTATCACTGACCCTATCAAAAATGGGTTTCACGGGCCCTTTTCAACACCTTATACATGCCATGTATGCATCCCCCGCGGCCAGATTGGTGGCGGCAGGCCTTCTCTCGAATGAATTCCGCCTTTACAAGGGCACGAGACAAGGTTGCCCCCTATCCCCACTCCTCTTTAATATCGCCTTAGAACCCCTCTCTAGATACCTTACCCTAAATGCCCCATTACACGGCATCAAAATAGGATCCCAAGAACTCCGCACGTCACTCTTCGCCGATGACATCCTAATTTTCTCCACCAACCCCTCCTCTGACATGTCCACCATCAAAACAATCTTTGATGAATTTAAACTCTGCTCGGGTCTCCGCATAAATTACAGCAAAAGCAAAATTCTCCCCATTGGCACTTTATCTGTCCCTCGCTGGGCACAACACTCACCCTTTCCAGTAGCCAAGTAACACATAACATATCTAGGCATTAAAATAGGAAGACTGCCCCATTCTATATACCATCTAAACTATCTCCCACTGTTGAAAAAAATTTCTCAAGAATTGGATAACTGGATGGATCTGCCCCTTTCGCTCCTGGGAAGATGTCACCTAATAAAAATGGTCAGTTTCGCCCGATTACTTTACCCTCTCCAAACGATACCATTACTTCTTAAACATGCAGATATCAAAAACTTAAACAAAGCCATCTCCAAATTTCTCTGGCGGAACAAAAGACCACGTATAGCCCTTGCTAAACTGTATCTTCCCAGACGCGAAGGAGGGATTAGTCTCCCAAATATCAGAACCTATAACCTCTCTTGCCTACTTAGGATAAGCCTAGACTGGATATCGCAACTTTCTCGCTGCTCTAATTACTCCATGGAAGCTTCAATGGCCCAACCGTACTCCCTGGTGGCATTACTTCATTGCAGGTGGAAATCAACTCCCCCACCTATACAACACAATCTTCTTCTTAGAGACACAGCCATAGCTTGGAGGGAAGTACGGAAAGCTCTGAAACTTTCACCCTTTATGTCCAGACATCTCCCGATTCAAGGAAATCCTAGCTTCCCACCGGGTTTGGAATACAAACCCTTCACTATTTGGCAACAAAAAGGCCTCACACATTTTTCCACCCTATGTGATCTGGAAACAGGACGCCCTCATAACTTCTCTGTCATCGCAGAAACTTTCTCTCTCCCTACATCTCATACTTTACACTACTTACAATGCGTCAGCTTTATAAAAGACTCATGCAGGGAGGAAAGTAAGAGATTTCAGACATCCATCACAGACTTACTACTCCACAGTGACTCTTATAAAATCTCGGATATCTATAAACCTTTCTTGATAAAGACTACTCCCCCACTTGCCTCCTCATCGGTAGCAAACTGGGGTAAGGACTTCCCTGACTCAGACATAGTGGAAAAGGTTCTTCAGGGGTACCAGAAAACGCTTCAGCTGACCCCCAATGAGGTATGGAGAGAAACTCAATTAAAGATTATGCACCGCGCCTACATACCCTTCATCTCGGACAAGACTGTCCAAGGTGCAGCAAATTGCCCCATGTGTCGACAGCCAAAGCCTTCACTTTCCCACCGTCTCTGGTCATGCCCCTCCATTTCCGCTTTCTGGGACCAAATCATCTCCTACATCTTCAAAATAACGCTGTTAAAAATACCTAAAGACCCCCTGCTCCTCATTTTCGGATACTGGGATGACCAACTGCTCCCGTGGTCCCCAATCACACACCCTACATATAAGGACTGGGCCTTGATCAGTCTCTTACTGGCTAGAAGACTAATTCTACAAAACTGGACCTCCTCTCTTTGCCCACAGATCTCGCAACTTAAAAGGGAGCTGCTAACCTTGCTTCACAGAGACAAACTCAATACCGACTTCAAAAAAGAACTCCCCCACTCACGATTTTATTCAAGATGGTGGGCCTTCATGCAATCAACCCTGTCCCAAGAGGAACTACAAAACTTCGAAAATACTTCATTCGCTTATTATGCCACTTCCATTAACACTCCTGAGGAGGAAGACACTCCCGTTCTCTCTTCTTCCTGAAACGCTATAGCTACTTAATACTTTAACCGACTGATGTATGCTTCCACTCTCCCCCCCCTTCTACCCATCTTCCCCCCCTCCCCCCCTTCTTTCTTCTTTCTTTTTGTTTTTTTTTTGATACCAGTAGCCCCCACAGGACCCACCCTGTTGATTCATCCAGTTATATCGACATGATATGTCCATCTAAAAGCCACACCATATATCCCACCCTGGTTATTTGGTTCTACACCTATATATAATTGCGCATGGACTACTGGTATTTGTATGTATTTATATATATATATTTATATGTGTGTATATATATATATATATATATATATATAAGTAAATATCTATATGTACAATGTTCAAAACTATATATGTAAAATGTTCAAAAATGTTGTATACCAACTAATGTGATACTCTGTATTGCAATTTCTTTCAATAAAATCTATTGAAAAAAAAAAAAAAAAACCTCCTCATGAGTGGACCTTACTAGGATCCACGAAACGCGTAGAGCTCCATAGATGCCAAGATATATTTGTTTATTCATAGAGCATTTCATTACGCAATTTCATGCACTATATTTTATATGTGGTATTTCATCTTATATGGATTCCCTAGGACAATTTCACTGCATATGTTTGTATTATTATTGTTAAATATTTTAATGCATTTTTGCTTATTATGTAACTAGCAATAAATTATTAAATTGTATTCAAGTTGCATTATTTGGTGGACTACCTAATTTGAAGTCTTATGACCTCAGCCTTGTATTTATGTGTATATATAGGGATTGAGGTGGGTCATATTGTATACTTCAGATCATTCACTTTATGTTTCCAAGTTCAACTTTCTTTTTTTTTTTAAGTTATGCTATTTTTAAGTCTCCAACCTGGCTTTGAGGAACACTGAATCTTACAGAATTGCAGCTAATAAAGCATTTTGACCCCCCAACCCCACCAGAAAATAATTTATGTAACTATATAATTTAATAACACTTCCTGAGTGGGGAGAATTGAATTATTTTCTAGTACAATTCTTTAAGCAGCACCTTAAGGCATAATCTTTAAAGGATTATTTAATGTCATTGTTTCCTTCAGTAAAGAAAAAAAAAGTTTTAATATTTGCAGTTGTGAAATAAACATCACATTATCATTTCTTCATGCGTATTTGTATTACTTAGTTCTTTCTTATTTTTTATCTACCCTTAGATAAGTTTTTCTGTATTTTTTATTCCAAATTCTGATTACTGTCAACACATTCCTCTGCTGGTAATTTGCCGGCAACTAAAAGTCTGCCGACTGATATCAACCGGATAGGAAGCAGATGAAAACCCGATCCAAGTATTGTAAGATGGATAAGACCCAATAACTGCCAGCATTTTTTTACTGATCGCGGTTATTTATGACTGTTATCTTAGAATGCATTAGCATAAGTATTAAACATTCTAGGGGATGAATTCCAATCTTCTAGTTTGCAGAATGATACCGAAGCACTATGTATGGCTCGCTGGTGACCCTGAAAGGAATCACAAGTAATGAAAATGTTTTAAAATGATTTTTTTTCCCTCTCTGGCTCTTCTAATTGTAAAGCTCGTAAATTGAAGGAGGCTTTATTAGATGATCGTCTCAAGTGAGTAATATGTGAATAACCAATTTCTGTCCCTCTTCATATTCTCAGAAAGATAAAATTGACGTGCTTGCTGGAATGCATTCTAACAGGCAATAGGATTACAATAGCAATTTGGCATGTCTTGGTAAGGTGAGATTATATAGGAATTTATTGTAACGGCAAGGTGGTGCCAGCGTCCTTTTGTTTACTTGTTTTATTTTTTTTATTTTATTTTTTTACTGATGTAATCTTGAAGTAGAACAGTAGCCATGCTATGGCCATTCAAATATTGAAATAGTCTTTAAAAAGTAATACATGAATTTAAATGCTGAACTCCAGGTCAAGAGCTAAATATATCAAAGAAATACATATGACAAATAAATATAACATGAATAAATGTATATAAATATATACATTTATGTTTATATAAAAATACATATAAATATAAAAATACCATAAATGTATATAAATGTGTTTAACTATATACAGTGCCTTGAAAAGGTATTCATACTCCTTGAAATTTTCCACATTTTGTCATGTTACAACCAAAAACGCAAATGTATTTTATTGGGATTTTATGTGATAGACCAACACAAAGTGGCACATAATTGTGAAGTAGAAGGAAAATGATAAATAGTTTTCAATTTTTTTTTACAAATATATATGTGAAAAGTGTGACGTGCATTTGTATTTAGCCCCAACACTTTGTAGAACCACCTTTCACTGCAATTACATCTGCAAGTCTTTTTGGGGATGTCTCTACCAGTTTTGCACATCTAGAGCGTGACATTTTTGCCCATTCTTCTTTGCAGAATAGCTCAAGCTCTGTCAGATTGGATGGAGAGCGTCTGTGAACAGCAATTTTCAAGTTTTGATACAGATTCTCAATCAGATTTAGGTCTGGACTTTGACTGGGCCATTCTAACACATGAATATGCTTTGATCTAAACCATTCCATTGTAGCTCTGGCTGTATGTTTAGGGTCGTTGTCCTGCTAAAAGGTGAACCTCCGCCTCAGTCTCAAGTCTCTTGCAGACTCTAACATGTTTTCTTCTTATGCCCCGTACACATGGTCGGTTTTTCCTATGGAAAATGTCCAACCGGAGCGTGTTGTGGGACTTTCCGACCGTGTGGGCTCCATCGGACATTTTCCATCGGATTTTCCGACACACAAAGTTTAAGAGCAGGCTATAAAATTTTCCGACAACAAAATCCGATTGCGTCAATACCGACCGTGTGTGGACAGTTCGGACGCACAGAAGAAATTCCGAGACGGAACAGCTCGGTCTGGTAAAATTAGCGTTCGGAATGGATACAGCACTTTTGTCACGCTGCAATGTAAAAAATTGTTTAATACAGCGCACTCTCTTCTTCTTTATAATGTGAGAAGAATGAAATAGTTTTGCTGCTCATATTCACACAGACTTCTCACAAACTTCTTTCTTTATTATTTATTGTGATTCCTTCAATATATTTAGATTCGTCACATCTGACCAAATTTATTTTTGTCGGTTTTTAAATATTATTTTTTTTTTTTGGTCAAGGCATTTTTTTTTTTGTGTTTGTAATTTTTCCCAGGCTGATGGTTTTTTTTTGGTATTTTGGTGTTTTACTCCATAATATTTTTGTGTGTGTTTTGTGTGTGAAGTTACCACAACACCATTATTATCTTGTATTATTTAATCTCAAGGAGATTGTTTGGTGTTGGTGTCTCTTGTTAATTTCACATTGTATTTTTGAAATGTACCTGCCTCCTCACAAACAAAGTGTCCTTTTTGAATGAAAACACACATAGGCGAGTATAATTGAACCAAAAATTCCTTTATTAAGGGCTCACAACTAAACAAAGAGGGAGGCAACACTGGAGAAACAGCTGAAATTGGTGAAGCCTATGGCCCTCAGGACAGACATCAACTATTTTCAAGCAAAATTGGTGGCCTGAGGAGTCCATATCTAAGGGAGTGCAGTCTGGTCCAGAAGTCCCAGAGATCCTGAAAGCAGCAGATGACATCTGTGTCCCCAGACTGTGGTCATACAAGAGCCTGCATCTTTGGCCAGACAAGACTGAACCCAGGGCCATCACTCTCTGGTCTTCCTTCCATGCTTCCTTCCACGCTGTGGCTGTGGTGGTGGAGTTGTGGCAGGAGGAGGAGGAGGAAGGGCCAACTCACTCAGGTGGGTATTGGGTGTTATTTCGCCACTCACCCCCTTACTAAGGACTTTATACAGAAGGTCCTCACATAGCTTGCGTTGACCCTCCTGCATGCCCTGCAGTTTGGTGGCAGCCATGCAGCCAAAGGCCTCTTCAGGAGTGAGTAAGGCTCTGAGGGATGCAGAAGCCTCCTGAATAAGCCTGAGCGCTGAATCCTGCACGTCAGTCCCCTTCCTCGGTCTTTTGTATGGAAGGCGGAGGGGAGGGACCTGTGATTCGGTCAGGCTACGACTGGGCCCAGGCTTCTCCTGGCTGCCACTTAGCCCCGCCTCCTCCTGGCTGCCACTAACCCTCGCCTCCTCCTGGCTGCCACATTCCACAGCCTCGTCCTGGCTGAGGTCTTCCTGTGTATGAAAAAGGGACATAGTTTTAGTTTTTTCTTCATCAATCACACACAATTTTCATCTCATGACTGTTGCAAATTGAATGTTAACAAATATAACAGACTATCGTTCTGAGCCCAGCATTTTTCTTTCTTGTCCGACTTTTTGGTGCCCACTACTGTCTATTGATATGTAAAACACTTTATGAAATCAGCAATTAATGATCAATAATAACATCTAGTAAACATAATTTATTTATTGCCCAGAAATCTGTAGAAGAATGCTATACCTGGCTCAAGCTGGGCTCCTCCACTTCTTTCTGGCTGGAAGTCCCAGGTTGGATATCGGAAGCCTCAGCTGGGGTGGAAGGAAGAGTGGAAGGAAGAGTGGAGAGGGATTCCCTGACTTCAGTGTGGTCTGACAGAAAACGAAGTCTCTCATAGTACCACAGCCTGGGGACATAAATGTCATCTGCTGCAGCTCCTGATCTCTGGGAATCTGTGACCTTCTTGCGCTCCCTAAGATAAGTGCTCCTCAGGCCACCAATTTTGGCTTTTAAATAGGGGATGGTTGCTGTGGGGACCACCGGCTTCACCAACTCCAGCAGTTTCTCCAGCGCTGTCTGCCTCTTTTGTTTATTGTTGTAATGTGGATGTCTCACCTGCTACAGACAGGGCAGCTCCCTGTATTTGTCTATGAACAGGGGGAGGAAGTTGTGGTCATTGAAGCCATCCATTTTATCTGCAAGACACAACACAAGACAAACCCTAATGTCAGGTGAAATTATCCTAATATAGTTACAATATAGGCCTCAATCTAGAAGCAGTATAGGCCCAAGTTTAGATCTTACCTTCGTTTTCACGATCGGCGCCTCAGATACTCCTTCCTCTGCTCACAGATCATACGTACTACACATGCGTGTTAAGCTTTATAGACACTGCGCATGTGCGTGCAACTCCGCCCGCCCCTGACGTTCTTTCTGGTCTATTCCCCGCCCCTTCTCGTTCGGCGCAGTGGGGGAAGAGCACATGGGAAGACACAGCAGGTGCATGCTAATTACAGCAATCAAGGGGGAGGTGGAGGAAAGCCCAGAGCCAGAAATGTCCCGATCCCGAAAGAGACGATTTAAGGCATCAAATATGTCCTTTGGGAAGATGTTGGAGATGGTGGACATCCTGAAGAAGGCCGACTATGACGGGAAGTATGGACCTTACCCCAACCCCAATGTCAGAAAGGCCAAGATCATGGCGAAAGTGGTCAAGAGTCTGCACCGGAATTTCGGGGTACGACGATCGAAAGATCAGCTCAGGAGACGGTGGTCGGACCTCAAATTAAGAGAACATGAGCAGTATAAAAAGATCCGGAGAGTGCTGCAAAAAAGTAAGTAGTTGTCCTGTGTTCATATTCTTTATGTTTATTACGTTCGTGCTGCTCCATGTGCTTTTATTAACTGTTATCTAGTTTAAAATGTCAACTTTCATGTTCATGGGCACATTGTTCGTTCGTTCGTATCAAATATTGTTTGTTCGGCCTAGAAAACACCATTGTTTTGGCCATATGCATTTCCCCACATTTTTAGGGCCTACTTGTCTGACAAATATTTAGTTGTGTAGATGGGTTTGTAACTAGAATGAAATGCATAGGTGCAATGAAAAATCTGGACTGCCGCACTCCGGATTGGAATAATAAAGGTAAAATCTTCTTTATTGAAAAAATGACATGGTATAAAATGCGTACATTGCTCTGTTGAAGTGATACAGCATAACCGCTGACGCGTTTCACGCTCCCATAGAGCGCTTACTCATAGCAAACTAGATTCTGTGTAAGGAGAGGACACTCAACAGTAGGGATGAGCTTCGAGTTCGAGTCGAACTCATGTTCGACTCGAACATTGGCTGTTCGCAAGTTCGCCGAACAGCGAACAATTTGGGGTGTTCGCAGCAAATTCGAATGCTGCGGAACACCCTTTAAAAGTCTATGGGAGAAATCAAAAGTGCTAATTTTAAAGGCTTATATGCAAGTTATTGTCATAAAAAGTGTTTGGGGACCTGGGTCCTGCCCCAGGGGACATGGATCAATGCAAAAAAAAGTTTTAAAAATGGCCGTTTTTTCAGGAGCAGTGATTTTAATAATGCTTAAAGTCAAACAATAAAAGTGTAATATCCCTTTAAATTTCGTACCTGGGGGGTGTCTATAGTATGTCTGTAAAGGGGCGCATGTTTCCTGTGTTTAGAACAGTCTGACAGCAAATCAACATTTCGAAGGAAAAAACCCATTTAAAACTACTCGCGGCTATTGCATTGCCGGTCTGACAATACACATAGAAGTTCATTGATAAAAACGGCATGGGAATTCCCCACAGGGGAACCCCGAACCAAAATTTTTAAAAAAATGACGTGGGGGTCCCCCTAAATTCCATACTAGAACCTTCAGGTCTGGTATGGATTTTAAGGGGAACCCCACGCCAAAAAAAAAAACGGCGTGGGGTCCCACCAAAAATCCATACCAGACCCTTATCCGAGCACGCAACCTGGCAGGCCGCAGGAAAAGATGGGGGACAAGAGTGCGCCCCCCCTCCTGAACCGTACCAGGCCACATGCCCTCAACATTGGGAGGGTGCTTTGGGGTAGCCCCCGAAAACACATTGTCCCCATGTTGATGAGGACAAGGGCCTCATCCCCACAACCCTGGCCGGTAGTTGTGGGGGTCTGCGGGCGGGGGGCTTATCGGGATCTGGAAGCCCCCTTTAACAAGGGGACTCCCAGATCCCGGCCCCCCCCCTGTGTGAAATGGTAGGGGGGAATTTACCCCTACCATTTTACTAAAAAACTGTCAAAAATGTTAAAAATGACAAGAGACAGTTTTTGATAATTCCTTTATTTAAATGCTTCTTCTTTCTTCTATCTTCCTTCATCTTCTTCTGGTTCTTCTGGCTCTTCTGGTTCTTCCTCAGGCATTCTCGTCCAGCATCTCCTCCGCGCCGTCTTCTATCTTCTTCTCCTCGGGCGGCTACGCACCCATGGCATGGGGGGAGGCTCCCGCTCTTCTCTTCATCTTCTTCATCATCTTCTCTTCTTCTTTTCTTCTCTTCTTCTCTTCTTCTCTTCTTCATTTTCTTCTCCGGGCCGCTCCGCATCCATGCTGGCATGGAGGGAGGCTCCCGCTGTGTGACGGCGTTCGCGTGTTCGAACGAACTTTTTTCCTGTTCGCATGTTCTGGTGCGAACCGAACAGGGGGGTGTTCTGCTCATCCCTACTCAGCAGCTGTTTACACATCTGGACGCTGGAGCACTAGTGTGGGACACAAGAACACCCTTTTTATTAGGGGGTCCCACACAGGTGCTCCAGTGTATACTATAGGGGTGTCTCCATCTGTGAAGCTTGTACAAAACAGGTAAAGTATTCAAGCTTGACAAAGGACAAGAAAAATGCAACATCTTGGAACTCTGCCCACAAAAACATTGTACCCCACTTCCAAGCAATGTTTCATATTTATAGTTCTGCCATCAAATATCTGTGTGCTAAGTATACCATTTTTTTTAACATAGGGGAGAAAAGACTCGGAGGACACCCCTCATCCGAGGAGGCCACAGACCCCCACCTCTGGAAGAAGGGGAAATCCACCTAAGACCAGCAGAGCAGGAGGAGGAAGACGTGGCGGAACTAGTCACCACAACAGGTGAGTGTCTGCAACCACAGGCTCAGGTAAGAGATGGATGCCGGCATATTTATAATACATGGTGTTTTTTGGTTTCTATCTTTTTAGGTGATTGTGATGTTGTGGATCCAGATACTTTCACCAGTGAAAGTGCACAGATCCTGATCGGGGAGATCATGGGGTGTAATAGGGACTTGGAAAACATCAAGAAAAACATCAATGATGTTCTTCAAAAAAATAAGAACATCATTGATGTTTTGGGGAGAGTTTAAAAGCCCTCCAAATCCCTTTGTTTTTTTGTGTGCTACAATTTTTGAACATTTTTTGACAAATTGCCAAAAAGCCAAATTTTGAAGATGCACACAGTGTGTCAACATGTGCTATCTGCCATCACGGGAGATCAATGGACGCGTTTTGGGGGTGCAACCCCTTCCTCAACAATAAAGTAGCTGTGAGTAAAGGGTTGCACCCCCAAAACACGTCCTTTGATCCCCCATGATGGCAGATCGCACATGTTGACATTCGTAAATTTATTTGATATTGCCTTCAAGTTCTACCAAATGTGAACTTTGTAAGTTCAAGATTTGTGTCTTTCTAGTTGGATTTAAACTTGCCTGTTTTATCTCAAATGGACATTTCTACTTTTTCTAATGTGAGCCCAAAAATTGTTATACAACAAACATGTTGGTTTGTTTTAAAAACCTTTTCTAAATGCA